>CM040473.1:14647123-14706162 GCA_022758105.1 Pangasianodon gigas
TATATATATATATATATATATATATATATATATATATATATATATATATATATAAACTTTATGTACATAGCCTATTATATATATGCATATTGCACAGTTCTCAAGCTTCTCAGGAAGTAGCTGCATTTCAGTTAGCACTTTTATGTCAGTTGTTTTTTTTCTGTAGTCCATTATAAAAAATAAATGTAACGTATTTGCGGATCTGCTCTTGACATTCATAGAGACTCGCATCTTTTGCCCATGACAGTGGATATGTAATGGAAGCTTAGGCATTATTGGTGTTAAGCTGTTATTGTAGCCAGATGATGGGTTAAGAGGATGCGCTCTGAACTGAACTCCGTTCAGGTTGACTTTACTGTTGCACGCGCTCGCTGCCACAGTCCCGGGGTTTGCTTGATTCAGTCTCGCGCTGTTTTCAGTCACTTTCAGTTAATTAACGGAGCGCGGAGGAGAGTGCGGAAGGTGCGCGTGCACGCACAGCTGGCTCGCGCGCATTCTGATTTCGGGGGCAAACAAGGTCCCGGTGCTGTCCGTAAGTGCCACCCCGTGCCCCTGTGTGTGTGTGTGTGTGTGTGTGTGTGTGTGTGTGTGTGTGTGTGTGCATATATATAGTGACTGTGACAAGTGACTGTGTGTGTACATACATATATATGTACACACACACACACACACACATATATTTATATGTGTGTGTGTGTGTACATATATATATACACACACACACACATATATATACACAAACACACACACACACACACACACGTATATATATTTAGGTGTGTGTGTGTGTGTGTGCCTATATATTTTCTGCTTTCTGCTGAACTGCTTTGACACCTGTTGAAATACTTACTGTTAGACCTATCTTGATCTGAACAGATTATTATTATTTTTGCTCAGCACCTGCACTGGATTATGATGTGTGTGTCTCTCTAAAAGGGATGTATGGAAGCCATGCCTTAAAGGGAACATAAGTTAGAGAAATGCAAAACAAATACACACCTTTATTTTATGTGTTTGCAGTTTCAACATCACACCACTCAGAGAACTTCCTCTGTGGCAGACAATTAAATGTTAACACTGTTGATATACAATTGTTTTTCATTAAGCTACATTAAGAAATATCTGCCTGTTTATTTATTTATTTATTTATTTATTTATTTATTTTTACCCATATATTTGTAGACGCTTTCAGAAAAGGGACATCTTCATTCAGACTTGATTGACTAAAAACAAATGTGAATGCACAGCCAAGTGATCTTTTGAACCTGTGCCAAAAATGACACTAATATGACTTTTGCATTGCTTTTATCTTTAATATACAGTATTCTATATTGTGCAAGTCTTGTGCATGCTGACATGCTAATCCAGGTGTTAATCACGTCCTTGTGCATAGTGATGGGGTGTTTAATAGCTTATTGTGTGACACATTACCTCTGTAAACCTGATACTTCTGCATCGTGTACTTCTGCATTCCTGTGTCACCAGGATATGACACACATAATTAGAAGACAGACAAAGCATTAAAATAATGAGGAATCAAAAGTGCATGTAAAAATTGCAAATCAAGAACGCTATGGTATTAACTGACATGACTGGAGAATTTCCAGTATAGACAAAAGGCCTTGGACAACTGTTAAAGGTTATGGTTTAACAATTGCGGTTGCTCACAGTGTGGTTGAAAAAAAAAAAAAAAAACACACATTAGGGAGTTAGGTGATTTCAGCATTTAAAAAAAAAATCCCACAAATACTGTCAGATTCACTTTTTCAAAATCATGAATAAGTTGTTTACATTGTACTGTGCCATTGCCTAACACTAGGGCACATCACTGGCAACGAGCCATCTCCTCCTCCTACAACGAAACACTGTTTTTGTCTTTCTCCTCTTTTTGCCATGAATAAGTCAAACCCCAAAGTGTTTAGCTGCCCAGCTCCACTCCCCCATCACCAGAACCCCTCCTTTTTCTGGCCTCAAGGCAATTTAAAGGTTGCACCTCAGTCCAAGAAGGTGGCAAGAACCCCTAACTCTTGCACTGGTATGTTTTTGGGTTCATTCTCTTTCTGGGAACTGAGCAGTGCTCACTGAACATCTCAGCCAAGCTGGACCATCTACCTGCTTCCGATTCCATGTCTTCACTAGAGGATGGGGTAAACTGCGACAGGTAATCACTGAAACAGGGCCTTGTCATATTTTTTTGGAATGTTCTTGGCTTCTTTGGACTCACCATTCATTATTTTGTTTGCTAGCACACTGGTGAATGGCAAGTTCTGGAGGAATAAAAGGCAAAATACCTTTTAAACCAATGGCAATACTATAAGGCACAGAGCCACAGCTCTTTTTTTTTTCTTTAATGACAAAGTTTATTTTATCCTGAAGAAATCTTGTTTTGTGTTGGATCCAAGCAAGACATCCAACAAGCTAAAGTAGTCCATGTAGCATTTTAGTAATAATTTAACAGAATCGTTCTGTGGCAAACACTCTACACCATAACTTTTGTTTGAACAAGATCTAGTCAAGCACTGTCATTCTGACAGGAATGATAAACAAAAAAAGGCCATGGGCAGTACAGTTCTGGGTTATTAGCATCTGCAGTCCAAGTTATTTACAAGATGCCCAAGATTATTACTATAAAAAAAATTGAATGAGCTTTGCCAGAGGATTAGTTTATCTCTTTGCATTATATTTATTTAATAACTGCACCACTAGCATTTTTCTGAGTTTTTTTTATTTTGTTTAAACAAATCCTTTCATGCTTGTGAATGGAATATAAAAAAGAAAGGAAGACTTTGAATTAGAGCGTCCTCACTGTGACGCAATGGTAGCGTCCTCTGTATCTAGGAGACTTGGTTAATGGGAGAAATTGGTCCATTTTCAGCCCTTACTCTGTTTACATTATCATTAGCATTCGATTTGATGGCGTAAACTAGAGAGGGATAGCGGAAGTTGGGCAAAGAGCACTGGAGTTTACCCAAGGGCATTAACCAGAGCAGTGAGTGTCCTGTTGCCTCCTCAATTACAATTCAGATTTGCTTGAATCCATCCTTGGAATTTTCAAGTATCCTCTTGTAAAACTCGACTCGTGTGAAAGTCGAGGTTCAGAAGCATGTTGTGAGCTGTGCAGGAAAAAAAAAAAAAAGTTGTGAAAGAGGGGAGGAAATAGTTTAATGTGAGTACCCTCAGGAAATGTGCATGGGTTTAAAATAGTGGTTATGTAAGAAACCTCACATGGACGACAGACGTGAAGTCTCCCTCAGTAGCCAGGATCATTGCATAGCACTTGCCTTTTAGTTGCATGATCCTCAAGACAGAAGCAGGCAATGAGGCAGAGCACAGAGGAACTGTGACTTGACATTTTTGGTCGATTCATTGAGCTATAACTTTAGCAAAGCAAATCGCTTCTAATTAGGAGTTCCCTGGAGCTTTGTGGTAGCAGAGCGGCCTCTGTTTTTGATTCTCACTTTAAACTGAAGAGGGAGCACTGCAGCTGCTTCACAGAAATCTAAGCTGTCCTATCAAATAGCCTTTCATGACTCAACCTCGCCTGTTGTCAGCCAAAATATGACAATTTTTTACAACTTCCTTAAACAGATCACAAACCTTTTCTATTTTTATATTTTCAACAGGATTCCAGTGTCTTGTTTTTTTTTTTTGTTTTTTTTTTTCGGAAAAATTCGACCTCTGCCATACAGTTGCCTCTTTGTCATCTTGCCTCATGAAAACGCTCAGTTCCTTGCCAATATTTTGTCGCTGTCCAGCTTGAGAGTCTGATTTATTTTAGCTAGTCTAAACAGTCCATATAAAACATATTAAAAAATCAATTTTATACTATAATCACATCATTATCTATTAATTACTTTGAATTGAAAGTTCTGTAAATTAAGTCTTTAAGTGACAATTGTACATTGGAATCCTCTGCTTTAGACTGACGTTAACAACCTCTTAGCCAAGCTGTCAGGTGTTACTGGAAAAGCTTTAAAAAGCTGTGGGATGACAACAGAAGATTTAAATAGCCAGCAGGTCCTTAGCAGCTCCAAAGAAATGAAACAGAGGTGAGGACTGCTGGCCCTGGCCCGTCCCCTCACTCCTGTTTAGTGCTCAGGTTACAGCGAGAGGCAAGGACACATGCAATGCTAAATCTTTTGAGGAGTGGAAATTTACCATCCTAGTCCGTGTCATCCTCCACGCCAAAGCTGAGCCCAATCTGCTGATAGTATGTAATTGTCTTAGTCTAGGGGGCGGGTTGCACTGTCAATCAGGGCTTACTCTTAGCTGCACGCACATTTAGGCTGTGGCAGCAGAGGCATGGTGACAGCGGACAGAGAACAGCACACACCATTCTAACGCAGTCATGAAGGAGATGTAAGTGCACGGGACGGCAAATGAATGACTTGGATAGATATTTGGGCGGAAATGGTTTACGCCGCGATTTCATTTGAAACATGAAGACATTTCTCAACTCAGTTGGCAATATAATGTTAAATTAGCAAGAATTGGTTGTTATTTATTACTCTACAGGATACTCTGAAATTGTGTAGTGACACCAGAAACTGGTCACATGACCATATTTGACTAATTTCTTTCATCTACAGTATTTAGTGGCTGTTTCTCTGTTAGTGTAATGAGCGAGGACAGAGGACATCAGTACTAAACGTTTCACTGTTATGTAATGTGTGTGTTGTAGAAAGCTCCTAAATCTCTGAAATGTACAAGTCTCATCTGGCAAAATGGGATTTGTATCATTTGTGATTTTTGAAACTTCATTTCTTTAATTGTTCTAAAACTGCATAGACATTAGATTCATTGTATCATCAGATGATTAGGGTCCTCCAAATCTGAAGGAGGCCTCCTTTCTACAGTTTTTAAAGCTGTATTTAGTAATCACAGTGCAGTGTTTTATCTTGACAGTAGACTTTTCCATGTGGGTTTAAACTTTTACAGATATGTAGTCCTTATCATTGTTGTGAAGATTCCTTCCAGTTGAAAGCAAAGACTGACTAATACATCAAGCACACTGAACATTGTGCCTACTACCATTTGTAGTATCCCTTAAAAGGATATAACTTAGAAAAAAGCCAAAGATTTTTTTTTCTCGTTGCACTGCAGTTTCATTTCTTGAGTCTCAAACACACAATAGACTATTTTCGTGTGTTCCCAAGGGGGAAAAAAGGAGATGGTTTCAAAACACTGTTTAAATGAACTAACTTTCAATGGGACTGTAGTTTGTTCTATCCATGCCAAGTTAAAAGGGGCTGGGCTAAAGGGTGCCAGAGCATTTCTAACATCTTTATCTGGATCCCTTGGATTGGAGCTGGGCTTCTCCATGGCGCTTTTGGCCAGTGCTTTGAAACTGTACACCCTGAGCCAGTAATAACAATTCCCTCTTTGAAAAGTGTCTTGACACATAAGCGCTGTGTTAATTAAAGAGACAGAGCACTCCAAACATTTGTTGCACATGCTCAGCTTAAGTTCCTCCCTCTTCTGCTGTTCTGATGTCATGGCACTTAGCCAAAAGCCTCCAACAGTCACTTTGACTGCATTCGCCTGTTGTGTTGTGTCTTTTCTTGTCTAGTCTGTGCTGATGTATCATATCTTGTTTAGACTCATCACACCATGCACAGACAGGTTTCTGTGTTTTAATCTTCACCATATCAACCATGTCCAACCACTGAAGTGCTAAATTTTTGGTCCATTATTTGTTCTCTCCAACAGCATGGCACAAAAAGAGAAGCTTCAATGTCTGAAAGACTTCCATAAGGACACTCTGAAGCCATCCCCAGGGAAAAGTCCTGGTACCCGACCTGAGGATGAGGCTGAGGGCAAACATCCTCAGCGGGAGAAGTGGGCCAGCAAGCTTGACTTTCTTCTGTCTGTGGCTGGAGGCTTTGTTGGTTTAGGAAACGTCTGGCGTTTCCCATACCTCTGCTATAAGAATGGTGGAGGTAAGTTAAGGGTTTGTATATCTTGCTACTGGTTGCAGAACACCAACACAGGAAATAATTATGTAAGAAATGTCATGAAATGGCTGACATCTAGACACGCCTGCTTGAATGGAACTTGTCTTGTGGTATTATATGTAACCAAACGAATGCATGATTAACCAGAATTCAAGTTCAGAATCAATGCATTTTGAATTATGCAATAGCTTTGCTGATTCGCTTGTGTCTAAGAACGTCACGAGCACCTCTATCACTGTTCAGAGCATCACAAGGCCATATTTGGAGAAATAGACAAGCTCTGGTTACACTGACAGGAAATAAACAGAAACAGGAACAGTTTCAGTATAACACTTTCAGTTAGTTGACTGAAGTTATAAGGGACTATAGTAAATCATTGTCTTTGTAGTTAATAGGTTTTAATGATTGTAGTTAAACAAATTTATCAGAATGTGCCCCATCTTGTTCATGCCTAGGTGCATTTCTCATCCCATACTTCATTTTCCTGTTTGGTGGAGGCCTACCTGTGTTTTTCCTTGAGGTGGCTCTTGGCCAGTTCACCTCTCAGGGAGGAATCACTTGTTGGGAAAAAATCTGCCCCCTTTTTACTGGTGAGTATCAAGTTTGACTGAAAATTATTAAATGGTGGTCGATTGAACATAATAATACATTGTCCTGCACCTGTTCCTTTGGAGGAAACAACCTAAGGGGAAGTGGAAAAAGGCCTAGTACAACTGATGTTGTAATTTGGTTACAATTAGACAATAGAGGAAAACACATGTCAGGAAGGAAATCCCAATGTCCCCCTTAGGAACTGAGGCAGGGGAAAGAAGGGAAGAAATCAATCGCCAATAGCCATTGACTTTTAAACACAGAGCACAAAGATGATTATCTTTATCTAATATTTAGAAGGATCATTTCCCAAACACTTCAAATGAAGCTGAATCTGTTTCCTACTATGAATTTTTCTGTGACCTCTTCTGCTGCCATGGAAAATTTGAAATGTTATTTCCTGAACTCCTGAACTGAGCTCTATTTGCAAACCTTTTCAACGTGAGCCCAGAAGAACATGTTCAAAGGTTCCTACTGACACACACGTCCAGCCAGACCTTGAGAGCATGTAGCATACAGAGTGTGCTAATTTCAGTGTTGCCATGGCAGCAGAGTGGCAAAACATGAAAGCGATGACTAGCAATGAGGTCGAGCCCATGAGGGAGAGTCATTATAACCAGGAAAGGAAAGTGCTCAAAACAGACAGTAACTGTTTTTGTTTCTTATCATGTCTCTTCTTGGTGGGGCAAAGATTTCGTAATAAGCCTTGATATTATCAAGCTGTTTACAGTGGTCACCTTGCATGCTACCTAGAGGAGTTACAGTAATTAATTTTTAGTTGCAGCAGTGGCCATCTTTCACAACACTGTTTTATTTGCACAGTGATATTCCATATGCTTGGTAAGTCAATATAGCAGGCAGCAATGCAAGTTATGAACACTTACGGAAAGTTCCTGCTTCAACGAATGAAAAAACATATCATTATTTCAATTTTCTTCCTGTGATGTACAATCTACAATGTAATGTTCCACTTTTGACATTCTCCCCAACAAATACCAAGCTTTAACAGAGCAACAGCTTTGTACCAATGTGTACAGCTTTTCTGCCAGCTAAAAACCGAACCCAAACAGTGCTTGCTGTGTAAGCACAGTGCAATTCAAACAGTTCCTCATTCACATGCTTGCTCCTCATTAACATGGGTACTTTGTACAATGCTGGTTATTGTGGTTCACTGAAGCAAAACTTTTCAAGTAATGGCTACATAGAGAATGTGAATCTGTGTCAGGAAAGGTTTACTGAGGTTCAGTGAGGGATTATACTCTATAACTCTTGTTAAAATAGGTAACAGGATTTAATGATTAGTGGATTTAAAAACTCTATGTACAACAATATGTACCCTGTCCTGATTAGCTGCATGTGTCATCCAGTAGTTTGTTTCTCTGTTTGGTAGAGGCCTTTTCCTAGTGGCTCTTTGCCACTTCACCTCTGAGAGAGAAATCACTTGATGAAAAACTCTGCCTTATTTGAATGACAAAAGCTATGTTATTTTTCAGCAAAGAAATGAATCCTTCTAAAATGCCCTTCTGAGAACTTTCCCCTCAGGCCACCATCCATCAGCTGTTGATATATCTCTAGTAACTGTTGATGTTTCCACTATTCCCATGCAGGTATCGGCTACGCTTCCATTGTGATCGTTTCCCTACTCAACATCTACTACATTGTGATTTTGGCTTGGGGCTTGTACTACCTGTTCCAGTCCTTCCGGCCTGAGCTTCCTTGGGCCAGCTGCAATAATGAGTGGAACACGGAACACTGTATAGAGGACACACTCCGCAAGAATATGAGCCTATGGGGGCCTACCAATACTACGAACTTCACGTCACCAGTCACCGAGTTCTGGGAGTAAGTGTTTAAATGTTAAACGTTACTAGTTTGTTTTTCCATCTCTTGTGCTTTCTGGTAAGAATATGGCCCCATTTTCACAAGTGCTGAAAATGAAATCCCAGAAGATTTTCTAAGACTTGCATAGATCTGTACTGTACAATGCTATCGTGACTCTGTGTCAAATAGCAGGTGTCCTCAATAACCTTCGGCAACAATACATTTACAACCTGGTCCTTGCTGTGTTTGCTGGACTGGCTTGGCTTAACACAGACTCAGCTCACATAAACTAATTATATAGTAAAGGGGCTGGAGAGGACTGGCTGAATCTGGAGCCATAAACTAGCCCTGTCCATTCTACTATGTCTGTCTGGTTGTTTTGATTCAGCCTCAAACATCCATTCAGACATGTCTTCCTGTGTTATCCGTAGGTGACCTGGTGGTCATTACTTTCATGATGTTTGTCGATCTTGTTGTTCTTGAAATGGCTCACCAGAATCTCATGTCTCTACAGGCGCAACGTCCTCAGTATTTCTGATGGCATCGAGAACGTGGGCCCGGTTAAATGGGACCTGGCTCTGTGTCTCCTTACTATGTGGGTCATCTGTTTCTTCTGCATCTGGAAGGGTGTGAAGTCCACAGGAAAGGTGAGTTTAAATTCAGCAGTGGTTTATTTGGTATCTAGTACACTACTAGTCCTGTGAATTATGTGAATTGTGTGAATTATTTCTCAGGCAAGGGTATATTTTGTACATGATAGTTTCTGGCCATCAACTCTTAGCATGTTTTTGTATGCTAGGTAAAGTTTTGGCTATGTACATAGAGCGTGTTTGCCGAAGCAGTCATCACAAATAACCTTCCCCCAGTGATTCTTGTCTAAGACAATGACAACAAGCATGTTCCTCATAGACATGAGCAACTACCTGGAGTTAACTGACCACCGTATAATTCTAAAGCTGTCTTTTCTGTAAGCGACCCTATTTATTGATTGCTGTATTTGTGGGAGGTGTCTGCCTGAGTGCAATGACTCCCACTAATCCTGCCAAAAGGTTCTCAAAACATGTGCCACAGATAAAACTACTCTGCATTGTGGACGTTGTCCATTCTTGGGTTAATCACTAGAAAATGCAAACGATGGTGATACATTTCAAAGGTTGACCTGAAATGTGCAGGTCTTGCTACTTCCAGTAGAAATCTCCAGTTATAGACTTTGACCTGTCACTTGAATGAGTTTATATTTAATCTGCATCTCCATATTCTTTTCCTTTAGGTTGTGTACATCACAGCAACCTTTCCATTTGTCATGCTGGCTGTGCTCCTGATCCGGGGTGTCACACTTCCTGGGGCAGCCGAGGGCATCAAATTCTATCTGTATCCAAATGTCACCCGTCTACAGGATCCTGAGGTAAGACCTCATGCCCCCGTGGAGCAATGTATCACCTTGAGCACCGCTAGGGAATTGAATTAATAATTACATGTGTTAAGGAACAACTCGCACTTTGCACAACATGATCTTGTGAAACACATGAAGCACTTTGCAGGCAAGCCAAGCATGCAACTTGTAATGCCAGTAATGAAAACAAACTAGGAACTTATTATCAGCCATTACGTGTCTTAACATATCTTCTTCTTTTTGTTTAGGTTTGGATTGATGCAGGGACACAGATTTTCTTTTCCTATGCCATTTGTCTGGGAGCAATGACATCACTGGGGAGCTACAACAAGTACAAATACAACTGCTACAGGTGAGCTTCCTCGCCACGGGGTGGGGGCCGTGGGATTAGTCCAGTCAACAGGCAAAAAAGTGGGGACTTAGGTTCCTTTTGTGTTAATTAACAAGCTCCATGACATATGTGTGACATAGGGACTGTTTGCTGCTGGGAGGCCTGAACAGCGCTACCAGTTTTGTGTCTGGCTTCGCAATATTTTCCATCCTGGGCTTCATGGCACAAGAGCAAGGGGTGGACATTGCCGATGTGGCAGAGTCAGGTACGAGGGTAAAAGTAGCAGTGATGGTGGGCACTGTTACTTCAAATTAAAAAAAAGACACAAAAATGAGTCAATCGTTTAAAAAAAGAACGACGACAAAATCGGAGACACCAATACTAAAATCGAATTAATAAATAAACAAGCTGAAGATGTAGTTGTTAATGGAATATATCATCCGGGAGCGATTCTCACTCTCGTTGGATTCGTCAAACAAACTATGGAAATATATTGAGAGGATGTGCATGGAGACCCTGGGAAAGCTGAGCCCTTGATTGGATCTTGTCCAGTCCACTAACGGTGAAGAGTCTACAGTTAGTCGGAAACAGCTCTATTAGAACTCATCAAGCCTGTTTCTGCAGATATTAAGGGGGGGAAAATTACCAAGAAAAATCTTGTGCCAAGCTCACAGAACAAATAATAAATTTATGGTTTCAGGATTTTTGGAATGCTGGCCTGTTTTGTTACCTGCATTTTGCTTTGATTTTTCCAACAGCTATTTGTGATGTTTGGCTGCTGTTCTGAGCAGATTGTATTTGTTCTTTTCCTCCATCCTGTAGACCATATTGGACAATTGTTCAGATCTTCAGTTATCAAGCTCTTCATTCCACATGCTCTCTCCATTCAGATTTAGAATTCTTTGATTTGCTCTTCTGGTTCACCTTTCAGTGCTAGATTAATGAGGTGAAGTTATTTGACGGATCGATTGATTCACTGGCTCCCTTTTTCAATGTTTAGTTCATCTGCAATGCTATTTCTTGCCTCTAAGGAGACTCTGGCATGCTCAGCTTCACTTCACATTGTGTATAAAGAATAAATCTTTATGGCTGTGTTTATACATCACATCTTATTTAAACTTACTTGAGCTGCTCTGCAGAAGAATATGATTAATGCCATAGTTAGCCACAGGAATCTCCCAAAAGAGTTGTAGTATATGACTGTATTGGATATATTATTTAATGAAACATCATCAAAGGTAAGCAAAGCACATTATTTTAGAAGATTTTCTTCTGGGTGTGGCCAGCATCCTGCTTGCTTTAAATGCCGAAACCTGGCCCTGAGAGGGAGACACATTTTGTACTTGGACAGAGACATCATCATGTAATTTGCTTGCCTGGATTCTGGACATACATTTGGACATATATTTAGCAGATAAGATGTGCTGCTGTATGTGTTTGCTGGGTTTTTTTGTTTGTTTGTTTGTTTGTTTGTTTTTTAACGTCTGTTAAATTGGTTTTACAATGCCAGGTTAGCAAAGATTAACTGCAAGAGGACTTGGCAAGAGAAGGCAGTTTCCTGTTCCTCTTTGTTGTTGTTGCTGTTGATATCTGAGCAGAATTACATAAGGAAAAATACTTTTTAGTCCTCTTTAGTCCTCTATAGTCCTCAGTGTATGAATTTGTTAGAAGGACTCTTGTCTGGTTAATGTCATGAAGCTAACCAAAGAGACAAGAAAGTCTAATGAAAGTATTTGCAGCCTAGTGGCTATAATTTGCCTGTCATAATTGCTTCGATGCCTAGGGTCTATCCGCTCATTTTTTGTTTGTTTTTCTATTTGATCTGTGCCGGTGTGAGCAATGTCGCGGCATGGATCAAAAGGTGCATATGATTAGTGTTGCTAACTATACTCTACTCCACCTCCCCTCCCCGTCTCTGTTCTTTACCCTTCTAGGTCCTGGCTTGGCCTTCATTGCTTACCCTAAAGCTGTGACAATGATGCCTCTGCCTACATTTTGGGCCATTCTCTTCTTCATCATGCTTCTGCTACTAGGTCTCGACAGTCAGGTCAGTGTCTCACGATTGGTTATTATACTGCACAACCACCAGACTTGCATACTAAACATCAGTTAAACTGTCAGACAAATAAAAAAAAATGTTGAAATGAGTTGAAAATGAATAGCCCTGAGATTCATACTTGCCCTGGTATTTGCACTTCACACACACTTTCACTTTTTCTCTCATGCTTTACATTGTGGCCCACTCTCAAAAGATGTTCTCAAAATCAGTGATCCAATAACTGTTAAAAACTGTAAACTGTATGCCTATATACATTATATGGTCATATATACACATAACATTGCTGTACCGCACACACAAGTTTCTTAAAAGGACTGAGAGGAGCTGATTTGATTGGATATCTCAGCCATATGCCTAACTACCTCTCTTGATAATGTAATCATTCAAATCCATCCCCAACTCCCAATGGTCACAAAAAAAACCACCAAAAAATATACAATCTTAGACTATGCGTATGCGTCATGCTTATGAAAAGAGAGTCCATAATGTTAACCAAGAAAAAGCTCAGTGACAGCCATTTTAGAATCATCAGATGATCAGAGACATCCATTGACCACACTGGTGGTCAAGAAAGATGATCTTTGTAGATCAATTAGTCATACTGGTGCTCTTAAAGTTCAATATTCACCAGGTTGTTCCTTTGTAACTTGAAGGTGGAAAGTAATACAAGCTAGTGGGTGGTTGGATTCAGGAATGGTGCAGGGTCACTAGAGATTACCTGAAGGTTGGGCAAGCCTGGGTGATGGTGGTTTATTGTCAAAAGCTTCCTGCTGAAGTATGGTTTGAAATGATTTGCACTTTTTGAGAGTGTGATTAAGAAAAGAATACTTTGCCTAGTGGAGATAACACTCTGTATTTTTATTAAAACCTGATATCAGTTCCAGATATTGTTATCAGATAGCATATATGATCAAACGTAATATGCTGTCAAATCATGCCAAGGTCAAGCAGCTAACCAAGTGTGGCAATAAGTGGACTTCATTTGCATGAGTGTTCACATGTCATAATTATGCTGCATTTAGTTGATTTTGTGCACGTATGTGACATTATTCCCCGCACCATTACACATAACCAGATGAACAAAGTAATTCTGATATACAAGAGGAATCATCATGGTGACCCTTGCATGAGTTGGAGGGTCTATCACATTTCACTGTCCAAATGAAATTCAATACTGTGCTAAGTCAGCATGCTCACTGGTCCAGGGAAGCTGCTGAGCTTACTGCTGCTGGCCCAGTTAAACTGAATATGGCTTTCGAAATGGAATTAATATAGCTTCTCCACACATCGTCATCTAAAGAAATCCATGTGCAGTGCAGAAATTATAATCAGCTAATAATCAGAAAAGTAGACAATGATTTTTTTTTTAATTGGCTCCTGACATCACTTGCCACCATTTGTATACAAAGTACTCCCTTCTAACATTATCTTTAAGCACTTGTAGCTTTTAAAATCCCTTTGCTCGAGCTATTTTAGCAGCCCAATAAAACCTGGTTTCCATGAAGTCCCCTGACGTTGTTACTTTGTTTTATTCTGACAGTTTGTTGAAGTGGAAGGACAGATCACCTCACTGGTGGATTTGTATCCATCCTTCCTACGGAAGGGTTACCGTCGAGAAATCTTCATAGCTATAATATGCTTTGTGAGCTACCTTCTGGGACTTACCATGGTCACTGAGGTAAGTTTGAAGAAAAATGCTCTGATATTGCTTGCTTGTAAAACTAATTAAATTATCAAATCATACCACAGTGCTATTGAATGCTCGATTCTAATAGGTCTGAAGGTGTTGATTAATTTTCTACAACAGCATGGCTTGGACAGTAGTTCCAAGATAGTAGTTGCAAGATTAATATTAACGTGCTCATTGTAATACATAATGGTTTTTATAGTAACAGCTTATACAGGGACTTGTATGGCAGATGCTCTTGTTCTTACCTCCATGTAGTGCAGCAAATAGGTCTTAACATCAATTTTGGATTATCTCTACAATTAATTATTTGTGCCTCCATCTATGCCTTTATTATCAATTTTTAATTAAAATCTCATACCTAAGTCCCCAGTGACAACTAGAGTCACAGTTTTGTGCTTTAGCTCTTGCTTGCTTAGCCTCACAATGGCCAGGGTTTGCTCCATGACATAATATCATACATAAATCTTAAAAACAGAATGTCATAACTGAATGCTGTGCCATTTTGTACAAAGAAAAATAGTGAGCTGTGTAGGCACTCTGGTCTCTAAAATGGTCTGGGCTCCAACATTATTGCACTGTCTTTGCTTTTTGTGAGTTTAAAGCCTGTACTTGGACTTGAGTGTGATATAATGCCCCTGTCTTTCTTCTTCTTCTTCTTCTACTTCTTCTTCTTCTTCTTCTTTTTTCAGGGTGGCATGTATGTGTTTCAACTCTTTGACTACTATGCAGCCAGTGGTGTGTGCCTTTTGTGGGTTGCATTCTTTGAATGCATTGCAGTAGCCTGGATTTATGGTAAGTTCAACAAGTGATATTTCACATAAATAGGAAGGGGCATAAATAAATCTGAATCTAAAGCTACCATTACTAGCATATAGGCTATGTAGTAAATCTTATGTGCATACCTATCAGCAGCAGTGCAAAGACACATTTCCCATGTGTCAACACAGGCAGTCAAATGGCCAGGCCTTATATTTGAATTGCAAATCACATGGCAAATTGCATATACAAAAATGCCATGTATGGATAGACCAGTGCCAGTGAAATACAGTACTGTGCAAAAGTCTTAGGCACCCTATTTTTTTAGTACAAACTTTGTTATAGATTTTTTATTTTATGACTTCTACATTATTGATTCAGTACAAAAACATTTTAGATTTCCAAACATTAGTTTTCCAGCACAAAATTAAATGTTACAGAAAAATGTTTGTATGTCAGTAAAGAAAGCAGCATATTACATAAGAGACCACTTTTCAGACAAAAAAACATAATGAAGGCTGCTTTGTTTTTCTGCAAAAATATGAAGCAAGTGTGACAGTCAAAGTCTCCAGAAGAACTGTGGCTTGTTCTGCAAAACTTACAGCTAATTTCCTTATAAAAACTGCACAAATTGTACCTGAGACTACTATTTTTTTTTTTAAAGTGAAGGATCGTCACACCAAATATTGACTTTGTTTCATTTATTACTGTTTACTGCTCTTTATGATATTTTTATTTAATTTAATTATTTTAATGTAGAAACATTTAATTTCATCTTTGCTCTACAGCATTTCTTTGCATGTGCGTAAGACTTTTGCACAGTACCATATATTATAGCTACTTTAATGACACAGAAGAGCTGAGTCAATTTACTCTTAATCTTCGTGAAACCACTACAAAATATACCTATTAAATTTAACACTTCTCAAGCATGCTTCAACTGCTTGCGTGTCCCATGTAGCCACAACATTGAATATATAAAAAAGCAGATTAACAAGCTATATAGCAGTTGTTAATATTAAACTGTTAGATGTTAGCTGTCAGTTAGTAACAGCCAATTTGTAAAGCATCAATTTCAAGCTGTGTACTAGTGAAATGCACAGCTAGTGAAATTGTATAGCTCACTAACTTGGCTAACTTTGTTTTAACGTTGTTCAAATGTATAATATCTTATCTACTCAGTCATAATGGCGACGAATTAGGTTCACAAGGACAATTTGTTTAAGATAGCTAGGTAGCTATACAACTTGGCTTGTTAGCTGTTGGCTGTTATTAACAGCTAATTTGCTAAGCATGAATTTCAAATTGTTTGTTTACATAAATAAGCTGAAGTAATTTTTGCTTGTGTAACCAAGGAAAACATATATTGTAACTTGGGTACATAGATTTGTAGTTGTTTTATATTTATTACAATTAAATCAATGAAAGCATACATATCTATTGTGCAAAATGTATATATGAGTTAATGGCTCAGAACTTAAAAGGATCTTAAAAGGATGATTTGAATAAGATGGCTAGTTAGCTATAGCAGTAGCAAATTTCAGTGTGTTAGATTAGTAGCTGTCAGTTAGTAGTCCTAGCGTTTGTTTAGATAATTAAGCTGAGGTTATTTTTTTAGTTTCTGCAACACTAACGGAAAACATAATATATTATAACAATGGTACTGACATGTACAGTTGTTGCTTTTGAATTCATTCAAAAATTGAAATTCATTTGTTCATTGTTCATCTTTTCTACTCAGTCATAATGGCTATGAATTAGGTTCACAAGGATAATTTGTTTAAGCTAGCTAGCTATAGCAGTTGCTAATATCAGACTCTTAGCTTGTTAGCTGTCACATAGGAAAAACTTATTTGCTAAGCATCAATTTCAAACTTTTTATTTATTTATTTATTTATTTATTTATTTATTTTTTACATAACTAAGCTGAGGTATTTGTTTAGTTCTTGCAGACATTTAAAGGAAAACATACAATATATTATAATCAAGGTACTAAAATGTACAGTTGTTGTTTTGGCACTCATTACACTTCATTACAATTGGCGATAGCATACATATCTCTTGCACAAAATCTATGGCTAGCTAACTTGGCAAACTTTGTTTGAACATTGTGGAATATAATATATTATTTAGTTACACAAGAACAATTTATTTAAGATAGTTAGTTAGCTATAGTTAGACGCTAATATTAGACTCTTAGCTTGTTAGCAGTCAGTTAGTAATAACTAATTTGCTAAGCATCAATTTCAAACTGGTGGTGGTAAATTACAGTGCACAGAATGCAAGGTCATGTTCTGTTATGTAATATGAATAAAGAGACTCTTTACATCCTGTTAGGTGCTGATAATTTCTATAATGCAATTGAGGACATGATTGGATACAGACCAAATCCTTGGATGAAGTGGTGCTGGACTGCAATCACACCTATTCTTTGTGTGGTGGGTTTTTTTTTCTTGCTTTTGAAGATATCGCACCCAGACAAATAGAAGACATGAGTTGTAATGAGTTTATTTTCATTATCTGTTCATACCAGGACCATTTATACAAAGCATTCTAAATGCTCAATTTAAATACCCTAAAAAAATTTGACACAATTTTGATCATTAGCCCTAATTCCTGTTCTTGGCTAACAGCAGTGGTACCCGATGAGGGCTTCTGCTGTTGTAGCCCATCCGCCTCAAGCTTTTCTGCTCACCAGATTGGCAAAGAGGCATTATTTGAGTTACTGTAGCCTTTTTGTCAGGATGAACAAGTCTGGCCATTGTCCTCTGACCGCTCTCATCAATGAGGCATTTTCACCCATAGAACTGCTTGATGTTTTTTGTATTCCGCACCATTCTATGTAAACTTTAGAGACTATTGTGTGTGAAAATCACAGGAGATCAGCAGTTTCTGAAATACTCAAACCAGCCTGCCTGGTACTAACAACCATGCTATAGTGAAAGTCACAGAGATCACATTTTTCCCCATCTGATGTTTGATATTTCAGTTAATGTTTTAGCACTTGACCTGTATCTGTGTGATTTTATGCATTGTTCTGAGGTCACATGATTGGCTGATTGAATAAATGCATTAATGAGCAGGTGTACAGGTGTTCCTATTAAAGTGACCAGTGAGTGTGTGTGTGTGTGTGTGTGTGTATATATATATATATACATTTGCTGGTAATGCACTGGTGTTTCCAGTGGTCATGCCTTTAAATAGCACACGATAATTTAGATAAAGAATCCATTTAGCTACAGAAGATCAATTTATTAAAAAAAAAAAAAAAAAAAAAAGACCAATAAGATTTTGGGGGTAATGCCATAAAATGAATGAACTGAGTTTTGAATTTATTTTTCTGCTTTTTCTCCAGGGATGTTTCATTTTCTCTTTGGTCAAATACAAGCCTCTGACGTACAACAAAATCTATGAGTATCCGGACTGGGCCGTCGGTTTGGGATGGGCCCTCGCCCTCGCATCCATGGTTTGCATACCTATGGTAGTTGTGATCAAGATCATCCAGTCTGAAGGCCCTCTCATTGAGGTTAGTATTCCCATGCAATGAAATAAAATATGCTTGGCACCTTATTATCTTTTAACTTTTTAAGTCTTTACTAATAGCAAAATACCAGTAATTCAATAGTATGCTTTCATTGTTAGATATGTTTGGTACGTCACAGGTTGGTTTCTTACTCCATTTGACTGTGAAATTTGCATCTTCAAATTGTTTGAACCATGCCAATATTTTATGTAAATATTCACTGCATTATCACATTAAACAAATGTCACTGCTTTGCTATCCCACATCCATTTTTTTCCCAGCAGTCCCTCTAATTTCTATCTTTCTTCTTGCCATATCCATGTCTATTACTTTAGCCTGGAGGAACTTCTACTCCAAATGGCAGCATAATTTTAACAGACCAGTTAGAACAATTTCTACATTGCAAAGTAAACATAGCCTCCACAGTTGAAGGACTTTCACATAAAGGTGGCGACCTTGGAAAACCCTTTGCTTGATTAAATTTAGACAATATCTACTATATCTAGTTCTTTAAACTACATGCTTTCCTAAACTGTAGTATATTTCTCTTTTAAATGTGTATCAAACATAAGTCGTCTGTTTCTCTATGGCAAGTAGCTATATATGAACTTACTCAGATTGTGACATTCACTGTGTGAGAAAATCATACTTAAATTTAGATATCTTTAGGCAGACTGACTGTTTTTACCCCCGCATTTGTTAATCTGGCTCCATACCCAACATGATCTTAGCAGATAGAAGATAGCTTACGCAAGATTAAAAAGCATGATTTTTTTTTTTTCATAATTCTGTGTACTTAACCTTGCTTCCTAGCTGTTGCATAAACTGTGTGTAACATCCCAGAGCATGTTTTAATCCTTTATTTTTAATTTTCACTCAAGTTAAAGCTTTGGAGCCTTGCACAAGGGCTTAGCAGTATCGTAGAACAGAAACTCACAATTTTCAGGTCATACAAACCTACCAAATGAAGACAGTTCCACAGACTTCTTCTAACTTTGCTAACCTGCAATTCCTTTTCTTCTTCCAGAGGATTAAAGCAGTGGCAGCTCCAGTGCGAGGCAGTACAAATTCATGTCCTCAGGAGTACCGACCGAAGGGCTCAGAAACGGCACATCCCCTTGACCCCAATGGGAACAACGGCTTGCTCAAGCCCAGCCACACTATCGTAGAAACCATGATGTGAGCGCTCTCTGTGAGAGAATCCAATCACCTGCTTTCCATTTTATATACATAAATACATATATATTAAATATGTTGACACAGTCATAGGACCAGGTTTACATATCTACATATATGCACTAGAAGTTCTTTCCCTTTTCTTTTCCTTTTTTTTTTTTTACAGAGGAAATTACCCTTTTTTTTGTCAGTGTCTGCTTTTAATATTTTTATCATAACATTGTTATTTTACTGTTATAACTGTTGCTGTAATAAGATGAAAGATTGATTTCCATACACAAACACCAGTATGTCGAAATAGTGAAACGTTTCTTTTTTCTTTTCTTGGTTTTTTTCTTTTCTGTAAATAATGATTTGTTGTTGGAGTGGACAAACAAGACCAATTAAGTGCTGCAAATGATAAAAGTTTATAGTGTTCAAAAAGTAATATTAGTGTACCTAGACAAAAAGTGTCTTGGTGGACATTTTTTGGTAAGGCATCTGTGCATATCTAGACAGCAAGCATAAGATTGAAACTAATTGGACATTTACACTCAAACATTACGTCCACAATGGAACAGAGACACTACTCTATTTTCTGGTGCAAGTTTAACACACTGAAACCACCACTGCACATGAGGAATGAGTTAACACATCTAAATTACTGTAAGCATCTTTGAAAGCACAAATGGTCACACTAATTCTTACCATACTGATCTAGCACAATAAGCTTTACCTTTTAACATCCATCCTCTCCACCATTTATTCTCAAGGGTCTGTATTCAGAGTTGACAACTTAAGTCCAAGAGATCCATCAATATTTACGAGGGGAAGGTTAAGTATATCAGAAATGGGCTGCACAGGTTGCTCTGCCTGCATGAAGTTCATATCTGCATGGTTGCCAGATTTTTCCGAAGCAGTAGCTTCTGAGACATGGTTTTTCAGTAGTGTCTAGACCGCCGACTTTAATCAGAAGAACTTGCCTTTAAGCCTGAATTAAAACAAGGGTAGAAATTGCGCATTGAAGAAATACATTTAAAATGAAAAACAAAAAGACGAATACCATGATATCTGAATGAGAAAATATAAAGCACTGAAATAAATCTAATAGGAGTCTAGTATATTGGCAATATATTATATATAGCAGGATACTAGGAACAATCACTGCAAATTTTGTTTAGTTTAACAATATGGCTTTCAACCTCATTATTCAGAAGCTTATAAAATAGCACTTGATCCAGCAACTCCTATTATTTTGTACTTTATTATTTTTTTTATGTTGTGCACAAACAAATTGTGCATACAATTTAATGAAGACAGTTAAATGAAGCACAGCATGTATGACTAATGAAATATTGTGACTATTTTTGTTAATTCGATATGCTGTCCTATAAAAACGTTTTTTAAAAAAGTGAATTTTGTTTTTTGGGGGTATTCATAGCCCAAAACACAAATTTCAATGTAACATCAAACTGTGTGGCAGTGGCACTGACAGTGGCACTCATACCTGTCAACATTGAGATTTGAAAATAAGGGAAATCCCAACCCCTCCCCCCCACCCCCCGGACCCCCACACACACCAAGATTTTTTTTTTTTTTTTTTTAATTGACAATTGGATTTTAACAGTGAAAGAACAAACAACCTGTTGTGAGGGATTTTGAGTATTAACAAGTTAAACATAAAAAAAAAATTACAATACAATAATAATTATATAAAAAACTAAATGATAATACATAAATAGAAAAATACTACTAATAAAAAATAAAATATGTTTACTTTTCGTTTTGACTCCACTGGGGGGTCCACACACACCAAGATACTTGCACAAAGTTTTCGCCTTTTTTGCAGGTACTCCAACGCCATCTCTCTCACGTTCCTCCATCCTCGGGATGCTGTTCTTCTTCTTCGACCGCTATTCTTCTTCTACTTGTTTTATTGGCGGGTGCCGTTTGAGTGAGTTCTGTAGCTGTTACAGCTAATGTTCTGTATACTGCCACCTGCTTTACCGGAGGCGAATGTAGCAAACATATCAATTACACCCAGTGGGATTTTTTTTTATAGAAAGATTAAAAATACGGGAGAAATACGGGAAAATATTTAAACGGGATGATAGCGGGATAGAATGGTAAAATACGGGAGAATCCCGGGAAAAACGGGAGGGTTGACAGGTATGGTGGCACTGGACTTAATACTGCTGCTCACTCAAGCCGATATTGTACTTACGTCCAAGGTTAAGAATCATGTGTAACCAAGACACACCTCTGTTTTTGGTAAACTCCACCCCCCATGAGTAACTCTCGCACCAATACTCGAATAGCACTTAATCTTGTGGTTATGTCTGTTCTGGTCACCAGGATGCACAATTTTGGCATTAAATCCTCACTAAGCGTGTGTAACTCAACTCTGAATACAGCCCAAGTACAGCATATTTTTGCATGGTTCTTAAATTGATGTAATTAGGCGCTCAAACAAATTCATTTCTACCCACATTTCAACACTCCCTAAATATCCCACAGTCAACTGTTTTTAACCAGCTTCATAAGAATGTATCAGGGCCTTGACACATACTGATACTGGTATGTTAAAATTTGAAATTGCTCTTGTCCAAGCATTTGTGTCACACCAATTCAAAGGTAGTATTTTATGGTCCAAGCTGTTTGTACATGTCATTCTTTTATTTTCCTTTGCCTTTTGTATTCTTAATATTCAGATTGTACTTAGCGTCTGTCAGCAATTATTATTTTTTTATAGGACAAAATTTTATATAGAGCTTTTAATCAGTGCAATTGGTGGCGATTGTATCGTGCAATACTTTGTAGAATGAAATGCATTGTTCCTGTCTTTTAAAAAGATGATACTTGCAGTGAAATATCTTTATAACAAAATATCAGGCACAATTAATCATTGCAAGGTAACACCGAACTAAAAAAAAATTGTACTTACTGTGATACTTTTCATATTTTAGTATTTTAAAAAGAAATGCTATTATTTTTCTATATTATTTTTCAGATTATCTGTTAGATAACATACATTAATCTTATTCTAATCTAGATCAATGGAATATTCCTGTTTTTTTTCCAACCTAATCTTTATCCTCTTCTCATTTCACTATACTGAGAAAAGAACAGAATGTAGTTGGGCTAGATATTCCGTTTTTATTAGCACAGGGAACTGTGTTCAAACCAAACTAATTACTCGCAAGCAAGCTGTAGCTAGGTTTGAAAAGCTCTGGAATATTCCGTTTAGTCTCAGGGTCTGATCCTAATGCAGAAACAGACTCGAGAGGTTTCTCTAAATCTTTTACGCCTACATGGTTTGGCAAAGTGTCGGTGTTATTAATTCATGACAACATTTTTCAAAATTTTTTTTTTTAAATTCTTGATTAAAACATGGAAGCGAAAATGTATTTAAAAGATTTTGGAGTACCTAAAAACTTTTTTTTATTTCTTAATAAACATTTATTTTTGAAAAAAAAAAAGAAAAAGCCTCCTGCTTTTGCTGAATATTGCCAGAACTAATTTCTTTCCAAAATTTGAGGTGAAATTAAATCATTAAAATTGTTTGAATATAACTCAATCATACCTTTGGGTTCATGAAGGCTTTGGACTGACGCACTACCACAAACACACTCTTTAAGGTGACCCAACAACAATGCTGTTGCCAAGCCAGGGTATTTTAACACATGCCTGGCTTCCTAAAATATGGCTTGTGAGGACACAACCAGAAGCGCCATGTTAGGTAATGGAAACTTGGTCCCAGATAAAATTGAACATTGTATACATGTGCATCTTCATTTTGTTCACTGCGTTACTGTTTCAGGGGTCACTGAGAGTTGCACTGAGCCAAAAGGACTGATCCTTTTCCCCAGCTGCTGCTGTAGTAGTGATCTTATTTGAAACAGACTGATAGCACCCAAGGGATGAGAAATATGGACAGTTTGCAAAATATCACAAAACTTCCCAAGCTTAACTTGCAGAAGGAAGAATCGTTTCTTTCTCAGGGTATATATGATTAATGAGTCGGATTCCCAATGGAGATGGAAATATCTGCTTTTTTATTATAAGGCCACGGAAATTATAACCATCCCATTGTGGCTTAGTCATTTTTCAATTCTTGTGCTAAAAATAATTGGGATTGTTTTTTTTTATTATTATTTTTATTTTATTATTATTATTATTATTATTATTTTATTCATAGTACTGATTTGTTCTAATTTGATTTAAGGCACACTGGGGTACATTTTGACCACTTCTGGACAAAAATATTAGTCTGTATCTATTCATTTGGCTTTTTTTTTGTATCTATTCATTTGGCAAAATAGAATCCAGGCATATAGTTATGATCTTGTATAATGTTCTCACTCAAGGGCTTGGACATGCCTCAGATTTAAACTCACAACCTTCTGCTTTCTAGCAGGGCATGCCCACTGCCTATATGACAGTTTGGCTATTTTGGAAATCATTTGTTTTAATAAATGTGGATGATCTACCAACTTAGACTGATGGCAACAGTAGTGATGTATTGGGTGTTGGATAGAGAGTTTAGTTTAGCAAATTAATTGTCTACAGTGTTTCAAGGTGTGTGTAGAAACATCAGCACTACCCAGCCCTTTATTCCTATACCATAGCACTGTTGAATTCTTGATTCTGATTGGTCATAAAGTGTTGATTAATTTACTGTATCAGCAACTCTGACAATAGTGCAGCGGCAAGGTTTATATTAATGCACCCATTCTAATAGGCCTACAATAACAACTTACAAGGAACTTGCTACACATAAATGGATTTAAAACATTTTGGATATGATAAAGTGAGGAGATTTCTGTGAGGAGATGTTTGTTTAACATTTTTGGAAGGAGTCTCCAGTGTCAGCACTTTGTGACAGTCAAAAGGAAAGCTGTAACTTTAAATTTCCAGACAGAGAAGCTGGTGAAGGAATGTTGGATTATAGCTACTGTAATGTAAGTGATAAGTGGAAGTAACTTGTTTTATGGATAGTCCACAATATTAAAAGTAACTGTGAATAGATAAATGTTCTTTAAATAATAAAATAAAATTGTAATAATTGGCAAATTGCTGTGGTGTAAGAGGAATAAAATAAAACACTTCAGAATGTGCTGGTATAGGAAAGTAATCCATTTGGGGTGGTAACAGAAACTGTGCTAAGATCACATCAACCCGTTGTTGACTGTCTTCCAATGACAGTCGTGTCACGTTTTATTCCTTACTCTGTAAATGTTTTACAGATACACCACCACCATTTTCATTCCCCAATAAAGCAGCACTGTGATAGTGTGATCCAAGCAGCATGCAAGCAGCATCTTGATTCTCAGACGCTATAATCTTTGGTTTCTCAGAATAAGCATTACTGACTTGCATCAAATAATCAATATATCTGGCTTCTCTGTTTAGCATTGATTTCAGTGATAGTTGGAGGATTGGCTTTAGTAATGTTTTCCCCTTTTATGTATAGTAACACAGATTATTATACTATATCTGTTTTTTTCTACGGCGAATTACAATACACATTTTAGGATTACTATTACAAATACGTAGTGTTTTACTCTATAATGTAAGAGAAAGTATTTCTACTTTGGCCATTTGTGAGCGAAATAAATAAACAAAGAAATAAAATAATAAAGACAAAAATGAAGATTTGACTTGCAATGATCAAAGTTCAGATTATTTTTTTTACTGTAAAACTAAATACTTGTAAAATATGTAAAAAGAAATTACTGATATGGAAACCTATATTATTGATATAAAGCACATTATTTATATACTGTTATCCCAAGTCCATTAACTATGCATAACAAATTTTGTTGTATTTTTAATTTCAAATGCCAATTTTAAAATATAGCTATATTGAATCACATACCATTGGAAAGATTATTTCCTAAAACTTTATATGTAAAAATGTTTAGATCCTTTTCTCAGCCTTTGAAGGAGGTACATGCAGATCATTTCATACACTGTATTTATATATGTAAAATTTATTGATTTATTCATTTATTTTATTCACTGTTTTATTTTTGATTTGTTGGTGCATATTGAACAATATATTTTTCTCAGCCTTTTTAAGTTGTTTTCTTTTCTTTCTTTAATAATCCATAAAAATTAAGCTATATATTGCTAACAAAGTCTGACAAATGACAATATAGTAACAAGATGTTGATGAGCTGTAATCACAATAAAAAAAAAACAAACAAGAAATTTCTGACTGAAATCCATTTGTTTAAAATATATTTTTATAATATGTAAATTAGTGCTGGAAGAAATATGCGTATTAGAGTGTGATACTGCCTTTAACATGTGGCATAAATGTCAACAGTGGTGATATAAAATACAGATTTTGACTGCATAGAAATAACCAATCTGCCTTGGTTCACCATTTCCATGATACTGAACTTTGCCAGCTCTACAAAGTTCACAGGCCTTAGAGTATAACACCTGACAGGCATTTCATAAAGCTACAGTCAGGTCCATAAGTATTTGGACAGCGACACAATTATCGCAAGTTTGCCTCTGTACACCACGACAGTGGATTTGAAATGAAGCAATCAATATGTGATTGAAGTGTAGACTTTCAGCTTTAATTCAAGGGGTTTAACAGATATATTGCACTAACCATTTAGGAATTACAGCCGATTTTTTTTACAGAGTGCCTCCATTTTCACAGGCTTAAAAGTTATTGGACAGTTGACTGATAAGCAGTTTCATGACCAGTTTCCTCGTTACTTCATGACAAATTAAGGAGATAAAAGGTCTGGAGTTGATTCCAAGTGTTGAATGTGCATTTGGTAGCTGTTCATGGGAACTCTCAATATGCGGTCCAAAGAGGTGTCGATGCAAGTGAAGGAGGCCATCATTAGGCTGCAGAAACAAAACAGACTTATCAGAGAGATAGCAGAAACTTTAGGAGTGGCCAAATCAACAATTTGGTACATTCTTAAAAAGAAGGGATGCACTGGCGAGCTCAGCAACACCACAAGGCCTGGAAGACCACGGAAGACAACTAAAGTGGATGATCACAGAATTCTTTCCTTGTTGAAAAAAAACCCTCCACAACATCTAGACGTATCATTGTCAAAGTCTACAATCAAGAGACTCCTTCATGAGAGTAAATACAGACAGTTTACCTCAAGATGCAAACCACTGGTAACACTCAGGAACAGAAAGGCCAGATTAGACTTTGCTAAAAAAAACCTCAAAAAAAAAAAAAAAAGCTTGACCAGTTCTGATGCAAGACTAACTTGTACCAGAATGATGGGAAGATAAGAGTATGGAGAAGGAAAGGAAGGGTTCATGATCCAAAGCATACCACATCATCTGTCAAACATGTGGAGGAGGTGTTATGGCATGGGCATGTATGGTTGCCAATGGAACTGAGTCACTGGTGTTTATTGATGATGTGACTGCTAACAGAAGTAGCAGGATGAATTCTGAAGTGTGTAGAGCTAAGGAAGGGCTTCACAGTACAGATGGATAATGATCCAAAACGTACAGTGAAAGCAATCCAAGAGCTTCTTAAAGCAAAGAAATTAATTGTTCTTAAATGTCCGATGACCTCAACCTAATGGACAAAACTTTTCACTTACTGAAGACAAAGGTGAAGGCAGAAAGACCCACAAACAAGCAGCAACTGAAGGCAGCTGCAGTAAAGGCCTGGCAAAGCATCTCAGGGGAGGAAACTCAGCATTTGATGATGTCCATGGGTTCCAGACTTCAGGCAGTCATTGACGGCAAAGGATTTGCATCCAAGTATTAAAAATAATCCTAATATTTATGGTTGTTAGTTTGTCCAATTACTTTTGAGCCTGTGAAAATGGAGGGACTCTGTAAAAACTGTCTGTAATTCCTAAACAGTTAATGCAATATTTTTGTTAAACCCCTTGAATTAAAGCTGAAAGCCTACAATTTAGTCACATCTTGATTGTTTCATTTCAAATCCACTGTCGTGATGTACAGAGGCAAAATTGTGTCACTCTCCAAATACTTATGGACCTGACTGTAGTTTCTCAGATAAAGACATATAACTAAAGCTTTATGGAGAACACCTGGCAACAACCAAATTGCTCCATGTGGATGACTCAGATATTCTGCGCTACAATGGGTTTAACCATCAAATCCTGCTTATTAGACAAAGACATATGATTATGGGGTCAATTGTAACAGGAGCCAGGTGTAATACTATCAATCGCTCCAATCAGCAACAATCTATACTGGGTGATATTCACTCTTCACACACTCAGTAACCCTCTGCCTGCCTGCAAAATAACAGCAACTTAATCACAGCTCTGAATTAAAATCTGATTTTGAGGTAGGAGTATGAGGTATATATACGTAATTTTCCTCTGGAGAACATTTTTCAATTGTGTTCATTTTGTATGCACATGAAACCAAACTAGGCTAGTCTAGTTGACTGTTGGCATGATTGATCATTGTCAATGCTAACCTGGTTAGCTAGCATATCAGATTGTAGTTGTAACAGCGTATAAAAAGCGAGAAACAAAAGAGATTCCACTTACTTGAAAAATAGGTTCCTTTCTGGAAAACTTCGTGGCACATGACGCTCAAAGACCCAAACATATTTATGCTCCCACTTGAATATGTTTTAACAAAGGAAATGTTTCATTTGGTGCAAACATTGTACAATTACTTAAGAGGTATTTACTATGTGATAAAGATATTTAGCAAACATATATCTCCAGCAGGCTTAATGAATTGCAGTATTGGGGCGTAGCTACAAGTAGAAATGCTACTAGCTTACCCGTATTTTAAGTAGCATAGCAGTAGCTGTTTTCAAAATAATATAGCTTCTCCAATAATGAGCTACTTTTTCAGCAAGTGGTGCAGTGCGTTCAAGCATTTTCATCTTCGGTAACCAATTTATCCTGGTCAGAGTCTGTCCTGGTAACACTGGACGATTCAGGACTCAGGATCGAATCTACGATTGTGGAGCTGTGATCTGGTAATGCTATCGACTTTTCTGTTTGTTTTTTCTTTTTTTTTGATGTTCTACAATTAACTGCTCCTTTACTAAGAGTGGTTTACAAATTGAAAAAGTAAAATCTATTTGTTACGGCACACCCAGTACAAGGCATGTAAATGTATTTTGTGCAGTAAATCAGCGGCAAAATAAAATGAAAATATCACAGTTGATTTTCCTCAGTTTGATGAAGTAGCTTCGGTATAGTTAGCTACTTTTTCTTAGTAGCTTGTAGTGTAGCTAGCTACTATAGCAAAAGCATAGTTTGGCTGTAGCTTAGCTATTTGAAATCATGAGTAATTTCTAGCTTCTACAATTGCAAAGTAGCTTCCTCAACACTGATGAATTGAGAACCCATGGTATAAGTTGTAACATTATGGTCCTTTGATTTAATTTGATGTATTCACTGATATTATCATGAAAATGGTGTTTGATTATCATGAATATTTAGCAAAATCAAAAATACAACATCTTAGCAAGTGAAATATCTTGAATATAGTCAAATTTATCTAGTATTTCCTATTAAACTTATTTCTAGACATTTTTACATTTCAAGCTTTAAACTTTCTTATTCTATTGCTACTTTATAGAAATAAGTAGCACACTTAAAATTATCTGCTAGTAGAACAAGACTTAAAATTAGTTTAATAATCTTATATTTGGTTTATTGTAATCTTTAATATAGGAAGTACTAGATACATTTGTCTATATTCAAGATATTTTCACTTGCTACTTTTTGTTTTTTGCAATGCAGACCAATGTACCCATTACACGTTAAAAAAAAAAAACTAGAGCTTTAGAATATGTTAATTACAAGAAAAGCTTGTCCACAATACTTTGTAGAAACAAAACACTTGAATCTGAAAGATACTAGATGCTGAGTTTTGTAATACTGTTGTTGACTGCAGAGGCTTTAGACCACAAAACTGCCATTTTATCATCACAAGAAGAGTTATGAGATAAGGAGGTATGGCTGAATCTTCAGTAAGCTATTTCTTGGAAAACTGTCTGTAAGAAAATTGCCCAATGTGGTCAGGTTTAATATTTTGTGGTACGAATGTTAAGAGTTTGCCAGATAAAGACACATGATTGTGGTTTTAAATGACATTAAGAGAATCTGACCAGCAAGCATAAAATTAAGATCAATAAGATTGACGGATTTTATGGTAGCACCTTTCCAGGTATGCTCTCTACTTGGGATCTTATCAGAAACACTTTCTTACTGATTGTAGTGAGATTGTTTCAGGATAATCCTGTTATGATCTGTAAAACTCAAGACCTTGTTCTTTCACCAAAGGTCTCTGATACAAGAGTCGGGTCATTTTACTTTAGTGTTCGTTCCTTGTTTGGCAGACAGGAATCTATCAGCCTTTATTGCAACTTTTATCGAAATTTAGGTTTTTCTTTTTTTTCCCCACCATGTTAGAGAAACTTAATTGTAGTCATGTTAACCAGTTTCATGAGAAAGCCTGTCAATATGAATAATATAATATAAAAACATCATATTTTATTTAACACAGCAATAATGGCATGGATTCCACAATGTGTTGAAACATTCCTTTGAGATTCATAACTGCTGCAGATTTGTCAGCTGAACATTCATACTTGAATCTCCTGTTCTACCACATCCAAATGTTGAATTTAGATCAGGTGACTGGGGAAGCCAATGAAGTACACTGAACTCATTGTCATGTTCAGGGAACCAGTTTGAGATGATAGTTAACTCAAATAACCACTCTTTGCAACTGTGGTGAGTAGAAAAGCATCTCAGTGGTTAAGCTTTTGGACTGCTGAGCGGAAGGTCTAGGCCACTGTTGGGCCCTTGAGCAAGGCCCATAATCCTCAACTGCTCAGTTTTGTAAATGAGATAAATGTAAGTTGCTCTGGATAAGGGCGTTTGCCAAATGCCATAAATGTAAACCTAAAATCTCAGAATGCACAACACACCACCACTTGAGGCAGAGAGGCTAGAACAGCAGAAGATCACATCGGGTTACAATACGGGTCCTGTCAGCCAAGAACTGGAATCCGAGTCTACAGTGGGCACAAGTTCACCAAAACTGGACAGTTGGAAAAGGTACAGATGTTCTTTCTAGTCTTCTTTGTTTTAACACCTCCAGCATTATATATCATGCCTTTTCTTATGCAAGTTGGTGTTTTTAATCTGTAAATAGTTGAAACTAGTGTGGTTTCCTCAGGTTCTTCCTATTTTTACACTATGGTCACAATCCAGCATTTTATTTTCAAAAGATGCATTTGAATAACTCAGTGTTTCGGCCTTGGATATAAACAACAAGCTATAATCTCAAGCCTCATTCTATTATTCTAAATAGTTCTCTACCATGTGAAGTAATAACTTACTATTATGTACTGTTTTGCCGTACTATTCAGTACACCAGTACTTTAGTATTTAAGCCTAAGCCTTACTTGTACCCAGTGTTGCTTGGATAGGCTTCAGAATCCACCTCAACATGAAGATGAATGAATGAACCTAGGCAGAATTTTCAGAGTAAAAATCATTTATGTGTTCCACAGACATAGATATAGGTTTAACAGACACCAAACATTACATGAAAACAAGAAGACATAAGATCTTTAAGCACACATCATAAATCTCTTAGCATTATTCATATGTACCATGCTTATATTGCTATGACCCAAACAGCAAAATGAGTGAAGGCAAAATACCAGCCCAGACACTTTTGTCTGGTCAAAAAACCACTGTGGAACGATGGCAATGAACTCACCGGATCTGACTTTTGACCAAATGTTGCAATGCTGCACACACATTAGATATAGCTATTTGCATTTGGACAATTTCTGGTCCAGACTCCAAATGCCAAATATGAATGAATGAATGAATGAATGAATAAAAAAGTGAATAAATAAATAAATGTGGAAGCTCATAGTTGGGGCACTTTTGGCCCCCAGTTCACTTTCTACTGCCACGGTTGTGTGACGATTATGTTCTTTAACTCAAACCATATTTGGCTTGGAAGCATCTGCTATCTGGGGAGTAACTAAAACTCATTTAAAATGTGATCTGGTGGTGTCAACTGGTTGCACTTTCTCACGTACATCACGTATGAGGAAGTGAGTGTTGACATCTATGGAATCAGTCAGTCCTAAATTAAGACTGTTCCTAGAACAGTGCAGCTTTGTTTCTGCAGGTGCTGGACAAAAGCCATGATGAGGGATAGAGAATGGAAAATGCTGCCTGAGTGCTGTTATCACACAACTCCCAGTATCATGTTACTATAAACCTACCCAAAGTGATTGAAGTTTGGAAAAGGCGAGTTACATAAATGGTGTACAAGATCCTTTAACCTTTGTGGTACTTGGAAACAATATACACACAAGAAAGAAGAGAAATCTTGTAGCCTTAAAGACAGGATCCATTAGTTTATTTTTTGTGTTAAAAAAACAGCTGCTCATGTAAACCTTAGTTAATTAATATCCACAGGACCAATACTCATTTTGAAGTCATATGTAAAGCTATGATCATTGCTATCACTCCTAGCAGAGAGAATAGGCACACATGAGAGAGAGGTATTAACTAGACATCTACTGTACTATTCTCAGGACCTATAGTATAACTTTTGCCAGTGAAGAGCTCAGATTTCAAATCTAATTGCCATCCTAGTAGCTAGTAGGTTTTATAAATCATACTGCTGCCCTTTAGTTCCTCTTAAGTGTAATGTTTCACTCAAAAAGAGATATAAATTTCATCAGTGTGGAAATGTCAAATTTATGACAGTACAAATCAGAAAACAATAAAACATCAAAACATTTTTATTTGTTAAGATCATGATTTAAGATTATAAATCATGATTCAGCGTTGTAACTGGTTCTAGGTGATTAGTTAATAGTAACAGATCTACACAGCATTCTCCCACTTATTAGCAAGAATGGAAAGTAACAAACTCCATGTACTCTCATTTCAGTACTTAAGTACATGATATATAATTATAATTCAACTTTGTTACATGGATCTTTTATCACTGTTACAGAGTAAAATAATAACGCATTTAACCCCGGAAGACTGCAAGCCAATTAAAAGACAGCATGTACCAATTTTTAAGAATTTAATTTCAAAGTAAAGCAGTTTCCTGCTGAAAGTCTACAGGGCCCAAATGCTTAGTCAGCAGCTGCAATGTCTGAGACAGTGGAAGAAGATGAGTATCCCTGGCCCAATATATCAGATATCTTCAGTTTTAAATGCTTCAAAGGAAACCGCATGATAATGATCTGCAAATGATGCTAGCCAAAACCCTTGGAGATGTCGGCATTTCACAGCTCAACATTCAACCTGCGGAAACACGTACAGATAAACCATTAGCTAGCTGGGTGAGCTGGACTAGCTATCCATATCTTTTGATGTTTTCCAATTAGCTAGCTAGCTAACAAACCTAGCAAGCCACTGAAACCCTAACAGCATGTGCATGTGCTCTGTGTCAGCGCACTTATATAGAAAATACAGATTAGCAACAATGACTGAAATTTTCCAGAGCGAAAAAATAAAAGGAAATGAACAAAAAAGTGAAGGCCACATACATATCCAGGTGGTAAAAGATATTTAGGTAACGCTCTTTCTCAGCCGTTCTAACACTTTTTACAACCAAGGATCCCTTTAACTGTAAAATAAAACTCAAAGGACCCCCTTTTAACATAAGCCAACTATTGAAATATTATGCTCATTGCGTAAATGTGTCCAATAATATTTTGGCTATTTATTACAGCCAGAGAGCTTTTTATTCCTGAGATTTCTGCCAACAAAACCGATTAGGTCCAAGTTCACATCATTCATAAGCCTGCTTGTTTAAATAGAGTATTTTTGTTTGAATGGATTAAACCCATTCAAATTAAATGACTGTTCAAATAAGCTAAAAAGTATAATAACTCAATAATGAATATAATACTTTTGATAATAATGAACTGTGATTTCCAGCATTGTAACAAAGTAAAAAAAAAAAAAAATCACAGACCCTCTGGCACGCCATATGAACACAGTGCCCCTAGCCTTTAATAGCCAGCAGACAAATGAATAATGATACACATAATAAATTACTTTATTCATACAGACATGATAGGATGTTTGTGTTGACCACGAGCAAGTAGTTACTTTGTTATGGTTATTTATGATGTATTAATACTGAAGCATATAATTTGATGATGTTAACTAATGTATTCAATAATGTCCATTAATCGATCCTAAACTAAAGCGTTACAGACACCTGTAAACGGAGCTTTTACTGCTGTCATACCCATTAGTTCAAACTAATTCAAAATGTAATAAGTACTTATTGTATTGTCAAATAGCTGCTTAAGCTACATCCTTATTTCTGTAAACAGGCGTACTGTATACTGTACATAAATGGATATAACCATTGATGGATACAATTATGACTCGCCAGGTTTTTTCCTTTTTTATTAATATTTTTCATTATAAAATGGTGTCACCAGCACAGTCTTTGACTAGGAATATCATCATATGTATTCAGCCAAACCAAAATAAACCCAAGTTTCAATTCTCTTTAACCACTGTGCTTGGAACTGCACTCAGGGGAACGATGGGAGAGAGGGTCATATAAAAATACTATACAGAGAATAGAACTTTAAATATTACACACTTTAAAAATACACAATATCAATGCATACATTAATTCAGAATCCAAAAATGCATAGGGATGAACACAATTAGAGCTTTATAAAGCTTTTGTAAAATTCTCAAAGCCTACCTTTGGGGCTTGAATATTGCATGTATAAAAATTTCTTCTGATTTTTTTTTTTTTTCATTTGGGGTTTGTGAACATCACACTTAATACTTACATGGAACACTGTCAAAGAGAGAAAAGGTAAAAATGATGTCCCAGGTCGGAACACTGGTCTAAGCCTTAGTAAAAACAAGACATTTAATATTAGGCTCTTTATGTGTGAAAAATCTGTAGATGAAACCTCGCCCATCATCAATAGTTTTATAAGACTGAATGAAGGAGTGACATCGGGTGGGACAGTTGTGAACAGAGCCATGGATTGTTCCAGTGTGAATTCACCAGAGTCTCTGAGAACAATGAGTGCTTTCTGTTTTTATTAGAAATAGATCTCACTTGTGCTTTCCAGCATGGTCATTAGTACTGCAAAGAAGGCAGGAAATAATTCCACCAAATACTCAGAAAGTAAACCGTTATGGCAACAGGAATGATTTTAGAGTATACATAAGGGAGATTTTAGAGTCCATATAAGGGATGGCACGATTGTACGGGCAAATGAGCAGCATGGAAGTTCTGCCTAAAAATCAGACGCTGCTGCATTTTGGCTCCATGGATCATTTGTGTAACCTTCTTTTTTTTTTTTTTCTTAAATTTCTGGCTGTTGTATGGAACAGAAAAGAATTTAGTTTTTTAATGCACTAGCTGAAAAGTCCTAATCTTTCAGGACCTCCACACTAGACCACTTGGTGTTGTCTGACTCAGTTCATAGACAGCTTGAAAATGAAACAGAGAGCTGAACCAAGCAGACTTCAAGTCAGGCTAAACTCCATGGTTTGATCGTTCCAAATGTGACTTGGCTACACTCAGTTTTATGAGACCTTTTCAGGAAGGTGAGATGAAAATAACTTGAACAAAATGTCTGAGATATTTGGCAAGCTTCAGTAGTTATATCATGGCTTGCCTACAAAGGCCATTGTGAAAGGAAGAAATGTGCCCTTGAGTCCTGAACACACGTGGTGTATGGTGTAGATGCATTTTTATAGTTACAGTGCCTTGCATGTATTGACCTCTCCCCCCTTGAACTTTTCCACATTTTCGGTGTTACAACCTGAAACTCAAATGGAATTATTTGGAATTATATGTCATGAAATTACACAAAATAGCTCATAATACTGAAGTAAGGAGGGAAATCTATATAGTTTGTGAAATTATTTAAAAATAAAAATGTAAAATTTGTGATTGCGTCAGTATTCACCCCGTTGCTGGAAACCTCCTAATTTAGTTCTGGTACAACCAGTTGTCATCTCATATTGCATAATTATTAAATGGGGTCCACGGTTGTGCAAATAACATGTCACATGATCTCAAAACAAATACATCTGTTCCTAGAAGGCCCCAGAGTTTGTTAGAGAACATATAATATAAAATAAACAGCATTATGAAGACCAAGGTGCTATCAAAACAAGGTCCTGGAAAAATATCAATCAGGGTTTGGTTTTTAAAAAAATCCCACAGTTTGAACATCCTGCAGAGCACCATTAAATCAATTTTTAACAAAAGAAAAGAATATGGCACAACTGTAATTCTGCATAAAGGAGGCCATCCACCAAAAGTCAGTGACCAGGTCAGTGACCGGCTTTAGTCAGAGAAGCAACCAAGGGGCCAATGACCTCTCCAGGAGCTTGAGAGTTCCACAGCTAAGGTGGTAGAAGCTGTTCACAAGACAACCCAGAACAGACCCCAAATCTGGGCTTTATGGAAGAATGGTGAGCCATATAAAATCCCATTTGGAGTTTGTCAATAGGCATGTTGGAGATTCTGAGGGGACCAAAATTGAACGTCTTGGTCTTGGCACAAAGCGCAGTGAAGCATTGTGGTGGTAGCATCATGATGCTTTTCATCAGAAGGGACTGGGAAACTGGTCAGATTTGAGGGCAAGATGGATGGAGCCAAATACAGGTCAACCCTAGAAACAAACCTATTCCGGTTCACTCTCCAACAGGACAGCAACCCTAAGCATTCTGCCAAATCTAGACTGGAGTGCTTCAAAACTAAGAACCTGAATATGTTAGAATGGCCCAATTTAATTCCAAACCTGAATCAGATGAAAAGTGATGTTCACCAGTGGTCTCTGAGAGAACTTGCAAATTTGCTAAGAAGAATAGGCAAAAAAAAAAAAAAAATCAAGATCCAGATGTACAAAGATGAGACACATCCCAGAAGATCTGCATGGGAATTGGAATCAAAGGTGGTTCGATCAAGGGGATAAGTAAATATGCAACCAAAAATGTCTGCTTTTTTGTTTAATTGTTTAAAAAAAACATTTGTGTCACAATTAAAAGTACGTCGCACCTTTAAATAAATACATTGTATAAATCAATTTGTAAAAATTCCAATTAAGTCCAATTTCATTCCAGGTTGTAACAGTGCAAAATGTGGAAAAGTTTAAGTGGGAGAAGAGAAAATAAGAAGGGGATATTGCATGAGCATAAAAGCCATTCTGAGTATCAAATCTAAGAGCAAACACTGCCATGGCATGTGTGTGTGTGTGTGTGTGTGCGTGTGCACAAAGTCCATTTTTCTTTTTCCTGATTACATAATTTTGTGACTGGTATAAGAGGGTTGTGTTTGTTTCTATTTCTTCACATCACTGCTTAAGGAGGTGTGTGTGGTTGGAGATGTGAGAAACGAATTTGTCTTCTTGTACAAACAAAACCAAATTGTTGTACCGCCTCTGTCAAATAAAGGAATAGTGTGTCGTGTCATATCTTGTTCAGAAATCAAACAGCACCTTTCTTATGTTTCGATTCTGCCGCAAGCCGTACTCTTGTTTTTGTCCATTCTTTAGTCCAGAGTAGACTAATGAGAGAGAGAGAGAGAGAGAGAGAGAGAGAGAGAGAGAGAGAGATTTTGTGACTAAGCATGTAACAGGGCCAATTCTAGGGTTGCGTTTGGCCAAACAAATTTTGAATCTTGCTTAACCAAAGAGTTCATGGTGACTCAGCCTTTGGCTTGATAGTGGAAAAATACAGTGTTTAATGAAAACGTTATGAGTGGCATGTTATTTTCTGAAGTGGGATGGCCCCCATGAAAAGACAACAAATGTGTACACTATACACAATGGTGTAAAATTTGACCTTCATCCAGGATCATTTCTTTTTATGGCACTGGACAAGAAGCAGCTCTTTGTTTTTGGTGAAAACAAGAAGACTCTATAGGACAGAGTCTAGTGTTAGACAGGGTCTAGTAGCTCGTTCACACTTCCTGTTTTACTATAATCTCAGTTCTGTTTTAAAAAAAACAAACAAAACATTAGCACAGATCATTGCTTATGTTTTACTAAAAAACGTCACATTTGTTGAACATACTGTATGGTCCAAGTTTCAGATTGCGTTGAATGGCATGTACAGCAGTTCCTGGTGAATTTGTGTTGTCCTTTCAGGGTGTAAGCCCCAGGTTAGTGTGCTCTCACAGGTCCATGGTGCTGTTGCTGTGCTCTCGGCTGTGAGTCAAAGGAGCTGAGAGTGAATGGCAGTCGATGGGCTGACCAACACCAGGCTGAGCTAATGGGTTTCTGCTAATAACCAGCTCCAGTTTATCTCCAGCTTCTGTGATAAGAGGCACGGCCAAGCAGCAGTCGAAATCTCGTGTTCGCACATGATTGACCTGGGAATGCAACAATAATTATATACACTGTATCACAGTACTTATATTACTTATACCACAGCACGTTTTGTGACTGCTAACAACTGTCTATTTATTAAAGCATGACACACTTTCCTTGTTTCCTTTATAGTTACATTTAATGTTGTGGAACATCTGCGAAAAAACTTCCTGTTCCTGTTATCACATATGACAGATATAACAAGTCTACACACCCCTGTTAAAATTGCAGGTTTTTGTGCTGTAAAAAATGAAACCAAGACAAATCTTGTCCGATCTTTTCCCACCTTTAATGAGATTCAGCAACAAACAAAATTCAAGTCAAAAACAAATAGACATTTTAGGGATAAAAAGACAAAAAGAAAAAAAAACTTAAAATGTCCTGGTTGCTATGTGTGCATGCCCTTTAATAATGGGGAATGTGACTGTGCTCAGAATTAACCAATCACATTCGAACTCATATTCAGAATTATCATACGCCTGTCATCAATGAAGCAGTTTTGATTAACACCAAATAAGGATCAGCTGCTTCTTCAGGATTTTCTTGTCATTTTCTTGTTTTCATCCGACTGCTGAAGCCATGGTCTACAAAGAGCTTACAAAGCAAATACCTTTCATTGGTGAAACGTATCAATCAGGAGAGGGGTACAAAAAAATTTCCAAAACACATGAAGGCCATCTGCAACAAATGGAGAAATGGGGCGCCACAGTAACATTACCAAGAACAGGACGTCCCTCCAAAATTGACGAAAGGCCAAGTAAACTCATCAGAGATGCTGCCAAGAGCCCTACAGCAACATTTAAGGAGCTGCAGGAACATCTGGCAGGTACTGGTCACTCCCTACACGTGACAACAATCTCTTGTATTCTTCACATGCCTGGGCCATGGTGTAGGGTGGCTAGACGGAAGCCCTTTCTCATAAAAAAAAAAAATTCAATCTCACCTAAATTTTGCCAAACCATGTGGCAAAATGTGTTATGGTCCGATGAGACCAAAGTAGAACTTTTTAGGCATGATTCTGAAAGATATGTTTGGTACAAAAACAAGACAGCTTTTCACCCAAACACCATACCCATGGTGAAGCATGGTGTTGGGAGCATCACGCTATGGGGCTGCTTCTCTTCAGCTGGGACTGGGGCTCCAGTCAAGATATGCGAAAACATGCATAGTTCCAAATACCAATCTATTTTGGCAATAAAACCTGCAGACCTCTGTAAGACATATAAAGATGAAGAAAAATTTTGACCCAATAACACAATAACCCGATAACGATGGCAAGGCACAAATCCATGTCTACAAAGGAATGACTTCAGAAAAAGATCAACAACATTTTGGAATGGCCCAGTCAGAGCCCAGATCTAAATCCTATTAAAAACTCGTGGGATAACTTGAAGTGGGCTGTGCACAGGAGATCCCCTTGCAATTTGACAGATCTGGAGCATTTTTGCAAGGAAGAGTGGAATAAAACTACCAAATCACAATGTGCTAAGCTGGTAGACTCTTACCCAAAAAACACGGAGCGCTGGATTACAAGCAAAAGGTACTTTAACAGAGTATTAGTTAAGGAGTGTGTACACGTATGCAACAACGTTTTTGTAAGTTTTTTCTTTTTTTGTTTCTATTTGTATTTCACATTAAAGATGGAAAAAGATCTGACAATATTTGATCTTGGTTTCATTTTTAACATCACAAAAACCTGCAATTTTAACAGCTTTATGACTTTACAACTATTACAAGGCATTGACACTAGAGAGTCCTTCCATAAATACTAAACAAACATCTCTTCACAGAAAACTTCACATAAACATTACGTCTAAAGTCAGAGCCACCGTTATAGAAAATGAATCAACAACTATTGAGCAATCATATTTGAGAGTTGTCCGTGGATCAGATTTGCTGTAATAGTAGTGTATAGTGCAGATTTAAAGCTTTGTGCTGTGTGTCTCTTTCAAACAGAATATTTTCATGTCCACTTCTGCTGTGCTGCTTCCGATTCAGCAACAAAATGCACAGTCGGAGCTGAACAGTGAAATATAGCTCACTGTATGGCAGGAAAAGTTGAGCAAGTTTAGCAACTGTATGCAAATGAGTGCGGTAGATACTTTGCACTTAGCCAATCAGGCAATGGCTTTACAAAGAGGAAGACTTATAATTCACCATGTAAACGTCATTTACCATGTGAAGTGCCAATCAACAGTGCGACCTACAAATGAAAAAGGGAGCATCAGTTCTATGACTGAAAACATTTTAAATCTATCTGCTGTCAGTTTCAGCAGTAAGCACCCATGGTGGCAACTCAAATTTCAGTGGGAACCAGTACTACCCCAGCCTCTCTAGACACATCCCTGTCTCTAATCTTTCTGCACATGGCTACGAATCCAAGAGCATACTGTTTAACAAACTATGTGAGTTGAAAACAAAGAACAGACATGCAGCTGAGGGAAGCAGAGATGTGAAGGTGTGAGCACCTGGAGGATCCTGTCATACGGCCTGAGTCCTGCACGGTCTCCTGGACCCTCGGGCCGGATCACGTTCACGTAAACACCTTTCTCCAAGAAACCGTCTGACACGCTGAAGCCAAAATCATCTCTTTCTGGATCCTTAATCACTGTCACCTGAGAAAGGTTAATTAAATTAATTTTAGTACAAAATGTACAAAAGTTTGGGAGTTCTGCTTTCAGAACAGAATCACAAAAGTTCTGCTTTCACACATAATCACAAATCCTCTATCTCAGCAATGCCACTATCTGTATCTGTTTACTGCTTCAAATATCCATTTCTGTATCTGGATATGAACCCAAAGTGGGTGTGTTCTTTGTTTCCTTCCTTCCTTCCCTCTATCCTTCCATCCTTCCTTCGTTCCTGCCTGCCTTCCTTCCTTTCCCATACAAATATGCCCCTGGAAAACACTGGAAGAATCCCCTGAGGTTGAAATCCCAGCACTGTCATTATGGTGTGTGAATTTTGGCTCTGATAGTTCCTCAACCTCAGCTACATCACTCCAGTTCACAATTGGTCTCAACTAGAGGTGTGCACAGGACTGTTTTCTTTAAAAATCCTACCCTACCTACCTACTTTTTGTTTGTACTTGTCTGCAAAATAGTATCTAACAAATTTAGCTGATTCTATTTCCCAATATATAAACAAACTAGTAGCCTAATTTAAACTACTGTGACCCTGACCAGGCAGTTACTAAGGATGAATGAATGAACACTCTAAATGAATAGCATACTGTCTGTATGTATATGTACTCATTCAGAATACATTATCTGTTCATTTCTAATCATGTATTCGTATACATTTACATCCTTACTCAGTAGTCTGCATTGCTATGTGAAGGTTGTGTGGTATATGCTGACCTTGTGCAGCTCTAGTGGGGTGGGAGACAGGATTTCTTGCATCTCCTCCTTGATCCTCCGTGATTCCCAGGTCTTCTCAGACATGCGCAGCGTGCTCTTGCTTTTGGCCTCGTTGCGAAGATGCGGGCTCTTTCTGAGAGGGCTGACGTTGGCCTGGCTCCCTGATTCGCTGTGAGACTTGGTGCTCTCTACTCCCAAACTCACAGTGCTGCCAGTCATTATGGAGGCCTGAGTGAGAGGACAAGAGCCAAGCAGTGATTACTGCTAAATCAGCTCATCAACTTTCAATAGGGAGCTCTGTATGGAACTCTAATTGGCTGCCAAGTGGTCATTTAGAAATGATCTAATGCAATTTAATAAAACATAGTTAACTGGAAAGCAATGAAGATGTCATTTATTAGCTTTTCAGAAGCACCATTTTGCTCCCTTCCCTGGAATATTACCTACTGGAAACTCTTAACACATTACATTTTTATCATGATTTAGAGAAATCCCTTTTCTAACTCTGATGGTTGACAACTTGAGTACCACATTTTAGATCCAGTTTTACAGAATTGCCAAGAACATTTTTAACTGGAGTTTGTGTTGATTAGAATGTAGAGAATAATGTTATATACATTAGAGTTAAAAAAGAGTAGCCAATGTGCTAATGTAACGTCAGTGTATGAACAATCCTTGTCTATAAACATATTCTGTATTCTGTATATGCTGATATTGAGTATAACAGCACTGGTCCATTTTACTGTCTGTATCACTCCATTTATCTGTGTTCGCTACATAAATTTCTAATTCTAGCAATAGTTTGTTACATTGATATCATTAATACACTTCCTACGGGCTGTCAGTCAGTCTTTGTGTTACATGGCAACATGCAACACTCTATCCAGCTGTGGCTTCTTGGGAACTATTTTCATTGATGGTGCAAAAATAAACAAAATATTTGGCCATGTTGTGTCAGAAATGTCAGATACTTGTTACTATGATTACCTGCGGCACTCAGCCTGTGGCCTCGTGCCTACAGCCGTGCAGATATTCAGTACAAGAGCACTCTTACTCATGCGATATTGCTTAAATAATGCTGAAGTACATGGTTTGTTAATGTTAACTAATGCAGTAAGTAATGTTAGTTAATGGAATCTGAATGGAAAGTGTTGCCAACGAGCCATAGGAACTTATAGTTATAGTAGTCTCATTTATAGTAACAGCTAATACAGACAATACAATCATGGGTAAATACAGCCACAGCATCATGGGAAGATAACCAGTAAGCACAGATGTCCAGGAGAGTTTAGTAGTCCACTGACATGCAGAAAAGGTCTGAAATATATGGTCTCTGGTTATTAGATACATAATTTTCACTCATTTGCTTAAATGTCGCATAGGTCAGGTGCACATAAAAGTATGCTTTACAGCAGTTTTGTTAGTTTGATGCTTAGTTTTCTGCTCCAGCTCCACCAAGACAAGCACAACAATGTTATTAATAATGTAGCACTGATTGAATTGTAGCAGAGCAATCATCTCACTTCATTTTGTTCTCTCTGGGGGATTGGAGATTTTTTGAACACACTTTACTGTGTATTGAGTGGCGTAATTAGGTTAGCCGGAAATTCATTTAGCTCCATAATGTGGAAAGAGTAAGTCTTCTGATTTGTATTATGTTTGTAAATGGCTTCTAAACATTCATTTCTACTGGCAAAAATACTTCCCCATGATTCATTCAGTCATGCTTTCAAAACGGAGTTGTATCTAAGTGAGTATCTAAAAATGGTGATCAGGCAACATGAAATTGGCACTTCTTCTGTGGAGAGTAAACAACAGGTAAGTCAATGAACTTGGAGACATGCACTCAAAGAATTCTACAGCAAGCACAGCAATAGTGGAAAAATACAAATTTGACTAGGTGTAGTACTCCTCCATGTAATTCTAATTAAATTTCACAATTAATATTGCAGCTCTGAGCCAAAGGGAAGGCAAGGGGATCACACTGAGCTTCATGCAGTGCCAGGTTTTTCTACAGTGCAACCATTTGATTTCCTTTTTGATTTTCTTTGCTTCTGTAGAAGACTCAAGTGTCTGCATTCTCAAAGAGGTTTTTTTTCACAGTCTCTAGGAATTCAACTTGTTTTTAGATTTGTAGCCAAAGTTTTTTTTTTTTTTTTGGATTACTGTCTATAGTACATGTAAAGACTTGTAATTTATACAGGTTTTACAGTTGTAATACAATCCATGCAAAATGGGGCTGTCTTTCAAATACCAGCTGTTATTTCTTCTCTAATGAATACAGAAATTAGAACTAATGGGATGTACTATTATACTCTCTCGACTCTAATAATTTCATGGTAAAATAATTCGTAATGAGAGTGGTGCAGAGGGTAGCATTGCTGACTCCCAGCTTCAGGGTCCCCGGATTGATCCTGACACAGAGGTCAGGTGAGGTAGTGTTACTGTCTGTGTCTTCAGTGTGTCCTCATGGGTTCTCTGGTTTCTTCCCACCTCCCAAAAACATGTGGATCATCTACACAAGATTGCCCCTAGGTATGAATGCAGTATGCATATTGCATAATTTATTATAATAATTAATTACAATTATTGCATAATTAACAACTGCTTCATTCAGTACTTTTCCATCATCTTATATCTGAATCGTCCTGAATTCAGTATGTGCTTTTTGTGCCAAGCTGAATATAGCGTGAGAAAGGCTCCAATTCTAATCAAAAACAATTTCATATTCAAAATTTTCCATTGCAGATGATTAAAGGTAGCAAAAGTGGGGATTGTGTCCTATCAAGGGTGTGTTCCTGCTTCGTGCCCAGTCTTCCCAGGATCCACTGCAGTGAAGAATGAGTCATTCTTAATGTACATACTGCAGTCAACACATGACGATATGGAGAATACTCTGTGCAGGAGTGAAATGCAATGAAATACAATATACAAATAGCATTGCTTTTCATTTGTGACCTTTGAAGAATGAAACCATATGCAACTCCTAGTTGTGAGCTGTATTTTTAGTGATATTAACACTTTTATCATATTTTCATTAAATCAATGAAGAAACATTGAACCAGTAGGAAACTATAAAGGGTGATTCTTTATATAGATGGCAACACCGCTTAGTAAATTCTTTTCAGGTCTTCCTCCCCTTGCCTGATTGCAACCATGCCCCCCAAGTACTGCTCAGGCTCCATCATCTGTGACTGAACAGTGAGTGCATTTCAGTGTGGCACTACTGCAACACACTGATGAAAGTGAAATGCAATGTAGCTGGGAATTACATTCAGTTCCGACAGAAAGTCAGCATTTAATTCTTACAAAAGCAATCCCCTGCTGATTGTTTTTACAATGAAGAGAGCAAGCGATGTAAGGTTTTGTTTTTCAGCGTGGCATGTTTTCTGCAGTGTGAAGAAGTGCTTATTTATTCCCATAAAGATATTTACTGGATTATTAAGTAAGGAATAAAACATGACAGGTCTTGTTGTTATAGGAAAATAACCAATGACAGGGTGTTGTGATGCAGCTTAATGCAAAGCCGCCCCAAGGTTTATTAATTTCCTCTCATTTTTTTATTTCTCTTATACCACTATTAGAGAATGACCTGATACTTTTTATCAGTTACATTTAATGTAGAGACGCAGTAGTTCCTCTTATCACTTACATAATAGCAGCCATAAACAATCATTCCCACACAAGCCTCACCTTTTAAATCTCTTGAAGTTAATTAAAAAACCAAAAACGCAGCATGTTATTGAGAAACCAGAAAGTGCGAAGTCCTCTGTCCTGAAGACTTTCCCACTGTCAACCTACTGTTACAAAACGCTTATGCTAGAGAATTCTTCCATAAATGTGGGTGATAGTGTTTTTAACTGATGATTCAGACCCACACTTCCTCCCACACAGATTATAAAAGGCAACCTGTCTTCTCAAGAAGAAAGGAATATAAGGAAAATTAAGGGAAAGTTCTGCAATTCACTGCATCACAGGCAGAAAGGTGAGTTATCTATTAAGCACGACTGACTGCAGCACCGAATTGGCCCATGAAATAAATAAAATAAATGTGTAAACAGTATAATTAGATTGTTTTGCAGATTTAATGGGGTTTGAGTCCAACAATCAACATACACTGTGTGAATGCCTTTTCCTTTACTCTAAACTGAGCAGTGACTGCAAACATTAATGATGTGATACACAATCACATTTACTTATTGTCATACATTTTTTGTATTTATGCAGAAGCTGTGTTTGTTCTAGTTCTGGTTAATCAGACGGATAGGTGTTATGAACAAGATGTTCTGTGCTGAGACCAATGAAATTTGCTATTTGCTATTATATTTGAGGATCTTGCATTTCAAAACCCTTCCATATGATTCATAAGACAAATCATTTATTCCATAATATTTATTGCATGCCAATTTGGTTCAGATGATCTAATCCTTAACGGTTAGCCTTGAAACTATTATTACTTGTGTTACCCTTTGAAGGAACATCTTCATTCTATCATTCTGTGTCAGGCCATGACTGTCTCGAATTTAGAGCCCGAGTGTGGAAATTCTCTTATGATGAGTTCATCTCTCTCCAGTTTACCTCGATCTCACGGAGGAGTTCTGACTGCCCACACGTCTCCAAGTCCTCCAGGGCCTGGCACCAGAAGTTGTCCTCGTGGTCCAGCATGATGCCATCAGCAGGAGGCTGGCTGGCAAATCTGCAGCAGTAATTAGCATGAGACATGAATCAGGACTTGGCATACTCAGATTGACACTATTCTTAGTAAGACAGGGGCCACAAGGCAGCCTGGGAGGGACGAAGGCTTGAGGCAGAAGGGGTGTGAGTAACAACAATATCCCCAAGAACTCTGGTCTTCAGCAAGCTGCTAAACAGATCTAACAAAATAAGTGGGAGGAAGGAAAAAAGGAAGAACAGCCAATGGTAGCAAATTATTGCATAATTAACAAGTGCTTCATTCAGTACTTTTCCATCCTCTTATATCTGAGTCGTCCTGAATTCAGTATGTGCTAATCAAAAACAATTTCAAATTCAAAAATTTCCATTGCAGATGATTAAAGGTAGCAAAATTGGGGATTTTTTTTCACTAGGTTATTTATATCCTAGCATCCTAGAACATTAGCATACTTGCATACTAAATCATTTACACACTTCCACACTTATTGCATGACTGCATTCTAGCACACTTTCATACTAGCATACTCCCACACTTACCTACTTGCACACTAGCACATATGCATTCTTGCATACTCCCACATTTGCATACCCTGAAACTTGCATATTTGCATGCTTGCATGTAAGGACTCTTGAATACTAGCACACATATGTTGCATAATACTATTACATGTGCATACTATTACATTTGCACACTAGGATAATTGCATTCTTGCACCCTAGATTGCATGTACACTTGGATACATACTGTATATATTTGTATCATGCTTTAAGGCTTTCATATTAGTGGTCCTGCACACTAGCACACCTGCATTTTAACATGCTTGTGTAGCACTTTTCAAGAGTTATTCTGTCTGTCTGTATGTTTTTCTGTTTGATAGTTGACTTCAAATCAATGTAAAGATGTATTTTACATGTAAAACGTACTCAGGATTGTTGACGATGGAGTGGCTTTATGTCTAGCTGCCAGAGCTGCCAGAGTCCTTGCTTGCACTCTCCCACAATGTATACCTTTTCAAACCACTGTATCATAAGAGCATACCTAATAATCTGTTCTTTCTCTTTCTCTGTCAAGCTGTACTTGCACTCCTGCTACCTGATGTGATGCCAGTTCCTGATTCTGACTCACTTCTACTCCTGTGGCTCCTCTTGCCATCCAAATCTTTCTGCTCTTGTGGATGGTCCAAAATGAGTTCCCTGAAGATTCGGACTTCACAAAATGAGTTTATTCCCAAAGTCTCACCCATGCTTCAGTGGATAATCTCACCTAGATACTGTAGACTGTACCCAAGAACTACTGCTGTAATCATAAAGACCATGATGCTCATACTGAACATCCTTTCAAGACAGTACTGTTTGACTTGATAGTATACACTTGTAGAAAAGTAATTATTTATAATCCCACCATTCAGTATCACCTAGAAGAAAAAACAGGTTCTCTTGAGTCTGGTTCCTCTCTAGGCGTTGTCTCAGGGGGTTTTTGCTCGCCAGTCATCTCTGGCTTACTCATTAGGGATCTAGATCTACATCCGGATTTCTGTTTCTATTCTATAGAGATAAAACTGAACTGAACTGAAAATTGAATGTCATCTAGTTAATAAACACAGTAACAAACATTCACACATTTACAGTGTTGTCATGAGTGATTGCAGCTGGTTCTTGGGAGTACTCATGCCCATCATTGAATCTGGTTCTCTCCATGTGTGTACAGTAGATTAATGGAGTCTTACCCAGCATGCTTGTCCCAGTCCTCCTCACTGAATCCTCCATCACTCAGCAGGTAGTTCTTGCGGTGGCCAGGAGGGGGAGTGCTGTTCCTGTTCTTGGCACTGCGCCACTCATGTGGATGTAAGGCGATACCTGCTACCTGGTGGATGTAGCCACCTATGAAGGAAGTGGAGAATTATGGCCAAGTGAATTATGCAGGGAAATCCTTTGGTGCAAGGCTTGCTTGTGGGTGCTCTGAACTTACTTTGGCTCCCATAACTAGCATCTATAGTAGATCCGTCCCATGATTCCATAGCCGAGTCTACGCTGGGAATGGTGGTGGAATAGATCTCTGACAACTTACTGGTCTTCTGAGAGTCCGTCATTTCTGAGTCATCATTATCGCTGAGCTCATTATCAAGATCTATTGTGTTCTTCTTCTTTTCATCTGCCACTAGGATGAATAAATATTAATGACGCTATTTTGCAAACAGTGTTATGAATTTACTTAAAATGCTGATTTAAAACTGTTACAGTTTCATGTATTTGTTTGTTTTTTCATTACATTTGCGTGCATCACTGCGACAACAGGAAGAAAGTTCTTCTATAATAAATCACTTCAGTTTATGATATTACAATTTTATATGAATACTGCTGCTTGCTCTTCGAAAATGATTTACGCAATGTAATGGTGTAAAAGAAAGAAAAAGAGTTTTTATAGATGAAGGTCAACTTTTATACTATTACACTTACAATCTTTTTTTTTTATTGATGAAAGTTACCTTCATTCCCAGCTATAAACTACAGTTCATAATTACAGTCATATAGTATAGTACGTATCAGTCATATCCAAAAAAAAAAGGTTTATTATTTGCTATAAATGCACTGTAAAGTAAGAAAACGCTCAGTCTAAATGCAGCTAATATCTTTAGTTCAGGCATATGAATAACTTTTCAATACATAAATTAATTATTTTGAATCTTATACTGTATACATGTGTGTAAAAACTGACAAAAAAAAGCTGGAAATGAGAGGAAACTATCAGGAATATCATATTGCCCTCAGATTTGTTAGTAAACTACTGAAAAATTCTGAAATGCAGTCTGAATGATGGCTACATTCCACAGATCCTCTTTGTCAAAAGCTCAAAGCTATCCTTGAGCTTGAAACTACCCATTTTGACTTCTGAATACCACACTCTTTTTTTAATTAAAACATTGTGAACATAGCAGAAATTGCTGTTAGAACTTACCATCGATCTGCTTTTTGATTTTCAGTGTCACGCTCTCGCCAGCCATTTGAAGTAAGTGGATGGCTTCACTCAGAGGTTTGCCTTTCAGACTCACGTTGTTAATGGCAAGGATTCGATCTCCAACATGAATAGCCCCCGTTCTAGAAAAAATAACCACAAAACACTTAAACAGCTTAAAACCAAATGAGTGTGACCTACAATGTGCCAATGATCTCCTCAAAACTAAATTTACGATGTAGGTATGGTCGCAAATTGCATGCCGTGTAGTCTTTATAATTTAATATTTAGGATGTGGTCAAGAGTGAAAAAAAAAAGATGAATGCGGTAAAACATAATTCACGTAATAATAATAATAAACTCAATTGAGCTCAGGTTAGTGAACACCTTTGTGGACACCAATTATTTAATTATCCAAACTTTCCATTTATATTCATCATAAATACAAAAGATGTCCGGTGATTATATTGTACTGCGTTGTTGTCAATTTCTTTCCATAATATATTGCAACAACAGCCTTGGAGAACACTTTCATTCATTCATGACTTTGTTCAACTGAATAGTTGTATATGGCTAAAATGACAAAAAAAGTCTACAAGTTACAAAACATCCTCAAGACAATATGCTAGCTCTTTAAACAAAACATCCACTTTGACTGCAGTGGAACAAAGGTCAAAAACAAAGATGTAAGCAATAGTTGATACACACCAGTGGTGCCAAATTGGCTCAATAAAGTTGAACCATCAGTGGTATCATGTAGTGATCTGATAAAATCAATGATCTTCTAATTCTAATTTCCCCAGTCTAGTTTAGCTTCTTTACACTCTAATCATGTGAGTTATGAAGTTCACTAACCTTTTGTGTGATGACTTTACAGAGGCTATAACAACAGCTATAAAACTCAGCTTGGGAATTTATGCACCTCGCTATCTTTTGGCAATTGCAGGACAGCATGGCAAAATACGGTAATAGAACTCATGGGTCTTTAACCTCATGGATCTTTCCAGACATTTATTTTGTCCCTTGATTCACCTTTCAGCTAGACCTCTCTTGGTGAGGCCTGAGATGACAATGGGGTCAAAGGGCTCCTCGGTGCCTGAGATGGTGATGCCCAGGGGGCCGCCGTAGCGCTTCAGCTCCACTGTGTAGATGATGGAGCCTGATGTCTCCTGCTCATCTGCAGAGAAAGGGAGGGGTGTGACGATTAGGCCAAATGTCTATGTGTTATGTGAGTGCTTGAGAGTGTAGACTAGATGTGTTTATGTTTTAATAGAATATTAATATTAATATCCCATGCTATAAGGGTTGTCCAGTATGCTTTGATAATAAAACACCTTGTTACTGATAGGTAGTAAAATTTTTTAGCCCTTCCACTGAATACTCTGACGAGCTGTCCCTGAATATATGCTATTTAAATAACTAGTAAATCAATGAATTACTATACAAGAAGCATTGTACATACTCTAAACCATTGGTACCGTGGTCCTGTGTATAATTCTAACAAAGCAGTTTGAAATCTCAAATTCTCAAGCAAAATAATCATGGCAAATTTATTTGCTGGTCTTTTGTGGCTTTACATATAACCACCAAATAACACATTCCTCATTTCGATTTAAGAATCAGGTCACAGTCAGCAAAAGACATTTCAAAATGGAGTAATGAAACCCAGATACTAGGTCGACTTTTTTAATAAATGAAAAGAACATGACAGTAAATACAATGCTTAGAGGCTCGCTATGACTCATATGAATATAACAATCTGGATGTCTATAATAAAAATTCTTTAAACAAAATCAAACATCTAGTACTTCCCAGATATAAATTCCTGGGCAAAAAAAATGGGCCAAGTCCAAAATGGCAAATTTTTAAGCTTTTAATGGTCTTAACAATAAATCATTGGTCAGAAAATTAGCAGGAATGAAACAAATGCACTCCTGAGAGCTCCTGTGCCACCATTTGCTGGTTTACTTTTGCTGCAGTGAACTGTTTGTTTGGGCAAAAGCTAGAAACAGGAAAATTCACGTATATAATCTTTTTGTACACAACAGTAAAATCATGATAATGATTAAAATGTTTGATGTAAAATTTAACTAACACATGTCTAGGTGTACAAAATTTTCCAAAAATATCTTCTGGAATGTTTTTTTTTAAAAGATAATACTAAGATAATACATACTAAGTTCCTTTATCTATTTGATTAATTCTTGCTCATTTCCTCACCACTGATTTGTTGTTAAGACCATTAAAAGCTTAATATTTTGCCATTTTGGGCTTGGCCCTTTTTTTGTCCAGGAGTGAAATGATCAGTGATTTATCTTTATTCTGTAGTCTATGTCAGCACCAGGTGGCAGGGTTTAATACTGCATGTTTGCCCAAGCCTCAATATGGGCGACACGTGTTTGGTTTTATTTTTAATATACTGTCGTGTAAAGATTATTTAAAGCAAAGCTATGTCAACACACGTGTTCTCAGACTGAGCTATGTTCAGAAAAACAGGCCAATGTTCTAGATGAAATATCTGTCAAAATACGATGCAATCAAAATGTCAAAATGGACGTAGTCTGGGAAAAGACTGACAGCAATATTACAGAAGGACTGATTGATGATATGATTTCTTTCACAGATGTAACCAGAATGGACATAATAATAATAATAATATTAATGTGTTGAAAATGAATACATGTATGAACAGGAGGTGCACTTTTCTTTTTTTGTTGTTTGTTTCATGTGTTTCTGTTGAGTGTAGATCCCATTGCGACTAAGACTAAAAGCATCTCCATTAACATGAACATTCTGTGGTCCTTACTAACTGCGTGTCTAGGGTAATGGACATTTAAATTAGGTTACTAGTTTGTTTATATTTCGGGAAATAGATCAGAATAGTCAGAAACTATCGCTGGCAGGAACAAATAAAAATAATTACGAGTGAGATAAAAAAAAAATACAAGAGACCAGTTATGAACTCAAGTGATGTAGCTGAGGTTGAGGAACTGTCAGAGCCACAATTCACACACCATGCTAACAGTGCTGGCATCTCTACCTCTAGGTTGTTTTTTTCAGTGTTTTCTAGTGTTTAAATCCTGGTTTAAATCCAAAAACAGATACAGATACAGAATACCCAGCTACACTATACAGCCAAAGGTTTGCGGACACCTGACCATCACACCCATATGTGGTTGTTCCCCAAACTGGTGCCACAAATTTGGAAGCACACAATTGTATAGAATGTCTTTGTAGACTATAACATTACAATTTCCCTTCACTGGAACTAAGGAGCATAAACCTGTTCCAGCATGACAACGCCCCTGTGCACTGTGTCATTATCACATGAAGACATGTTTTGCCAAGGTTGGAGTGGTAGAACTCGAGTGGCCTGTACAGAGCCCTGACCTCAACCCCACTGAACACCTTTGGGATGAACTGGAATGGTGACTGCCCCCCAGGCCTCCTCGCCCAACATCAGTACCTGACCTCACTAATGCTCTTGTGGCTCAATGGGCAAATCCCCACAGCCATGCTCCAAATGTAGTGGAAAGCCTCCCCAGAGGAGTGGAGGATAACAGCAAATTGGGACTAAATCTGGAATGGGATGTTCAACAAGCACATGCTGTATGAATGTTATAGTCAGGTGTCCGCAAACCTTTGACCATATATTGTATGAATATTTGGATATTTGGAGCATGATACAGATAGTGACAGATATAGATAGTGACATTGCGTTACAGCCTTTACTTTCTTTATAGCACAGCGCTGCTGAATGCTCTATTCAAATTGGTCAGAAAGTGTTGATTAATCTTCTGTAACAGCAGCTCTGACAGCAGATCGGGCTGCAAGGTTTATACACACCTGAACACAGACATGCACACATGTCTGTTCTTACCAGAGTTGTCTTCATCCTTGCGTATCTTGAGCTTGACCAGGTCTTCACTCTGTTGAAGGATCTGCATTGCATCTTCCATTGAGCAGCTCTCCAGTCGAATGTTATCTATAGCCAGCAGCTTGTCTCCAGGCTCCAAAGTCCCTGTTCTACAGTGGAAAAGAATCAAATACAGAGAAAACTTGGGAACGATGCCTTTATTAATAAAACATGGGTGCTCTAATTTATTAATAGAACAATATCATCTTCCCTGGTTTTGATTAACATTAACCCATTATTAATAAAAATATCGCCTTGGAATAGTGAAAAACCAAAATCTATACTGCCACATGATGTAATGTCACACTTAGTCATTTTAAATATTTTTCAGAAGCAAATGATTAAGACATAGAGGTAACAAAAACAGAAATTACTGTATTACTCAAATTATGCTTCAGTCAACTATACAATACTTTTAGCACTGATGCCCATTTCAGTGTCCGAGGAGAAGAAGGAAGAGATGCCACCTGTTCTAACACTACAGGAGGCAAAAATTGACTTTTGAGGAAATTTTGCTCTGTCTTGCTTAGAACCACATGTTTAGGTTAATTCGTTTTGAATGGCGTCCTTTAGAACCTAGAAATCTGGCCCTACCTGTGAGCCATGCTTCCTTTCTTTATGTCAGATATGATCAGGGGTTCGCCTGGCTTTTTACTGGCTGTTGGAGACAAGACAATGTAGACAATGCAGATTAAAGTATTTAACACAGACATACTGTATACACATACACACCAAACACAAACACACACAAGAGACAGCACTGAGATAAATCTGGAGCGATACAGCAGTTAGATGGAAATGGTGTGAACATTCCTAGAAAGCAGCTGGCCTGAATCAAAACTGCATTATTATTAAAACCAGAAGTAATAAAAATGTGCTTTGGACATGGAATGGAGTCCTGTGAGACACTCAAGGGACTAAGAGCAAGGGTGCCCCCCGATGGCCAAGTTTGGAACACAACCCAATGACGGTTTCTCAGGCACTGGTTCCCAAAGTGGGGTCTGTGAAGCATAGCCAGAGGGTTTGTGGTATTTTTTTTTATATTTAGTTACAGCAGAAAACCATTATCAAAATTATTATATTTATTTTTGAGTTCTAGTTATTAGCCTGTTTGACTGATCACTTGAATTTTATGGATTTAATCCAAACCATAATATCTCAAAAACGGCTATAAATACTGCGCACTTGGACCTAAAATGATCTGACAGTGGAAAGTAAAGGATTAAAAAGATCTATGACTCTAATAAAAATATTATTGTAGATATTTAAATCAGCCAGGAATCCCTAAAATGTATTTATACAGCATTAAAATTGCAAATATTTTGTATCACATTAACAGTTTATCCAAATTTTATTAAAAGTGATAGATATTTTGTTAGATTAACTGTGACCAGTTTCCAGTTCATCCCAAAGTGGGGTTGAGGTCAGGGCTCTGTGCAGCCCACTTGAGTTCTTCCACTCCAACCTTGGCAAACCATGTCTTCACAGAGCTTACTTTGTGCACAGGGACATTATCATGCTGAAACAGGTTTGGGCCTCTTAGTTCCAGTGAAGGGAAATCTTAATGCTACAGCATACAAAGACATTCTATACAATTATATGCTTCTAACTTTGTGGCAACAGTTTGGGGAAGAACCACACATTGGTGTCATGGTCAGCTGTCCACATAATTTCAGCCATATTGTCGATTTGGTTTAGTGTAAGCTTATAATAGGAAATATTAGATAATCTTCACTTGCTAAGATATCATTTTTTGCAGTGTAATAAAATTGCAGACCCCCCAGTTACATGTCATGGACCCCTGTAAGAAGCATAGCTCTAGAATGTGAGCTGAACAATGGAAGTGAGCAGAAGTGAAGGCTGAATTTTTACATTTACGGCATTTGGCAGACACCCTTATCCAGAGCGACTTACAATTAACTCATTTATACAACTGAGCAGTTAAAGGTTAAGGGCCTTGCTCAAGGGCCCAGCAGTGGCAGCTTGGTGGTGCTAGGATTTGAACTCTTCAGAAGTCCAACGTCTTAACCACTGAGCTACCACTTCCCTGAATCATATTTATGTGTGAGGAATGAAAGGGGATAAATGATCAAAGCTGACAGATGTGGATTTGAAAATAGTTCTGCTTCAAGATGTATAGGTTTCGCTGATGCTGCCAGATTATGATTGATACCTCTTCAGCTTCAACAAGAATATAAAAGAGCCAAATTTCTTACTGAATGATATTTAACTGGAATGTCAGTGTGCCTGGGATATGACATTACATGAAATATGTCTAAAAAAAAGTAATAACAGAAGGAAGGAACCAAAAAGCAAGGTTGCCAAAGGGGGATTAATTAAATGGAGAAGAGATGGCGGACTCAAGTTAACATGTCATGACACAGTGTAGGAGAAGGAGACGTGAATAGCAGAATAGCAGAATAGCAGAATTATCCTATAACAGCACACCATCATGCTTTATTCTTTACATGCTTCAAAACCTCTTTAAAAAACGTGTATATTAAAAGTGTCATAGTTCTCAAATTAATTGACGTCTCACTACATTGTGCCGCTACATTGTAAAAGTAGTTTCACTGTTAGAATTAGTTTGTTTTTGTGTCTTGTAAACGTTGAAGGACTGATTCCATGAAAACCATTTACAGAATGTTTACCTTTACCCCTATTGACCTTGCTAACAAGTAATGCCAGTGCTAACATTACTAACAAGTAATGCATGCCCTTCTTTTTTTTTTTTCATTAATTCAACCACAGATACATCTTCACTGATGCCAAGCAGACTTATCAGTGTGGTTTATGACATATTATGACATATTGTAATCCATAAACATGAGCAAAACTTCACTGTAGAGCTAAATACTGTAACTTCATAGGGACATATGTCCTGAACAATAAGAATCTCTTTACCTTCGTGTGTCTTTCGTAACTTCGTGAGGTTACTTATTGGTTCACATGTGACATTTTGTATTACATCTCTTAGACATGGCTTTAAAAGTTTGAAGAATTTGAAAAATCTGTACGGAAAGCTGCAAGGGTTGTGAATGATAATATTGAGAAAATGAGATGAAAATGATAAAAATGAAATTATGTAGCTCAACAATACAATCTGAAGCAAGTACATGAATATTTGGGAGCATACTTTACTGAAAAGATTTTGAGCAAGAGTTCAATTACTTGTTAGCTATGTAGCTCCAGTGCAAATACCTGATACTAAACTTGTCTTGTGGAAGATTGCGGAAAACTTTCTTTTGCAGAATTATTCCTTTGAAATGAAGCCAGAAAGGGAGAAAGAAAAACGTGATACTAATACAGCATGCATGAACTAAGTTGGCTCTTACCACTGATTGTGATCCCAAGCTCGACTCCTCTCTTCTTCGGCAGCTTCACATGAAAGGTACCGCTACTGGGCACGACTGACTCTATTGAATAGCAAAAGGAGTGTGATTGGAATGTCTTCCATATGAAACATAAAAAGTATACAGTACACTATACAGCCAAACATTTGTGGACACCTGACCTTCATACCCATATATGGATCTTTCCTAAACTGTTGCCACAAAGTTAGAATCACAGAAATGTCTAGAATGGCTGTGTATGTAGAAGTGCTGTAGCATTGCAATTTCTTTTCACTGAAACTAAGGGGCCTAGCCTGAACAGCCCAAACATGGTTTGCCAAGGTTGGAGTGGAAGAACTCGAGTGGTCTTCACAGAGCCCTGACCTCAACCCCACTGAACATCATTGGGATGAACTGGAATGTCGACTGCACCCCAGGCCTACTCGCCTGACATCAGTACCTGACCTCCGTAATGCTCTTGTGGCTGAATGAACACAAATCCCTACAGCCACACTCCAAAATCTAGTGGAAAGCCTTTCCAGAAGAGTGCAAGTTATTATAACAGCAAAGGGAAGTCCAAATCTGCACATATGGGTGTGATGGTTAGGTGTTCACAAACTTTTGGCCATATAGTGTATACTAGTTAATTATTACAGAAGCATTTTGTTACTGTATTTTCCTGTCATCTTGCAGATTTATGGTATCTACTTGAATATACAAACCTGCTACATCAAACTCAATCTCTAGTGTGACTTTATTAGTCAGAGCAGCATCTCGGAGCAGCTGATTGGCCTCCTCCATAGTGCCATCTTCTGTAGGAATGCCATTGATTGACAAGAGCCGGTCACCAACCTGGAGCAGCCCACACCTGCCAATCAAGCCGGCATCATTAAAACAATGGCAACTACATTTGAAGTAAGCAGAAAAAATATCTAATCCTATCTAATATCGAAGCAGATTCCAGGTAGAATTGAACTCTCATATCTAATGCACCCTTGTGCAGCATGTTTTTTTTTTTTTAATACACAAAGACACAACCTCTCGAGCACCTTTGATACATCTTATGATGAAATAATTTGCAGAACAGAAAGATAGTGCCACTTGAGGACTTGATTGATGTGAAGCGGTAAAAATGTGTCAGAAGAGCTCTTTCGTAGAATAATAATGAGCTGCGCTAATCAAACATAGCAGTGTTTGCTGTAATCTAAATTTAAATGAGAATACAAATGCCATCTAATTGTAATGAAATGGAAATGAGGACGATGGGAGTGTTACTGTGATTTCTGCGTTCCAATCATAAAAAAAAAAAAATCATACATAGCCACTATATCTGCGATTGCACACGAATAATACATGGATGATTCTATCCACAGCTATCAGTGAGTACTGGCATCATTTCTTATGCTCCATTTTTAAGTGTGACTCATGTTTTATGTGTACCCAAACACATTAATCTCCATCAAAGGCTTCATTAAATGAATCATCATATCATCTACATATTGCAGCCAAAATATGGCTGTAAGATGGTACGCTTGGTAAATTGTACCATTAAGTGTAAATTCATGCAGATGATGCAATTCACAACATGGTAGTACCACCAATCTGATCACAAACGCTAACAGAGAGACTTCATCGTATAGTTATATGTGAACTAAGTATAAGTGCACCTACGTTTGAAAAGGTAACTTGTTTATTTCATCAGTCTTTTAGTAAGAAGCAAAATCAGAAGTAGTGTTTAAAGATAATGGTTGCTGCAGGGATTCAATCCTGAGCTTTCAATTCTTGCCTTGCACCCAGTGTTCCCAGGATAGGCTCCGGATTCACCGCCACCCTGACCAGGATAAAGCGGCTCCCTGGATTGGTAAGTCAGGGAGGCTAAAGCAGCGGTCACACCAGACATAAATGAAGTAAAAAAATTTTTTAAAAAAAGCCTGTTCACTTGAATGGAAGAGATAAAAGAGATTCACTTCTGGTTGCAGTAAATGTTGTATCTACTTCCTCTGATTTCACTTTGCGCTAAGTTCATCTTGATGAACTTTAACCCTGCGAATCCACCAATCTTGTAAGCATGGACCAATAGAAATCAAGAGTGTGTGGCTGAGGTCATGTCTCTCTAGAAGACTCAACATGGAGAACCTGCTTATTATTACCATTTCTGCTTTTTCTGGTCCACTGTCAACATTATGACTCTTATCAATCACAAACCTTGCCAAAGAAATTTGCAAGGCAAAAATATGGTGTGACTGCTACTTAAGAGTGTTTTAATACTTCTGGGCTCTTCACACTTCTGACCTCTGGGCTCATTTGGGCAATGACATTATCATCATCATCATCATCATCATCATAACATAGAATAATCCTTTCAAACCACAGAACAGTTAGCCAAATTTATGTCACTTTGTATATGCAAAAATCTTCCAGAATGAAAGATAACATTTCATTGGTGTGTATATAGCAACTGGTCCCATTTCACTTGCTTTCTTAATGTTTCCTACACTATTTTTTTTTAAATCAAAATGGCACTCTGCAGAGAGCCTTTCCATGACACTGCCAAACTTGAAAAAGGCGGTAATGTGACAAGGTCAATCAATCATCTTACTCACTGCCCAACCCTAGGAGCAGATTACTTTTAGGAGCAGATTATGGCACCAAATCCCAGACCATCAATTTCAGGTGGACCACAGATCAGTTCCCAGATTACTTTTAGGAGTTTTTTTTTTGTTTTTTTTTTAAAGCGAGTTTTACCCAAAATTCATGGCACAACCCCAGCAGCAGATTATTTTTAGGAGCAGATTACTTTTAGGAGCAGATTATTTTTAGGAGCAGATTACATTTAGGAGCAGATTATTTTTAGGAGCAGATTATTTTTAGGAGCAGATTACATTTAGGAGCAGATTACATTTAGGAGCAGATTATTTTTAGGAGCAGATTACTTTTAGGAACAGATTACGGCACCAAATCCCAGACCATCAATTTCAGGTGGACCACAGATCAGTTCCCAGATTACTTTTAGGAGTTTTTTTTTTTTTTTTTTTAAAGCGAGTTTTACCCAAAATTCATGGCACAACCCCAGCAGCAGATTATTTTTAGGAGCAGATTACCTTTAGGAGCAGATTATTTTTAGGAGCAGATTATTTTTAGGAGCAGATTACTTTTAGGAGCAGATTA
>CM040473.1:14721352-14734683 GCA_022758105.1 Pangasianodon gigas
TGAAATATCTTATTCAGGTCAGCACTAAATAAACAATAACATGCATTTTGTATGATCCCTCTTATTTTGGTAAAATAATAAACATTTTGCAGATTCTGAAAGGGGTATGTAAACTTTTGACCTCAACTGTATATCAAATGCACCGAGGTTAAAAATGACCTGTGAATTACCACTTATGAGGTAAGTCGAATGCAGCATTAGCTTAATGGCCAATCAGTTTCATTGTTCACTTCAAAGCTATGCTCTTTGAGGGCCCCCTAGTGGCCAGGGCTCCTGGGCGTGTACCCAGTACACCCAGTCATTAATCTATAACTGTCTGTACTGTACTGTAGGTAACATTAGCACATAGCTAGCCAGCTGGGTAACTGCTAGTAAACTAGCTCTCATTTGTCACATGTAGATGTAAGTAGGATTTTATAAGTGAAGTGTTATTTCAGCATTATACTAATATTATATTAATATGCCAAATGCACATTCTAAAGATAAAAGGTTCTGGGTACATCGTCGTCTAATAATTAACATATTATTCATTCATTCATCTTCAGCAACTGTTTTTTCCTGGTTAGGTCAGGATATCAGTTGCTGTGTGTGACCCTAGGGGGCACACCTAGGGGGCAATTTAGTGCATCCACCTACTGCAGGGGTGTCCAAAGTTCAGCTCCAGCGCCAAATGCATCCCGCAGACACATGATAACTGGCCCGTGGCTTCTCTCTTAGAATGTATGATAGGTGGCAGCCAGCCAACATGTTGCAATTTTTCCTTTCACCTGATGGTGGCAGCAGACTGTGTTAACACAGTTAGCTAAAATGCAAGCTAACGGAGCCTTTTTTTTCTCTGACTACATCTGCAAATTAATTTACAGAATGATATTCTGTAAATTACAAACAAAAAGTGCAAAGCTAACAGTGAGAAGCTGCGATTTCAAAAGAGCTGGAAACTTTTTCATCGAGAGCCATAGGAAATGCATACAGTATGTCATGAGACTGTTATAGTAATTAAGGATACCATAATTCATCATTTAATATCATGAGACACTATGAAACAAATCATGGACAATGCGAAAACTATTCAGCAGATGAGAAGGCAGAGAAATATGTAAATATTTAATATTTTGCATAATTCATAAATAGTATTTTTGTGATCGGGTATTTTGATGTGGTCTAATCTGGTCCCATTTGAAAAAAGTTCGACCTACTAGCATGTTTTTAGGAAACCAGAGAGCATCGAGGAAACCCACATGGACATGAGGAGCACTTTTAAATTCCACACAGTTAGGAACCCAAACTCAAGTGTTGTCACCCTAATTTGCATATTATTACAGCTATTTTGAGAGTTCACAGACTGAGCTCATATGTACCACCTCCATTTTGGTTTTATGTTAAATACAAAAAGTAAAGTTAGCCATGTTAAACTCTTTTTAGCACAAAAAAAAAAAAAAAAAAAAACTTACGGCAAAGCAACTAAGGCTGTTAAACCACTCTGACATGCGCCATTTAACATCTGTTCATCAAATGTAGCCACATAGAAATGGGGCACTGAAACCCCACAAGCCTGATTTGAGTTCATTCTCTTTCTGTGAGAGTCTGGGTGTGAGTGGGTCTCCATAATTAAATCTAGCCTCTGTGCCAAAGCTCCAGGGGCGGCATTAAGCAGAAAGAGAGGCTAATTAAAAGAGATGACAGCAGTTGAGATGACAGAGTGGGGTAGCTGTGTGCATTTGTGTGTTCCTTCTCCCAGTGTCCTCATTTAGATCCTATCCATGTACTCCAGTGAGATTAGAAATTAAAATGCAAAGTATAAAAATTAGTATGGTGTCCTATTTTACACCAATCACTAATACAGAACATTTATTACGATAATTGATTGCTCAACAAATTGCTAAGTCACCACACTGCTTATTAAATCACAAGTCCAGCTTTATGGATTACAAATATAACCAAATTAAGAAATCGTTTAAGTAATAAAATACTCAAAATACTCTTTGTCTGGTCTGTGCCGGGGAGTGGTTAGGTCAGACCACATATTTTAATTTTAATGGGGAAATTAAAGATATTTTTATCTCTTTTAAGAGTTCAATATAATGCAGTTTAATTTAAAATATCATTTTCTATGCAACAGATAATACAACTAAAATACAACATTAAAAAGCCCAACTTGATAGTGTGAAATGGCAATAATATTATACAGACCTGCTGACATCGGGCCTCATTTTTAAAGCAGGATACGACCGGATTTATTTGTAAATTGTTCGTAGGAGCATTTACACAAGAAGTTCAGTATTCATGAAAATCTCGTCATTTTGGAAAAACGTTCATATCCTACTCGTGCTCCTGAGTGTGTGTGAATTTAATTATAAGAAGACTTCCTCATGTAAACCTTGTACTGATCAACTTCAAATCACATAATTTGCATGGATTACCGCACTAATATATTTATGGATTATGCTGTATTTTATATAATATATTGTCAATTTTAAATTGCTTATTTTTTATTATGTTTACAGGAATACAGCAGAGGCCCTTATCCAGAGTGACTTACAGAAGTGCTTTGGAGTCTCTACTGAAAAACACATCCTCATGCTAGTTCACTAGGTCAGGGACTAAAGAGTGCCATCATCAAAATTGTGTGAAATTCAGTTATTTTATATTATTGGCATTAATTAAAGAATATGAAAAATAAAGACAGTGAGCCAACACAAATTCATAAATTAAGACAAATAATACTAATTATTCAATTATGACTAAAGAAATGGCGCTGTACAAATGGAAGACGGGCTGGTCTGTCTGCGCACAGCGTTTTCTTGTCACCTCAATTAATTCACACCTAATACACCTTTTCTGTAATTTGTCTCCAGATTTTGATTTTTCAGGTGTTGTTACACTGCTAATTATTTTTTATTGGCATAGTCGTGAGTCAAAATAACTTCCACTTCTGCCTTTCTGCCTTTTCTTTCAAGGTCGTAGTCATTATGTGTTTCCAGCTCTCTGTGTGTTTGACTTTTAATGGAGTTTTCCAGTGGAAATTTTCAGTTCGGTTCGGCTTATGTTTATAAAAGATTGATAAATGAGGCCCATTACTAGCAAGCAGGCAGAGAGAAAAAAAATGAATTTTACAACACAAACCCTAGCGCATGTCAGAGGCACCAAAGGCACCACAGTCTTGACTTTTTGTTTTCTATTGCCTCACAAGAATGTCTGACTACTCTATTAGCGCAAAAAAAAAACAAAAAAAAACAGAAAAGTGTCATTTTCCGGTGTCTCTCATAGCAAGGAATCAAAATCGTAAAGGCTACTGTTAATCCACAGATGTTAATGATTGTTTATAGCTGTTATAATGTAAGTGATAATAGGAGCTGAATTTAGTAGATGTTACATAACATTAAACTTAACTATAAACAGATAAAAAGTATGACGTGTCATTCTTTAATAAATAAAAAATGTTAATTGTTGGCAGATAAAAACACTTTGGAACATGTTGCTTTTGTAAAATTATCAGCCTGTCAGCGTGATAACAATAACTCCATTCACGTTAAGCTCCTTGTTGTGTATTATTTCTTACAAATGACATTGTTGTGCCCAATTTCCGATAATGAAACAGAGAAGCCTCTGAATCCACCCAAAAGTCCTAATGACTGTTTATACAACCTTTACAGTTTAACAACAGGGGCAAGCAATCCTCTTTCTGCCTTCATTAGTGCAATTTATCCTGATGCAAATAATCTCAGTTGATTAGAAGCATTATCATCAAACTGTCTTAGAGAAATATATGCTCTGGCCCGAAGCAGGAAAAGGGGAGGAGAAGGGTGGATGTGGACTGTAAGTGTCACAGTAGGTCTCCTTGTGAACATGGGGGAAGGTAATTGTAAGTTCAAAAGAGAAAAGAGACAAGATGTACTTTAAAAAAAACGTCAGCACACACATTCAGTGCCTGCATTTTACTTTCAATTACTGTAAAATTCCTGAGTAGGCACAAGATCAGTCAATGCCTCTCTGAGGCTGAAGCTAACTCACCAGTGTCCTGAGCTTTGCTGGTCAATCGCATGTGATGACCAGGAAGGATCTCCAGCTTGGCCACGTCTGAGGTGCTGGCTAACAGCTGAGTGGCCTCCAGCACGGTGCAGTGCTCCGTACTTGTGCCGTCTATGGTGAGGATGTGATCACCTACATGTAAAGCTCCTGATCTGTAAAAACACACAGGTTTGGTGTATATAGTTGGGATATATTGTAAGGTTATAACAGTTGTTAGTTGTTATAACAGTGCAGGCCAGGCCAGTACTAGACACATACATATATATATATATATATGTGTATATATATACACACACACACACACACACACACATACACACTGTATATATACTGTATATATCAATATATAATATGAAGTCCTGGAATTAGGAATACTGTATTCAGATCTTACTATTTTAAGATTAGAAACATGGGCACAGATTGGGATGCACAGATTCTAATCACAGATAGTTTTGTTTTGACGTGCCTTTGTTTTGATTCTAGTGTTGTCTCCGCCCCTTTCCTGTCATTGGTGTGTTTCCTGATTGTACTCACCAGTTCTGTGTTCAGCCCTTGATCAGTTTGTCTATTTATACTGCATGCATTTTGTATTGTAAAGTCTGGGCTTTATTTTCCAAGTTCTATGTTTCCTGGTATTGATCCACACTTATTTTCCATGGTCTTTGATAATGGATTTTTTTTGTTTGTTTTTACCTGCCTGTGTTATGATCCCTGCTATGGACAGCGATTCAGTGCTTGCCTCTAATAAATAGTATGCTGAGTATAATGCATGCACTTGCACCTGGCCTCTCACTGTCACACATTACACAGGAACATGGGATTTATTTTAATCGAGAAAGCAGTAGTTCCAGAAAGGCAAAGATCATCACCTGTCGACCACGCTGGCAGCTTTGATCTTGTCAATGATGATCACCTGTTTGTTCCTGTGTGTGGCAGAGGTTAATGTGATGCCCAGACTCGCTCCAGGAGACTTGGCTATTTCCACCAGCAATGGGCCAGAGGCATTTGTTACCGAATCTAAAAATAATAAGCATTACAAACACAGATACTACACACAGCACAATGTATTAGACAACAGAAGAAAAAAAAATCAAAATTATAACACCTGCCGTTTTTAGTTTATAGAGTTTTATAGAATAATCATGTTTTGGGTCTATTGTGTGTATTGTAGTTATAGTCATATGTCATTGTTAAGGTTTGTCCAGAAATGTAAGTTTTCAAAGGGTTGATCCTTGGGGTCGGCTAAGGGACAAAAGCTCAAATGCAATATCTCCACTCACCCATAATGGTCACATCATATTCGATTTGGAAGATGGCCTCCTGGCTACACTGTGCCAATACAGTAAGGGCTTCACTATGGCTGGCACTGTGTAATGGCACGCCATCCACACTGATGAGCCGATCACCTGCCTTCAATGTGCCCTCCCTGCATAAAGACATCAAGCCAAGTGGGACCAATCATACACTTTGTTAGTCAACACTCCTGCAAATTCCAGCACTTACTGATGAAGTTACTGCTAGAGTACTATACTGGGTAAGGTACTGCAGAACTGCTCAAGCTGTCGTTTGGACTGTTATTTTTAGGGAAACTCCACAAATAGTTTGGTGCGCTATTAAAACTGAAAAGCCATGTTACAGGTAATTTAGCTTGGAAATATTCTGATATTTAATACCTTTAAGTTGACAATGAGTAATTCTTATTTATACCTATACAACATCTGTACCTTCAAACTGAAGTCAAGCTCTTTGAAACTGTTGAAACTGCTGTTCTAAGTCAAGGCAAAATTCAAAACACACAAGCTCCTCACAGAGACATGGTACTTTATGTGACCTCTCGTAAAAAGTGTTATACATCAGTGGTTCTCTATGTGGGGTCTGTGAAGCATAGGCAGGGGGTCCTTTTTTTTGTCACATGGTGAAAATCACAATGCATCATTATCATAGTTTTTATATTTATTTTTGAGTTCCTATAGTTATTTTCCTATTGGACTGGTCACATGAGTCCAGTCCTCAAATAGGCCTATAAATAATAGACATAATGTCTGTTAATAATAATAATCTGTTGGAAATTTTAGGATTAAAATATTATTGTACACCTTAAATAATGAACATAATGTTTGAATAGTTGGATTATTTTCAGAAATGTGTGGTGACCGGGTCCATGAATTTGACAATGCCTGCAATACATTTTCACTTCATTTTAATGGAGTAACAGGTGGTGTAGTAACCAACAGCCAAGCAGAGTGGATAGGAGTGGATAGTTAGAAGTGGATAAAGTTTCACATTATGCAAACAACAACCTAAGTTTAAAACTACATTTCAAATTTCAACTGAATTGAACATGGGAAATGTAAATGTACAGTATATGCTGGTATGCTGATATACCTGAAGGCAAAGTTAATTTTCCTTTGAGGAACAATAAAGATACAGTAACTAAATATAAAGATATTATATGGGAGGAACATCTGTAATACTATAGAAATCATGGATGAGTTCATTTAGCGCATTAACGGCCTGTAATGGATTGTATATAAGCTAGTTAGCATAAATAACCTAGCAAAAGAATATAACACAATAGAATAAAACTATTTTGTTTCGCTTGTGAATATTAGCTGTTGAGAAAATATATGGTGTACATACAGTATACATATATACTCTATTAAGTGAAGGAAGATGACTATTGTTAAGTGTTAAAACCATGGCAACCTATTAGCCACCAACATGCAGTAATTTGGGTCATGTGAGGCAAAAAAATTGGCGCCAATGTAAATGGAAGGTAAAAAAATGCTGTGTCATATTCTATAAGGTTCCTATTCTATCACATTCTATTGTATGCACTTGCAAAGAGAAATACAAAGTACATGCCATAGTGGGCCTATGCTTATCCTCATATGGTGTTTTTTTTTATTAGATTTTTGTTATTTGTTTTATTAAATCTAATAAAGGAATTGTGTATCCATGACGACATTACTACAAGCCAGATGTCTACAATGGATATAAAAAGTATACACACCCCTGTTAAAATGGCAGGTTTTCATGAAGTAAAGAATGACACTAAGATAAATCATATCAGATCTTTTCCTACTTTTAAGTACACAAATAAAGTGAAAAACAATCAGAAACTTTTATAGGGGAAAAAATTGTGAGGGCATCTCCTGTGCACAGCCTGCTTCAGATCACCCCATTGGATTATTCGGATTCAGGTCTGGGCTCTCCCAAGGCCATTCAAAAACACTGATCTTCTTTTGGTTAAGCCACTCCTTTGTTGATTTAGATGTATGTTTTGGGTCACTGTCGTGCCAAAAGGTGAAATTCCTTTTCATCTTCAGCTTACTAGGAGACAACTGAATGTTTTGCACTAAAATTGATTCCCTCCACCTTGATAAAACCTGCAGTTCTGGCTGAAGAAAAGCAGCTCTAAAGCATGATGCTGCCACCACCATGTTTCACCATGGGTATGGTGTTCTTTTGGTGATGTGCAATTTTTGGTGCCATCTAGCCACCCTGCACCATAGCCCAGACATGTGAAGAATACAAGAGCTTTTTGTCACATGCAGTGAGTAACCAGTACTTGTCAGATATTCCTGCAGCTCCTTTAATGTTGCTGTAGGTCTCTTTTTTGTTTGTTTGTTTTGGAGGGATGTCCTGTTCTTGGTGATGTCTTTGTGGTGCTCCATTTTCTCCACTTGTTGATGATGGCCTTCACGGTGTTCCATGGTACATTTTGGAAATTCTTTTATACCCCTCTACTGATTGATATCTTTTGACAAATGGGACCCTGTACAGGCTTTGTAAGCTCTTTGCAGACCATGGCTTCAGGAGTCAGATGAAACCAAAAAGAGGTCAAGAAAATCCTACAGAAACAGCTGATCTTTATTTGGGGTTAATCAGAATAATTTCATTGATGAAGCTGTTTGATAATTACTTTTGAACATGAGATTGAATGTTATTGGTTCATTCTGAACCAATTATAAAAGGGTGTGCACATTTATGCAACCAGGTTATTATAACTTTTTTTATTCTTCCTATTTTTCCCGAAAATGTTTCTGGTTGTTTTTCACTTAATTTTTATATGTTGTAATTTCATATTGAGGGTGGAAAAAATTCTGACACGTTTATCTTGGTTTCGTTTTTTTATCACAAAAACCTGCCATTTTAACAGGGGTGTGTAGACTTTTTATATTCACTGTATTTTTCAAAACTAAAGCCATTTTGTTTTCCTCCACCATGATGTTCACAAGTGAAAAGAACAGGCAACACTGTAATGTACAGAAAGTCTGTATAATCAGATAATACAGGAATCAGAATAATAACCCAGAGAGGGACTGCTGTTTCTCTGAGAGAACAAGCGAAAACAGAAAAGGCACATTTGCCTCTACTTTCATCAAGCTGTCACATTTCATTTGAGCCACATTTGAGCAGTCCTGTACTGATTTGAGGTGCTGTGCATTCAATAATCCCTCACAGATACCTACAACCTCTTTTACGATATATTCTATCTCCCTGCACCTTCACGGATACACTTTCATACAGCTCAATTTCATAGTACTCCTAGCAACTGCAAAGTCATTTTTTCTTTTTCTGTACTGACAATAAAGTGCAAGTCTTGGGTTTGGTCTTCAATTGTAGTCCTCACTTGCAAGAATGTGCTTATGTGCTTTCTACCATATCTCATACACAAGACTAATGCCTTATCACATATCGTGAACAAAAACATTTAACGTGGATTTGAGCGAAACTAAGTAGAAATAATGATTTTATAATAAGTTTGAGAAAGCAGGGTGCAATGTAGAAAGGAGAAATCAATCTAAATATAACGAATGCTAAAAAAAAAAAAAAAAAAGAACTTAACATTTTCATTTACAGTTGTGACTGATTCTGGCTTTTTCTATATTTGATGTACAATACCAGTCAAAAGTTTGGACACACTAGAATGAATATATTTTTCTTGATAAAGGCTTATGTTTAAATTTACATATAAATTAAGTTCTAGATATAAATAAAGAGAAAAAGTTCTTGTGCAAACTGCACCTGGTGTCATTATGAAAGACGTTGCCATTGGTTGGGAAGATTTCACACAAGAAATAGCAATCTCGATGAAGGTAAAAGAGCTTCCTAAAGTTCTCAGGGACAACATTATTCAACAACATTCGAGTGGAAAAACTATAGAGCCATAGCAAAGACCTTAAACATCCTTGTCAGTACAAATGGTTTGATAATATGCAGATGGAAATGTCATGGAATCACAACTAACTGTCCCTGGACAAGTCCACTATGCAAGATTTCACAACAAACTCTCAGACTACTGAAGGTAAGTTAAAAAAGGAATGTAAGAGAGAAGCCAACAGTCACTCGAAAAGAATTGCAGGACGACCTGAAAGCAGCAGGAACAGCAGTTACACAGAGGACAATACGCAATTAACTACACCACAATCATCTCTGTTCCTACATCCCCCAAAAAAACAGAGATGAAACACCACTTTTGGAACAATATACTCAGTGAAAACAGTCAGTCAGCAGAAATGTTAACATTACAGAAAAGGTAAAAGCTTGTTTTAAGCATTACCTGTCCGCAGGGCCTCCTGGCCGAACGTACGTAACTACTAACGGACGAGTTTTGTGCCAGTCTTCATGAGAGCCTCCTTTAGAAAACATATAAAAAAAAAATACAAGAATTGCTTGAAACATGTCCCATTTATCAACACATACAAATGAATACACTACAGAATGCACCAAAATTATTACCATAGTTTTTTCCTGCAAATGTTTACATGTAATTTAATTTAAAATCAACTAGATTTGACACTAATTATATAAGTGTATGCACTTACCTCGCATTACAAAGCCAAAACTATTGCCTTCCTTGTGTAAACAGATCTCGATTGTCTTCGATATAACACCTGAGGTGCTGTCTGATGCTGGAAAAAAGAAACCAGGACACAAGACAGCGCCAATACACCCCGTTCATTAATTTATCACGTTTTACTGGCCAGGCAGCTAGTCTGGCAGACAATTCAGTAAATACACCAACACAAATAGGAAGGTCAGCCAAGATCACTGAGCTTATAAAGTGGCTAATACATCTGCCAGACACACGATAGCCCGTGGACAGGCCTTACAGAATTACGATCACAAAATTTAACCACATGGACTGGAAAGGGCATCGGGTAAACAATCACCTGCAGACCCATTTATTACAGAAACAGAATTGCTTTCATAGGCCATGTAGTGATGGATGATGAATGAATCTACAGCTGAGCGCCCACTACAGAGCTATCAAAAACTGGCTTAATCAGCTTACAGCTTTAAGGCTTTACTGACAATAGAACTGAGTCAAGAAGTATGTTTTTTTTTTTTTTTTGAATAATAAAAGAGCACGCATTCTCAAAGATTTGGGTCATCATGCAGTTTTTTTTGTTTTTTTTTTTTTTGGTCACATCAACTACATCTATTATTTAAGGAATAAAACACGATGGAGTGTGTTGTTATAGGAAATAATCAATGATTGGTGGTTACCATCCCAAAGTTTATTATTTCCAATAATTGTGTTAAATAAGTGTTTTATTCCACTTATACCACAACAATTTGCCAACGATTATAATTTTCTATTTGTTAAAGAACATCATACTTTTTATAGTTACATCTAATGTTGTGGAATGTTATCACTTATAACAGATATAAACAGTTAGTTCCCTCACCAGCCCCACTTTTGCCTCTCTCTTGAAGTTAATAAGACAAAAAATTAAAGCTTGTTATGTTACAGAGAAACTGCAAAGTGCAACGTTCTCTGTCCTGAAGACTTTCCCAGGGCAGAAAATGTATTGACCATTACGAAGCGCTGGCACTGGAGACTCCTTAAATAATCTTCTCCTTACTGAAAGTGTCCCCATATCGACAATTAAAAATTTTTCTTAAATAATAAATAACAGCATGTTTTAAAATCTGTTTATTATTAGTCTTATTATTTGGAGTGTCTCCATACAAGTCTTTGCAAATTAGGTGTTACTATAGAAACGATAACATATTAGAACGAATGCATTAATATAAACCTATAATTTGTCTTGCAGCCGAAACTACTGTCAGAACAGCTATTATAGAAAATTAATCAACTGGCCAATCAGAATCAAGAATTCAAAAGTGCTGTGGTATAAGCAGATTAAAATCTACTGTAGTTGCACTTTAAAGTTTTAGGTAAATGCTACTTATTTACATTATTTATGCAAGTATTTATGAAGAATATTTTGTGTGATATGTTTCATTGCTTGTTAGCTACGTTAGCCTTAAAGCTCCAGCACACTTCAGACACTAATGTCTTGGCTAATTCACTACTTTTTTCAAATATGGAGAACTGTATAAAGTTGATTTTTTTTGCTGAACCATTCAACCAGTACTTGCATTGTCAGTGACGTGTGCTATAATTCAAATCACAGCAGTCGTGATTTAAAAGTCATACATATAGATGAAATAGATGAAATAGATGAATCATTTAGTTCAAGCTAATAAAGAAGTTAGCCAGTTAGTTAACACTTTCCCTCTGAGATGGTATATATGCACTTAGACACTCAATATCAGGAAGGACATGCCACATGACTAGCAAAGACACAATACTCAACTTCCTACCGGCTGGAGGCAGCTCATACTCCACTTCCAGCACAACACGCTCGCCCACGTTCTTCAGCAGGCTGATGATCTCATCGTGACGCAGCTTAGTCAAATTGATGCCGTTTACAGACTTTATATAGTCGCCCACATTCAGCTGGTCACTCCTGAAGCACAGTTTGAGTAGGATTTGATTCATTATTGTGAATAATACAGTATAGAAAATTCTTTATTTTCTATACTATAATTCTTTACGCATCCTTTATTGAAATTCAAAACAATTTTAATAAGGTATTTCTTCAGTTTGTGTGAGTAAGAGGTTTATCAGAACAGATATTGTCATTTTCTGTTGAATGGTAAGTCAGTCTTCCAGAGTGAGAATTCTTTATCTGCTGTTGAACAAGCCACAGGAAATAAACATATGCTCATTTAGATGCTAATTAGCGAAATGAACACTGTTTATTCACACTGTCCTCTGGGCTTGCATGACCTAGCATAGTGATGCTTCATCAAAACGTGTTAGCAACCCAGCAGCAATCCAGCTTCCTTCATTCCAGCCATATGGAGTGTGGAACCACACGGCAACATAACCCTAATCACTGAATTCAATTCTGTTTCATTTACTTCACTCAAAAAGCTATTCATATCCTAACCACATTGATAACGTTGAGTATTCTGTACATAAACTGATTTTAGGAGAGTAACGGTAGTTTTTTTTTCACTTTATCATATAAGTTGCTTTAACTGATTTCCAATCCAATCCATTACTATTCATTATTTACCTTTATGCCAAAATGTATTGTTAAAGGCGCCCATGGGGATGATTCTGTTATTCCTGAAGGTAGAATTAAATTTGTGGCAAAAAAACAGGTAGGGGTGAGTATGGACAGATAGGTATGAGTATAGACAGATAGGGAGAAGTATACTGTAGGCAAACAGGGCCAAGTATGGACAGATAGGAGTGAGTAAACACAGATAGGGATGACTGTAGATAGAGAGGGATGATTATAGGCACACAGCGACAAGTATACTGTAGGTAGCCAGCAATGAGTATAGACAGGGAAGACTACAAACATATAGGGATAAGTATAGACAAATAAGGACAAATATATTAAAATAGGGAAGAATATAGACAAACAGGGACAAGTATCACCAAATAGGAACAAGTATAGGCAGATACAAATGACTGTAGATTGATAGGGATGAGTGTAGCCAGACAGGGATGAGTATAGCCAGACAGGGATGAGTATAGGCAGATAAGGACAACTATAGACAGACAGGGATGAGTGCAGGCAGATAGGGACGGGTGTACACAGACAGGTATGAGTGTAGGCAAATAGGAACGAGTATTCACAGATAGTGACAAGTATCAACAGATAGGGACAAGTATAGACAAATAAGGACACTATAGACAGACAAGGACGAGTATAGGGAGATAGGTATGAACACTGGCAGATAAGGATGAGTATAGGCAGATAGGAATGAATATAGACAGATAAGGACGAGTGTTGACAGACAAGGACAAGCATAGACAGACAGGGACAAGTACTGGCAGATAAGAACGACCGACAGGGATGAGTACTGACAGATAAGGATGAGTATAGACAGACAGGAACGAGTACTGACAAACAGAGTTGAGTATAGACAGATGGAGATGAGTATAGACAGATGGGAAAAAGTATAAATAATTGGGGATGAGTATA
>CM040473.1:14748604-14778155 GCA_022758105.1 Pangasianodon gigas
ATGTCTCGTCCCCCTACTTCACTCCACAGAGACTCATATCAGCCCTCAAGAGGATGAGAGGCTTTGTTTTAATCCACCTGCCTGGGGGCTTTGACAATCCTCCCTAGTCACCTATCAAAGATTTAGCCATGACGCGCTCCAAACTCATATAGGATCGAGTCAAGTTGTGAGGTGAGATTCCACAGGAAGAAAATTCTCAACAGCGTATCAAAGTAAGCTCTGCATTAAGACGAAGAGGAAAAAAAACGTACATCCTCTTGGCCAGACTTCCCGCTTCATTCAGCCAGCTCAGTTAGTAGCCAATTTATCCTGCTCATGGTCGTGGTGGATCTATCCTGGGAAGAGCTGGCACAAGATGAGAATCCACCTCGGACGGGACACCAGTCCATCAGAGGGCACCATACACACACATACACACACTCATTCACACCCAGGGATAATATAGAGTAAATCCACCTACCAGCATGTTTTTGGGAGGTGGGAGGAAACTGGAGAACCCAGAAGAAACCCATACAGACACAGGGAGAACATGCAAAAATCCACACCGAGAGCAACCCAAGCTCAGATTGAATGTAATGTTTAGTTCTGAATATGTTACCCCAAAAATTTGCCCTTGATATCCATAGCGCTGATAAACTGCCTTATGCACTCACCAGCCACAATAGGAACACCTGTACACCTGCTCAAGAGCTTCAGTTAATGTTGACATCAAACCTCAGAATGGGGAAAAAATGTGATCTCAGTGACTACACAGAATGGTGCGGAAAACAAAATACATCCAGTGAGCGGCAGTTCTCCAGGCAGAGACGCCTTGTTGATAACAGGCCGGAGGAGAGTGGCCAAACTAATTCAAGTAAACAGGAAGGCTATAGTAATCTAAATAACGACACTTGACAAGCATGGTGAGCAGAAAAGCAGATCTAAGATCTATTACATAACGATGGTAGGGTCAGAATTTGGCATTAACCACAGGAGTACATGGACCCAACATGCCTTGTTTTAGTGGTGAGGTAATGGTGTGGGGAATGTTTCTTGGCACACATTAGGCTCTTTAATACCAGCATGACAATGCAGCATTTCACAAAGCACAAGCAATCTCAAACCAGCTCCATGAACATGACAATGAGTTCAGTGAACTTCATTGGCCTCTCCAGGTACCACATCTGAATCCAATCCAGCCCCTTTGGGATGTGGTAGAATGGGAGATTTGCAGCATGAACATGCAGCTGGAAAATCTGCAGCAATTACGTGATACAATCATGTCAACATGGAGCAGAATCTCAAAGGAATGTATCCAGCACCTTGTAGAATCCATGCCTTGAAGAATCTAGGCTGCTCTCAAGTTGGTCCTACCCATTATATATGGTGTCCCAAACATCTCCATACATAGGGGACTATGTTTGCCAGCACCACGTCGGTTGTGCCTTCGTCAGTGGATGTTCGTGGAGGTCCACTTCTTGGTTGGTCCGCAATACTTCCAGTCTTTTTGAATTTGTTAATAAGTTTGGCAACAGTGTTGTGTGTGATGTGCTTGCCATGTTTCCTATTAAAGTCCATCCCAACCTTGCAACAGCTTCCCGATCCAGCCATGAGAATGATTTTAATAAGCTAATCTTTTGTCAAAAGCATTCTTAAAGCCTATCTGAAATATAAATATGTATATATAAGTATGAAAAATTTTGACAGCTATGTATTTTTGACATGTTCCTAATAAACAAATGGCTGTTGAGTGCATATGTAATTCATATATTAAAGTCTTATGTTTGAATATTTCTCAGAATACTCTATAGAGATATGTAAAAGATTACATAACCAAATATGCAAACTGTCTCATTAATGCTATGCTTGTGCAGGCAATGAAATACTATGCATGTCAATATGAGCTCTAATGTCACATCTATAAAGCTGTAATTGCCCATACATAGTTTTATCTCTCTCTGTCAAGAACATAGAGAAACTTGTGATTTAGAGTTGTATGCAGGTGAATGTCTTTCTTATGTACATATGACGTTCTTTTTAAAAAAAAATCATTAATGCGCATGCCTTAAAAATGCAAATACCTTGATCTCTGAAATCACTGGCCATGTTAAAAGATAAAAGGAAATGAAATAGAAACTTATGCAAGGACTTTCACAATACAATATTAACATAAAAATGTAGTAACCATAGTAATTATGAATTGTTTTCATCTTTATAATTAAAAAAAAAAAAGTCATTTTTGTCGAAGTGTCTGAATGTACTACCTGAAAACATGGTGTGCTATGGAGTATCCTGTACCACTGTTCTGTTGCTTTTGAGTTATTGGTCTAAACAAATGAAAATGAATTTCGGAGACATTCTTCTTTCACTTCATTTAGACTTTCACCTAAATTACCCTACATTATCAGCACTGAACAGAAAGAGCCAGTGTCAGGGAGGAGAACTGCACCCTGGGTGATGGACAGAAAGCAAACAGAGCACGAACTCAGCCTTCACACTTCAGCTTAAGATCTCACACACATACATGCACACATACACAAAGGAGCACTACCAGCTTTACACTGCTCACAGCTCACACACAACTGAGAATCACACGCCTAAAAAGCTTCTGGGCATTGGTCATAAATATCATATTGTATGTAGTTGGTTCAACGTTGCTAAAAAGAAAATCTTAGCAGCAGAAAAAATAAAGGAATTTTACCACAAAAACCCTTGTGTATGTCCGTGGACGATATGGATTGAGACCACAGTCCCAAACAGCTGGTGTCTATTGGCTCACAAAACCAAGGCTCCAAGGTATTTGCACGTCAAAAATTACCTCAATAAAGTTGGCATGAAAAAATGTGATTAAATGTCATTAAATGTGTCCTTTGCCAGTGAAATTTCAGGAGTGTGAATTTTGTTCATGCTCAGTCTGACCATCGCAATGCAAAAAAAAAGTGAATATATCTTGAATATAGTCCAATTTATCTAGTATTACCTTTTACAATATTATAATAAACTAAATATAAGATTATGAAACCTATTTCTAGAAATGTTCTACTCATTTCAAGTTAAATGTTCTTATTCTACTGGCAGATAACTTTGCTTCTTTTTACAATAAATGCTTAAAATTAGCAATATGAAAATAATACAAAAATAACTTATATTAATAAAATTTCTAGGTCCCTAAAATATTGATAATATCTGTACTTCTTTTAATATTCAATGAAGAACAAACAGTGTTGTGGATGTGATGGTGTCTAAAATTGTTTTTTTCTACCTTTATACTACAGCAATAAGTTAGTCCCTGTTATCACTTATAACAGCTATATACAGTCATTCCTCCAACACCCTCTCTTTTTTCATCCTCACTCTCTCTCTCTTAGAGTTAACAAGACAGAAAATGTCACTTGTCATGTTACCAAGAAAATGGCAAGTGCAAAACCCTGTCATCCTGAAGACTTGAAAATGTCAGAACCTTAAAAGAGCTGCCTTACTTCTGACTGTTACAAAGCACTAAATAATTTAGCTGTGTACTTCCACATTTTCTTTCTCCACTCAGGCCAGGTACTAGTGATCACAGCACAACATGGGGAAAGGGGGATGACGTGAACTTCTGAGCTTTGCGGTTTTTACAACCAAAGTTTAAACCGAAGAATTGTTTTATATTCAGAAAAGCTGAATATATTGTGGGGAGAGAAGTCTACTGTGATCAGTAAGAAGTTATAATGACAACCCAGCTGTAAACAGTCTTAGACATGGAGGAAGTGGGGCATCTGAGGGACTGATGTAATTGGTTATTGCACTTATTGCTAGCAAGTGGGAGATGAGAGCATGCAACAAGCATACGATGAAAGCATAAAGCATTGACGTGAGCAGCAACAAGAAACTAATATGCTGCCATGTTTTGAATCATCTGCAGAGGTTTCATAGTGCAAGCTGCTAGAAGTAGTAAACCATGAAATGAGACAAGTACCTGAAAGAAGAGTTGTGTCACATATTCTAGCAGGTATGATCTGATCTTCTTGACGAACCACTTCAATGCCCTAAAATATAAATATGATGATAAGCTTGCTTTGCATGTGCTGGTGACCAGCTGACTCTGGTGTGACCTTGTATTTGGACCTTGGGTTTCTGCCTAAAGTCATATCACCCACATCTGCAAACCAATATGTTGACCTTGTAGGGTTCCGTGGCAGGGAACTAGCTGAGTATTCCTTGCTATGCCCAGTATGCACCGTATGGTATTGTTTGGATTGGACCATGGTAATAAGATCATCAGATCAACTGTTTGTAGGTCAAGAAGGCTCTGCTGTCTAAACAGAGAGTGGGTCACTGGATGGTGGACATCATCACCTTGGCCTATAGGTGGACTAGACCCCCAGGCCCTACTGTGACATGCCTCCTCATGGGGATTACTTATGATTCCACACATGCCATTGTGTCTGCCAGCAAAATAACAAATTTGGCTGTGAACAAATTTCTGCAATCTGACCTTCGGCCCATTGTGTTTCAGCCTACCTCCCTCCTGATAAAAGGTGTAATACAATCTGAGCCTTGGGCTGCCACCACTTTTTTACCACAAATTGGGAATAGGGGAGTAACAACCTGCCAATACAAGAGAGAATGCAGACTGATATAGGCACTGAGATATTAGCTCTTTTACTTTCCTTGTGAAGAGCCAACGACCTCTTACAGCAATTAGGCAACACTGAAATAACGCAGACAAGCAATCAGTATTACACAGAACTAATTAAAAGCTTTGGACAGCAAGCATTAATCTGTAAATCAGAATATCACACAGGGACAGAGAATACTGTGTAAAGGGACAACGGACAATTGGAAAAGGGAGCCAGGATGGAGGGATTAAGTGTCATGTAGGCCACGGACTTTCTGTCTGAACTAAACAACTGTCTTAGAAAAATGCCAATATGCACAATACCCAAAGCCCAAGCTTGATTATCATCTCTTACAAACCTTGCATTCCGAACAAAGAAAATGGAAAGAAATATATACAAATCTATACATCTACACACCGTCTGAAACAATTCTTTAAAATGGAACCATTTTAAGCTTTCCACTCCTCTTTTTTGGTCTGTAATATCCCTTACCGCAGCACTGAAGCAATTTACTGCAAAATACGTGGTGATTATGTTCATTATTGGACGAGTACGACTTCCAAAAAGCACGCAATTATACCAAGTGCACTTTCCCAAACTACCCCCCTGAATCGCATAGTAAAACAAGCAACACGGCATCTGGAAAACAAGCTGCAATTAGTGTAATAAGTAGTTCCCAATTGCTAGATGCATAAAATGTGAGATTTGTCGCAGGCAAGACATAAAGGGGAGGATGGATCACTTGGCTGTGTTGTACAGTGTGCCCTAGTGCTGTGTGTGGGAGGAAGAGAAAGGTGACAACTGGTAAAATTGCTGGTTGTTCATCTCGATGGTGATACACAAAAGGTAGATTGTTTTCTGAAAAGTTGGTGTGGTAAAAAGAAATCAAAATGTCAATGGTGAAAAACAGAAAAAAAATCCATACTATCAAGTAGCCTGACAAAGTAAATATTCATTTCCTATGGGTTAATGAAAATAGTAAAAAGTCTGGTAAAATTTGACAAATCTAATCTTGAGCTTCCTAATCACTGATGACACATTAAAGCATCAAATCCAAATGAATAAATATAAAAAATGTGGCAGACCAGATTTTAGTTAGATGTGTTCGGGTCCTGAACTAGCTAATGCTAGTAAAACAGTCTATCATACATTTTTGGGTTTTTCTGCAGACATAAGCCTGATCAATTCAGTTTCTAATCGGATACAAGGCTGTCAAAATGCCTGTGGTGCTCCTGTGCCGCATTTGGAATGGAAATTTTAAATGCAGTTTTCTCAATTTTTAACCTTTGGGGGCAACCAGATTTTAAAATGGTATAATTGTATTTCTAGTTGAGATACATACAAAAGAGAAATATATCTTAATTTATGAAAGCCTGTAGTTTTCAGAACTATATAGTAGAAAAACAATTTCCAGTCGTCAACTGCAGTTTCAGTGAACCTGTCCCCACTGTAGCCTCAGATTCTTGTTCTTGGCTGATAGGAGTGGTACCTGATGTGGTCTACTGCTGTTGTAGCCCATCTGCCTCAAACTTTGATATATGCATTCTGAGATGCGCTTCTGCTCACCACGGTTGTAAACAAAGTATTTCTGCGAACAGAACTGCCGCTCACTAACAGGTGTTCCTAATAAAGTGATCAGTGAGTGTATATAATAAAATTGACATTTAGCAAAAAATAAATAAATAAATAGGACACATGCTGTGACAAATAAAACAGAATTAAAATTTTTTAAATGTGCATTTACTTGCCTTTAAAAACTATTGGAAAATTCCAGTAGAATCTGAACCATGAAAATCACCTCTAGGTATATGCACTAGGTGTCTCAGGTACCACATCAAGCATGTTTAAGCAGCAAGAATCTCTGACGCACTTCATCACTGCTCAACACACACACATACGCACACACACACTCTCTCTGTCTTTCTCTCTCGCCCCCAGAGGAAGAACATTAGAACGAGCGCTGTAGCATGACTCCTTCTTCTGTTCCTTTTATATGCACCAGAGCCTCCCAAATCCCTCCGCAAATCCCAGCGAGATAACTTGATCTGTCTTATTGACTTGAAATCACCATGCGATCTGGCACAGTTCCAAAGTACATCACCAAGGCATTCCCTTATGAGTGATTTAAAACTTTATCAATACCTTAATGGATAGGGGCTTGGTTTTCCACAAGTGCTGTAGTGCAAAGATGAGTATAAGATAAGAGAAAACACTAACAAACTTCCTTTATGAGATAAATGTATAAAACAAATAATCATTCAGAACCTCTCATTTCCTTTATAATACACAAAGCGATACAAGTTAAATGAAAGGAACTTTTCCAGAGTGTATAGCATGATTTGATATGATTAATACAATGGCAGTGTGATACTATGTATCTTGTATTCTCTACACTAATACACTCATTTAATGTTGTGCAGTTGAAACATAATCTGCTGCAAATGCTGAACAAGCCATATGACACAGTGAACTATGATGATTTGATAGTATAGAAGTGGAAAACCTGGTGCACATACATATATAAAAATTGAAAAGAAATTAAAAGAAAAAAAGAATTACTCAATTTTACTTAAAGCAAAAATTGTCAGAAAAAAACCCAGTACTACTACCAAGGTATAGATAATGAAAATGTACCCACAAGGGTATAAATGTGGTCCTTTAAGGTACTATCCAATCATGTACCTTAAATAAGACCTTAAGGTACAATATATCCTGTAGGTTCCTCTAAAGAAAAAAAAAACATGAGAGTTGACGAGCGTTTTTCCCCTGAAATGAGCACTTTAGTTCCTTTTTTAATCACATCACCTCTCAAACCAGTACATGAAAAAATAAAGCAATATTTGTCACAATAACACACAATCTAATTATATTACCACACAGGAAAGAGTTCTAATAGCTAATACATATTTCTAGCACAGGATGTGGTACAGTGCACACTGTGTTCACATGCTTCAAAAGGCAACAGCAAATTAAAGAAGTGTGATGCTCACCAATGCTGTTCTTTACTTCTCTCCGCAGTCCACACAACATGTTGGAGCGTGGTCCTCACACACACACACACACACACACACACGTGCTCACACGCACACGCACACATACACACTTCCAAGCACACAAAGACCGAAGCGAAACTGTGTGTGCTGCACAGAGCAGATTCCCTCTGCCAGAGTGAGGCTGTGTGTGCAGCGACACACACACACATACACACACACACAAGCATACGTGTTTAGCCACGGTCTACGTAAGCCAGTTGAATGAACATCACTTTCTCACTGCAGCCCATTGGCCAATGGAGGTTTCTGCTCCATTTGTAACTGCAGATGATATGACTAATCGTAGCCATACAATGGGATTAATGTGGCATCTATCTATGCACAAAGACTAAATTAAACACAAATCACCGGTTTATAATAATGTTCTTATCCTAATAAGTTATTGTTTCTATAGTAACAATTCGTTCACTGGGACTTTAATGGTGGACGAGTTACACTCTCGACCTACCTACTTTTGACCAATCCTATCCACTACAAAGACACTCTTGACCAATCCCAGCCACTCCTGTAGATACTCTTGACCAATCCTGCCAGCTTCTGGAGACATTCCTGACCAATCCCACCCACTCCTGCAGATATTCTTTACAAATCCTGCCTGTTCCCACAGACATTCGTGACCGATTCCAGCCACTCCTATTGACACTCTTGACCAATCCCTCCCACTCCTGCAGACACTCTTGACCAATCCTGCCCACTACCACATACATTCTTGACCAATTCTGCCCACTCCTGCAGACACTTTTTACAAATATCGCCTGCTCCCACAGACACTCTTGACCAATCCTGCCCACTTCTGAAGACACTCTTGACCAATCCAAGCCATTTCCATAGCCACTCTTGACCAATCCCAGCAACTCTAGTAGATACTCTCGACCAATCGTGCTCACCTCTACATACATTCGTGACCAATCCTGCCCACACCTGCAGACATTCTTGACCAATCCCGTTCACTCCTGCAGACACTTTTACAAATCCCGCCTGCTCCTGCAGACACACTTGACCAATCTTGCCCACTTCTGCAGAGACTCTTGCCCAATCCCAACCACTTCAATAGACATTATTAACCAATCCCAGCCACTCCAGTAGATACTCTTGATCAATCTTGCCCACTTCCACAGACATTTGTGACCAATCTTGCCCACTCCTACAGACTTTTTTACAAATCCTGCCTGCTCCTCCAGACATTCTTGACCAACCCCAGCCACTCCCAGGGACACTCTTGACCAATCCTGCCCACTTCCACAGACACACTTGACCAATCCTGCCTACTAGTACAGACACTCTTGACCAATCTTGCCCACTCTGGCAGACATTCTTGAATAATCCTGCCCACTCCTATAGATGCTCTTGACCAATCCTGGCCACTTCCACAGATAGTCTAGACCAGACCCATTATTGTTTAGCAAAGTATTGTATTGTTAACTGTGCACTACAATAGATAATCCTTCTATTACTCCAGGTTTGGGTTTGGATGTTTTTTAGATTTATATTTGCTTGGTAATAAATACCGTTTATAGCCAGAAGTTCGTGGACACCTGACTATTAAACCCATATGTGGGCTTTCAAACTGTTGCCACAAAGTTGGAAGAACAGAGTTGTATAGGATGTCTCCCACGAGCTAACAACATGCTGTGTCTATATCTTTGGTGCTATGCGTCGGGTGAACACTGATTGGTTGGCATAGAGGTGTGTCAGTCACATAGATGGAAACAGTTTGAATCCACCTTTTTCTTGAAGTCTCGCCTGGCTCATACCGGAAACCTGTTTTACATTTCCAGTCTCCGGTGTTTATAGTCAAATTAGCGTATGTTCCCAGCTTATAATGTGACATTAAACTTGTGAAAATGGCTAAAGAAAAGTATATGGCTCCATAGTGCCAACGCTTTGCAGTGTCGCAGTGACCGTCTTTTGACAGTACCTCACCCATCAAAGTTTAATGACTGGGTAGATGACATGAAGCTATGGCCTGAGGTTCACTACACTGATATTATTAACTACTTCGTTTTCTCTGAAGGCATTGATGGTGAAGAACTCCAAAATTACAAATGCACAGAAGCATATAATTACCTGCACAGCAATAAAAATAGGCCAGGTTTTGAACAGGAAACATGGTGACTTTTTTTTTTTTTAAAGCAGAGGTACAGCCCAGTCAAAAAGTTAGCCAAGCTAAACACGCAGCTTGGGTAATGTTGAGAGAAAGCAGAGTGATAAAGACAGTCGGTTGCTCAAAACAAGTATTTTCCAGTAATTTCTTCAGGTTATTGCTGTTGTCGTGGCAGCCAACAACAACACAGCTTGACCCTGAGCTCATTTTTATTCTCACTAACACTCAACAAGTTTCTGTTTAATTAATTCGGTCGCTCTCTTTAGCCAGTTTTAATAAGGGTTCCAATAGAGATCGGAACAGGACAACAGTACAGCGGAAGTTAGAATCCATCATTGGTTTCTCGGGAAATAGATGTTGTGACATTTAATTCAGTAAAGTATTAATTCAATAATACTTTACTGAAGTGTAAGCAATTAAATGCTAAACACAAAAAAGTGTAAGCAATAAAATTTTCCCTCATCTAGGCCTCTCACGATAATTATGTTATCAGCTTATCGTACGATATATGAAGTGAAGTGACGTGTGGCCAAGTATGGTGACCCATACTCGGAATTTGTGCTCTGCATTTAACCCATCCAAGTGCACACACACAGTAGTGAACGCACACACACACCATGAACACACACCCGGAGCAGTGGGCAGCCTTTTTTGCTGCGGCACCCGGGGAGCAGTTGGGGGTTCGGTGCCTTGCTCAAGGGTCTCACCTCAGTCATGGTATTGAGGGTGGAAGAGAGCGCTGGTCATTCACTCCCCCCACCTACAATCCCTGCCGGACCTACTCGAACCCAAGTTCGACTCTCTAACCATTAGGCCACGACTGCCCCCAATATATGAACATGACCTTGATCATTTTTGCTGACCTCAATATTGCCCATTGTGTTTACATGCATGTTTGTTTGCATAAGAATGAATGCCACCAATATTTTAGACATTCGCGCTACTTCTGTCCTCTCGTCTGCTCCATGGCTGTCAAATTAAAATTCGAACTTCGAATATTCATTGAATTTAAGCTAAAATTGTAAATTCAAATGCAAAAACTGTGTGCATTCGAATTTAAGATGTGTAGCAAGCACTAGCGCAGATTTTAATTAAAACATACTGTTGAAAAAATGACACGCAAGATATTAACAATGCACTAACAATGTTTTTTTGAAGAAGAAAAATCTAGAAAGAATAGTTCTAGTGTTTCAAATAATCCAGTCATAGTCAGTAATGTCAGGGATTGACCTGCTTAAAGCTGCATGAGCTGAAGCTGAACAGTGGATGAACACATGTAACTGAAGCGCTTTACTAGTGGCTTAATTAACTCACCCAAATGCATCCTATACACATATGAGATTAATCAGACATATACATGATATAAACGTAATATTACAACTTGCTTCTGCACAAAATGACATGAATGCACAAGTGAACTTGATGTTATGTAATGCGCCAGGTAATTTGGTAATCACAGCATAAAGAATTCACAATATTGTATTACAATAGTGTACTCATTGTAATGTTATTATTTCAGGAGCTTAGGTTTTCACAACAAGGGCAGTTTTCACATGTTTTTGTTGATACGTGTTTAAGTTAACATATAAATTGTGTGAATATTTGGTTTAATTTTTGCATATTCCCATCAACTAAATTACCGGTAGCTAAGATTCGATGCCATTTTAGTCAGAGTAAAATTGACTAAAATTAATAAATATGACATGACGAAATACTGACTAAATTTAAAGGACATTTTCATCAGAAGACAAAAACTATAACTAATAACACTGGAACTGGCCTGAGGGCCTAGGTTAAATCTTTTGAGTTTATAATTTTATAATTTTATGCACTTTAGTTTTAAAATAAATGCACTTTGTTAACAGACAGGTTTGTTCTTTGCAATAAACAATAAACAGTATAACACGGCGCTGTTCGGTTTGTATTTATTCGTTGCACCCTCTTGTGGACTGTTGATTTAAACATCTGGTGTTTTTTTTGACATTCCAATTCCAATGTCTAAATATTCTTAAGAATTAAAAGTTCATTGCTCTTTGAAAGGGTGTACAAGCATTATTATGCTATTATATTATCATTATACCAGTGGCATAAAATGGTCTTAAAATGACAATAATATCGTTTATCGCAATTATTTCTGGGACAATATATCATCATCACATCCAGAACTTTCCATCTTCTATAGACGAGCTTATGCTCCAAAACTGCTTTCTGAAAGTGTAGTCCACTAAAAACCGTAAAACAACTTGCGACAGAAACGGCTGAAAAACGGTCTGTAAAAAACTTCAGTTTAAAAATATTCACTCACAGACTGGTGTGTTTAACAAAAACTCCTCCTCTTTGATAAAACTCTTGCACTGAACAGCTAGATTAAATGAATACAAGTGTGTTTTCCCTGTGTTTCATGTTTGCTTCACACACGGTGATATGATCACATTATTGTGTAATGTTTTTTATGTAAAGATACAATCATGATATTGTATTAATATAAATATATTATATAAAGTACAAGGCTTTATAACAGCTGTAGCTCATTATAATGGCCAGTTTAATACTGCAATCCTGCAAGACTCCCAATAAAGACACAGTGTAGGTGATGTAAACTACAGCAATTCAATAAAAATTCAAATGAAAGCATCCGTCAATAAGTGATTAATAAAACTGTGGATTTAAACACTAGTTACACTGAAGTGCTTTGATATAAAAGCCGTTCATCTGTATTCAGCAGTATGAGCGGCTTTTATATCAAAGCACTTTAATGTAACTAGTGTTTAAATGAGAATTCCAGTGAAAATTCACTTGGTTTTTATTTAATCATTATGCCCGTGTTGTCGTCTAGGCTATTTGTTTCCTACGGTAAGACAGAGAACATTGTTTTGCCTGTTTTTCACTACTTCAGTAAATTCCGGTATGGTTCATGTGACAGCGCCTCCTAGAGGACACACTCACTTTACGTGCAAGTATAAATACTTCACCCTGTGCGAGCATCTGCGCACGACGTCCTGACGTGCATGCAGAGATGCACACACAGAAGTATTAATCAGCTCTCACCAAACATCAGTGCCTGACCTCACTAATGCTCTTGTGGCTGAATAAGCAAATCCCCACAGCCGTGCTCCAAAATCTAGCAGAAAGCATTCCCAGAGGAGTGGAGGTTATTATAACAGCAAAGGGGGTAAAAATCTGTTAAAAATGTGTTAAAAAAACACATATGGGAGTGATGGTCAGGTGTTCACATACTTTTGGCCATATAGGTTACGTTTATTGATATTTTGGTTGTCCATAAGCCTAGTTAATTTATTAAGTCCAGCAATTCTGAACATATATGACAAACATATAAGAACCATTGAGATTAACCTGGATAAGGATGTGTAAGAAACATTCTTCTAGCTGTTCTGCAAAAATTATTCCTACATCTAGGCTGGAAAAAAAACCAAGAAAATAGCTAAAATGGATAAGCCATAAGAACTGACTATAAAGTATTTAGCAGTGAAGGAGAGAGAAGTCTGCCTTTATCTCCAGCACCTCCCCTGGCCCCTTTTGAAGGTAGCGGTGTCTTCATGAAAAACACACACACACACACACACACACACTTGTCGTATATATTCAGAGAAGCTCACACAGATCTGTAGCCTAGTCTAGTCCTCATTCCTCCTGGCACCCATCACCAATATCTCTGTCAGGCTAATCTCTCTCTCTCCCTCTCTCTCTCCCTCTCTCTCCCTCTCTCTCTCTCTCTCTCTCACATTTTATACTCAGGCAGCAAACTGTCACTGGGTATTGGGCTTACCCAACACTGAGCCAAAGTCTATTCTGGGTGACTATGTAGGCCCTCCCTATGTAACGTTGTGCCATAACAACTATGCCAAAGTTGACCTGGTGCTAGAAAAGTGGTCCTTTGGCAATGTTGACACAACGTTATATAGATCCAACATAGTCACGCAAAATAGACATTGCACCAACGTCAGTGTGCTGCCTGGGTACCTCCTTCTTCTTGTCTCTTTCTATCCACCTTGTTAAATTCCCTCACACGTTTCCCTCAGCTTTTAGCTTTTAGATGGATTTGATCATGGGTGGAACAGTATTTTAGCATGTTCGACAGTGTAAAAAGGACACAAATCTTTTTGAAAAATAATTTGCAGAACAAAAACAGTAACTGATCTATTTATTGCCTCTTGGCGGCTTACACCTGAAAATCCAATTTGTTCCTTTGCTAACTGATTAGCTTCCTTAGCAGCGTGCTGTATTTTATCTCCACACAGATAAACAGATAAATTGTTACCACTGGATCAAACTGGTGCATCGTGACTTATCTTGTACCATGCAGGATATCTGAGCTTAAACAGGAAGAGAATAAGAAATGTGTGTCACAGAGTGCCTTCAGGTTAGAGTCTCAATAATTCAGACCCCTTCTATGAGAAGACTTAATTCTGTTCAGTTGCACAGTGTGCCTCTGTTAGCTACAAATCCACGCTCATCTAAACATCCTAATATGTACTGTTTTAGGGCTTGAAATCATTATTCGCACTGCTGCAGATACACACTGTCAGTAGACTGCTACACTAGCACAAAAGCTGATTTTGGAATCACTGAGGTGAACGTTTATCCAGTTTCTACTGTAAAATAACTGCATCAGCAGTCTTGAGAGCATACTGCTCGATATTTTCCTCATGTCACATGACCTGGGAGGCCTGACCCGCTACAACACAGATCCACTTTTCAGATCTATTGTTATGGCATTCTGTATTTTCCCGTGCACATCTCCATCAATGCAACAAAGTGGGCTGAAATAGCCAAATAGATTGCTCCTTGTTAAAATAGATTACTATTTTTAAGTGAAGTGAAGTGACGTGTGGCCAAGTATGGTGACCCACACTCGGAATTTGTGCTCTGCATTTAACCCATCCAAGTGCACACACACAGTAGTGAACACACACCCGGAGCAGTGGGCAGCCTTTTTTTTTTTTGCTGCGGCGCCCGGGGAGCAGTTGGGGGTTCGGTGCCTTGCTCAAGGGTCTCACCTCAGTCGTGGTATTGAGGGTGGAAGAGAGCGCTGGTGATTCACTCCCCCCACCTACAATCCCTGCCGGACCTGAGACTTGAACCCACGACCTTCAGGTTCACCTTCGGGTTACAAGTCCAAGACTCTAACCATTAGGCCACAGACTGATTAGGTAAAACACTCCTTAACAAAGACCACTCAATAAAAGTTTAAATAAAGCGGTTTACCTTTGCAGTCAAACTTTAATTATAAACTTTAATTATTAACTACCCTCAGTGTCTACCTGGAATTTAACTAGATTTCTTAGGTGACCATCTGTTTCAGGTTAAACAATGTTTAGGTTTAGGCTATACTTTATTGAAATCACACTGGAATGGAAAAATAACATTATTAATGGATTAAGCATATTGTTTTCTCTCTGGAACAATTTAGAGTGATTTTGTTCGCATTTTTGATTACATTCAATGAACAATTTCAGTTGTTTTTGGTTTCATTCCTTGTAACATTTTTAATTGCTGCTTATAAATTTATATAAGTAATAAAACTTAGTTTTCACATGAAAACATGACATTAACTTAATTTCATCAGTTAAAAACATTTTTTATTCTCATCAGTTAAAAAACATTTTACTGTTTAATACTTGAGTATATTTAAAAGTAGCTACTTTTTGACTTTCACGTTTACATTTTTGGTTGGATATTTCCACTTTTAACTGAGTAAGATTTTGACACATTATCTATACTTTCAGGTAAGTATAATTTCTCAGTATTTTTTCCACCCCCGATAATAGCAAATTCACAGCTAATTTATGTGCTAGTCCAAACAGTACAAGGCTAATAATAAACAGGTTAAGAAATGTGTTATTTATAGAAGAAAAGTGTATAATTGTTGATGCAGAAGCTTTCAGTAAGGAGAATTTTATTTCTCATCTACGTAGGGTGTTTTGGGTTTCAGCTCGTTGTTTTCACGATGGATGAAAAGTGGTTACAGAAAAAAAAAATCTGAATGCAGGCTAAATATAATAAAAAAAATTTAAAAAAGCAATACAGAATCACATTGTAGGACCATGAATTGAAATCCATGCAGTATAGACAAGGGCTCTGTAATTTCTTTATATTGTTATTCTTATACAGTGGGAGGCATCACAAATCAAAGCAATTTAATGTATGAATTCTTATAGTTATTAGCTGGTTTGACTGGTTGTTTGAATTAAACAGGTTTAATCCTAACCTCAATAACTCAAAAACAAATCAACCTATAAATAAAGTTGAACCTAATGTGTTTTGTTAGTGGAAAGTTCAGAAATGAATAGCTCTATGGGTCTGTGGAATTTATTTTACAGTTAAAAGGGTCCTTAGGTGCAAAAAGATTGAGAACCATTGGCCAAGAGAATCCTATCCATATTTGGTTATACATACTGAACGGGAGTAACAGCAAATCACTGCTCTTCTATATTTAAAATGCAAATAAAGCTCCAAAAGCCACTGTCACACAAAGACCATGAAAATGAAAAGAACGGCTGCTACTAACCAAAATGGCACAATGAAACGAAATAACGAAAAGGCTAAATAACAACCTTTTCATTACATAATAGAAGTTCACTTCATTTAGCATTTTGCCAACAAGGTTAATCCTCACATTAAAGCCGTAAAGAGTTTGCCGTATTTCACTGTTATCTATTATGAAGCAAACAAGCAGGGTATAAAAGAGGGCTATGGAAAGTGTGGAATTGAAATGGGGGAATAAGTCCAAATGAAAAGGGGCTAAATGGAAAAGGTTTCCGCACTCACAACTCACATGCATTGCTTATCTAGTTTAATGTGCCATGAGCAAGTTTTAAGGCATGCCTAAGAAGACTCTGTGGCTTTACCTTTAAGGGTCTGTACAGTTATCATTAATGTGGAAATGCATTTAAAGGGGCTTTATAGCGGAATATGCCGACTAAGAGCCAAATGGCAAACATTATCTACTGAACCGGCACATCATTACAAGTGCCGAAATTCCATTTTGTATTAATGTACTAGATTAAACCACAGCTATTTTCCCAAAGTAGGTGGAAGGGCATGTAATTGTATTCATCTGCCATAGTGAAGCTTGGTAAAGGCCAATAACAGCACATCCCAAAGCATTTTATTCTTCTTATACCATAGCAATTTACCAATTACAACTTATTATCTATTTATACATGTACTTTTTATCCATTTATAGCTACATGTAATGTCTCAATTTCTCTTGAAGTTGCAGCATGTCAATTTATTGTGAAACTTCAAACCACAAACCCCTCCATTCTTAGACTTTCCTGTGGAGGAAAACTTAAAGAAAGAGCTTTACCTCTGACTGTTACAAGGCAGTCACACTGAAGACTCCTTCTATAAATGAATACAGAAAGCTTCAATACAGAAAGCTTCACCATATCAATGATTATACTTTGTTAAATAACAGCATGTTTTTAACATTAGACTTTTGTATTATGTGGAGCATCTGCATTGTTACTATACAAGTTATTACTATTGAAACTATAAGGTTTTTGAATGAGCGCATTAATATAAACATGTGTTTTGCCTTACAGTCGTGACTATTGTCAGAGCTGCTGTTATAGAAAATTAAATCACCACTTCATTCTAAACTTAAATCGCAAAACTATAAATAATAGGCTCGAACGTGTCTTGGTTGTTCATCTGTGTTACCTCAGACTTCACTCCTGAGATCTTCACACATCTTAACAATTGAATTTTCAAAGGCTTTCCACCCACCTTCCTCAAAACACATGCAAGGACGATCACTAATAAAATGTTAATTAATCTCTTAGGTGCCTGACAACAACCTAAATAACTTTGCAAACAAAGTTTGAAAGTGAAGAGGTTTGAAGGCATTTTAACCTGAGGCCAAGAGTCCTAAGGTCATGTTAGGCAGAAGGTATTACTAATTAATAATGATACACAATAAGTCGAAACTGTAAGTGATCAACAGAATGAAGTCCTTTCTGCTCTGCAGTATGTACTGTATTCTACTGCAGGATTACAAAAGATAGAAAAGAAAAAAGATAAGGTGGTAATAAAAAAAAATTGAAAACTTTCTATAAAACTTCTCATATTACAAATGATGGGTGAAACTGTCATCTTCCTAATAATGATAATTAATTAAGTGATATGTATTTATTAAACTGTCTCATATATTATTAGCATACAAACATGGACACAGCTATCACTAAAGAAGCCAAAAGAGCCAAAAGCTGAGGTATTGATGTGTCAGGCTGGTTCTATGTAGTAAATTCAGTGTTTCATGTTCACCATAAGTTTCCATAGTTTCCATTAGTTTGCAATGAGCCAAGAATTTACTGTAGCCTACATTGAGTATATAAGGTGCCTTGTGCAGTTACAGCTAAACTATTTGGGGAGGTACGGTGGCCTAGCAGGTAGCCTCACGTTGCTCCTCTCACTGTCCAAAAACATGCAGATAGTTGGATTAGCTACGCTAGATTGCCCCTAGGTGTGAATGAGTGTCAATGTGTGTGAGCGGTGCCCTGTGGTGGTCTGCCATCACATCCTGGGTGAATTCTCTCACCTTGTCCCCATTGTTGCTGGGATAGGCTCCCAGAATACCCTAACCAGGATAAAGTGCTACCTCAAGATGAATGAATGAATGAATGAATGAGCTAAACTATTAGAATCCCAGCAGCAATAAGATTACAGAAAGAGAAAGACAACTGTATCGAAAGAGAGAGAAAATTAAATCTCGAAACAAAAACAAGATCAGTACACTTTTATTGTCTACTGCTAAATCCAATTCCTGGCACCTTTCATCCCTAATTCTTCATCTAAATAAAAACTCCTGGGAAAACCACAGAAAACAAACTACTTTTCAAGTGACTCAAAGTTCTTTCAAGGTAATGGAAGGTGGGAACTTCTAAAGAGAGACCTATTTACAGTTTCACCTTATAGCTGCCTGCCCTCAGAAGACTGGCCAGTAAAATACACACTCACACTCACACCCACACGCACCAATGAGATTTTTTTTTTTATTTACTGAGAGGCTCTGCTTATATCGATCTAAAATTACTTATATTTTAACCACATAAAACTAGACCGGAACACAGTAATTAACAAAACAAAATGTTAATCAGTCATGCCCTAGATTTCATGCTCAATAAGTAATTATGTGTGAAAACAAATAATACCATCGGATACCCAGTTAACTTTTTGAGATGCCAGTATTCAAACACTAAATATCACTTTTTGGGTATTCGTTATGTCCTATGTCCATATGACATCAGTAAGGAAAATATAAAAATGAAAAGCTGAGCCTGGTATTTTGATGCAGAGAGCAGCACTCTCATGGTGTGCAAATTACAGGCTTGCACATGGATTTAAAAAAAAAGTCATGCACATATGAGGCCTGCAGGACAAAAGAGAGATACATTTCCAACAAAGTTCAGTAGGACTCCACTTCTCTTAAACTATAGCACGCACAAATCAGGTCTACAGATTTTACACCTGAAGCAAAGCTGCTTGTGCAGTACTTCCTCTTTATAATAGAAAGTGCTGCTTTCATGTGAAGCATTCATTTCTGTGTTTTCAATCACTGGTTTAAGCCTGTACAATTTTCAACCTGATTTTGCTGTTGCACATAAAAAATAAAAAAAAATCGCATATTGTAAAAGAACTCTCTAGTCATGAGTCAAGATTGGCTTTGCAACCGAAGACAGCCGACACCAAAGTTCTGGCAGTGTCAGACAGCATAGGAGGACAGCATAGGATTATGCAAAATTTACAGGACAGCTACTGACAAGCTAATGGACATGAAAAGATCCTTATTAACTTAAACTCATGCTGAAGAATGTTTCTGTTGATGCATAGAAATTGTAGAGTGTAAAACCATCCATCCATCCATCTTCTGTACCGCTTATCCTACACAGGGTTGCGAGGAGCCTATCCCAGGGGACTCGGGGCACAAGGCAGGGGACACCCTGGACGGGGTGACAACCCATCACAAGGCACAATCGTACACACACTCACATACCCATTCACTCACTACAGACAATTTAGAGATGCCAATCAGCCTAATGTACGTCTTTGGATTGGAGGAGGAAACCAGAGTACCCAGAGGAAACCCCCGAAGCACGGGGAGAACATTCAAACTCTGCGCACGCAGGGCGGAGATGGGAATTGAACCCCCGAGCCCAGGGAGTCGTGCTAACCACTAAGCCACCGTGCCCCCTGCTGGTAAACCAGCTTTAGTACATACAACATGCAAATATCTGTACTGATAGCCAGATTATTATGAGCATGTATTGCCAATGAAGGTTCGTTAATCCAATCAGATTTTCGCTCCTACATTCGATGCCAGTTTAAACGTTGATGAAGTTTGAATTTTAAACAGTTCCAGTGTGTATGCTGTTACTATAGGACTACAGGCTGACATTCAGTGAAGCTTTTGCAGTGTCTTTAATATATTCCTTCATTATTTCTCTAAATTACATTGAGTACATCACCATCGACAGCAAGAAAGTTTAACTGGAGTGGGAAAAGATACTTGATTACCCTTTAATCAATGTGACTATGTGAATAGTATGTGATCAGACATGCGAAGGTGCATTTCAACATGTAATGTGCTGAAATTGCAAACGGGGTCTCAAGAAAACACATGAGACATCAGGTGAACAAAATGTGATCACGTGAAAAAGAATTAAGAATGAAAAAGAAGCGAGAGTGGTCAAATGTCTACAAGGTGGCAATAACGATGTTTAAAAACAGCCAAAGTGATTTATTACTCTCTCACCATCCAAAAATAGTAGACACACCCTGGGAGCTCAATGTAAAGGAAAAACAAGCTGTGCACTCAATGGTTTGATGGGTGCAAAGATCAATAGATTTCCTTGTACTGTTTCATGTTCATGTTCATTGCGGCATTATAACATCATATACTCCTACTTCAGATTAACAGACAACAGGCTGCTGCTCACAGGTACTCTTCTCAGCCCTAGCAAACCTGGCACACTAAAACATAAGGCTTTCAGTGAAAACCAGTTACACTGTATAAAGATCATGTGTTTGATGCACTGTAAAAAGACAGAATTAATTATTCATCCTTGATCATTTTCTTTTCACTGGTAATAATGACAACCATAATAATATTGCAATGTTATTACTTTATTAATATTGCGATGTTAATAATTTCAGGACTGTAGTGCCCTGAGTAGCTCTGCTGAGGCATCAGGGCTATGTTAACAGAGCAGTAGGTTGATAATGGCAAACCCAAATACAGAAATTGATGAAATGAAATGGAATAAGCTGAGGGGCACCACACACAAATCATACAAAACATTAGCTCGTTTGGTGTTTACTTTTTTACAATTCACAAGGTTGTTACTTTTGACAATTCATAAGGCAGTAGCTAATAATAAAACAGGTAAATTATATTCCTGTTAAAAGTGCTTACATAACGTAACCATTTATAAAACTACATACAATTCCAGCACAGCAATTGCTGCTGAGCAATGAGTTCACTCTTGGATGACGGGCCATGGTACATAAAGTGAGCCTGCTGTTAGTCCCGAGGATTTTTTATTTATTTTTTTTACAAACTTTGCTTCTAAACTCTGGAATAGTATTTCAGAGAACATTCGAAATACAAGCCTTAAATCTATATATATTACAATGCAATTTTTGGTCTTTGTAACATTTGGGTCCTTTATTTAACTTTATACAACAGTGCTGTTGAAGTCTCGATTCTGTTTGGTCAGAAGGTACTGATTAATTTTCTATAACACCAGCTCTGACAGTAGTGCTGGCTGTAATTCAAATCACAGGTTTATAATAATGCGCTTATTCTTATACTGTATATTATATGCATTTGGTATATAATAATAACTTACAGAGATGTGCCACATAAACAGTTAAAAACGTGTGTGATTGTTGTTGTAGTGAAGTTTTTGGTGAGAAGAAAAATGTTTATTTATCACAATTGGAAGGAGTCTCCAGTGTTAGTGCTTGTACCAGTCAGAGTGAAGCAGTTCCTTTAGGTTTTCATACACAGGAAAGTCTTCAGGACAGAGAGCTTTGTGTTTTCTTGGTTATATGATAAGCTGTGTGGGTTTTTTTTTCTCTTATTAACTTCAATGACTGTTTCTACCTGTTATGACATTAAACGATAACAGGAACTAACTTGTTTCACGGACATTCTATGGATACAAATTGTGACGTGTCATCCTTTAATAAATAAAAATTGCAATCATTAGCAAACTACTGTGGTATAAGCAGTATATAAGCAGTATATAAGCAGTATATAAAACACATCAGGATGTTATGTTATTGGAAAATATTCAGTGTTGGGGTGGTAACAGTGACTCCACTTCATGTCGGTTCCTATTCCACTGTGTTTTATTCCTCACATATCACACACTTAGTGAAAACAAAACATTTAGTAGACCTTCCATCTTTTTTTGCCATTGTTTCCATATGTCATTAGCTCTGACATAATTCTAGGTTTATTTCCTGCCTCAGGGGCTACTGCTTCACCTCCTGTCATTTATAACCTACCCTAATCACAACATCAGGAGGCCAAGAGTATCACGGATGCTTTCCACTTTACATGCTTTTTGTCTACAACAGCAGATAGACAATATTGCGATAACAGTCCATAGTAGTACAGAGTATTAACAATCTGCAAAGCACAAAACACAGCCCCTTTGTATTATGTGCTTGTAAGATGTATGTGCTTATAGATGTAGTCCACATGGAAACAGCAGCTTTATTCCCAGATGAACTGGTATAGAAACAGTGGACTATACATACAAGAGTTGGTAGAGCTATAGTAATGCAGATTTAGGTATTTCCACATTAATCATGGCTGCACTGTAGTTGGCAGGAGTGCATTGGCTGCATGTTCATAGATCCCAAGTGTAGGGGAGAGAGAGAGAATGTATAGGAGCATATGATACATTGACTCAGGAAAGGGTCATTCTTGCCCCATTGTTTAAAGCCTGAGTTGTAGCGAAAAGCTAGAAGTCATGCAGTAATGTGGTTCTACTTTAAACTCTGCTAATTTACAAAACTGTTGATTATGTAGCTTAACAATGTCATTTGAAGCAGGCATTTGAAGATTTGGCTATATATTTACAGAAAATATGATGGTTGAGTTCCATATTGTTAGTATAACATGCAGTAATAGAAAGGATGCAAGTGCATAAAATCAGAATATTCTTTAATATGATTTTTTTGGGATTTTCCCCCCATTTTCTCACTAATTTGCTCATTTGCCAGTTCCTCCCCTATCAAATGACAGCTACCAAACGGGGAGGGTGAAGGCTGGCACTAAACTGCTGCACACGGTGTGTCATAGGGCAGCGTAACACACACAGAGGAAAGTGCTATCTGACCTCTTCCACCTACAATAGCTTACATGTGCCCACAACTGGCTGGTGTCACTCTGATTGACAGGGAGAGAGAATAATACCATCCATGCCACCCAGAACATGGCCAATTTTGCACTCTAGACTCCCAGTCTAGAACTCGCAGTCTCTGTATGATAAGGCAAGCGCTTTCCTGTTGCACTACTCAGAAGTTCCAGCATGTCCTTTATAAAGGCATACCTGTCAGCCTAATCGTGAAGGACTAGAATTAAAACAAAGGCACATGGCAAAACAAAACAAAACCACATGACGTGAACCTGAAACAAAATGACATGAAAGCAGCACTCATGCTCGGAACTGCGCTGCACGCTGAGAGAGGGAATTTGTGACGGCTATAATAGCTTTGTAGCTCCAGTGTAACCATCAGACATCAATCATGCGTGGGATGAACAGCTACATTTGGGGTTATCTGGAGTTATCTGGGCTACGCAACTCAGATAAAACTTGGTTATCAACTGTGTGTTTTTTCCTCAACCTGTCACAAGTCTCTGAGTCATACCATCATTGCTACACACACACACACCTACTGGGAGAACATTTTACAGAATGCTGTAGACATTCAAAATCCCACAATCACTGTACTGCTCACATCTACAGCAGAGGCGTAGCTATGAGGGGGGCATTTAGGAGATTTAGGATTTGAAACTCCCTCACACACAGTTCCAAACGTTTATGGGTATTGGTGGGTGGGTAACGTAACACACATACAGCACAGATGATTATATATGTGTCGAATAAGTTTGTTTTGCTCATTAATTGCACTATACTGTGTTAAAAAAAGGTTTAAAAAAGTCATTATTATGATTCCTTTAATATTTAACCACCTTGTACATCAATATGAACATGTCACGTAGTTTATATGCTCACATTTTATTGGCTGCCAGCTGCTATTGTGAGAAACGGGATTAACAAATCAGGATCATGCTTCATGTTTCTGAAAGCTACTAACTTAACTAGCTACGCTCGGAGCACAGGGACATTGAGGTACAGCCAATGAAGAACCGGAGGTGTATTACAGGAGGAAAAAAAGAAGAGTAGATCCAGTAGATCCCCTATTACTAGCATGTTATTTGAATCATTTTCAGTGGAACTATCATGAAGGTATTTGATTTCCTGTGGCTATTAATGTTATTAGGATTGCTTGACTTTAGATTGTGCCTTACACAATTATATGACAGTTTATGAATACCACTACTGTTTCTACTTCGGTCTGACATCCACCCAAAATACATAAGCGTGTCACACTTATCACTGTAACTGAACATATCACACTGTGACTTTATTTAGCATATTTTCTTATACACCCCCTGAATTAATTCCTGACTGTGCCACTCATCTATTGCACGCAGTCTGTTTTCCTGTAGACGTAAAGTTTTACACAAAATGTTTTCTTTTACACTCAGTGACTGTTGATCATCACTGCTCTTACTTCCTGCTATATCCTGTATATGTGGTCACACTTTACAAGATGTTGGAGCATCTGACCAAGCTTGCATGCCAAACACTGCTGGACTGCTTACACTTAACAAGCAGCCAGGATGGTTTTGTGCAATCATTAGTCAACCATCTGCAAGGATGAAAATAAATTAGTCAGAAAAATCCGGGCTAAAATGGTAAGAGTTTTGATGCACCACAGGCTGTTCTTCTAAAGTAGAGTTTAAGAGCAGGAAAACAACAGTGCTGATGTATCTTCTACCTTATCCAGCTCTAACAAAGAGAGATGAGTGTCCATGCTGATTCACTCCACTCCAAACAAAAAGAGGACTGATTGGCACAGTACTTCATCAGAAGCTTAAAAAAAAAATCTCTGAAGAAAATACGATGCATCTGGCATCTCTGAATAAAGCTAATCTGAGCCTAATGCCCTGAGCCAAAACCACTGACCATTTATCTGATATTGTTAAAGTAACAATAGTGAAACATAGAGCCTAATTTAGTTTGGAACTAAATGATAATCTTGGTGATGAACAGCAAAATAACATTATATCAAAATCTACACTGAAAAAAAATTCAGTTGAATTGTAAAATTGAAATGTGTAAATCGGTTCCATGTGATTGAATTGAGTTACATTAACACAATGTGTTTTCGTACATCGAACATGATTTAATCATGTATTTTGAATAAAATCAAACTCCACACTCTCACCTGAACTGAGAATCGAACCCAGGACACTGGCATTTTGCAATACCTACATTACCACTGCACTATTCTACCACACATATTTGAAGCACATTAATGTAATCCTATAGTTATAGCTCCTCTCAGTGGCAACATCCTCATGAGATTTCATAATGTAATTGGTTTACAGTACATTAATACTACATGAATTGATCACACTCACGTTACATAATTCAATCTAGTAATTAGAAACTTGTTTAAATTACGTTTAGTATAAGCAATGAAATCATGTTTTGATGAGATATTTTTATGTAAACTATAATATATTCTCTTAAATCTGATCGACTACATATTCCATTTTTTCAGTGCTATTCAAAAGGTTTTGGACATACAATATTTTGCCATTTTCTGCAATTTTACAAGGTGTGCATGTGATATTGGAGAGATGGATATTGAAGTGCTATGTACTATCAGGGATGGTGATAATGACATGAATGCCCCATCTCTGCGGTTCCCAGCTTTTGTTTCTGTCTTGCCACATGCAATTGTTTTGGTCCTGTCTCCACCACTACCCTGTCATTGGACTGTTACTGACTGTATTCACCTGTTCCGTGTTTCACTATGATTAGTTTGTTTAAGTATACGCTCCTGTTTCTTCGTCTTATTGCAAAGTCTGGTCAAGTGTTTATGTGCATTAATGAGCCTTGTTTCTAACTAGTACCAGGTGTTTTGTTTTAATTACAGATTCTTCTTTTTTGATACTGCCTACATGTGCTTTGACCACTGCTTGGAATTCTGACAATGATATTTGGATTGTCCCTAATAAATACCATGCTGAGTTTACACACATTCAGCCCACCTTCATGAATCATACATTAGAGATAAATTCAGTAGTTAGCCCACCGGACAAGTAAAATCCCATGTGAGCTGCCCAGTCCCACATTTTATTGCCTGCAATAGTGTAATTTAACTAAAAAGCACAAGTTAAGTAAGTGCATTAATAAAGAATGAATATATTTTTCTTGTCATCGTTTTTACCCCCTCCTGACAGCGCCTCGCATTTAGCATTTGTCAGGCCAGCATCTTTATTATTGCTTGACATGTATTTAACTGTTCAAGGACCATGTTGTACTGTGCATCAGTCTTTCCACGTCCCTGCATGTTCCTGATTCTGAAAAGATGTCTATCATCCTTCAAAGCTAATTAATGCATCTTTATTCCTACGAAGGCCAAATCACGTCATCATGTGTAATGGTGCTGGCCACAGGGTTCAGAACAAGAGCATCCAAAAATTTGAACATCTAACCAAGGAATAGGTATTAAAAATGTATTAAGAAATGTTCATTGTTAAATGTTTAGTGAACTGAGAAATGTTAGAAATGACTTTATTATATTGGAAACATCAACAATTGTAGGTTACATAGACATAGCACTGTCTATGACAATTTTATCTATAGGCTTAACAGGGTTATGGGATCTACTGTATGGGATCTTAGACCAACCTGTTAATACGTAAGTTCCACAAAGATTTAGGCTTCCTTATTTAATTTCTGTTCTCTACCAATGTGTTTGCTCTGTGTCAATAAAAGTGATTAAACTATAATGAAACAAACTCCAGGTGTTCAAAAACTTTTGACTGGCAGTACTTGCATGTCAAATAAAATTGTTTTGCGAAAATAAATAGGTAGTGAGTTTCATTCATTCCTTCATTCATTCCTTCATTCATTCATTCATTTTCCTTCAGTTTTCCTGGTGGTAACTGGCTGAGAAGGTCAATCCAGACTTCTCTATCCCTAGCCACAGATTCCAGTTCCTCCCCAGATGTTCCCAAGTCAGCTGTGAGATTTAATCTCGATATAAGGTCTCAACATAAGGTCCTAGGTCTGCCTTGGGGTCTTGCTACACTAGCAACCTACAACCTATCCATTTTCATTACACTTACCTATTGAAAGTACTTGACCTCTAGCCATCTATGAATAACAAAGTGATAGCCCAGACACATGATCTTCTTGGGTGTCCAGCCTAGTGATTTGTCCAGCCTTGGGAATGAAACAACCTGCCCTGTCACCTGACCTTAACGCAATCAAGCTACTCTTGGAGGAGGTTTGAGGTGTCCAACCAACTGGACAAACCTCTGCGACATCCTGCAAGAGGTCCTCAGAGCATCTTTGAAGAATAAGGGATAATGGTTTGTACTTGACAATTTTAATTCAATTTTATAATTGCCAATTTTGTGTTCTTAGTGGATGTATCAATTAAAAACAGTACTGCTATATCATAAATCAGTAGCTGACACTGATACAGCATAGATAAACCATAAATGACAAGTTAAACATCCGTCTTGTCAAAAATAGCACAAAAACAATTAACTTCACACAGTGCTGAGAATGTGAGAATGTGTATTTTTAGAGGCTGTTACCTTGTTTGTTTTCTCCTCATACACCTTATACTTGAAAAAGACATGGCAGCTAATTAACATAATTTAAAACACCTACTGTGCAGAATAAGAATTTAATTAACTCTTTCAGTGCTAAATTCACTCCTATACAGACAGGTAATATTTACAGTGCCTATATTATGCAGTTGACTCAAAAAGTTGAATTTTTTTAAATAAATAAAAGGATTGAGCTTCATTCAAACCTGTTTACTACCACACTAAATATTAGAAAATAGTATGGCAACAGTATGGTAAATAGTATGGTAATAGTGTAGTAACTATGATATCCATAGCAGTACCTTTAAAAGTCCGTTTTCTTAACACTGCTTGGAGGAAGAGCATCGCCTTTCTGCTCCTGTTTGTGAATTCTTGGTAATCCGTAGGAGAAGCCGTTTAGTGTACTTTGTCTTCATACACTACGTGCACTGCCTTTGCTAGCAGGTAACTACTCTAGCATGCTGTCTTCCTCTATACACCCTACTGAGGCACCTTTTGTTCTGCCACTCAATGTCCCAAATCCTTGAGAAGAACTTTCATTCATGTCCTTTTTTGTTAAGCTTTTATCATTGGTCCTTTTATGATGCTATCATTGCCCAACTACACAGCAGCTGTTATATTAACAGTAATATCATGTTAAGTCTCTCACTCGGTCTATCTCCTCTAACTCAGTGTGCATGTGTGCGTAATAAATAAGTGCAAAACAACGTACACTCAAAGCCTTTGGGAATTCGCATGCCCTGGTTTTCTGCCTCTCTCTCCATCTCTCGCTCTATCTATCTTTTTTCTCTGTCTTTGAGCAGAAGTTAAAAGTGAATGTGTGAGCGAGTCTGTGCCAGAGAATGAGTGCGTTTTCTCTCTCTCTCTTTAATTTCTTTCACAGTCTTTTCATTGTTGAAATTTAAAGTATTTTATGTTGCAATCTGGGAGATATGTTATCAAAGTAAATGTATACTTTGGATTCTGTCATATGGTAAAGTTATATGTCTGCCAACATTTGCTGGTCGCCATAGAGGAAATGAGGTTTGAGAGGTTTTCACATAGACATGGTGTCTAAACAGCTCTGATGATGAAACGTCCCATAGAGGAGTGCAGCTTTGCAATGGATAAAGCTGTTGGTCATGAAATCATCATGAACAATGCTACTGATTGGTTTTTCTTATGAGTGTAGAAAATGTACACAGTGTAGTTGAGAATGGAGTTGTGATTTGGTAATGCCCAATGAGGAAGACAAACTTTGTAAAATGTTCTCTCTTAAATTAAAAATGGATTAATAATTAAGAATTAAAACTGACTACAGGCCAAGTTGTATCTGAAACATTTGACTCTGATCTTATGATCTTAAAGGACTATTTATTCATTCATTCATTCATTCATTCATCTTTAGTATCAGAGCCTATGCCGGGAACACTGTGTATCCACCTACAGTCATATTTTTTGGGATGTGGGAGGAAACCCAGGACGTACATGTGAAACTCCACACAGACAGTAACCCAAGCTCAGGATTGAAGCAGGGACTCTGGTGGTGTGAGGTGGCGATGCTACCCAGCTGTACCACCATGCCATATCATACTTAGTTAGAAAAGTTTCATAAAATTCTGTATAAAAAAAAAATTAAGGATGTGCAGAGCCAGTTTTTTTGCCCCGATCCCAATCTAAGTATTTTTATAGTAAGTATCTCTCGATACTGAGTCTGATCCAATACTTGTTTTTGTATAGATAATGCATATGTTTACACACTTCAGGTACATTTAAGTTAGTAAAACCAATCCAATTAAGGCAAGATATGCTTGAGCTAAAAAAAAAAAAAAAAAAAAAAAAAAAAAAAAAAAAAAAAAAAAAAAAAAAAAAA
>CM040473.1:14778255-14836338 GCA_022758105.1 Pangasianodon gigas
GGCATAATTCTGTTTAAAAATACTCTGAACATCACTTTATAGCGTAGCAGCATTATAGCAAAACTAGTATACTCCATGTATACTCATTGAAATTCCACTTAACATCAGTCGCTTAACACGAACATGCAAATACTGAGGTCCTCACTGTCCACACTGGTGCAAGGGGCACAAAGAGACTTGGAGCCAGTAGCAGTGAGTGAGGGAAACCGTACCCCATTTTACCTCCAGTACTGTAGTGGATTGTCTGATCTGGGCATGGTTTGCTCTGCAAGGTAAGTCTGGACCTGACCTACTGAAGAGGTACTGTCTGTATCCGATCTCATCAAATACACTACTAATGCTGCTGCTTGCTTTGTTTCGACGTGGTGCCTTTTCCACAGGCTCTGCCTTTGATACCTCAGTTTTATCAGGGGTGGCCTATATTGCCTCCATCTTCTCCACTTCTTGTATGACAGCATCTTTAACATGCTTCAGATTAGCTGAATTTGTGAAGTAGCTCAAAATACAATACATAATTGTACTGTAAAATCTCAATTCCATTGGTGTTGCAAAAGAATTAGCTTACATCTACATCATTAAAAATAAAATAAACTGGGTTAAAATGTGATTGAATTTAATTTCATTTCAACATAGCAAGGTCAGTATACTAGACTTGCCTGTCTTTGCATCTGGGATCCACCATAGCGGCAATGCAGTAGAGTGGTTCACTCTCAACAAGGCTTAAGCATCTTTCCACTTCTACTAGAAGAGTGCTTTTCATTGTCTTGATCCCCTGGTCAGTGCTGTTCTCTCTTTTTGAGCACTGTTATGGCAGGGATCACATCAGCTGCAGTTGCATACTCAGCACTCACCACCCTGGTCAGCTCTTCAAAGGGAACTAAAACATCGACTGTCTTCTGCATTAGTGCCCACTGGTTTGCCAACAGTGTAGCTGGAACCTGATAGAGTCAAATAATAGGTGCTGCTCCAGCTAACTGATAAATCTTGCTGCGGGCATTTGGGTTACATTTTCAAAGAAAACTAGATATCCTCTAGACGTGCATAGGCCTGTGGTGAGTGCTTGAAATGTCCCACAATTTTTCTGGAGTTAGGTGCACTGAGAAAGCAGATCTTCATGCAAGACCAGCTGAAGCATGTGCACTATGTAGCCCAAGCTTGGCAACCCCATATCATCCATTGTTTATTTCATAATTCTTGTGTGGTTATTCAACATTTTCTCAAGTGCCGGAGTTAGATGCTTGGCTGTATGTGAACTGCGAAACTGACTAACATGCAAAACTGCATGTTTTACATTAAAACTGGAGTCTATCCACTATGCAATAAGGCAAAGTAATGACATTAGGCAAACATCTGAACTCCCAATATCAGTGCAGTCACATTTGCAAGGCAGTTACGCAGGTTCTCACGAACTTTATTGTAAAGCTCTGGTATGGCAGTGTCTGTAGTGTCGAGAGGGGATAGCATACCGTGGCTCCAAAAACACCAGAAGGAGACGAAAACCTACATTCTCTACTACAGAGATTGGCTACTCATCCAGAGCAATAAAGTCAACTAACCTATCTGTAAGTTTTCTTGCCTCGTCGCTGTTTCGAGGAAAATTTTCTTGCCACTTGAAAACATCCAGGAGTTTGACTTGCGTGAACTTGAATCCTTTGAATGGATTCTTTTTAGATGCTTTATCATATTAGTTATGTTGAAAGCACCTCTGTTCCTGCCACCATGCAAAATATTGCATGCATTGCATGTAGCGGTTATGCTGTTTTTGTTTTCTACTATGAAATAGTTCCAAGCAAAAGACCTTTACTGCACTTGTGCTTCACTGCCGCAAGTTGTGCATGTCACTTGTACGATAATTGCACAAAAAAACAAAATGATGCAATGTCATAAAACAACCAATGGCATAGCATGAACATTAACAAAGGATCGGCTGTGGATCAGACTTAAAATAGCCAATCCCGATCCATTAAAACTGCCTGGCTCAGCTCTGATACAGATACTTCGGATCGGATCGGGATATCCCTAAAAAATGGAATCAAATCAGAGATGTATTATTATTCAAATGATTTATAATGTTTAATTCCTACTTCAATATTTGAGTCACCTCCTACCTGAGTCTAATGTTTATGCATGTTTATGAGTGATAGCAAAGATGACTGCCTTTACTGCTTTTAGCTCTATGACATCCTTTTGTCCATTTTTATAGATAACAGTGGACAAAAAAAATACACAAGACAATACACAAGTCAGGTCCAGAGGGCAGACATAAATATCCCAAATAATTCACCTCCCAAGGTAGGAGCAGCATCAGTGCGAAGCCTGTGGGGTAAATAAATAATAAACACCTTCCAACTGAGTTCTTTTGAGAACTTTTCTGTTTCTTTTGGAATATTTAAAACCATTAACGTGGTGTTGTTTTTTTAACCAGTGGTGAGAGTATAGGCAAGCTCATAGAAAACAACTTAGCAGTCCATTTCTAACATCTCACAGGACGTTACTCAATCTGAGAGAAAAGGAAACTGAAATAGTCCAGCTGCAAAGGCTAATAGAGTCCACATGAGGGCATACTGAGGTCCTCAATTTCAAAAAAGAACAACTTCCATCAACCTGCTTGGTATGAAGGCATGGAGGAGTGGACAGATCACTAGTCCAGAATCTGTCTTTCCATCATCTGTCACTATCTTCCTCCTTAATTTTTATATTGCACTTTCAGAGACAAAACACCCACTGCTCTATAGATAGTTGTGAAATATACATGACTATCTAGATTTAGAAAATACTGATTTGTTTCTATGATCCAGTATATAATAAGCCAAAGTCGATAACAAAGCATCTACAGGCACTTTTTCCCTACACTATAAACATAATTGCTTCTATTCTAAAAAAAATATTTCTTACTGGCTGAATTGTTGACTCAGTTCCGTCTAAATGTTCTCATTGTGTTATACAATAATGGCTGACGAATTGCTGATTAGGAAAATGGGGCACTATTGTAAGTCAGGTTCTAGGGATGATTTGAGTTTTTTTTTTTTTTTTAAATGCTTTATAGAATACAATAAAAGGTCAAATGCTCTTTTAGCAAATGCCACATTGCCAAGTATAAAAATGATATTTGGCATCCACGAGAGCTAGAGATCTTACGGAAAGTTTTTTAAACATTGACAGTGTCTTTTTTTAAATAAATGGACAGAAAATGGAAATGCTATGAGGGATCTGAGGAAGATCCTATCCCTGCAGTTATCTGAGAAGTGAGTTATCTGAGCTTGGCTTAACAGACCTTTGACAACTGGGCTGTGTTCCATGTTTTTAACACAATGTTAGTAAATTTTTGTTGCCACTTCTACTTTGAGGAAACACAGTCTCAATTTTAAGGGGCATATCAGTGATTTCCAACAATTTATTAACTCAGGTAAAGTTTTAGATAGGTGATTCCATGGTTAGGGGTGGTATTTACGTCCCACTGATCTGCAAACATGTATGTAAATGACATTTTACACAGGTACAATGTCCTTCAACCTTTGTGCATGTTTCAGATAAATATATGCAGTATATAGATATATAGATAGATGTCCATAGCACTATTAAACAGCATTTTTGTCTTTCCTAATTCACTATAACTACATTTACCTTCATATATAATTATTAAAATACTAAAATTTAAAAAAATAAAATAAAAAAATCTTACTTTTTGCATTAATCCATTTAACAACCTGTGCTTAGAAACTTTTCCATGAGTCATCCATTACAGATTATGAAAACTGTACATTTTAATGTCCCACAACATTCACTCAACCCTGAACAAATTCAAACCTATGAAATATTTGGAATATTCTACAAGTCTTGTTCAACATCAAGTTGCATAATCTGAATTTTCTGAAGGTCCTGGGAAGAAGTAATGTAAGTTCATTCATAAAGTAAGTTCATTCGTAAGTTCATTCTCATTCTTTTATTTATTTTGAATGATAATGACTGATGAGGTAATTTAAAAAAGTACAACCTTGTTACCCAAATTACAAATTGAAACTAAATTCTAAATTAAAATGAGTACACTTTGCTAAATGCATGTTTTCTTAGATTCAGTGTTGAAAAATGATTGTAAAAGTGTTAGGACTAAATGGTAATCCAGGCATGGAATCATCCATAACACTTTATTTACAGTTCAAAGTGAGTTTTATATAGCCAACTATTCCATATATACTTTACAGCTGGCATGATATTATTATTATTCTGTTGGCTAACTAGTTAATAAGCACAGTCACTAGTTACCAAGCTAGCTCTTTAGGAACATGTTATGGCATGTAGTACATAGTTTAAAGGAATCAGACCATACATACAGTATTTCCAAACCAAATGCAGTTAGCCCACAGTTAGTAACAGTTACCACACTAGTTTATTAGCAAGACTATATAATTCTGTAATTATTTTTAAGTGAACAAATGCCAGCTGTGAAGCAAAAGGGGAGTTGCGGAGAATGAGCCGGTAACCAGTGATTCTCTGCACCTGTATGTAGTTTTATCAGCCTATTTACGTATTTTACTTTCTCAGTAAGCAGTAGAGAGAGATGGGGTGAGATTCAACCTGATCTGAACTGAACTTGAGCCAAACGTCAGGATGCTGTGATGTATTTTGTTTTGTTTTGAAGTGTCTGTAATGGAGTATGCCGAATGGTATAGCACTGAAAAGTGCAAGTACCAAGTAAAGCGATTAAATAATGAACCCAAACAGCTCAGCTCTCTTCATCACCTGCCTCCTGTGTCCTCATTGCCCATCCCATCTAGTATGGTTTCACAAGTTCCAAGAAACTCACTTAAACTACACTGTTTGATATTAAAGCTAGAAAATTACTAGAAACAAGGGGTGACTGGGACAAGAACTAGGAACAAGGAGGAAAGCAATACACTAGGCAACTAAAACATTTCCAAAGACAGACACTACTGGAATTTTATCTCTATTATAGTTCTTAATTCACAGTCGGTTTGAGTCTGTACTGGTCAGCAGTCCGTGAGATTCCAAACAGAATGTGTGTGAATGGCACTCTAATTTCTTGCCACTTCTAGACTTATTTTCAGGCCAGTTGGAGTGAGTTGGAGTGCATTAGCATTTTATTTTTTTCTGTGAGAAGTGTGTAAGTGTGCAACTGACTGAATAATGCTCCATGCAATGTTTGTGGTGGAAATTTAAGTCAGGAGGAAGGCCCTTTAATGAAAGTTTTGAGAGATGTACCTGATGTTATTATACCATTGTTGTGGAGAGTTATGTGATGTTAGCATTGTGAGATGTACCATTTCGTTTTTAAGTTACAAGCTTTTACAGCTTTATGATTACACAAGTGCTGTGTGGATATAATATCAAATATTCATAAATCCATGCCATGAGGGACTACTATGGTGGAGTAACTGCCACTAACGTGATTTGATTTGAAATGGTCCTCAAGGATGAATTGGTTTACATGACTTGGCTATTTTGCAAATGTCACTTTACTTTTGTAAAAGTACGCAAGTAACAGTATTTGATTTGGGATCTACTCTGGTTATCTAACATTTCCTGACCATTACATTCAGAAAAGGAACTCTGCCAGTTCTAAGCAGATCTGCAAATTGCTTGCATTTGCAATCCTTCTATTCTGTTTCCTCCCACAGAAATGAAATCACATCAGCATATGAAAACGTTGCATTTTAATAGAATACACAGCCCTTTTAAAATATAGCGCCTTTCCATTCTGGCTCAGTATTCATTCATCTTATCTCTAAGCTAAATTGTTCCCCATTCATAGAACAGACGGTCCAATTTATCTCTTAATGTGCTCATCATTTTTTCCTCACTGTCCAGAAGGTTGATTAAATTTAGTGTGGAACAGGCATTAATTAACTGTTCTCTGAATGAATTAATTGTCAAAGTTAGTCAGCTATTCAGTATTCCACCTCAATGGTGCAAAACTATTGCTGATTGTCAAAAACATAAATCTGTGCTATATCTTCATAAAGTCCAGATTTAACATATCTGCTGGACGACACTGCATTTTAAAAGCTGAAAACATAGTTTAATGAATAATAAAAGACACAAAAGCCGTCTCTTGTGTCAGAACACAGACAGATGAGATTCAAAATTTTATTCAAAACAGGAAGTGTCAAAATCACTAGAAATCACCAAACCAAAAAGCAGAATATAGGACTCAAACTAGAAACTGGGAAACAGCTTAAAATTCTGTGGCAATATTAACAAGACTTGAGATAATGCAACAGAAAAATAATGGCCTCTGTTGATGCCTGTAATATAATAAATAATATTCTATCGTTTTTGACTGAGCATAACCAGTCGTTAAATGTTTTTATAATAGCCTATAACTATTATGGAATATAAAAAAGCTGCAGGGAAACATTAGTGAACATATTTCTGCTTTGAAAACAATAGACTGAGAGTCTGTAGAATATTATTCAACCATTAAGTAGCTGAACTGAAACTAGCTTGAAAGGCATTTAGATCAAAAGTTCTAATCTAAGCTGGCATTGCCTACAGCAGTGTATTAAGTGTTTATATTCTTGCTGAGGGGGTTTCAGAATATAGGAATGGTAAATACATAATCACATGTTTAATAATTAGAGGTTTAGGTATTGAATATACAGATATTTGTGGTGGTGATGAGCACAAGTAGTTCACTAATCAAGTATTTGCTATTTAACTTCCTCATCAATTAGTAAAATACTAATACTAATATGTGAATCATATGATAGTTTACATTGTACGTCAATTCACAATTTAAAAAGTCAAAATAAATAACCATATCAGTCGATCCTATATATTATAATGCGTAATTATGTTATATTAACAAAGTTTACAATACAGTGTTCCATACAATGTCAAATCATCATTCTTCTGTGATTATAGATTTTGTTAAAATAATCCAATTGTAAATCCATAGAAACAGAAAAGTGGTTTAAAAGCAGCAACATTTTCGACAAGTAAAACTCGGAGATGCCTCCGTCGCCAACAAGTCTAGTTCTTCTTATTACTCATTTCTATGCCTGATATACCCTTAACATACACTTAAAACAGGGAGGAAGCTATTGAAGAAAAACTATTTCAGACACTTGACCTTGCTATGACCTTGAACCTGTTTGGATCAATTCCAAAATTTTCAGTTCATCTGCTGGTTACAGTGATAATTTCATATAAACATTCAACCTACACATTCAACCATACATTTTTGAGATATCGTCCTAACCAGAATCTTGGATGGACATATGGACTACCCAAAAACACCACCTAGTGGCAGAGGCATAAAAATGTCTAGTGGGGAATGGGGAGGGGTGTGTGTCTTCTTTTTACTCATTGAAGGTTGCAACCCCAATCTTCACCCTTGCCAGTTGGTTGCTGTTGTTGTATGATAGGGGAGAGCTAGATGGTGGATTGGCAGATGACCAAATTGGGGAGAAAATTGGGTGGTAACAGGCCACAACATCACCCCACCACTGTTTATATAACGGCATGTCCTGAAGTGTTTTTTTTTCCCTTACATATAATATGTGTGAAAAGTGCATGTGTAAAGTAACATATTGTCCACAGAATATGGCTGCATAGCCACCATATTAGAAATGAATGATAGTGCATGGACAAGAAATTATTAAAGAAATCCCAAAATACAGTTGTTGGCTGTGATGATGAATATCTTCATTTTGCCCTTCTCATATTCCTCCTGGCTTTTATTTCAGATTCAGTGCTCACACAGGTAATAAGCCTGTGTCCACTGAGCTCTCTAGATGACTTCAGTCTAGCAAGGAATGGCCTTATCTGAATTCCCTGAAACCTGTGCTTCAAACTTCTGGTATACAGAAGCAATTTCCCCCTGGGATTAATAAAGTTCTTTGAATCTTGAATCTTGAATCTTGAAACAGTGAGCATTGCCTTTTATGATGACCTTTGCAGTGTGGATGATCATAATAATCAGATATCACTCCCTTAAGAAAAGATACCCCCAGCAAAAACAAGCTGAAAACAATTCTGCCAGGCTAGCTGTGACCTGCAGTACCAACAATATAAGATTACCCTATAGCCTATAACATCATGATCATTATTAAGGTAGGAATTTAATTAGCATCATGAAGATGGGTGTATGTAGATACAATCATATCCAACATGGTCTTACAAAAGTGGCACAGATTCTTGTGTAAATCAAACTTGAGATGCATGTTTTATTCAGGGGTTTTGTAAATCCAGCAGATAAAACAATATTACATGAATTCCTGCTTGCCGACTTGAGGTCCAAAGGGCAAAAATGTGGGAGGGGTGGACAGAGAGGCCAGGAAAACAAGAAAAAAAAATTGGTTTGGGATTCTGCATGGACATTAGCAAGATTTTACAAGCTAACAAACCGGCGCTAAACCATGGCTCTGTCCTAACCACTAGAACCTCTAAGGCCATAAGGTACTGCACATTTGACATCGTTTACCCAGAAGCCATGACCAATCACAGCAAATAGGTTTCTTAAGGGCAGAGAACAGCAAGGTGTTTTAATTAGCGTTAGGGTCACAGCTTACATGAAACAAGCCCAGTAAATTAACTGATTAAACTGAGTATGATCAATTTGGATAATTAACTAATTCATGTCTATAGCCTACCTACACATAATGTTATATGGTGTTACTGCATGATTTCACTGCAGTACACCATCTGGAGCTGTGAGTGTGATCTTTTGCAGTTTCTGTTTTTGTGAAGGGAGTGATGAATTTATGATAAACTTCATTCATCTCTGAATAGAACGTTGTTTAATTGGTAAATACTTGGTTAATGTAAGGGTAATGTAAGAAACAGATTTATCAATCATATCTTTTCTTATATTAGCATGGAACCCACATGTCCTCATTGGAATTCTTACTAATTTTCATCAAATTGGTTCAACATATATAAACTTCCATTGCTCTATGAACCATTTCAGAACACTGCAGTTGCTTGTTTGTTTCTTCTCTGCCTGCCATGTGGCGTTAAATCCAATGAGATCTGCGCGCAGAGCTATAACAATTGAAAAAAATCTGGGCATATATTTCATTTATGTGAAGTGCATTTCAAATAAACTATTATGTTTTATTTATAATGCATTGCAAAAGTTAAAATACATTTCAGAATGTACTGCCTATATATCAAAATTTATAGGCGCTCTTAGCATATAGGTTATATTTTCTGTATGGAATATTTAGAGTGATTTCTGCTCCCAACTGTGCCCTGTGTTCCACATGGCCAAGAGTGCTTGGCAAATTCAGCTGGCTCCATTCCTATTGAAATGTTCTCATATATTAATGAGTTTATTTAGTTTATGCATGTGCAGGGATACATGGCAAAGTCATCCGTTTTCCTTATAGCATGTCAATGCTCTTTGCCAACCTGGCAGAAAGTAATTTATTTGGCTTCTATACAAAATGAAAAACTGTGATCACTAACCCTTAACCTTAACTATTTATAACTTTCATACGAATTGACTTATGCAAATTCTTATGAATTTGCAAATGTGAGACCATGTTGCCTGAACCGAACTTCAAAAAGATGCAGTTTCTCGCACATCAGAGGAGCTGTGTGCTACTTTCACCCTGCCAGCCCAATCTTATGCTTGGCATCATGAGGGAAAAACTTATAAAGGCTGGAGGTGAAGAGGAAAAAATACATGAAAACCGACAGAAATAAACAAATACCTAGAAAGCATGCCTTTCTTTTTTACTGTTAGAGAGAAATCATTCTTTGTGCTGTGCCAAACTGATGTTGTTGTTCATGGGGTTTGCAGTAGTTGTGTCAAGGGTGTCCTGTGATGGGATCAAAAATTTAGCATCTAAATCTAGGAGCTCTTTTAATCAGTGCCATGCTGGAAGGTTCCTCAATCTTCATTGCTCTCCTTGTGGGGATTCTCTTTGTAGCTCATGGCTTGGAGGGCCCTGGGTCTAGGCTTACAGTATGCGATACTTGTTTTTCCCTGCTCGCAATTTACCATTTTTAAAATCGTCAATAAATTATTTAATTGTTTATAACCAATTGCCTGGAAGAAGACAGGAAAATGAGCATTTCCACCATTCCAGGTTTAAGGAGAGTAGGGGAGGGTATATTAATATAGCCTGCTGTGCAGTCAGGAACTGCTTGCTGGTAGTGGCAATCATGAAAACTCAGCTAATTTTTAGGTGATTCCACAGTAATGTGCAGTAAACAGTAAAAATTTTTTTTGATGTAATCCTTTTACAAATTGTTTTTTCTTAATGTCCACTTGGCTGCATTTTCACTGTTGATCTGCTGCTCTCCTATTGTATTAGGGAGAAAAAGACTGCTCTTTTGGCATATTTTGAGTGAACTCCAGGGTTCCCAGTTCAACCCTGAACTCAGGTTACTGTCTGTGTAGAGCTTTGCGTGTTCTTCCCGTGTTCATATGGGTTTCTTCCAAGTTCTCCGGTTTCATCCCACCTCCCAAAATAATGCCAGTAAGTTGACTGACTGCACTAAAATTGCGCAGTGACAGACTGACCCATATTCTCAACTCGTACCTAGTGTTCCCAGGACAGGCTCCCACCATGACCCTGACCAGGATAAAGCACTTGCAGGTAATGAATAAATGAATGAATATATTGATACAGACAGAAGACAAATGTTTTAGTAAAACACCAATCTTCTAGCTATTTTGAAATGGAATGTGAGGTGCTTGAATTGTTTATTTCCTGATCAGGGTTGTGGTGAATCCGAAGCCTATCTCAGGAACTTTGAGTGTGAGGTGGGATTACACCTAGATGGGACACCAGTCCATCATGGGACACCATGCACACACATTCACACACTCATTCACACCTAAGGGGTTAATGTAAAGTAGCCAGTCCATGTTTTATGTAAGTGGGAGGACACTCACATGAACACAGAGAGAACGTGCCATCATTTATACACGAGTTGCACATTCTGTATTTAACATGTACTTGCACGATCATAAAAGCTTAGCCATGGTTAAAAAGCTGCATTATTGTGTAATGATGTCATGGATATCATATTCAAGATGTCATTAAAAATGTCATTAAAACATCAACTAAAAAGTCATGTTGTTAAGTCACTAAAGTACATTCTCCAGATACCTGTTTTTGCTATGAACTTCTTTAAGTATGCACTACAGAGTGGACTTGCCAGCAGTGCCTGTACAGTTTGTGTGATTTACTGTGAATGGTTGATGAAAGAAAATAAAGCAGAACCATTAATATTGCATGACCTCCATTAATCAGCAGAGGGCACTCAAACTCAGAAAAGGAGCACAGACATGCAGAACAAGCACTGCTAACAATCCCAATTATAAATACTATACCAGTATTTCACGTCCGACATTTGATGTGTATATCTGCGGTGGGAGTTGGAATGAAAAAAGATCTAATTACGTACAATATGGACAATATTTGAAATGAGAATGAGGGTGGAAAACGGACTTTAAAAAATAATTACAAGCTGCAGTGCTCTTTAAAGTTTGAGGCTACTAGAGAATGGAATGAATGATGAGGGGGCAAGAAACCCATGAACTGATCACTGCTGGTTCAGCAGTCAGGGAATTAAAGTTCGCTGTCAGACAGTGTGACAGCTGGATCAGAGAATATCTTTGTATTCAGCATCTCCTCCTGTCAAAAGCATTTCCAGGAATGGATTTGAAAGTAATGAATGTCATCTATGTGTCACCTCAATATTAAATGGAATTAAACCAATGGTCAAAGTAATTTCTTATGGCCAGACTATCAGCTCTGTGTAATGGAGATGACATTGACAAGGACACATCTGTCATTTGCTTGTCATGTTCATGATTGTAGATGATTATGCAGCTCAGGTGACATTCAAAGCTATGGCAAACCGTCTTCGGCTTTCAAGGCTCTTTTTAACTTTACATCCCTCTATGACAGGCCACTTCTAGGTAGAATATTAGAACACACTCCCAGTGTAAGTTAAAAAAGACTTCAGGGAGGCCATCAATCTATCAAACCAGCATTAGAAATGGATGAGCGTGGCATAAATGTGCCCATATTCATCCATCAAATCTTGCTCAACCAAACTACTGTAGAACATAATAAACCACAAATTTTAACCTGGATTAAAAGAGATATAAATAAATATATGCATTATTTGCAAAATAATGATAACTTCAGATCAGGTTTGAAAGGTATAGTATATAGTATTAATGCACAAGATATATAGCCATTATGCACAATTTGTTAACCACCCCTACAATCCTCCACTATCTTGTTCATCAATATACACTACTTGGCCACTTTAACAGGAACAGCCTGTACACTAATTGCACTTTCATGCACTTATCCAATCAGCCAATCATGTAGCAGCGGTGCAATGCATAAAATCATGAAGATACAGGTCAAGAGTTTTAGTTAATGTTCACATCACACATCAGATTGGGGGAAATGTGATCTCAGTGAGTTTGAGTGTGGCATGGCTGTTGGTGCCAGTGTTACAGAGTATTTGGTTTGAGAATTACAGAAAATTCTGATCTCCTGGGATTTTCACTAATAACAGTCTCTTACACAAAATGGTACAAAAACCAACCAAACAAACAAAAAAACATCCAGAAAGCAGCAGTTCTGCCTGGAGAACTGCTGCTCACTGGAACTTGTCGATGAGAGAGGTCAGAGGAGATTGGCCAGATTGGTTTGAGCTCAGAGGAACTCCACAGTAATTCAAATAACCACTCTTTACAACCATGGTGAGCAGAAAAGTAGCTCAAAAAACACAACACATTGAACCTTAAGGCACGTGGGCTACAACAGCAGAAGATCACATTGGAGTCTACTCCTGTCAGCCAAGAACAGGAATCTGAGGCTCACTGAAACTGGACAGGAAGATTGGAAATAGGCCAGGCAATGGGTTTTTTTTTCTCCACTCCTTTTTGTGACCCTAAAATCTGGAGTTTTCAGTTTGAGCTGGTAACCTGGTGAGCTTGCAGTCACACATGCTGACCCCTGTGTCTTCAGACTGGAGCTAAATAGAGCTGGATCAATACAAATACAACAGTGAATGAGCAGGACATAAAAGCTGTAGCAGTGAAAACAACCCAGTAACCTTTTCACTGCATTAAAACGCTACACACTCATCACAATCACTACTTGCTTTAGCCTGACACAGTATAGTGTCTGAACTACCTCCAGGTCCCTCTGGAGACTACGCCATTTAAAGCAAGAGAACTGAATGGAGACAGAAGTAACAAATGCAGCAATGTTATTAATGTGGCAGATAGTAGTTATAATGTGGGCCATGGGAAAGAAACAGCTGGACAGATGAATATGGTGATGTTAAACTAAATTAAAATTATAAATATATTATATGTATGAATAAAATATTTAAAAAGATGTTGAGAGATGTTCACAAGCCACTTTATGCTAGTCTGCGTAATGTCTTTAGTAAAAACTCACAATATTAGATGGTTGTCTACATTCCTGGGCAAAAAAAATGGGCCAAGCCCAAAATTGCAAAAATATTAAGCTTTTATTGGTCTTAACAACAAATCATTGGTCAGGAAATTAGCAAGAATTAAACAAATGCACTCCTGAACTATTTGGGGAAAAGCTTAAACAGGGAAATTCACTTATATAGTCTTCTTACAACTAATCTTTTAAGAAAACCATCCCAGAAGATATTTTTGGAAAATTTTGTACACCCAGACATGTGTTATTTTGAATTTTACATCAAACCTTTTAATCGTTATCATGATTGTACCTTTGCGTGGGCTTGGCCTATTTTTTTTCCCCAGGAGTGTATGCATGATACAACTGATGAACTTTTATCATCCTAATATTTTAGACATATTTCTACAGTTTGTACTGTTTAAAATGAGAAAGGTTTATTGTTAAAGACAAAGACCAACATCCATAGTATATGGACACACATATTTGTGTAATAATAAACTGAATTTCTAATAAATTCTATCACAACATCTCTGAATGCTTCCTACAGTGTCTTAAGAATAATAACTTGTGTATTAGATGTATGTGTGTAAACAGAAGGATTTAGAGAACCATCTGTTCTTTAGAAAACAAATGAGTGAATAATATGCAACATTTCAGTAATTGCGGTAACATGTAGTAACTTTAGTCACTTTCTGGATGTATTTTAAGAATCTGGCCATTTTAACTACATTTTCTAATTAAGAAAATTCTAATAAGATACCTCTTTTTCAACTTTTCCAACTTTTTCATGACTTTAGCCACACTAAAAACTGCTAAGAATGCTCTCTGAATATAAAAAACTGAAGCTGGTCTCAAAACATTCAGAGCGTCATACTGACACTAAAAGCATTGAGAGATGAATAAGAGTGGAACTGAAAATCAACTGAAAACTGTAAACCACTCCACAGGAAAGTCACAAAACTGATAGTCAAAGCCACACATGTAAGATGGGAAGTGACGGTTTATTCATTTACTGTGTTAAGGGTTCATTCTGAATTTATTCATTTTTGCTTGTCCAGGCTGAAATTTCATTAATGTATTCATTTGATTAATGAAATTTCATGAGTGTAGTCACAAGTCCAGGTTGAGCTGCAAGTTAACATCCAGTCCATCTCTGATACCGGTACAGATAATGACAGAAGTTATATGTTATATTTGAGTTAATTCAATTAAATTCAACTCAAATGACCAGTCATACAGGCTAATAACTAAAAGAACAATAATAAAAACTAAATAAAAAATAATAAAGAAGATGTTCCTTTGTGCCTATGCATCACTAACATTCAGTAGGTTCGGTACAACAGCTAATTATCATGGAAGATCAGTGATGTATGTGCAGGCCAACACAACAGGAGAGCCTGAATCAATTATACATAACCTTGGTGTATAAAGTGTAAAAAAAAAAAATCATTAGTGTGGTGTTTTCAGGAAGGAAAGCCCTAATGAAGCAAAAAAGGACTTCAGGTAAATTTGTTTTATGATGGACCAGTAGCTAAAGTCAACTTTTAAAACAAAAGTACTGCAGAGAAAAAAGGAAGAACAAAACAAACTGCAATCGATCGTAGTGTAAAAGTGCAAGACTGGAGTTGGACATAAATTATAAATCATTAGTTTGGTGATTTAGAAAGGCACGAAGTACAAAAAAGTATTGACTCTCTAGTAGGCTTGGGATGATTGACAATAGTATCGGGAATAGCAATACTATCGTGATGGCTAAACTGGACGATTTAAATGTCAGTTGGAAAACATGGTGTCTGCAGATTTAAGATGAAACTGTGTTGTATCTCGTAATATGTCTTTCCTTTTAGCCTATATGGTAGTCCTATATGAACCTTAATAGCTTATGCTGTCTGACTTTGGAGCAGAGCAACATCTTTCTCTGTTGCATCTTAGCTTCAGACATCCGTGCTTGCCAGACAGATAAAAACGAGAATGTCTTCACTCTCAAAACAAGAGTGGGGGCACAAAAGAAAGAAACAGTCTGTTGTTTATCAGGGCTACTTCACTATACAAGCATTCAATACGTATCTTAGCTGCTGTTCAATACAAAGCACATGCAGGCATAGTTTATATAATTTTATTATGAGCTTAGTTACAGCTAATAACTCCTTAGGTCTATTTACAGTCCTGACTTCAGTTTTGCAAACATTCCTGATCTCGTTAAGGGGTAATTAATTTTAAAAAACTGACTAATGCTAATGCTAGCAGCTACAGCCAAATTGTAATCAGCTTTTTTTTTCTGCAATTTTTTCTGTATGTATGTCTAGCTATGCCCCCTTCTTTTCCCCCCGCAGCATCACTGCAGCCTATACCCATCCACAGGTGATATTAGATGCTTTGTTTAAGTCTTTAGACAGATCTGAGCTGGACAGTTGTTTTGTTGGTAATACAGTGTTGAAGTGCGGGGCTCTCAACTGTAACTATCGCGTCGCAAATACTGACTAAACTGGGTCTAACAACAGATGTGTCAGTTATTAATTACAATATCATCGAACACCAGGAGCGATATAGTACTCACACACAAGCCATACACATACATTGCTACCATTACTGCCATTAAAAGGCCCAAACAGAATGTTTTTAGAGCTACATTACAAGAAACCATATCAGTATCAACCTACTCAACCTAATACATTTATATACATCAGTGAAACAGATGCATTATGAAAAATAAAATCTGAGATCAAATCAACCTCTGGATGAAAAATGGCCATACAGGGGTCAGTGTCGTTCAAACCAGTGAACAGATCCAAGATAATGTACTTTTCTGTTACGAGAGAGAAACATGAAAGTATTCAAAACTCAAAGTAGAGTCAATACTCAGATTATACTCTTTGGAGCACTAAACTAAAACCTGTATAGCTATGCCTTCCTGCTTTTTTCTTATATAAAAAGCCATGTTTATGGTACAGTCTTGGGATTAGCAATCACAGCATTCACAACAAAATTGCTCTGCCATTAAAATTCATATACATTTTGCATGAGCTACATAATCTTCTGGATGGAAGTTACAATGTTAATTTTTAATTCATTTATTGTTATAAAAATGAAACTGTTAACACAGCATCACAAAATGGAGTGCAGATGTCACCTATAGCCTCATCAGCAAGCTAATCCCGTTAACATGGTTCAAGTGAAAGCTGACTGGCCAATGAAACAGAAAATTAATTTATCTTTCACGATGTGAAGACATGTGAAGTCTAGACTGAATATATTTTAGGTTACCATAATTTACAGCCATGTGAAATTTTCTGTATGAGGTTACATAAACCAGCAAAATTCATGCCTATTGTCTTTCAGGTGCACAAGTGGGCTTTTTATTCTAGCCATCTGTGCCTGCTGTCATGCTGACATGCAGAACATTTTAAGATCTGTCTGCATTTTCTGTATTTTATTTCTTTTTGTTTTTTATATAATGTGAGGTGTTTACACTGAAATGCTAATATATGCCTAAAGTGTGTGAGCACACAGTTTGTGTTAATCTAAGTGATCAGCATTTTCTATTGTTACCTTAAAATTCTTTACAATTTGACAGTAATGTTGTTTTTCCATAAGTAGATTAGGTTATAAATGTGTAGTAGGTTGGGAGTCTTTCGCTGGCTTCGGAATAAAATGTGATTTCAAAATGGTAATTTACTGACTGAGACTTGTGCTAATTAGACACCACTTTCAAGAAAACCTGTAGTTTTCAGAAGTATATATTTGTTCATGTGAAGGGTTTTATGTACTTCATCTTATAACCAATAAGGCTCATATATGAGAACTGAAAAGTTCTCTCAATCTGTACATCAGGATATGAAGAGGGCAGAGTACTGAAAATGGTCAAAAATTGTGGGATCACAAATTTACCATGAACAACCACAATGCTGCAGTGCCAAAAATATATTAAATTACTCTTCATGTTCATTCATTGTGTTGCTTTTAGAGCATGTTCCAGTATAGATAGTCTAAACAGAGAAGACATAATAAATAGCCTCAAACATTTATTACAATATATTGCAGTGTATTCCATTTTGATATGGTTATGCGGATCTAAATTTAAGTCTTGAAGAACATGCTTCGGGAAAAGTACTCGACTCCCTGCTGGTGTTTTAGCAGGATTAGAGAGCAAAGGTTTTTGTTTGCAGATTAAATGAAAGGCAGAAATACAGGGTAGCAGAGTCTAAAAACACAAAATGTTTGTCTTCTCTTCGCTTATTAAGCCTTGCCATGGGCCTCTAAGGCGCAGAGACATAACATCTGCTTTAAAAAAATAACAGCTACAGTAAATATTTTCTCTCCCCTACGTATGTTTAGTCTGATAAATCAATAAAAGGGCAAATGTATTGTCTTTAGCCAAAAAGAAAACATATTTACTTCTCGTTCACTTGCTCAATTCAATGAACACTGTGTTTCAGCATGGGAAAATACAAGGTTGGCCTTATAGTGTAGTCTTTAAAGGCAAAAAGCTTTTCAAACCTCTGCAGTCTATAAGTGCACAGTTTCAGTATTATGAAAGCACTGGGGTCTAATACTTCAGTGATTTATACTGCGATAAACTCATGTAGAAAACTACCTTTACCCAAATTTCTAGAGCTGCCACAAAAAAAAATTAACTTGACTTTGCAGTTTGTTAGTGAAGAGAAAACAATGTTTTCGAACAACTGTCTTCTTTCTGATAACCTACAATTAACAAAAGAGCTGCTGCACGGCAAAGATGCAGCTAACACACTGCGACGTGAAAGCCAAGAAAGGAAGACGGAGGGCCCTGAAGCACTCTTGTGTTGTCACACGGTGTGTGTGTAAGTCATAAATCACCTGCCGTAGCACCTTTCCAGAATAAAGCTTCACAACGTGGATGAAAGAAAAAGGCCTTTGTTCACATTCATCAGCTACTGCACAATTTCTCAAGAGGCAGGACTCTAAACACATAATCACACCCAACTATGTCTTGAAGTGCCAGCAGAGATGCATACTGAATTGTGCTCAAAGGTTGCACTGAATAAGTGCAGTGAGAAAACACTCTTTCTTTCATCTTCCTGTGCAATTTCATCAATGTGCTACCACATGTTTGCGTGCTAAAGGCTCAGGATAAACAATGTAACGGTGAATTTGGTGGATTTGAATGGCAGTTTTATTGTACACCCTCTTAGATGACCGATGTGGGCATGGTGATGGGAGCTGCTGTAATTTTCCTCTCAGTTGCATGGTGTATGGTGTGGTGCTTTCTGGTAGTTTATCGGCCCTATGCTAAATTGAGTGAGACTGAGTTTTAGTCTGCAATCCCTAGAGTGGTCAGCCCAATCTCAGCATGACCGTCAAACCCTCACAGCCTAATAATTGTCTCACGGCTGATAAATCCTCTCGAATAAGACTCCTTCCAATCTTTGAAGAGACTGAGCTCTGCAGCTGGAGTTTGCTTAAGCTAGTGAGGAGAGAGGAAAACTTGTTTAGACATTTATAAATCTAACATCTAGGTTATGTTCAAAAGAAGCTGTAACACTGAAGGTTATTCACTGACAAGATATGAATGAACAACCTGAATGAAATTTATTTTGTGGAATGGCATACAAATGAAGAAAATCTACAGCTGTGACTTTCATAACTTTGCCCCAAACTTAACCATTCATAACTTTTTCACAGAAAATTCATAGAAATTTATGATGCTGAGAACACATTGCTATTGGACACACATGAGTTAAGCTCTAAACCACTTCCACTGTGGCACACAAAGCCCTACTTCAATGCATCCAAGGTTTCCAAGCTTTCATCCAGCTACCATATCATTCTCTCCAACAAAATGTCTGAAATAATAGATTAGTATACTTTATTAGCAAAAACGTTTTGACTCCTTCTCAACATTCCACTAATCTACCTTTAATCATATAATCATCTATCATCAATCAAAATTTATTACTCAGTTATTACATTTACACTCAGTTATTAATCCTCAAGCATATTTTTCAGTAACTGCTTAGGAATGATATTTAATTACAAGAGTGAGGAATGTAGCCACTGAGATTAAGGAGTTAATGAATTTTAGCTGACAATCCCATTCACTGTTAGATCAGGAAAGCTGAAAGTGACAAATCTTTTCTCTTTTCACCGTTTATTTCGAGGTTGTCTGTGAACCACTGGCCAAAAATAATCAGCATGTCAGAGAGAAACATATCCCCAGAGTAAAGATAGGCTGTAGAAATGGTTCATGCAAATCAGGATAGGAATAGCTGGTATTCTTGAAGTATCATAAAATAACTCACAAAGGTGAAGGCTAAACACAACACCTCTAAATAGCTAGTATTTTGTTTAACAAGATACTTCCATATTTTGGAGTAAAAACTGATTTTTGGCTGTTGTAATATAAAAATCCATATGTAATATTTAAAGAGGCAATGATGGCCAATTCAAGAATTTTCACTAGCCTTCTTAAATGTAAAGCTATGAATGGTTAAATGGGTGTTGTTCTCCCATATTTATTTCATTTTTGAAATCCAGCACTCTGAATGTTGCATTAAGATCAGAAAGCCATAGGTAGCTATGAAGATGCATCTATGATAAACTTAACACTAGTTAATACAACATTTTCCCATTCATCATTAGGGTTCAACTTTAAAAAACATATTTCAAATATCATTTCAGGCCACACTGTTACTAAATTGCAAGAGTTAGTGATCATTTAATCTCCATAAACCTGGCCCATTATATCACTGTTCAAGCAATCCTTGGCATGCTTTACTTTAATTTTTAAAAAATGAAGAATTTTATTACGCAACACTGTAAAGATCAACAAACATAAAATACGCTGGACTCCATTCATCATTAGCTGACTGAATTACTGGATTCTTGCAAGGTAAGCTTCATATTGCAGTTTGAATCATCTTCTTTCATTTTATAAGTCAAGGTCTCTAAACCTGAATTAAACCTGAGCTCTCTTCAGCTATACAGATTTTTATTTATTTATTTATTTATTTATTTATTTGCAACTTAGGTTGTAAAGTGTTCTGTGGATTAAAAAAAATAGCCTTTTTAATACACTTGATTTCTTTTTGCTTGACTAGCAGAAGAAAAAAAACGAAATTCAGACTGTGCTCACAGACCATGTTTCTTAAGGTCTTTTATATGTAATATTAACCCTATCTATCAGCTCTAATCCCCTAATCTCACATTATTCCAATACACAAAATGTATCACGTTTTGTATTTAAATTGGTACTAATTAATTATTTAATTATTATTTAAAATGTATTGATTTAGACTATTTAAAACTGAACTGGAGGAAAAATTAAACATAAAAATTATAATAATTTTTAAAAATATATATATTTGTGTGTTCGTTTGGATTTTCTCCGGGTTCTCTGGTTTCCTCACACATCCCAAAAACATGCCGGTAGGTAAATTGGTGACTCTAAATTACCCCTAATTGTGTGAATGCGTATGTGCATCCAGGGTGTATTCCTGCCTCACACCTAGTGTTCTTGGGATAGGGTCCAGATCCACCTCGACCCTGATCAGGATAAAAGGATTACTGAAGATGCATGAATGAGAAAAAAGAACATATTTTAAAATCAGCTACTTGTTACTGTGTGTAACATTGGATAATAATAAAAAAGTGTACTGTAAGAATATCATAATATTAATAGCATGTTGACATATTACTCGCTCATATGCACTGTTATACTTTTATATGTACTTCCATGTATGACACAGTCATATAGGTTATATTCAAAACTTAATAAGGTGAAAGGTACATAGCATCCTACAAATAAAGACTAAAGAGTAATCATTTACAATTTACAAGCCAAACATTAAAAACTGCTACCTGTTTTATCTTGGAACTACAAAAAAACCCAAAGCACTTTTAATTTGAGTGTGAAGATATCACTTGCTGTGCAATTAATCAATTAATCACCTCATCAGCTTTAACACTGTTCTCTAGATCACCTCATACCTCTTATACATAATAACTTTAGACCTTAAGCTAATCTTTATAGAAGAATAGAAGCAGGTGAAATATCAAAAAATGCCCAAAGACACATTGAGTACCAGCTTTCTTTAAGATGTACATCTACAATCAAATGAGACTGTGTGGAAAAACTCTAAAATTCAGAACTTCTTGACTAAATTCCAAAAATGTTGCCTGTAAACTTCAATAAAATCCACCAACACATCTCAAATTGCCTAACTGCCAAGCACATACCAGAAACCAGCACATCAAACATAGACACTTAGAGAAAGCAACTCTGTGCAGCTTTAAAAAGTAAGCCACACTCATCACACCACCTTCCATACACACACACACACACACACACACTCATATCCCACCCAGCATTAAAGCTTGTGCCAAAGTGGCGCATTGCACAATACCCTTGATCCTGCGTCTGATGACCCCCATCCGGCACTTGAGCGAAACGGAAAACATATCCACCTCTTCGCACCTCCTCCTCTCCTCAGCAGCTCATCCTTAGAGGAGGAAAGAAAAAAAGACAGAAAGAAAACCAAGAGGGGAGGAGGGGGAATATCTCCGGAGTGCTCTGGAACAAGTCACATGGCAGTCTGAGGAGCACAAAAGCGTGAGAGAGTGCGCACTTTGATTACAGCTGAGCCGCACATCAACAAAAGTCTTCATCCCAGTGTTGAAAGTTGCTGAAAGGTGGAGAAAGGATGAATTGGACTAAGAAGAGCACGAGTTGAGAGCCCTTGGTTAAGGAGAGCTTAGCATCTGAGTCTGAGTTCTGCTCATCAATTCTTTCGATCAGCACCAGGATGCTAATCAATATTTATGAAGGTTCATCGCTTAAAGGCTGCCGTTGATGAGCTCTGACTCCGTCTCTCGCTCCCTCCCTCTCGTTCTCTATGTCCCTCTGTCTTGCTCTCTCTCTCTCTCTCTCTCTCTCTCTCCCTTTCTCTCATTCACACTGCAGCTTTTAAATGCAACTGGGAATTCCACGGAGACCCCATATTGGAAGTCCAGCTGCTGGGAGACAGTGTTATTAATCACAGAGAGGCTTGTCGGATTCGCTGTGTTATTACAGTTGCATTTAAGGGAGATCACAAGTCTCAGTGCAAGTCCGTATAACTCTTACTGAAAGTGTGCACTCCGTGGATCAGAGTTCATGGTAAGCCAGAATCAAGTGACATAAGACACTACAGGATCTATAGACTGGTAAAACAACAATATCCTGACATAAGGAACGTGTAGAAATTATAATGAGAATTATAAAGGGTAAATTTGTTGGATTTCATATGAACGCAATCATTGGTACAACTCAACCTGTCATCTTAACTATACCTTTGTGCAAATTACTGTGAATTTGTAATCCCTAGAGCCTACTGAAAGTACCACAATCATATTACTATGCAAAATATTCTTTTAGATCAAAGACACAACCGTGCAGAATCAACACAGGAACATGTAAATGAATATGTAAATGAACACGCATCTATGCATCTCTTCATGGTTAATAAGATTCTATTCAAAATTCCTCCAGGTTATTCAAGTATTTTTCAAAGTCTTTCAGCTTTAATATTACATTAAGTTAATATAATTAAATACAATTTATTTGTATTTATTTGCTTTGATGTATGGATGTAATGCTGGGAACTGACTGCTTTTGTAGGTGCTATGAGTTTTGGATTTGATCTGTATGTGTGGATCATTGTCCACAGGCCCAAACAGTTGCTTTCTAATCTTTTTTTTTTTTTTTAATCCTTGATAATGGATTCATCCATGTTTTGTTAAATCAAAATAAACAACAAAATCACAAAAAAATTGGTGACTCTAAATTGCCCCTAGATGTGAATGATTGTGTGAATGTGTATAGCAAGTCTATTTTGTCTGTCTGATTACATATGATGGATATCCATCCAGGTAGAATCTAGGAATAATCCGGGTAGTAACTTCATACATACATACATATATATATATATATATATATATATATATAAAATAATACTGATCAGCCATAACATTAAAACCACCATATATTGTGTATAATATTGTGTATTGTGCACATGAATGAGCCTTGAGTGTCCATGACCATATTGCCAGTTCACCGGTTGTCCTTCCTCTGACCACTTTTGGTAGGTACTAACCACTGCATACCGGGAACACCCCACAAGACAGCTCTGTCCAAGTTTACCTTTGTGTTCAAATGTGAATTTTACATATAAATGTAAATCATCAGCTATGACATGATATGAAAGGTGGAAACTCTGGAGGGATTTATTCTTCACCCCCTGTCACTGAATGATCACACAACACCCTGAAAATCTGTGAACACAGCTAATGAGCTTAGGACCTATAAGAGGAAATTATACAGTAGCACTCAAGTGTTCATTTTGAGCAGCACTAAAAAAAGAAAAGAAAATGTAAGCATCTGTCTACACACTTTATGCCAACTTCATTTCATGTTGTAATGCCAGGCTATGAGATACAAACTTCAGGCTGAGACTGTAATCCTGTAGTAATCTATAAATACTACATTACATGATGCCTTACATGCTTTACATGTTCTCTGCATTATGTTCCACATAAATAAATCAGCATATGACAACATATGACAACATATTGGTAATGTTAAGTAAAGCTGATATGTAGTCACTTAATTAACCAGAAACAACTGGACCTCTAAGAAACAGATCTATTATTCATATATTTCATTAAATTCGTAAGTACAAAGAATTAAAATATCAGTTTTATTTAGTGAATTAATTAAGAGTGTAGATAGAAACCAATAGATGGCCATGAAGAAATATTCGTATGCACTAAGATCAAAGTCATTTTACGATAACACTTAATTGTCATTTTATCTGTCTTCAGATTAAAACTTCAGTATGTGCTATAATTATAATTGCTCTATGATGCAATATTGGTGAGACACCACAGCAGTTTGCTCACTACAGAGGAGTGAAGCCGTAAAAGATGGCAGGGAATATCAGTGCAACTTCATTACTCTGATTAATCTCTGAATCACAGTCATGCTGACACGAAACTATTCACTGAGAGAACCTACACTTTGGGGATTTTTTTTATACATATTTCAGACACCTGTATCCAAAGTAACTTATAAGTGAGGCAGAGTCTAAGCACAGATTTGTGGCTTAAAGATCTTTCCCCAATGTCCAATAGTGGCTTTCTTGGCAAGCCAAGGATTTGAACTTACGACCTTCCAGTCACTAGAACAGAACTTTTAATTGCTGAACTAGCACTGTCTGGAGATTGCTCTGTTCTTTAATACCTGTGGCATTTTTGTCAATGAGAACATTATCTGAAATGCTGGTAGTAAAAAGGCACAGTTCATATGGCATCTGTCATATGGAAGGTTATGGAAGTCATGCTAGTTATGGGAGACATGCATTAATTATATTCACAACCAAAGCAGGCCATGCTGTTGTACAGCTTAATAATAAAGCAACTACAAGTTACAAGACAAATGTCATGAAAATATACAAATCATGGATATCAACACAAGTTTGCAGTCGTGTTGGAACCAATAAAGCAGTGCAAGCTGAAAAGCTGGAGAAGGCTGTCACTAGCTATTATTAACTCTATGTACATAACTCAATCCTACTCTTATTTGTCCTTTAGCACATACTGTATGCAAGCGATTTCCTGCAGTGATTCGTGTGCAATGAACTCCAGGACCAATACTGTGGATAAACTTACGTTATCATATCATACATTTTATGTTCATAAGGTAAAGAATGAAATAAAGAGCACTTTCTGCTCAAAATGCAAAGAATACAACAAAGTGCATTAAGAAATTCTTCCAGCAGCTTGACTTCTGAAAAACAGGCCTTTGAACTACTATGTTGAATGATGAAGAGATGCATGAACACATCTTCAGCAACAACAACAAAAAAACACGACAGAATCTACAGACCAGTGATTAATATTTATCAGGTTTCTTTTTATCATTCTTGTATCTCAGTTAATAATCTCCATCTAAAGAAGACAGAGCAGAAATGAAGCAATTGATTTAATTAAACTATAAGAAACTGCCTGTGATGGAGTTTACAATAAAATCCAGAAGATACTGTATGTTCTAGGATTATACTAACAGTTTAGTTTTTTTTTGTTTTTTTTGTTTTTTTTTTAACATTTCACATAACAGCAATTTATCTTTAAATGTCAAATGGAAAACTCCTACAAAAGAGTCCTAAGGACTAAAGTTTTTTTTTGTTTTTTTTTTTTGCACACAATGAAGACCCTTCTTCATATTTTATATTCATCACAAAAAAATAAATTTTGAGTTTGCTTTTTGGAATCTGGCCTCTGTCTTCTACTCTTTCAAATTCTATCTAGCAGGAATTGAACATACAGTATATGAAAAACATCAATCCTTAAAACAGCTAGATAAAAGCCACACCAGCCTGACCTCATGAAAAATAAATAGGAATTATGTGTGAGATAGATGCTGTTTGATTTTGTATAATTAAATAAGAAAAGCTACAACCTTTAAACTAAACATCACTCAACAATTCATAACTTTTTATACAAGTTGGCTCATATACATTATATTTGATACATAACTCATGAAAGTGTATTGGACATGTAGAAAATGACAACAGTCCCCATTTTGTTGCTTACAGCTGAGTGAAAAAGTTTGTACACCCCATGTTTCTTCATCGTTACACATAAGAGTATGGTTAAATGGTGTAATAAAGGTTAAATAGTGTTAAATAACTGCCTCCAATATCTTTCATATCCTCTAAACCTCTTAGTAATACCCAACTTCTTCCTGGCAGCTCTGTCAGATTTGACCAAATATTTGCCCATTCTTCCTGATATATTTGTGCAAACACTGTTACAATGGATATAAAAATGGCAGGTTTTTGTGATGTAAAAAATGAAACCAAGATAAATCATGTCAGAACCTTTCCCACCTTGAAATCACAAAGTATACAAATAAAGTGAAAAAGAATCAGAAACTTTTTAGGTAAAAAAGGAAAAATAAAAAACTTACAATAACCTAGTTGCATAAGTGTGCACACCCCTAAACTAAAACTACTTTGTTGAAGCACCTTTTGATTACATTAAAACACTCAGACTTTTGGGTAAGAGTCCAGCAGTGTGGCACATCTTGACATATTTTCAATATTTTCCCACTCTTTATTGCAAAAACATTCTAGATCTATCAAATTGTGAGGGCATCTCCTGTGCACAGCCTGCTTCAGGTCACCCCACAGATTTTTAAATGGATTCAGGTCTGGGCTCTGGCTAGGCCATTCAAAAACATTGATCTTCTTTAGGTTAAGCCATTCCTTTGTTGATTTGGATGTATGCTTTGGGTCATTTTCATGCTGAAAGGTGAAATTCCTTTTCATCTTCAGCTTAGTAGCAGACACCTGAAGGTTTTGCACTAAAATCAACTGGTATTTGTAGCTATTCATGATTCCCTCCACCTTGATAAAAGCCCCAGTTCTGGCTGAAGAAAAGCAGCCATAAAGTATGATGCTGCCACCACCATGCTGCACCATGGGTATGGTGTTCTTTTGGTGATGTGCTTTTTTTTTGCACCAAAAATACCTTTTTGAATTATGGAATTATTATACCTGTTGAAATTGGTCTCATCAGACCATAACACATTTTGCCACATGGTTTGGGGTGAGTTAGTTGAGCTTGGATGTTTTTTGTGAGAAAGAGCTTCCGTCTTGCCATCCTACCTCACAACCCAGACATGTAAAGAATATGAGAGATTGTTGTCACATGTAATCAGTTCTTGTCAGATATTCCTGCAGCTCCTTTAATGTTGCTGTAGGTCTATTGGCAGCCTCCCTGGTGAATTTTGTCGTGTCCTTTTATAAATTTTGGAGGGACACCCTGTTTTTGATAACGTCACTGTGGTGCTCCATTTCCTCTACTTGTTGATGATGGCCTTCACGGTGTTCCATGGTACATCTAATGTTTTGGAAATTTTTTTATACCCCTCAACTGATCAATACCTTTTGACAAATGAGATACTATGCATGCTTTCTAAGCTCTTTGCGGACCATGGCTCCAGCAGTCAGATGAAACCAAGAAGATGTGGAGAAAATCCTACAGAAACAGTTGGTCTTTATTTGGGGTTAATCAGAATAATTTAATTCATGACAGCTGTATGATAATTACTTTTGAACATGAGATTAAATGTGATTGGTTCATTGTGAACACAGCCACACATCCAATTATAAAAGGGTGTGCACACTTATGCAACAAGGTTATTGTAACTGTTTTTTTCCCCTATTTTCCCTAAAATGTTCCTGATTCTTTTCACTTGTTTATTCACTTTTTATATGCTGTAATTTCACAATGAATACGGAAAAAACTTCTGACATGATTTGTCTTGGTTTCATTGTTATACATTAAAAAAACCTGCCATTTCAACAGGGGTGTGTAAACTTTTTATATCTATTGTAGATGTTATATGCTTCAGATCAGATCATTTTAATGATTTTGCCATGTGTTTTAGACTGAGTGAATTATTGCAGAATACATCCACATTTCATTTTCAACTTGTAATTCGATGCATATTTTCTCTATGAAGATAAATTCTAAAACAGGGATGCATTTTCCATGTTTTTCATCAAATTTCTGTACCAAACTGTAATACAGAGAGCAGGTAGGGGTTTCATTAACATTCAGTCTTACTCAATGTCAGAATCAGCAAAAAATACGAACAAAATTATGAGAATCAATATGACACGGCATTAATTTAACTTCATGATTAACACTGAATGAATTTTTTTTTCTAAGATTGCAATAAGCACTGACTTTTCATTTACTAGCTTTCACTGATGCATCTACTTGATTAATGCTGTGTATTTTATTTCTGAATCATTTTAACTGATGTTCACATGCATTTAAACCTTAAGCATCTTCAAAGAATTCACCTTGACTTACAGCAGGTGGTATATAAGGCATTGCTGAGTGCTTTATTGCATGTTAGGGTAAAAACAACCATAAATGGAGAAAATGTGAGGTTGCATATTCTGCGTTTGAAAAAAAAAGCCTAAAAATATGCTATCACTGCTGCACACCATACTCAAATTATATTCTGGGAAAAACATGCCTTTTTGAAAGACAGGACAGGGTAAATGTGTCTGAATTTCTTTGGAAACATAATCTAATATACAAAATGAAAAGCTTTGCATTTGCTGTCCTTGCCCACAAATGCTAAAGAAATGGAAAGAGAAAAATAAATTTTTAATCTCTTGGATTTAGCTGTACACTCTCCTCAAAATGCAATGTCGCCACCCACTCTAAACACAAGAGCTAAAAATCTAGGCCAGCTGAAGAATAACATCACACAAACCACAAATCCAGTTAATTATTCCATGCAACATAATAAAACCAGTGACTAAAAAATTAATCAGGTGCTAATAAAAGATACAGGCTTTTTCCTCTTTGCATAACTCGCTTCCTCTGTCTTTTTCTTTCATCTAGCTTTATTTTTAACAGTTTCATATAGTCATGACTAACACAGGGAATGATGCACTGAACCCTTCTAAACCTACTGTGAAACATCTGAAAGATATCTCATATCAGCTCCTTCGCAGAAATGAACCTGAACTGTGAACCAGAGTTGGACCAAAAAAAAAAGTGCACTCCTTCATGATGCTTGTAAGAGGAAAGCAGCAGGCTTGGTGCAGAGGCTATCAGCAGTCACAGTTAATGGAGAGAGCATGTTGTGGAGTGATAGGCTCAAGGTGAGTGTCACACACTCAGTCCCAGGAACTCAGATAGTGATCTATGATGGGCAAGACCTGAACCCAATTATAGGGGAAGCAGGGGAGTCAGAGACTAAATTAGAGAAGCTCCTACTTTGGTTTAGTCAGTGACCTTGGACCAATCTTGGGACATTGTTTTTTTTTTTTTTTTTTTAATATAATTCTAATTTTAATTTCTAATATCTGTTTAGAAAATTATGCCCATTTATAGTGAACACCATTGGCACTCTTTGTAATATCAAAATGAATAATGCACAGTAAGTATTGTTTTGTGTGTATGTAAAAATGTGTAAAGAAAAAAATTTCATAACTTCATATGATATGAACATAAAATCAAACTGTAGAGATGATTGTGTTCTGTTTATAAGGTATGTTTAAAAAAAACAATCTCTCTTTGTCATTGGCATCGGAGGTGTGAATATGCAACAAATCCTGAATATAAAACCAACGTTCCTGTGGTAATAATAAGTCATCATTTTGAAAAACTTTTTGATTACTTTGAGATAATAATCTCAAATGTATTTTGATAAACATTCTCATTACTAAAACTTAGCAAAGGGTATCATTTTTTCTTCAAATGGTGGAAACGAGCTTCCACAAATTTTATACATGCCCTTCGGTTGTATGAATTTGCACACACAATCACCTTTCCTGAAGTTATTTTCATGTAGTAAATTCATAGTAAATAATATTGCAGGTGCTAAATTAATCTTTCTGCATTAGCTTTACCCTGTATTTTGTAACTTGAAGAAATGCACCAAACTGCATATTGGTAAGGGAAACAACAATAACAATAACTTGTTAATAGATGTTAGCAAGTTTGCAACTCCATACCGACAGTAACTGGATCTTAGGATCAAACCAGTCGGCCCTTGTTATAATAACATGCCTAAACATACTTAGGAAGATGGTCTCAATTATTCATTTGCATTTACTGCATTTCATTTATTATGTATACCAAACCTGAAATAATAGAACTTCTGTGATAGTAAAAAGGTTTAAATGTTAGTATTCTACATTCAGATATTCCAGTTGCTTTGGATAAAAGCATCTGCCAAATTAATAAATGTAAATATAGTAAATGCGGGTTAGCCATCAGAGGTACTAACAACAGCAACTGAGCAAATGATGAAGTTCTGTAGGGAGTTCTTCAAGTACAACAGCTGCTCAGGCAAATTTCTAAAGCATTTGACGGAAAGTGATGAAGGTGTTCTGTGGGAGCTAACTTTGATATTTCAGTTTAATGAATACAGTGCATCTACAGGGTAGCTGAATTTCTGAATATAACAGTGAAACAAGCTCTGAAATGGAAAATAGCTTATTGATAGTCATCTACTGACCTCAAGTGAGCAACAAATGAAGCAGAAAAATGCATGTTTATTTCAGATTTCAGGGCCTGACAGCATAGAAGTCTTTCTGTCTTTCTTTTAAAAAAAAAATGCCCATTATCATAAACAGTTGTGAGCAGGCACTGTGGGTTGAAGACGAAGCATAAAAAAAAGCTTAATACGTATAAGGTAGGCTTTGCAATGAGGAAAAAACAAATAGCATGAAATTCAGTGAAGAAGTATTCAGTGTAAGTGTATTATCATCAAATAATATGCAGTTTAATTTTGATTTGTATGCAAATAAGTATATCAGATTTAATGTTATATGTAGAATGGGTTGATTTTGCTAGGTGATGTTTTTCTTAGCTGGCAGACACCTGCTATTTTAACATTAATCTCTCAGACTCCTCTTACAGGAAGTCTGTCAGTGGACAGGATTTGCAGACGGAGATCAATAGTAGGTGAAATATATGTAATTTGTGGTGTCTGGAAACTGTGTACACTGGCCGTGTGCAGAGCTGAGGCTCGCCATGAGATGCACTCATATATTTTTAGCTCTGGATCATACAGCTTAAATGTGAGCTGACAACCATGATTAGTTTCTGCTTCAACTTCCTCTAAACCATTCGGAATGACAGAGGCCTTGCTAATACCTTTTTGGCTGACGCACATATACAGTGCATTAGTGTATATTCCGTTACAAGTTCAACTTTAGTAAGTTTTTTTAATAGATGATAGAAAAAAATTTACACAAGACGTTTGTCAGCATCGTTCATGCGACCTGTATGTCAAAACATAGTTCAGTGGTGGAAGGAGTACAATACACACGGACTTGGGTAAAAGTACTGCTACTGTAGTAATAATTCAATCAAGTAAAATTAAAAGTAGGCATCAAGAAATTTACTCAAGTAAGCGTAAGTAGTCATCTGGTGGAAAAACTATTTGCGTAATTACTTTACAAATTACTTTTTCATATGTCTGTGATGTGAGCCATGCTGAAGTGCTCGCCACCTCCATTATCAATGTTATATAAAGAAAGGTAATGTTAGCTGACTAGCTAACTTAGCCAAATGCTGTTGTGGATTCAGTAGCTAGCTAGCTCATGTTAGTTCATACCTGTTTCTAGCTATCAAGCAAAGAAGCCCCTTATACATTATCCTGAGCATTGCCTACAGGTCTGGGGTGCCAAACTCAAATTCTGTCAAGACCACATCAGCATTTTTGTGATCACTTGGGGGGGTCATAATGTAAAGCTATTCATTTTTGAACACATTATGCAGTCCATCGACTAACACCAATAACCAGCTCCGAAGGTAGAATAAGACATCTAAAGCAAAAAGCAGGGCTGACTGGGCTATTCAACTGTATGAACTATTAGGTTATAACCTAATAGGGTTTTCATATACAGTAAGCATCTGTTTTCCAAATATGGAAAATATATTTTTCATATATAAATGTATTTTCCACAAATAAAATTTAATTAAGAATGAAATAAAAGAAGAACTCACACAGGCTTATCTCTGCTAAGAACATACATATCTGTAGTCTCCCATCTCTTCGTCAACATTTCCTTTTTTGTTTTTTTGTAGGTCTCTTCACTGGGCGATACATTTCAGGATTTGGAGTCAATTACTGAATCAGTTTAAAGGCCAACCCAGACGTGTATCTGAATCTTTTTACACCTGGGTCTGACTTGCATCAAATGCAGCATGTAGGTGTGATTTTAACCAGCATTTCAGCCCTGGGAGATGTGAGCCCATGCATGTTGTACAGTGGCGCATGCGGCTCGCCAGTAATCGCTATGATATGGGTCTGTTGTGAATTCTAGATATAGTGAATATCTTGAGTAGTAGGTACTACAGGCCATTCCAGTATCATTTTAGACGTTCCAAGATGGCGTCACAGATTGCTGCCGTGGTACGGAGCCCACGGTATTTTCATTTTTGTTGTTTGTTTGTTCTGTCTTTGGCAGCTTTTCTCTGATCAGATACACCAGGAACAAATCACTGAACAATCTTTTGCCAGTTTTTGAACATTCTCAGGATTTTTTGGAACATTCTAGTCAGTTGAGCAGTGGTTCTCTACAAGCAATACATGCTACGTAAACAGGGGAAGCGAGCCGACACTCCTGAGTATCCACCTAGCAAACCTTCACTCTCTTGCCAACAAAATGGATAAGCTACTGTGAGACTGAGACTGGGAAAATTCAGAACCTTTAAACTCAACACTGATGACCCACCCCCAGGGTTGTGTGCACTTCTCGCTGCTCTTCTGCCTCTAGACAAATGACTGTATGCCTACAGACCCATCTGTCATTCTCTTGAAGTTTGCAGATGACTCTATAGTCATGGTGTACGCTGACACTACAGGATGGTGATGAATCTGCTTACAGAGGCAAGGTCAAACAGTTGGTTGTCTGGTGCAGTCAAACAACCTAGAGCGGAACATGCTCAAAACAGTACAGATGACAGTGGACTTCAGAAAGAACCAATCCAGATGACACTTCCCCCGCTCACCATAATGAACAGCACAGTGTCAGCCGTGCAATTCTCCACATTCCTGTGCTCTACAATCTCACAGGACCTGAACTGGGAGATCTACATTGACTCCACTGTGAAAAAAGCCTAGCAGAGGATGTACTTCTTCCGCCAATTAAGGAAGTTCCACCTGCCACAGAAGCTGATGATACAGTTCTACTCAGCCATCACTGAGTCTGTTCTGTGCACTTCACTAACTGTCTGGTATGGTTCAGCCACCAAACCAGACAAAAGAAGGCTTCAGTGGACTGTGAGGACTGCTAAGAGGATCATTGGTGCAGCCCTGCCCACTCTCCAGGATTTGTATACCTCCATGGTCAGGAAGCAGACAGAAAAAAATGATCACAGAAACCCACACACATGAGCCATGATCTTGTGGAACTCCTCCCATCTGGTAGGCGCTACAGAGTACACCAACACAACTAGGCAAAGGAAGAGTTTTTCAGCATAGGTTATCTTCCTCATGAACAGTTAATATGGACACTGATCTTCTTTAAGGTACATTGGTGGGCTATAGTGCAATATATTACTTTGTAACCCACACTTACTGGTTTGCACATTTTTTGGCACATACCTATTGGACATATGCAACACTGTGTTTTGGTTATATTGGTCTGTATTATTTTTTTTTATACTGTTTTACTTTTTTCTCCTTTCTCCTCATTCTTTGTACCCCATTGTGTGTTGCACTAAATGTAAGTACTAGAAGCACCTCTAAGCCAGAAACAAATCCCTTGTATGTGCAAGCACACTTGGCCAATAAAGCTGTTTCTGATTTTTTGCAGGTTCAGTGGCCTGGATGAAACGAGACAGTGGGCTGTGTTAATCCAATTATAATTATAATTTGATAAACTGTGGTTTTCTATGTTGTGCTTTTATACTGGTTGCTGTAGTTCAGCAGGTTATGCTGTATTAGGTGTTTTAAAATCTTGATTCATGTGCCCTTTGCTAACTTTGAGCCCTTCCCCTCTAATTGTCTCCGCGATCTTTCAAAAATTCACATGGATGCATCCTTCTCATCCACAGATTATTTCATTGCTTTGTCTTCTTCTGCACATTCCTCTCTTCTCACACTGCAGTCAGACTCCACATCCGCTGACGCAATGCCACGCAATGGCAATTAAACATCAAACTCTTGCCTCAATTCCCATTTCTCATAAAACGATAAAATATTGATGCGTTCATTCCATAGAACCAACAACTAACCACCTTATTTCTCATCTTCTCTTCTATTTGTCCATACGGCTTACTGAGTTTTACAAACACTCAGTTTGAGCAGGGCCAGCTGTGTACAAAAATGTGTCATATAGAATGCATCATGGTGCTTTGAGGTGAGCATCAATCTGCTCTGTCTTTATAGCAATGCACAAATTTCCCACAGGAGGTAACATTACACTCAACAGACATGCAGTGTGGGAAGAAATGAATAAGCAATGGTTCCAGTGGTTTGAAATGGTATTTAACCCTTTCAGACCTATATTAAAATGACAGCCAGCTAAAAATATGTTTTGGACAATTATTTTCCCTTTATGTACAAATGTAATCAATCAGTAAATTCATATTTGATGTGCAAAATTGACTTCTTTGGATTATACCCATATTAAAAATTATAAAAATCAAAAAAAATAAATTCTCACCCAAATCAATTCTATTCTACCTCATTGATTCTACCTCAAACTTTGGGCCACAACTCCTACCCGAGTCTGATGCTGTGTGGGTTGATTTCAAGATGACTACTAATGGGTTATTTAATGATTGGGGTGATGTTTATCCCTTGTAACTCATCTAAGGCAACAATATCCTATTTTTTATGAGATCACTTTGCTGGTAATGGCTGCATTTATCTCTTATATGCGTAACATGGTTGAAAGTAACAGTGCTGATTTATTTTGTATAGAATTATGCAGGAGCCTCACAGTTCCTGTAGTACTAGAATATCATAGAATCAAAGAAACTGACAAACTTACTCATTTATTTATGTGACCCAAAAAATATGAGGTGAAAAGCAAAGCACCAGCTTTGTCTGCGAAACATTGCTGACATGCCACACATTCATGGCAGAAATGCTAAAGAGTGTAAGATCATCTCTAACACAAGGGGACTGTCTGAACAGTGTCTTGAGGCTGAGCTATTACAATATTTTACAACCACTGACTGGACAGAAAGCACCACTAGCATCTTGTTCTGATGTCTCGGTAACATCTTTCAAGGGGAAAAAGGAGACAAGAACTAAATTACACCTCTAATATTTCCACAAAATCAAGGAGGGAATGTGGCACTGTGGGAAAAGTGGCACTGTGATCAATCAATTATATATATTATTAATATACATATATATATATATATATATATATATATATATATATATATATATATATATATATATTTTAAACCACAGGAAGTGTTGCTCCTCTGACATGTCCTTTTAAACACTGTCTGTATATGTTTATTCTGCGTTTTAAATTTGGCCAATACTTGGTTTCATATTGGTTTCGGCAGGAGAACATAGGAAAGAGATCATTACCAAAACATGTTTGAGAGCAACATTTACATAAAAAAAGGGACTGTGACTACCATCAAGAAAATTTAGCGAAAACCCATCACTATGGCATTAAGTAAAGAATATAAAAAGAAGTCAAGACAGTGAGTCAACACAAACCCATATATTAAAACAAATAAAACTAAACATTCAATTATTACAAAAGAAATGCTGCCATATAAACGGAGGACAGGCTCCTGTGACTGCACATAGCCTTAAGCAGTGAAGAAATGCCTCAGCTGATGGAAGATTTAGCGCTCACTTATTATTGTTAATAAAATAAATTATTAAATATTTTTATTGGCATAGAAGTAAGTAAAAAAAAACCTTCCACTTCTGTCTTTCAGCCTTTACCCTGATCGTTCATTTCATACTCCCAGCTGTCTGTGCACTTGAACTTTTTTGGAGCTTTATGGGCATCACTACATGCAAATGAGCTGTGTCGGGAATGCGCTTTGCACTTTACGGGTGATCAAAATACCTATGAAGATACCTAGTATGAAGAAAATCAGCCTTTCTGGCTGGAAAATTTTAGTTAGGTTTGGCTTATGCAAACATTTACACACAACTTTACTAAAAGATTGATAAAAGAGGCCCATTTTTAGTATTTATCATTTTGTTATCTTAAGAAATAGAGAGTGGCTGCAAGCAAAAGCAGCGTGCTAAGCCAAAAAATGCAAACGGAAAAGCAATTTAATCTGTATTGTGAAAAAGTAAATGTTAAGTTGCCCATCCAATCATTCACTGTGTCTATCTCTGAAGCTGTGACACTGTAGCAATCCTACTGTTGATGTACTTCAGTCACGATAGTAGCTTATCTGGACCTCTGGAAAAAAGGAATTTTATGTAACTGAATCTTCACAAATTTCTGTTAAATAGTCCTGACTTAGGACATAGCATTGTTCTGAGAATTTTATGACAGTCAGCCATCTGGATTTACTGCTTTACAGTGTCACTAACATGCATAAAATTAATAATAACAACCTTAAAGTCTGTAAATTGGCAATTATATTAATTTAATTCAGTTCAGTTTTTGCATTTAAACATACGAAGGCCTTTAATTACAAAGTAAGACTTTTAGAGATTCTGCATTCTCCATGTGGACATTCTGCAATGAAAATAAAGAAATATTTGAAATATTTCTATTTATAGTGTTTTGACAGTTGTAAATAACGTGAGACTCTATACTGACTCCACAAATTAAGTTAATGAATGCCGGAAACCATTGGTGACAAATCTGCATATTATTCAGAAGTTACTGTATTTAGGCTTGACAATACTATGCATACGTAGCTCATCAAACAACTTTATAATTAAGCTACAGAAATCAGTAAAAACATGTGTTTGTCGTACTGCAACAATAGCACAATGAAATGTAACCCGTGTTGATGTACGGTTTCTTTTTTGGCCTAATTACATCATACACATGAAATGTCTGAGCACAAATATTTATCAAATTCTGTCAGTTCAGATTCAAACCAGCTTTTTTTCTGTTTCAGCAAAAAATACACAGACAAGCTATATGAGTAAGAGCTCCGACTTGTGGAGAATCTTCAGCCTGCTAAATATGGGTGAGGGAGTGAATTATACGCAGGTCCATGAGCTGAAAAGTGCACTGGAGGTCTTATTAAAACCAGTCTATGGAAGAAAACAGGATAATCAAACTATGTGAATATAAGATTCCGCTGATGATCATTTATATACAGTCATCATTTATATATATAATATATACCACCTGAACATTACCTCAGTGCCATTAATATACAAAACTGTTAACAAAACAAGAGAGTAAAGGAAGGAAACAGAGGCAGAAAAAGGGTGAGAGAGTGGGAGAGAAAGCAAAAAAAGCATGTGCTCTGACCTAATTTCACTCCTACACACTGCTACGGCTAGTTATGACAAAATTATACAGTCAAGCAGTTGCAAATGAGTCTATATTCAGAATGGGTGAGAGAAGGCACACAGCGAACATCTTTCTCATCTACCTAGTACCACAGAGCAGCTCTTTCTCAGCTACCCAGTACTACAGAGCAGCTGTTTCTCAGCTACCCAATACCACAGAGCAGCTGTTTCTCAGCTACCCAATACCACAGAGCAGCTCTTTCTCAGCTACCCAGTACTACAGAGCAGCTCTTTCTCAGCTACCCAGTACCACAGAGCAGCTCTTTCTCAGTTACCCAATACCACAGAGCAGCTCTTTCTCAGTTACCCAATACCACAGAGCAGCTCTTTCTCAGTTACCCAATACCACAGAGCAGCTCTTCCTCAGTTACCCAATACCACAGAGCAGCTCTTCCTCAGTTACCCAATACCACAGAGCAGCTCTTTCTCAGTTACCCAATACCACAGAGCAGCTCTTCCTCAGTTACCCAATACCACAGATCAGCTCTTTTTTCAGTTACCCAGGACCACAGATCAGCTCTTTCATAGTTACCAGCACCACAGAGCAGTCCTTTCTCAGTTACCCAGCACCATCGAGCAGCTTTTTCTCAGTTACCCAATACCACAGAGCAGCCTTTTCTCAGTTACCCAGTGCCACAGTCCAGCTCTTTCTCAGTTACCCAGTACCCCTAGAGCAGCTCTTCCTCAGTTACACAGCACCACAGATCAGCTCTTGTTTCAGTTACCCAGGACCACAGAGCAGTTCTTTCTCAGTTACCCAGTGCCACAGTGCAGCTCTTTCTCAGTTACCCAGTACCACAGAGTAGCTCTTTCTCAGTTACCCAGTACCCTAGAGCAGCTCTTTCTCAATTAACCCGCAACAAAGAGCAGCTCTTTCTCAGTTACCCAGCACCACAGTGCAGCTCTTTGTCAGTTACCCAAGATGACAGAACAGCTCATTCTCAGCTACCCAGTACCACAGAACAGCTCTTTCTCAGCTACCCATTACCACACTTCATCTTTTTTCAGTAAGGATTTTCAGATTTTTTTTCCCTCTTTGGATCAGTTTTGGGCAAAAATCCCTAATAATTATAAGTAACTGTTATATGTGATTGTCTTATGTTAGTTCAGTTGAACATAATAGATTTTATTTCACTTTGAAGAACTCAAAACATTCTCTGTTTACCATGAGAGAAAGCAACGGAAACTCATCTTTCAAGAACGCCAAGAAAAAAGCTCTTGCCAAAAGATTTCTCAATGGGGGAATGGGGGCGGAGCTTCCAGGTGGTGGCAGCTAATATGCTACGCTATGCAATTGTCAGTCATTCCAGATTCATATGTCAGTTAAAATTAGGATTTCCTACACAACATGTGTGAAGACAATCACACATGCCAAAGCTTGTACTTCCAAATTATTGCAGACATTTATCACATGTTGTCATTTCTCATTTTTAATTGCTAATTCATAAGAACCAACTCGTATGAAAAATTCCGAATAGTTAATGAAGAAAAGGGGTGATGTTAGCGGATGAAGCTTTTTTCTACGACTCCTACAAAATCCACATGCTCCATGACACCTCAGATAGTGTGAGATTCTTTGGAATAGGGACAAATATAGCAAGTGACACATGACAAAAGAACAGCCAACTTTGCAGATGCCGGTGTTTTCTCAACTTTCTCTGACGCCACTTGACTTGACGCACTTATGAAATATTCAGTATTCAGAATTCTATCTCTGTTGCTACAGACAGACCTTGGCTGAACAGTGAATAAAGGAGGCCTTTCTTTTGCTCTCTTACAGAACACTGAGTTCTCTACCAAATGTCAAACTTCAGAGCAGGATTGATTCTAATACACAACCTAGAAGAGAATGAATCATGATGCTTTGATGTGCATATGTAGCTGTTCCATTCTTATAGCGCTTCTTTTTACAAGATTTAGTGTGACACACAATGGAAATGACGCCTGGGAAGAAATGAAAAAGCGATACTTTCTGTGTTCTGAAATGGTACTTAATAGCAATGCCTGTCCCTATACACTAGACAGGGATGTCTTGGATTTAGCTATAAACAATATATCATTATGCCTGCCATTATGATTGATTGTGGTATAATTGTGGTTAACAATTACATTTTCTATACTGTTGATTTTATACCGCTCTAATAAGATTAATATTAGTGCAGTAATATCCATACGCCTCATGAATTTACACCTAATTACTTACATTAAAGATGTAAGTAAATTAGGGGGGCACGGTGGCTTAGTGGTTAGCATGTTTGCCTCGTACCTCCATCCTGTGGGCAGGGAGTTTGCATGTTCTCCCCTTGCTTTGGGGGTTTCCTCCGGGTACTCCGGTTTCCTCCCCCAGTTGTAGGCTGATTGGCGTCTCTAAATTGTCTGTAGTGTGTGAATGGATGTGTAAGTGTGTGTGCAATTGTGCCCTGCGATGGGTTGGCACTCCGTCCAGGGTGTCCCCTGTCTTGTGCCCTGGGATAGGCTCCCTGTGACCCAGGATAAGCAGTAAGTAAATTAACTATATTTTATATATAATATATTATATGCAAACTACTACTATCAATTGCATGTGAAGGACACACTTGTTGGAAATGTATATTTCAGTCTAAGGTCTAAAGTGTCAAGTGGTACAGGGTTCACAGAGACATGACAGTTATGCACTTTAAAAAAGTTTGAGAGATGCTTCTTGCTTCTCTTATCATTCTATAGCACTTTCATCCCTCTTTCTCACTTTCTTTCCTCACTCATCAAACACTCTTCTTGCAATTACAAAAACTGCAGCCACTTTGGCACCTATTTTAAAACTACCCACAGCATGATCTATTTTAATGCAAGCTTACTGGCCATTTGGAAGCATCTGTTGCTTAAACACAGCTTGTGCCATGAATTGCTGGGATGCCTGTCATGAGGTCTTGTGATGGCACTATTAACACGGCAGCTACCTAATCAGCCAAGGCATGAGTTGCCCACATAGACGGATGTTCATTTTTCTGGGCTCAGCACATCAGACATGGACAGTGATTACTGTGATCCAATTTTTCTTCCATAATTTCACTGTCGCTGAGAACTCGACAAGACCAAATATTGGTGATATTCGGGCTGGCAGAGCAAATTAAACTGCTCAAATTCATTCATTTATTCATTCAGGCATTCATCTTCAGTGACTGCTTTATTTTGGTCAGGGTTGCAGTAGATTTAGAGCCTATCCTGGCAACACTGAGCGTGAGGCAGGATGGGATGCCAGTCCATCACAAGGCACCATGCACATTCATTCACAACTAGGGGCAATTTAGAGGCAATTCACCTACCAGCATGTTTTTGGGCGCTTGGGGGGAAGGGCGCAGAGAACCCAGAGGAATTCTGGAAGGACATGGAGACCCTGTAGCTGTGAGACAGCAACGCAACCCACCACACCGTTGTGGTGTCCACTGTTCAAATTTTGATGAGATTTACGTATTTGTAGGGACAATTCCACATTTGGATGTTTAAGATCCCATTTTCTACTTTTAGTCACTTATAAAAACATAAGTCTTATTTTTAGACAAATAAATAAATAACCTTGATGTATTTGATGTAGAAAATGCAAGCAGCAAATACATATTGTACATTGGTTTACATCTAAATTTGAAAATGTCTTTACATCATCATTTTTATGTTTATCAGCTGCTTTCCTTTTGTGATTAATCAATGTTATGTACCTTTTTTGGGTCGTTGTTTACACACAACTAACTACAATCAGCGATACAAATTCTTGTCTAATGCTATGAAAACGTATAAACAGAAGAATAATAAGAAAATGCATGGAACATTGATGAGACATAATTTGTGCATGATGTGTGACATGAGACATAATTTGTGCAAGCAGAGTTTATTTTTGCAGTACCTAGGTCCTACAGTGACATAACCCTATGCAGTAAGCATCTATATATATATATATATATATATATATATATATATATATATATATATATATATACATTAAGAGCCAGGGGGATGCATAGGGGGATACATAAAGATCTTATGTAGCCTTCAGAAGCTACATAACATATATATCAATTTGGGATTTGGCATCACTGTTTGATGATGCTGTGCAAAAAAAAATAAAATAAAATAAAATATCTATACTATTTTGATTATACTCAAATTTATCTAGTATTTCCTATTATATGATTACAATGAACCAAATATAAGATGATTAAACCTAGACCTTTTACTAAATTCAAGCTTCTTCTATTGGTAGATCATTTTAAGTAATTTTTTTTCTAGAAAGAACCAAATTATCTGCCAAAATTACAATTTAAAGCTTGAAATAAAGAAAAATGTCTAGAAATAGGTTTAATAATCTTATATTTGGTTATTTTTGAGTTGAGAACTGAAGTTTTGATGTCGACTCTGGGTAGCATAAGAAATGAAGAATCAAGTGAAATATCAACGACAGGGTTACTGTGGATAAAATAAATACATAAATCCATCCAAATACATATATACACTGACTGTCCACTTTAATAGACATGTTGCTCATTCATGCAATTATCCAGTTAGCCAATTATGTGGCAGCAGCGCTTTGCATAAAATCATGCAGATACAGGTCAAGAGCTTCAGTTAATGTTTACATCAAATATTAGAATAAGGGAAAAAAATGTGATCCCAGTGACTTTGACCATGGCATGGTTGTTGGTTGTTGTGCCAGATGAGCTGGTTTTGAGTAATTCAGAAACTGCTGATCTCTTGGGATTTTCCCACACAACTGGTACATAGAATGGCTTGAAAAACAGTTCTGCGGGTCAAAACGCCTTGTTGATGAGACTGATCAGAGGAGAAATTGGGTTCCAGCTGAGAGGAAGACTGTCCAGGCTTCAACTGTCCCGTTTCAGTGAGATTGTGCCCCTGTGCCCACTGCCACATGACTGGCTGATTGCATCATTGCATGAATAAGCAGGGGTACAAGTGTTCATATTAAAGTGGACAGTGAGTGTATATTATAAGTACATGATATTTAAACACAATTTTAAAGGAATTTGAGGGCCCTAAAAAAAAGAGCCTGAAGTTTGAGATCGTGTCCTTCTTTAGTCATGAATTGTAGTTTAAAACAATCTGCAGTTATACATGCTCACATGCCTCATTAGTACTGGTACCTAATTACATCTTACTGTTCATAATTACATACTGCCATAGGAGAACAGGGCGACTTCTCCTGAGAGTTAAAGTGAAAAGCTTGTTAAACATGTTCAGAGACTCAGTGAATATATCAAGTCTGGTTCTGAATAATACATTAGATGTGAAACAATGTAATTTATTCTGAAAAGCTTTTTATAAAGGCAGCTTTTTTGACATAGCGGAACATTTTACTTTTACAAGCAGTACTGATCATAGAAATTGAGCTATGACTAGTTGGAAGAACATCATCAAGGAGTGTAAACAAGGCCAGTAAGGTAAAAAGCACTTGAAATTAAATGCCAGTAAAAAAAAATTATATTTTCAATATCAACTGATATATCAAGATCAGACGTCATCAACCTCAGAAAAAATCCTGCTTCTAATATTATTGTATTATTATTGAACACAATGAGCTTAATTCCAGAGTCCTACTGCCTGCTGCACGACAGCAAAAAATGAGGATGTGTGTATGCGGCTGTTAGTAAGATACATTTTTATTAGTCAGATAAATTATATTAAAGCTAGAGATAAGCATTTGTAACAGCATGAGTACTCAAATTCCCTTGATAGTCTACTGTGTTTGTGACACCTACATGGCGTTGACTAACATTTCAGCTAGTAGCTACATCGTTCTCTCAATTCTGCTAGCTTTGTAACTATGCTTAACTGTGGTTAAAAATAAATAAATAAATAATTTAAGTCTAGCTAGCATCTTTTTAACTCAAGCTTTAAAATGCAAGGTGATGGCACTATGTAGTCATAGAGTTAAGAGATAAGACAGCCTTGCTTGGTTTTTTTCAGTGTTTTTGCAAGTCACTGAGTGTTTTCAAAGCCATAGTTAATTAGCTACAGCTCTGGCCTAGAAAAAAGGGCTTCCACACTCCACTGTGACACTGAAATCATGAGCTATCATCTGTCTATTCTCTGTAGACAGCAAGTTTCCACCCCCATCACCACTGTAAATGGCAATTAAATGAAGGGCTCAATTTCTGATATGATTTACATTTGATTTACTGGTTTTCAGTGCATCAGAGTTTTGGGGTAAATTACACTAGCTACCATTTTTAGTCTAGTTAATTACGTTTCCATGCAACCAAAACAAGGGACGGGGTAAGTGCATTGGCACATTCACTTGGCCCATGGGTTAGTTAACAAATTTATGATAAGAATAAATGAGACCACCAAAATGATGAGGTCACCAGTAGACTGAACATCTATTTGGACATCTGCTGATGGAAGTTGATCCAAGAGCGCATGTGAGAGTAACCTGAGCACGCTCATCAGCTTCCCTAGAGATTTGATAATGCACTTGATAATTATCATTAAACTCTCTGCTTAAACAGCTGCCAATGCCATTCATAAACCCAAGAAGCAAGCATGACTCAGAGGGATTAGATGCTTTGTCCTAGTTTATGGAATCACATAAATGAATCACTCTGATTATCATTCAGTTTGTATACATAGTGGATATAGCATACACATTCTGGATAGATAAACATTCTCAAGATAAAAAGCTAAAATAAAAAAAACTCTGATAACTGTGGCGTATTGTGATCAACTAGAAATGTCAATCGTATCAAATATTTAAACCTCTAAAGTGAAATCAATTCTGCTCAATCATCGGCATCGCATTAAGACTGGCGTATGCCTTTCAAGCTGAGGTTTAAGTGTGTCACCACAAATTTAGCCCCACCTCTACCCTGGGGGATTTTGACTGAAACCAAAGAGAAGAGAGAGTTTTCACCAAGCACCTTGTCTCTCGAGAATAAACTGCATGAATATGCTTTACATAAAATAAGTTTCTGGTACATCAATGAAAATCACAGGTCAAAGTTATTATCATCACACTGACATTAAATGAAAAGGATTAAAATAAGTGAAAGTATGAAACAAGACAGAGTAGTAGTAGGAAAGAGAGAATTTTCACCCCTTTAGCACCTTTTCTAATAAGTGGCTATGATTGAGACTACATGAATATGCTTGACGCAAAACAAGAAGATCGCAGGTCAAAGTTTATTAATTAAACCATACAGGTGCAATTGAAATAGAGGAAGCTAAAGAGAGAAGCAAGATAGAGTAAGAGTTAAGAGAAAGACAGAAAGTTTGTTCTCATCTTACCACTGATGCAGAGGCTCAGTGAGCACAGACTCTCGTCGCAGGTCTCGGGACTCTCTGCCTCCCACTGGAAGCTCCTCTCCCTCTTCCGAGGTGACATCCTCCTCACCACATACAACAATCTGTCCATTATTCACTCCTTCTTTTTAATCCAGCAGACCCACTTCTTATCTCTCTTACTCTGAGTGCATTAGATGTGTCGAGTTGGCTAAATGAACAAGCACCAGCAAAGTGTGCGTGCTGTGCTACGAGAACTAAGCAGGAAGGAGGGGAGAAAAGAAAAACATCCAATTTACCCAGCACGCTCCCCTCTTGCTGCAAAGCTGTATCCCACTGCTTCTCCAGCACAACTCCCAGCCTACTGCTCATTTTTTAAACCTCCCTCCCCTCTCTCTCATCCTGTGTGTTGCCATCTACAGATTTAATCCCTTTCATGAAAGGCTTCCCTAATTAGCTAATCTCATAGCTATCTCATTAGTACTGGGTGAGAAAGGGAAGTTGACCGTGATTTGGATGATAAACAGATGAACTACTTTGAAATAGCCATGGTCTGGGGGTTACAAAGTCCACAAGGATAGACTCTTCTATAGGCTACACTTAAAAATAAAATCAGGCAGCTTCACTCCATTGGCAATGTGGTCTCAAAATTCCAAAAATCACAAGATCTCCCAAGAGCCAACAAATGGCTAATATTCATTTGGGACTGTGGTACACGTAATAATTTCTCTTCATTTGAAAGAAAACCAATGGAATCATTCTCAATTAGTCCTGGAGTAAAAGTGCACTTTGGAGCAGAGATGGATACTCTGTATTGGCACCCAGGTGCTGGAATGAACTTCCCATTGTGGTCTGAACAGCTGACTCAAAGACTGTTGTCAAACAAAAAGTGAAGACCTACCTCTTCACCAAGCACTCGGATTAACACTTATTTTATTTAATAAAAAAAAATCAGAAGCCCAAGCAATTGTTTTAAACTCAGTGGTTTACAATCCAGCCCTAAGGTTCTCTGCTGATCTTTCTGCAAGATTGGTTGCCACTTGACATATAAAAGGCTTTAGTGAAATAATGCATTGGGAGCTTGATGTATATTCATAAGAATGTACCTGTAAAAACCAATAATAAAAATAGTTGGCAACAAATTTTATTATTGAGTAGTTGGACTGTATAATGAAGCACACTGTGGTGCACATCTCTTTACTTTGATGAAAATGGTGGTGCACGTTATCACAGAAAAAACTTCCTCTAAAATATGGAAACTCTTTACATTACACTATACTATTTGTCTTAGGACATAGCTTGTGTTTTCATGTGAGCAATATTTCTATTTGTAATCATTCATTTGTGGCCAATGTGAAAAACAGTGTAAGCGAAATGTCTACGGTTGAATTATGATTATTAGCTGCCATGTATCGAGTAGTCTTCTCTAGTTTTCTAGCTATATCATATATTTATGGTCATATTTATCAATCTTTCCCACCCATCAGAAAACATATCATATACTACTTTAGGCAAAAGTGTCAGAAATTTTTATGACACCTCAATGGGTTGAAAATGACTGAAAATGGTCTCAAATGAATGATCTGTCTACGAGGTGAACATTTTCTCATCTCAGAACACAACTTGTGTCATGAAGCATGTCCATTATGCAGGGTTGGGCAGTGAGCAGCAAAGCTATTTGAATCAATTACCTTCTAACTTAAACCATTTTGTCTCAGTAGCATTGATAAATGTTTAATTTCCTTAGCATAGACAATATACACTCACCATCCACTTTATTAGGAACACGTGTACACCTGCTCATTCATGCAGGTATCCAATCAGCCAATCATGTGGCAGCAGCACAATGCAAAAAATCATGCAGATACAGTTCAAGAGCTTCAGTTAATGTTCAACATCAAACATTAGAATGAAGAAAACACGTGATCCTCTGTGACTTTGATCGTGGTATGGATGTTGGTACCAGATGGGCTGGTTTGAGTATTTCAGAAACTGCTGATAGCCTGGGATTTTCACACACAACAGTCTCTACAGTTTACACAGAATGGTGCGAAAAACGAAAAAACATCCTGTGAGTGGAGGGTCTGTAGGCTGAAACACCTTGTTGATGAAAGAGATTAGAGGAGAATGACCAGACTGGTTTGAGCTGACAGGAAGTCTATAGTAACTCAAATAAGCACTCTTTACAACCATACTGAGCAGCTTTGTGTGCTGCTGCCACATAACTGGCTGATTTGATAACTGCATGAATGTGCAGGTGTACTGGTGTTCCTAATAAAGTGGGTGCAGAGTGTATATTTTTAATTGAACAAATCAGGGCTGGAAATGCAGAAAAGACACAGTAGTAAAGAAGTGCGCAGAACCAATAAAACGTACAGAATAACATCACTTTACATTAGTTTGGGTTGACAATGTTCTCTTGCTGTGACAGATTATTGATTATTATTACTGATATTTAGCAGTTAGTGAACTGTTATTTGATTAGGTAAGGAATAATACACTCGAGACTGTGCTGTTATACCAAAATAATGAAGGATGGGGGGTGGTATGTGGCTTGATGCACAGCAGAGTGCATTATTTTTGTATAACAGTGCGGTCTGGAGTGTGTTATTCTGCACGGTGATTTGCCAACGATTACAGCCTGCCATTTTACATAGAAAATGTTTACAACAGAGACTCCTTCAATAAAAATGTTAAATAAATATCACCACATCAATGATTATACTTTATTTTGCTAAACAAGTTTTTTTTTAAAATCAGTTTCTTATGTGGAGCACCTGTCATACAAGTCCCTGTGAATGAGCTGTTACTATAGAAAAATAACGTAGCAGAACGAGTGCATTAATATAAATCTATCGTTCATGTTACAGCTGGAACTACTGTCCAAGCCGTGCTGTTGTATGAAAACAATGGACACTTTCTGACCAATCAGATTCAAGCATTCAACCACACTGTGGTATCAGCCTAGTTAAGTAGTTCTGTAGAGTAGTATACAGTAGAGTAGTGAGTTCTGTAGTAGTATTAGCTGATTGCAATGCTGCAAAAAATACACTTTATGGCCATAAGTTTGTGGACACCTTCCCAACACACCCATATTTGGGCCTTCCGCAAAATGTTGCCACAAAGTTGGAAGCACACAATTGTATAGGATGTCTTTGTATGCCGTAGCATTACAATTTCCCTTCACTGGAACTAAAGGGCCCAAAAAGCGAGCTCTATGAAGACACTGAAGAAGGTTTGCCAAGGTTGGAATGGAGGAACTCGAGTGGCCTGCACAGAGACCTGACCTCAACCCCACTGAACCCCTTTGGGATTAACTGTATTGGCAATGGGTGTGATGGTCAAGAGTCCATAAACTTTCGGCCATTTAGTGGTTTTTTTAAATCTAAAAAATTAATCCAAAATCAAATAATTGTAAAATAAATAAATAAATAAATAAATAAATAAATAAAAATAATAATAATAATAATCATCATCATCATCAATAGATTAACTGATTATCAAAAAAATCATTAGTTGCAGCCCTTGAATATACTGGACATTATATACAGTTTTGGGCGCATATGGTATTCAGTTAAAGAACACTTATTTTGCTGCACCAAAAGTATTGAGTCTACCAAAATACTGGCCCACCAGAGCCTGAATACCACAGTTCATCTCTTGTAATTTCTTTTTTTCTTTTTTTTTTTTTTTTGACATTTTTTGTGGAAATCCCCATCTCTAAAAGTAATACTGCATTACTGCTTATGCTACCTCTCTATGTACAACCCACCCACACGTCAGACAAAAGCAAATGAGCCGTGGAGGTGGAAGTGACACACAGAACTAAGTGCTCTTTAAAGCTGCTATTAGCTTTATTATATGGTCCAGAGGCAGGAAAATCACCCACAGTGGAAAGTTCTAATCCAACAAAGTGCCTAGTCATATGATTTGCACAATTTATTCAATCACTTTACAGTGCTAAAAAAAAAATAAATAAATCCAAGCGTGTTGTAAAATCAAAATTGGAAAATGATCATACGTTCTGACCTCTACACCAGTGGTCCACAACATTTGGCTTTTTAGTCAGCATTGTGGAAACCATAATAGGCCATTTTTGGAAATACTCTATATTTGTCCTAGTTTGCTGAATCTCGTTCCAGTTCTGCTTTCAAAAACGGGTTGTCGTAATCCAACCAAGGCTCAATTGTTCTACAGCTCTAAATGGAGCATTCATCTTTGGTATGAACTCCGTCTGCGGATTCAAGCATAACTGTATGAGCCAAATAACTCTGCACTTATAGTCCTGCAACCACTTAAAATGATGGCAAATAAATTAACTGACCAACCAATTAAGTAATGCATCAACAAATCTACACCTCTGAGAAACTCAGTGGTAGACAATAACTAACTCAGTGGTAGGAAATAAACAATTTAGGTAACATATCAACAACGTTGCTCGTCTTTGTTGAAACCTATCATGGAGAATAATGTCGTGTGACAAAATAGTAGAATGGAGCATTGCTTGATAATAAACTTCTCATTTTCTATATGCAATTAAATCTGCCCAAGGATTTACCCTCAAAGATACCCTTGGGAAGCCTTCCAGAAATCAAATCTTGACTATCTAATACATGTAATATGCATACCATACAGCTGCATTTATTACATACTGCGTTCATTACATACTCATTACATCCATATTAGGTACTGTTAAATTATGAGCTCCAGAGGTTTTGATGAAGAGTTTAATTCAAATTCCACTGAGAGACCAAGAGATGCTGACTGCTGCTGATGTGGCACAATGCATTTAAACCTAAGTGCTTCTGGGGCACCCCTACACTCACATAGCAGATATAGGGAGCCTACTTCACAACCCTTTGGGATTTCTTACCGAATCGCTGTTCTTTCCAAAAAAAATATGGCCCAATTTAGAGATCTGCCCTCACAACATGCTTTGTGAGTTCAATGTTCAGCAGGTGCATTAGAAATGGACCATTTCCACAAACATGGCAGCCTTGAAAAATATTCTGTCTGTTCTTTCTGCTATCATAATCTTTCTGCATGCCTTAAGGTAGCAAGGAAGATATAGCACATAGGTGTATAGGTGGGTGAACAACTATATGTTGTAGGATACATATATTTCACAAATAGTACTGCTATGGATTTACAGATTTGGCAGGCGTAACTTTATGGCCAGAACAAAGCTAGTGAAGTAGGGTACAGATCACATTCATCTAGGCTTAGTGATCTGACTGTGATGGCAGTGTGAAAAATTAATCCTGGGTGAAAATTGAAAGGCAGAAGCTACTGTATATGCACTTGGATGAAACCTGAAATGTTAAAATAATAAAATATTTTAGCATCCAATTTAGTCATTGCCAATTCTCACCCTGTAGCTAAGTTTCCCTCTATCACATCAAAGCCACTGGAGTGTAAAGCCGAACACTAGCGCACTTGGGTGCAGGTTTCTGCAATATAATAGTTAGTCTGATGTCAGCTAGCTTGTAGTGCAACTTGGCTAGTGGTTTAGAAAATATAGCCGTATGGCCATATGTTAGCGCCTTAATTATAATGCGCCTCAGTTATCAATTTAGTAATGCTGTGTGTAAATGAGTTTGTAGGTCAAACCAAACTAAATATTCCTGCCAGATTTCATTACCCCTGATTTTCTTCATACTAAGTCAGCTACTGTCTGACTTCTAACTCAAGTTTTACTTTTTTGGCTTTCAGTATTCACATGATTTTTTCCAGTTAATGATTAAGCAATTTTTCTTTTCTTGCCAGACTCCTATTATAAAACTTCTGCATGACTGCTGAGCCTCCAGCCTACGCTCTCTGTGGCATTCAACCCAAATCATCATCGGTGCTGAGTCGGAAGCTGGGGCTCTCTAAAATTATGATAATTTACTCAATTATAATGCTTTTAAACATGCATTTCATAAGACACTAGCTCATAAAAGGCATATCAGAAAAAGTTACCAAGTATCAAGGGTGATTTTAAAGAGTTTAATCTTTAGAAAGGCTCCGTTCCAATGTATGATGTGAAAACCAGGTGTAAATAGAAATATCTCTGAAGCTGAATGCAAAATGGCATGGTCACTTTTGTTAGTACACATTTGTGTGTTGTGTGTGTATGCTTCTAAAGTATATCACAGGAAATATGAAATATGTTAGCTGGCATGGCAGGTTAAAAATGTGAGAGGTTTAAAATGATTAACAATCCCACAAAATAAAAACACCTTAAGGGTAATTTCTCTCAAACTGGCACACAACACTAACTCCCCATATGCAATGGAAAAAATAGGTACTTATCAGAATAAAAAGAGGTCAAAAAAGTACTTAAAGTACAATCTCCCTCTGACTTCTGGTATTCATCTTTTGAATGGTTAGACTTTTTTCTTTCGCTCTCTTTTTTCCTCCCTGTCTTCCTAATTGGTGTTTCTGGCCTGTGTTCTTCTCTATCCTAATGCAACGCTACATACAATATGTGTAAAAAAATTTTAAACATCCACATATAACCTAATTGCATATCAGAGTCAAATTTTCTCACACAGTTAATTCTATCTCTTTCCCCTGCGTCCTCCGAATGAGTGCTCATGCTTCCTTCCTAACACACACTCTCACGAAACACTAATTGAGCTGCAAATCATGCCAGCCAGATGTAAATGAAAACTGAAAAATCAGAGAAGTGCTTGAAAATCATCAGCTGTGTTATGCTGATTTTCCTTTTTCATTAGTTGACTGAATTCAGATTGAGAATGAGAGCATTGCAGGGCAAATATGAACACGTACCAAAACCATGTATCCGATAATTTATTTTTTTTAAATAAAAAGTGAATTATACAACAGTTAGTTCCAGTCCACTAATTTGATTGGTCGAGCGGTGCCTATATTTCCTATAACCACACTGGGACTGTGTGTATCATTCTGCTTGTCTGTGTTCACCACATAAAACTTCTTGGTTCGATACCGTCACTACAGTAGTGTTAGCAACATCGTCAGCGGACGTGGCAAACGATACGTTTCAGGAATATAACTTTTAAAAGCTTGTCAGCTGACGATGAAAAGTAAGAAGGGACACTAATATTGCCGGAAGCACCTTTAATGGGAATGTATAAATCAACGTGAGATAGCTAGCTAGCTGACGTGCTATAAAGTGAGTGTGGCTGCTTTGGGATCCATTTCCACTAGTGGAGCAAAAATAAACAGAACATTTGGCCATATTTTGTCCAAAATGTCACTTACTTGACATTAATTTCTAGTTTATAGAACTGTTGTATCGTGTGGTTATACTGAATATCGGCACAGCTGTGACTACCTCTGGCAATATTCAATACCTTGCCAATATTCAATATAACCGCATTCTTGCTTGTGCAGTATTGCTTAATTACAAAATAGTGTGTGGGAAAAATTCCTCTAGATTGATTTTTAGGGGGAGAAACATTCAAAATCAGAATCAGATTCTCAATATTTATACAATGCCCACACTGTATTAATACCGACATTTGGCACTTATATAGAAAACACAGTCACCCTTCGCCAGTCTACCCCCCAGTCTGATCACTAAGGGTTTGTTACGGGGATGCTGGTGCTAGAACCTGACACAACTATCCTGCTCAATTGATCTTAATGCTTTACTACTGCTCTGCTCCTCACGTTACCTCGGCTTTCTAGATTTGTACCTCCTAAAAACTGCTTCTGTAATTATAAAGACTATATTGTGCTCTTCCCATGCTCACTCCTATTTACCTTATATTGCCAAAAGTATGTGGAAATCTTACCAATCAAACCATATGTGCTTGTTGAACATCCCATTATAGATTTAGTCCCCCTTAGCTGTTATAATAACCTCCACTCTTCTCGGAAGGCTTTCCACCTGATTTAGGAGCATGGCTGTGGGGATTTGTCCATTCAGCCACAAGAGCATTAGTGAGGTTGGGCACTGATATCAGACGAGGAGGCCTGGCACACAGTCAGTGTTCCAATTCATCTCAAAGGTGTTCAGTGGGGTTGAGGTCAGGGCTCTGTGCAGGCCACTCAAGTTCTTCCACACAAAAATTGGCAAGCATGTCTTCATGGTCCTCGCTTTGTGCAAAGGGGCATTGTCATGCTGGAGCAGGTTTGGGCCCTTTAGTTCCAGTAAATGGGATTCTTAATGCTACAGCATACAAAGGCATTCTAGACAATCGTGTACTTCAAACTGTGGCAACAGCTTGAGGAATGCCCTTATATGGGTGTGATGGTCAGGTGTCCACATACCTTTGGTCATATAGCGTTCCATATGCACAATATGGTATCAATACCCCACTACCACATGTTGCCCAGAAGAGGATTTTTGAGGATACTGTTTGAGTATGGTTCCTATAAAGCAGGGGTATCCAAACTTTTTTTTAAAGGGGGCCAGATTAGACCTCATCATAATAGAAGAGGGCTGGCTATATATACACACAGTCATAAATATGTCTACCGCAGTATACTGGAGTTGAAATTTAATAATGAATGAGTTCAAACTGCAGACTTTCAGCTTTAATCTGAGGATATTTACATTCAAATCTGGTGAACGACGTAGGAATTACAGCACTTATTAAATGACTTATGAAATTGCCCCTTCTCACTGTCAGCTTTGCGCTCTTTGTCTGTAACCACCACTAAATATCATTTGGTAAATTAAGTTGCAGGTGTAGTCAGAGAAAAAAAAGGCTGTTAACACAGCCTGCTGAGACCATCAGGTAAAAGGAAAAACTGACCGGACATCTGACCATGGGCCGCATTCGGCCCTGAGGCCGGATTTTGGACACCCCTGCTATAATGTTTTCCTGCTCATCTCATCTCAGGGAGTTATTCCTTGCTACTAATGCCCAATTCACTACAAAATTCAAACTAAGAACACTTTAAATTACCACCATAGATATTTTTTACATGTACAGAATGAATGGTAAACAAATGTACCACTGACCTGCATTTGTGGGAAGTAAAACCTAATAAATATTTCTTCCAGCTCAAAGATTATTTGTTCTAGCCAAACCATTATAAAAATAGTCTCAAAGCATATGGAGATTTCCAGTGTTCTACCATAAATGATCAAAGAAACAGAGTTTGCCAGATAGTCAGATGCATTCATAGTGGTAACTAGGTCAGCTGAGTGCTGAGACATGATAACGCTGACAGTTTTCATCACTGTGACAGGCAAAGAAGACAGAATTCACAATTGTGGAGGCAGGTAAAATGGGATCGAACAGCTTACATAAACCCAAGACTTAACACACATGCTGTGTCTGTGTGGGTGCATGGGTATGTGTTGTTACTGGATTCCTTAACACAGCATAACAATGTTACTAAAGAATACTGAGGCAATATGCCAAACTAAAATCTTCAGAGATCTGTGGCACAATAGGCAAAAGAAACCTATTAGTCTTTTGTTTGATTGATGCTGAGATTAAAAGACAAATCAATTATTAATGCAACACTGCAAAGTACTAATAAAGGTCTGGATGGCATAGTGTTTCTTATTAAAATGCAGTTCTGTCTTATCATACAGTGCAGTGCGAGCACAATGCTGCTAAGCAATTTCATAAAATATTAATTTGTTCTTGTAACTGTGTAGTTAGGAATTTTCATGGGCAAAAACATGCTGACTGGGTGTAAAAAGTTGTTAAATGTAGTCTTACAGTCATACTAATCCTTACAAGGATTACCATTAGAGAAATGCTCTCAGTGGGTTCTCTAGAATACAAAGATCTGCTTATATAGTCATCAAATGAACCTGCTGACATGCCATAAAATATGGATCGTATCAACTTTATTTGACTTTAATTTCACTCTTTGGCATACTTTGGAATACAGTCATATTACATAAAACTACTTAGTTTATGTGCTCTGCTCTAGGTAAACCTGTACTTTCTCAAACAGAGATTTGCATATTCCATTTGCATGTTAATACTGACCTCTAATTCTGGCTGACAAACCATATTCCATTAAGATCGTCCATGCCTCGGCACATATTAAAACAATGTCAGACAGATATTAAAGCATTATAATGAGTTCTGAAGGTAGTGCAAAATTATATAGTTTGGTGTATGTACACTAAGAATCATCATTATATGTCAGTATGTGCAACTGCATGATTTACAAGTAAAGTAACCATTATGTCCGTTCATCCATCTATTAAATTTGCAGGTTGAGAAGACTAACAATGCACTGGTGCATTAGGTCGCATAACAAGCGTTCTGCAATGGTTCTGAAGAGGCATACCAGAGCCACCACTTCGTCCATTACTAGTTCTAATGCACTCAATATGACGAGGCTATTGTGAAGCCACAAAGTGTCAAGGACGAGGTTTTGCAGTTATTAGCTAATGGAGGGCCCCTTTTCAGACATACATTAGCATGAGGAGGAATGCATGCTGGTTTATTATTGCTGTATCCATTATACACTGCTGAAGGACCAGCTAACCTAGCACATGTGCCAATCTCATTAATTACAGGAGAAATGGCAAAACAGTGAGTGATCAGCAGAAAATGTTTTCCACCAACATCAATTATTCATGGTCTCATGATTCGTAAAAATTGGCATGGATCAGTATCTATCTTGAAAAGTTGGTAAAATGATAAAAGTTTAGGACTATATCTCATAACTTAATTTGTATGAAATCCAATGAAATCACTATTATTTTATTATGAAATCTGATTTTTGGCATATCCAGTTTGAGAAGGAAAGATTTTCTGTAGCCTTAAAGGCAATAATGGCTTTCACTCCTTTTCATTTTTTTTAATTTTCCTTACGTACTCGTAGTGGTACTTTCAGTAACCACTTTATCCTGGTCGGGGTCGCTGTGGATCCAGAGTCCATGTTCCCAGGAACATTGCACATAGAGCAGGAATACCAATCCATCACACCATGCACACACACATTCAAACACCCATACACACCTATTTATTTATTTAGTTAGTTTAGTTTTATTTATTTTTGTTGCCATTCACTTTTTCCAACTGGACTGACACAGTGTTTTTTGTAGTATCAAATCTGACTACAGTTTATGAGCTTGTCACTCAGTTTACTTAACCAAATTGGGTTTAATGGTTTTTTTTTTTTTTATCATTTGGTGGCTGATGCTTTTTGATGTCAGAAATTTGCAACAACAGCAACAAAAAAAATGTAAAATGTAGCATGGCGTTAGGTCAAAGGAGGAGAGTACCTGGACCTGATGCCTTGTACAGACGTCACTGATGTCTGCACCGAATATGATGTCTGCACAGAATCAACTGAGAAATCTCAATGTTGGTAGTTTTTAATATGGAGACTCAGTCAGAAAATCTAATTTAATGAATAAATCTAAATTAAGTCTGAACCAAAAACCAGTGCTGTGGTTAATTCCAGAGCCACATTTCCAAGGCTAGACCTGAACAGGATGACAATACTCTTCAGTCGCACTTGTAACGAGCCAGTAACTACAGTAGATAGCCCATTTTAAACTGTGAAACATGGTGCTATTTCAATATCAGGATACATTCAGCAGTATTGTAAGTTCTAAGAGCTAGCAAAAAAGAAAGGTGCTTCCTGAACTTCTTACTTACTTCTTACTCCTGTCACTCTCTGTGTGAAAAAAGTATGAAATGTGCACAGACAACAGTGATGTGAACCGTGGGGACACTGTCTGAAGTGTGTCATGACTGATTTGTTTGTTCTTATCAGCTTGTTGACAGCAGTGTCATTCTTTTCACTTTTAGAAAAGAACCTCAAACTTCTGCTTAATGCATAAATGAGTGGCTGGGGGCTGTAAGCTTAGCTACCAGATTCCTTCTTCTTGAACCATGGGCTGATAATGTTAACAGATTAATGATTATTCCTGGTATATCAGTGGAACCTAAAAATTGTTTTTCCCTGCAGTGGTGAATAATATGGAAAGATAAGATTTATTTCAATTTTTAAATTTTTTTTTGTGTGTGTTCTTCTTACATTTTTAGCACAAATGAGTCATCAAAACAATGATTTTTTAATTATATATCTACTGATCCTAAACTAGGAACCAGTGGGAAGGCATAACGAGATAAAATGATTTATCAAAGAAAATGAAATTAGATTTTCGAGCTTTTCTTAGTTATCTCAAGAGATGCTCACTGTCAGAAGTATCTCTCAGTGCCACAGATAATAAAGTAATTAATGCGTCTCATAATTAAAAGATGTTCCTGTTAAAAGACCTCCTGACTGCAGAATGATGTGCCATACGCTCTCATAACTGTGTAACTCATTTCATTCCTAAAGAGCATTATTCCACAACAGCTCTGAGCTTTCATTTGACATCATTTAGAGGCATCAGTGAGAGCCTGGAGAGCCCAAAGAGGACTTTCATCACTTTAAATCTCAAATCAAATACATCTTTATGACTAAATGAATGGCAATAATCATAAGCAGTGCAATCTGTTGCACTTATGTTAAATCTGTTATGTAACTCTAAAACCTAAAAGATAACTTATCTTATTACACTGTGAGCATTTTTATATGATATATATATATATATATATATATATATATATATATATATATATATATATATATATATATATCAACAAGAACAACCATTGCTCTATTAATAACAATAACAGGGGGCAGTAAAAACAGTAAGACTAGGAATAAAGGGAATAAAGATAAAACTGATATCTTGAGAGACTGTGAAGTGTCAGTGTAATATGTTCTCAGCAAAAATAACCTTATCATTAATATTTAGTACAAAACTTTATTTAGGGGGTACAGTTTAAACAAATAATTGAGTAAAAATAGAGTACAGTAGTATAAGTTTCAAAAGAGAGCAAAAAAAAAAAAAAAGAGGTATGTTGGTAACTGATAGTGTTGCCACATTATCCATGTAATACTGATAATGTCATATATGATATTGTAGTAAAATGTTAACACTACAATTCCAAGTTTTAAACACTGAATACATTAGGGCTAAATAGAGGGAATTTATGTTAAACTATCACTTTAAATGTATAATAAGAGTATCGACTTTTAGGTGTGAGTGGGAGGATTCAGAGGGAACAACTCGAGAGGAAGGAATGGAGTCGTGCACACTTACTTTCTTTATATTAACTCAGAGGGAATTTCTCTGAAGACTCCTGGGAGCTCTGGTGCCTCTGATCCTCTGCTGTGTGAAGTCTCTCTGACTTTTTCTCATTAGCCGCTTGTCATATTTGCAACTTTGTTTATAAGGGTTCTGCTTTATAAAGCACAGGAAGCAGGAACTGAGATGTAACCATACATGGTCTTACAAATGCAAATTTTGGGTAAATAACAATATAGAATTCTTATCCTATAACAGCATGCCTCATCATGTTGTATTCTTTACTTAGTACAAAGTGTGAATCATTACGTAAATGTCTGATTATGTGTCAGTTTTACTGCTACAAACTA
>CM040473.1:14850270-14915270 GCA_022758105.1 Pangasianodon gigas
CGGGGTCATTTTTATAAATTCAACTATTATTTTCTCTTGTGGACTATATGTAAACATCTTTTATGTGAAATATCTTATTCAGGTCAGCACTAAATAAACAATAACATGCATTTTGTATGATCCCTCTTATTTTGGTAAAATAATAAACATTTTGCAGATTCTGAAAGGGGTATGTAAACTTTTGAGCTCAACTGTAAGTGTGAAAGTGTCCTTAGCCTGTCTAAACTCAGCTCAATTAATAAATATGGTCCAGGCCAGGATATTCAAATTAGATTTAGACATATAAACACTTATACTGTTCCACTGAAACTCACTCAGACTTCAGACTGTAGACACTTGTTGGAAATGCTCTAATCATAGGGATCTAATTTTGTGTTGAGACATTACAAAAGGGGCTTTAAGAACATAATTTGGTGCAACATTTTTCAATAACCACGTAGCTAATGCTGCTTTCACACTGATTCACACCTCATCTGACTGTAATAAGATTCATGATGTCTTAGCTGTGAATCACACAGACTTTCAAATGACAGGAAATTTCTTACCATTCAGTAGTGATGAACTGATTCTGACCCTGATGGAGAAACTGATATATAGATACATCTTCGAGAGTAAACCACACCTCCTTGACTTCGTTTGGAAAAAAAAAACTATCAAAATTACCTGGAGGACTGAAACCTTTACATGCAATCAGTATAATACCAAAACAAGTGGTTAACATAGAAATTAATACAGTCAATAAGCATCTGTTCCACACAAATAACGATGTTTTGTAACATTATGTGCCGGTATGTATTCATATAGGAATATAGACACAATACTGTTGTCCATGTGAGCTGCTATGTTCAGCGAGGTTTCACTCGTTTACAGAAAAAAGCAGAATGTCGGAGTGTTAACAAAACACATTAGCCCCTAAAAATTAGCACTGTCATAATTACTATGTCCACGCGGTTGCCACAGGGCTCCTCTCTGCCTGCTAGTCTTTGCAGTCTGATTAAAATGGAAAAATGGAAACTAATTCATGGAGTATCAGTCATTTAAAAAGAGATAACAGATGAATATGCGAAGGACCATAATCAGACTGAAAATTTAGTGTATTACAATTACTCACGACTCACAAACTTCACTACTGCATTTCACTGTGACCTTTAACCGCTAGGCCTATCAGTGACTGTGGAATATTAAATATGATACACAGATACAGTATTTGAGAGTAATTGGTAATGAGTAATGGAATATACTAAGGGGGGTGTAAAATTTTGAATAGGATGATCGATGTAAATTGTTATTATTTTGTCTTCTGGGAAACATGTAAATATCTTATGTAGCATCTGAAGGGCAGTACTAAATGAAAAAATAAAATCTTTAAACAAAATAATAACAATTTACACCGATCACCCTGTTCAAAAGTTTACATCCCCGGCTCTTAATGTAGTATGTTGCCTTCTTGAGCATCAGTGAATGTTTGGACCTTTTTCTAATAGTTGTGTATGAGTCTCTCAACTGTCCTCAGTGTGAAAAGATGGACCTCAACATCATATAGCCACTGTTGGAAAGGGGTCAAATTTTGTCTCGCACACTATGACAGTAATGGGAACCACACCTGCTGTATCACTGTTGAATTTGTTTTTAAAAAATTGATTTGAATGTAAGTTGCAAAAATGAACACAATGACATCAGTCAAGCTAAATTTCTTTACAAGTGAGGTAAATTACACAGTGAGGTGGCATTGTTATGTAAGAGATGTTCAGTTTGATCAAAGGGAACTGTGTTGTTTGACTTTTTGTTAGGCTATTCGTCTGTGCTTGGGGCTCTGGGTTTTAGATCAAACTACATTTTTTTTTCTGTTCAAATTTATTCAAGCTCATTCAAGACATGTTGACTCTCAACTGTCTAGTATGGGGTTTCTCTAAAAATTCACTATATAGTAGTGTGATTGTCTCTCGCTTGAGGCTACGTTGTTATTAGTGTCATCCTATCCCACGAAAATCTGTGGTCACAAGCCAGAGTGATTGCTTTTTTTTGGTATAAATAATTTTACAATACTTATGTTAAGCAGTTATAATTAAAAGAGTGAATCACCTAACAACCTAGCTGAACTATAAGTTCTGTTTGAAGGACAAGGGTTTCTAATCTCGCAGCATGGGATTTGTTTCATGCCTAAGTTGGACCATGATAACGTTTGATGTATCTGAGTTGGCATACGATGTATGCGTACGAATTTCCTGCCAAATTGGACCCGACACCCCTGACATAGCGCTGACCATGAATTATTATTACAGGATGACTCACAGCAGCTCAGGTATATTATAAGTATTTTTTCTCCCCTGACTGAACAATATTTTTTTAACAAAAAAAAAAAAATCCTCTGCACTGTAGTTATTAGGATAAACTACAACAATGTGATATCAAATCTACCTGTTTATGAACTACATTTTGCTATAAAACAGATTGTAGCAGTATTGTTACTACAGTATTATATTTAATCATGCATAAATTAAAATGTATACTTTTTAATTGATCAGTGTCCTGTTTTTTTTTAATGAGGGCAAGATCATTTTGATAAAATGAGATGTCTAAAGAGGCAAAAATGTTATACCATAGATCTTTTAGTATATTCTATTCCTTATTATACCTTATGATATTGACAGACATTTAACATCCAGACACAACATAATACATCCAAATGTAATTCAACCTTTAAATAACTGTAAAGCTGTTTCTGGGAAATGAAAAAAGTCAGGATGTTTATAAGGTACATTTAAAACCTTTAAGTCAATATGCTAGTACAGAACACACTAGTTCACATACATTGTATTGTTATATAAAACCTAGCAATAATCACTATTTAGAACAATAAAATTGGTTTGAATTTATACAAACTGAGGATAATGTCTGGATAATGGATAATTTATACAAACTGAGGATAATGTCTGGATAATGGATAATTTTTGTGATATCAAAATGATGCAAAAAGCTATTTAGAGTCTAACTAACATCTAACTAACATGCAACCATTAATGTAGATGAACAAAACTAAAGCACATCCTCCCCCTAACCTGCACTGTAGCAAAAAGGTTGCTGTTGGCAAATATATAAAAAAAAAAAAAAAATGTTGGCGCCATGCAGAAATACCATCCACACTGTCAACGTACTGCTGCCATATTTCAGAGCTTAATCCGGAAGGAACAATCCAAACCCACTTGGCGGCCTGCAGTGTGTGAGCACGATAAGCTGTTAGCCATTTAAAAGACATACACTGCAGAAGGAAGCACTCTGAAACTAGCTGCAGGCTTCGAGGTATTAGTGGACCAGCACAGACAATATTTCACACAGCAGTCTAAGCAACTCACACTAATCCAAAGAGAAAGTGCATGCCTGAGGAACGGTCGAGAGAGACAGAAATAAGAGGAAAAAAAGTAGTTAATGTTGTTTCCTGCATCTCTCAGCTATATTGTGCATGTTATTTAAAATTCTGAGTAGGTTTTAATATTTGCTCTAACAGATGTGCTGCATCCTTTTACTTTGCAGCTTGATAGATTTAAGACTTTACATCAGTTACATTCATATATAATTTGTGAAGGTCCTATTGCATAAATTTCCTTTAATACCAAACTCCAGATAAGCAACTAGCATGACTGAATTGTAACAACACTTACATTTTAATGCTTAAACAGTGATTAGTGTATGGTCATGATCATGTTTTGTTTCATGGTCTCACTTCACATTATTACTTCCTGAACATGTGAGACACATCTGTTTGACTTGATGGGAAAATAAACAAAACTTTCCTGTCCATTCAATTTTATACATTCTGTTTTCATCACTGACTTTTTAAAACAAGGCTTCAGCTCAGTAATCAAAACAGATAATGCAAATAAAATCTGTGAAATGTCTGTGAAACTTCTCCCCTTTCTGACCTAATGTCTTAAGTCAGAAGAAGAGCTTGTCTCTGGTCCAGTGAGGTGCCTTCTGCTAAATAATTTAAAAGCATGCACTTGGACAAACCTCAGCAGAAGATCTGCTACAAAATCTGAGATTTTTTTCATATGTTTATCTATTTTTTTTTAGTGCTCAATTTTTCGGTGTAGTCCTTCAGTTGATGATCTATATCGGGGTGTCCAAACTTTTTTCAAAGGGGGCAGATTAGACCTCAACAAAATACCTGAAAGCCGGATATATACACAGAGAGTCATAAATATATCTACAGCAGTATACTGGAATTGAAACTAAATAATGAACATCCAACATCGGCTAAACGGTGTAGAAATTACAGTGCTTATTATATGGGGCCCCTCCAATCAGGGACCAAAAGTAATTAGATAAAATGTCATTTTTTAATACTTGGTTGCAAATCCACTTTAGTTAAGGACTCTTTCAAGAGTTCAGGAAAGGTTTTTTTTCATGCTTAGTGGTTTCCAGCTCTTTTGAAATTGCCCCTTCGCACTGTTAGCTTTGCACTTTTTGTCTGTAGCCACGACTAAATATCATTCAGTAAATTAAGTTGCAGGTGTCCCTTTCATTTTAGCTAACTGTGTTTAGCTAACACAGTCTGCTGCCACCGTCAGGTGAAAGGAAAAATTGCATGTTGACCAGCAGGCCACCTATCATACATTCTAAGAGAGAAGCCACGAGCCAGTTAACATCTGTCCACGGGCTGCATTTGGCCCTGGGGCCAGACTTTGGTCACCCCTGATCATCATGGTCTTTTGAGTTTATAAATCTCTAAAAGATTCCGTATCTTTTTTAAGTGAAAGCTATAAATTAAAGTTTTTCTTGGTTTCATATATTTTTTTTGTGGGTGGTGTAATTGGTCACAGTCACATGACCATAGCCATTTTTTTAAAGCACACACCTAAGAAAGATGTCTATATCTGAGCTCTATAAAAGCAAGTATGTAAAAAATGTTATAATAACCATTATATTTGGAAAATATAATCATTGATGGGTCTGTTATTTCTTTTTTAATAAAACTGTATTGCCACATTTATAACATCTTCAAAGGAGATAGGGAATATGTGAGTGTCACAATTTTGACCTCAAGGATAACACATGGTTCACTGTAAACACATAATAAGCTGTTTATAATCCTAACTATCCATATTTTTTATAATTATTTCTTTAAATGTAACAAAAAGATATACAATGAGAAAATAAATTATGTGATTTGTATAATTTTTAATATTGCACAATAAAGAAAATGTTACTGGTTGGTTTTAAACATTTTTTAAAGAATTTGGTCTAATTGATCTAATTTTAAACAATTTGGTCTAATTGAACTTTTGACTCTGTAGTTTCCTCTGCAGTGTTCCCTGGTAGGTGGACCTGCTATGTTAAATTGCCCCTGAATGGGTTAAATTGGCCCTGAATGTGCACATCCAGAGTGTATTCCTGCCTCGCTCTGAGCGTTCCTGGGATAGGCTCTGGATCCACCATGACCCTGACTAGGATAAAGTGGTTGAAGACGAATGAACGAATTACTTAATAATATGGGCGGTGGGGGTATTATACAAAAAAAGCTACAATCACACTGCACCTAAAAGTGACTTAACCCATTATTCTTCCCACATTTGTTTTTCTAAAGCAGAAAATTTGACATTAACCCCAAGTTATGTTTCTGATTTTTAGACCACATGTGAGATGTATCTGAAGTCACATAAAAAAAAAATTCACACTTTGTTTCTTAATTTCACTGATGGAAGACAGCAACTCCTGGATAAAGTAGTGGCTATGACTATGCTAGCTCTCTTTCACTTCTCTGCCCTCTTTAGAATTTGGCATAAACAATTTTAGATTAGTGATTGCTGCCTTTGCCCCATTTTGTTTGCTCACTTTTGGATTGGTGGGCATGTGGACAGCTCAGGAAGTAGTGTTGGAAATTGGCCACATTATAAAAGACAACATGAAGTAAGCAGTAAATTGAGAAAAAAAAAAAAAAGCAGATTGAGGCAGCCAACAAAATCACACTTACCCCTGCACAGTAAGCCAATAGCAAATAGTTTTGAACTAGAGATCTACCACAGGCTTGCTCATCTGGCTAACTGCACATTATCAGTGAGAGTGAGAGAAAGATGATTATAGTGATATCCCAGCAAGTCCATGTTCCATATGGCAGTTAAACTAATGCCATTCCAGATCATCCAGTTACGACCACTGAAATTGTTGCTCTGTAACCCCCTTTTTCAAACAAAGTGTTCCAAATCAGATTTACAGCAAAGTTATGATGAGGATAACTTCAGTGTCTCTACTTCTTCATTGCAGTATGGCTTTGCACCCTAAGTGCTGCACTTTTAGCAGCCAATGCCTCACATGATTGCACAGCAGATGGTCAATATCAGAATAATGACACATTTGAACGTGCTGAATGGCCCATGTCAAAGGGAAGTATTTGACTGAGATAATGAGAAAGACAATAATATAATGAGATAATGAGTTTCTCAGCGAAATCTGTATCAAAAGAGTTCTAGTCTTTTGCTGAACTTCCTGCCTCATATGTCTAAACTAGTCAGTGTCCTCTGGAACAAGCAGGATAGTGACAGCTTGCTGCAGACCAGCATTCAGCTCAACTCAGCTCAGTTGTACACAAAACAAAACAGTAATGCTAATCAAGTGTAACAATTTCTGACATAAAAATGACTGTTTCACCTGTGCAGTTGTGCAGTTATCTGTCAGCAAGGCAATCAATCTCAATCATCCCCATGCACTGTAAATTTAGGGGAAAGGACTTACACTTTCACCTGTAACTGCACAGTGGGTTTCCTGAATTACTGCTGAATTTATTAATAACCATGGGTTATTAAAACCACTGCATAAAGCTTTAAGTCTTTTACAGTGAAAGGCTCAAATATAAAGAGCTGATCCTTGAGATCCACAGGGACACAACATGAATTGACAATGACAGTGACAATCTTCCTCTATCTGGCTTCACTGAATGCTGCTGATAACAGTATATACATTTCTGATTTTCTTTATTGTCGGCATTTTGTTCGTGCATGGCTGTGATGATGATTATGATGATGATGATCTTTCAAATGCGTGGCTATAATTTCACTAACCATCCCGGGAGCACACAGACACTAACCAAAACTGACAGCTGGACCTAAATAAAACGGCTCACACTCATCATGGGCCATTTTCTAAAATCTGCGTTTACACATCATTTCAATGTTATCATGATGACAAAAGTAGCCAAAAATTGATGATGATGATGATGATGATGATGATGATAAATATTGTGAGAGCCCTACACTCTTTCAACTGTATATAGGGAATAAAGCTGAAAGTGCTTTAAAAGACAAAAACAAACAAATTATTACGAAGATCATTCAATCGTGTTGTTATAGCATGTTTTTAGTATGATGGTGAAACAGTTTAATGTAGGGATGATATAGTTTTGGAATAATAATGCAGGAATAATATTTAAATTGTAAGGTTTTTAAATATATTCTGTCGGGTGGTGCAGTGTTGGACTGGTATTGTGTTGGTATAACTTGGCAGTGACATACTATTGGGTTGGATTTATATGGCTTTCAATTAATATGGTGTTTGAATGGTATTGTGCTGGAATGGTATTGTTTGGAATGGTACAGTCCAGATGAGGTTACACTGGTATTTTTGCTGGAATTGTAGAATGTTACATACCCAAGATGTTCAGTAGGGTTGAAGTCAAGGCTTGGGCCACTCATGTTCTTCCACATTAACCTTGGCAAACCAAGTCTTCATGGACCTTGCTTTGTGCTAGTGTTGTCACAATACTGAAATTTCCAATTTCGATACATTACTTTGAAAAGTATTGATATCCAATAGATGAGGTGGATGAGGGTCAAAGAATGGCCACAAAATTGAGATAGACAACCAAATAAACAGACAACCAAATAAAAGATTTCTCTTCTTGTGAATCAAATTGCTCTTGTTTCTGAGACCGTGACATATTTATATTAATATCATATTTTTAAAAAAGGTCTTCATAACAATGACTACACACCAAATGTAATTATTTAAGACATCTGCCAATACATTAACTCAAAAAGCTGAGTCTTGTGTTTGTGTGTTGGTCTTTTTAGCTCACAACTAAAGTTGTAATCATAGGAACAGACATTGTAGCTAGAGTGACACAAGAGAAAAAAGCAATACAGCTATGTGGGAAATGATTATAAGAAGCATTTCAAATTTTCAGAATTGGTACATATCAATATATCGATATGTTCGACAAAACGACTTTGTGCGTTACAAATTATTACAAGTGGACATCAAAAATAAATCTTGATACTGTGTCATGCGAACATAAACTGAGAGCTATAACTGTCATTAGGCTGTGACAACCAACTTATTCAATTTGTGTGATCATTGGTTCCCAGTGAAAATAGTATTGGAGATGTAATGCTACTATAGGTGGGTTAAAAGGTAAAATACACTTCATGTTCTGTTACCATAATGACAACAATACATATGAATATAAATAACTGAAAGTAATGCTCTAACCCATATGTATATGACCCCTAACCACCTGATTCCAGCAACAATGTTGGGTGACCTTGTTCTTAATCAGCAGGATGTTTCAGAGTGCCCTTCATGATTAAGCTTAATACCGTTTTTATGGTAAATCCAATTTACAACACAATAATACTGCTGCACCACAGACCATCTCTGTTCACACACATACATACTGCATATATTACCACCTCATTTATAAAACCAGAATGAATGAAACAATGATTGTAAATTATTATCCACACTATGTAAACTGAAAAAAATGGCAGCTTTGAAAATAGAATCATTTCACTTGTGATAGATTATTGTCATGTACTACTGCCACCACATAATTTTTATCTCTTACTATTGATATGGAAAATAGATTTACTAAGGACTGAATGAAGGACTTTGAGAATCTAACTGTAGGTTTAATGCATTGCAGAAACAAATGCACTGACTATTAAGACGCATGCCAAATACAATAAACTTTAGAGCGCAGCAGTAAAGCTACACTATGCCCTTCACAGTGGGCTGGGCTGGCCTTTAGGACTAGCGACTGCATTACCCAAATGCAGATTAGGCAAGTCTTGGAGATTCGAACCAGTGATCCAAAGCAATATTTGTGGGCAATGAATCAGGATGACACATACAAAAAGGTCCTGCAGATATCGATCCATTACTTTTCTTTAAATTAGCCTGGACACAAAATAGCTATTCATTTTGAAGACATTATTATCTGTATCACAATTAGTAACCTTTATGAAATGTTGTTTGTATTGGAGTACTAGTCTGGGACCCCTTTAAAGCTGAATTCCAATGAATAATTCTGTATAAAAATTTGTCTGAAAATATTATGCAGTATACTTAGTAGACAGAGTATTAAGACAAAACCAAAAACAGAGACAGATCCTCCACACATAAGGTATTGGGATTCATCACTTGGTGTAGGAAGGATGTTTTCTGATGCACTTTTTTTTTTTGGAGCTGCTCATATTCTTCTTTGAATTTTACATCATAACTGATAATATAAAAAGCCCTTCCAAATCTTTTCACCTAAAAGTACTTTGGTCAAATATTGATAGCTGCATTTCACCATCAGTGTTTCTATAGTCCTGGGACAGCAAAATGTCTCAACACATTTGATTATGCTTCACTGGGCTGAACTTGATTGCTTCATTAGGATGAACTTGACTCCACTGTCTCCACCATCTGTGATAATGTCTGGTTATAGTTCAAACAGTTTTGCTAATGTCAGCTAAGCAATAGGGAGTGCACACAGCTCTGTACTGGACTGATCTGTCTGTTTAATAAGATCCTGAATTACAACACTTTCTTCAATCTGTTGGAAAGTTAATGATTCACTATAAGACATGGGAAAGGAACAGAAAGCAGTGCAAGTTTGCAGAGAAGGTGATAAAAGAAATGTAATAAGCAGAACTGAAATCTTTTGAGAACTGAAATCTTTTGATGTTCAGACATTGGTATCTGCATGGTTTGTCCTAAAACTTTTACAACTTTTCTTTGGTCAAATATTGATAACTGTATTTTATCATCAAGTGAGTATTACAAGTGCAAGGACAGCAGGATGTCTCAACCCATTTGATTATGCTTGACTAGGCTGAAATTAATTGCTTCATTAGGATGAATTTGGCTCCACCATTCTCAAAACAACTGTCTGCTTTTCTAGTGAAGGAGAACTTCCACTGGTGTGAATTTTGCATGCCTCTCACACCTGAGGGAAAAAGACTGTAATAAGCACTGCCAAAATCCTTTGGCTATTGAATATTGAGAATATTCTGATGTTCAGATGTTGGTGTCTTTTTTTTTTTTAACCAAGAATGAATACCGAAGGATTTATCACATATAGATCTTATATCTATAGCACTGAATTAATGTATAATGCACCTAGGTATTGCTTAAAATGAGTTCCAGACTAAACAATACTAAATATCATTTTTAAACTTATGTTTTAATATCTCAGAATAATCAAGTCAATTTCATAACAGATATATGCCATGCGCTTGAATGTCTGATGGCAATAGCTTTTAATGATCTGACGATCAAAAGATCATTTTTCACTAACAAATAAAGGAAACAAATAGGTTGACAAATAAAGGGAAAACTGGAGTATCTGTTATGCTGTGGGGAATTTATTTATTTTGCTGGGCGTGGTCTCCTCCAGAATGACCCTGCTCCATCTACAGGGGCAAGAGTGCTCACTTGAATGGTTTGATGAGAATGAAAGTTATGCCACCACATCTCACCACACCTATGGGAGATTTTGGTGTGAGACAGCGCACACCACCACCACCATCAAAATACCAACTGAGGGAATATTATTTGGAAGAGCTTTGAAAGACTTGTAGAATCTATGCCAAGGTGCTCAGAAACTGTTCTGTTCTGCAGTGACCCAGCACCTTACTAAGACACTTTACATTGTTTTTTTTTCTTTAACTTGTTATAAATAACACACACTCGTGTCTTCACAATTTCACGTACATGTATAATATTATTAACATCATACCACGGTGCAATTACATAAATGTCTGGCAACTGTTTAAGTTTGCATTCCCAAGATTTCCTCTGAGATCAAAGCTCACATCTGTGCACACAGAAACATTTAAACATATCTAGGTTTCCCCTACATATCATCATTTATGCAATTATTTACGTAATGTTTTTCAGAGTAGCCCCTTTATTTGGGATCCTAGTAAATCAGTACATGAGTATACGTGTGTCAATTAGCTTGTGAATTGGACCTGCCACAATCAGACACAGTGCAAAAGATGCAAGTGAAAATATCTTGAATATAATCAAATTTATCTAGTATTTTCTATTATAAGATTACAATAAACCAAATATATGATTATTAAATCTATTTCTATTTATTTTGCAAGCTTGAAATAGTCTTGTTCTATTGGCAGATATTTTTTTCTAATTTTAATCATTTATTTCTATAATGAAGCAAATTATCTGCCAATAAAATAAGAATTAAAGCTTTGAAATGTCTAAAAGCAGCTAAAAACAGACTGAATCATATTATATTTGATTTAAGATATCTTCAGATATCTTTTTTTTGCAGTGCATGCAAAACAAAAGGACAAAATTTTAAAGGATATAAACTAGTGAGTCGTTAATTTCACAGAAGACTTCAACAACAGAATTAAAAAGGCTTTGTATTATACGATGCAAAGCAGAAAAAAAAAAAAGAGTAATTCACTGTTACACTTCACTGAAATCCTTCGGGTAGAAACACGTGTCAGACTGGCACCTTAAAAGGTGAGAGGGAGAAAACTCATTTCATTCCTTTGGCAAAGTATTTTTGAGTAAAACAGCAAAATAGAAGGACAATACGATCAAATATGATAAAATATATTGCTGTTGGTAAAGCATTATGATGGCGTATATAGCAATCTGGGAATATGAATTGTGGAGATTTCCAGTATCACAGGTCTTTAGCTGTGGTTAATCCATAAATGACATAAACACACATTATCTCTGAGTGGATTTGATCATATGATAAGGCAAGGAATAAAAATATCCACAGAAGAAGTGTGGAATATTCGGGAGTATCCAGAACCTCAAGCCACTACAAAAGTAACACAGGGGTTGGAAAAATTCCACCACTCTGTCACAATAGAACAAACAGAACGATTTCTTTTAAAAGGTCAAATGTCCACTATGGCAATTTGCAACTGCTTGATGTTAAACTATTGATAAATTACTACAAACTGGTGCAGACTTTATTTGTTTTATTACTTCACTGTTTTTGTCAAAGTGAGAACAATAAAATGAGAGACAGACACAAATCTCAGCTCACAACCACAGGTGAAATGTTTAACTCACACCTGGCACATGTGGCATTTCAAAATGCTCAGGGTTAATGTACCATGTCCATCCTGAATTTAAATAGTTTGTATGCCTAGTTGTGCACTGCATAAGCAAATTGTGTCAGCATGTCATGTATAACCCTATTCTCTTAGAAATAAAGGTACCAAACTGTACTTTTTCTTGTAGCTAGTACAGTTAGTTTGCCCTGCTAATCTGCCAACGAAGCTAGCACAAAGCCTAGCAAGTACCATGTAAATCAATCAATTTTCACACTGTCTTATTTAGTGCATTATTTATTTTGTAATTAACTAGTTAGCTTTAGAAGCTACACTATCCGGCCAAACGTACGTGGACAGCTGACCATCACACCCATATGTGGGTCTTCCCCAAACTGTTGCCACAAAGTTGGAAGCACACAACTGTGTGCTCAAGCATGGTCCAGCATGGTCCACTAGAAAAAACAAAACTCTGGACAGTGAGGTGGGTGTTTTTTTAACAACTCCTATGTATTGATCCCAACATCACTGCAAATAGAAATGCCAACACACCCCTAAACTTCTCAGTGAATTGGTTTACTCATTCACATGTCACATGAAGATATGATCTAGATGGCTAATGTAGTAGTAAGTCATAATCTCATATCCAAGGTCAGTTTACCTGCATGACAATGCACCTGTGCACAAATCAAGGTCCATGAAGACATGGTTTGCCAAGGTTGGTGTGAAAGAACTCAAGTGGCCTGCACAGAGCCCTGACCTCAACCCCACTGAACACCTTCTGGATGAACTGGAACGCAGACTGCAACCCAGTCCTCCTCACCCAACATCAGTGGGTACTCTTCTGGCTGAAAGTACAAATTCCCATAGACATTCTCCAAAATATAGTGCAAAGCCTTCCCAGAAGAGTGGAGGTTATTATAACAGCAAACAGGGGACTAAATCTAAAATAGGATGTTCAAAAAGCACATATTGGTATGATGGTCGTATGCCAATCCCACTGATGGCTGACAGTGTCACGGCACATAGTGCCACCAGGCCCCACTGCTCCAAACGCCATGACACTGCCCTGTATTTTGCAATTACAAGATATAAAAACACCATAAAAATGTATTCATTAAAACAAACCCACAAAACAAACATGATATGTAATTTTGCTCATTTGAAAGACTCAATCCTCCAAAGACCTTGTTAGTAAATCAGCTTGCACATTTTTTGGCAATATTGTCCATATATTTACACACACAAACCTTTACTAAATCAGGGCCTGAGAGTTATGAATTTAAAGGTACATTGTAAGTCTTGTTTTTTATATGTATATGAAATGAAAGTCAATTCCATTCTAAGCCTTTACTCCATCAGACCAAAGCAGCTGTTCTAACATAAGTTAGTCAGGAAGAAAATTAGCACTTTTCTCTTTTTCCATGAATATCCCTGAAGTTTCATTAGCACCTGAACGTGTGAAAATAGTTTAACGTTGCTGAACTACAGTTTGGAATCTGCTAGTGAAAAGCTTTATTTCAGACATAGATTCCAAAAAGAAGTACTGAGCTACTACACAATTTCTTGTGTTTGAGAAATATAATATCTGTAAAACCCAGTTTACATAAATCTGTGGGTGTCAGGCTTAGTTGTTAAAATTACATCATAAATTTAGCTACATTGGATAATTCCTAATACTGATCCTGAACATTTTTCACCTTCACTACTAATTTCTTTCAACAGAAACAGCTTGACAAAATAGTTCATGCAATTATGTGGGCATGAAATAAGTCACATTTTACATGGAAATGTCAAACTATTAAGAAAAATTAACTAAAATATAAAAAAGTCAACCTGTAGTCACATACAACAGCCGTGAGCTGTGTGATTTCCCTCAGCCTCTTTCTCTCAAGGAAATGAAGAGATATCAGGCTGGCATTTTTATAGCAAATGAATACACACTGAAACAGAAACCCAGAAAAATTGGAACAGAGAGCAGAAGGATCACTGTATTTTTGGAAAACAATCTGACATATTATCACAATACATTAGTGAAATGGATCAAACTTACTGCTAAGAACACATTTGCTCAATGCCTGGTATTCAGCTAGGAATAGAAGAATGGAGGAATTTCTCAGTGTGAACCCTGACAATACCACAGGAGTCCAAGAGAACCAAGGGAGTCCAATAGCCAGAAGTCCAAGAGAACATAATTAGCCCCATCAATTGTGAGTTCCCATTATATCATGTATACCAAATAAGGCTGTTAGTTGCTCTCCTACAACTGCATTCAGCAGTACATAAACAGCAGTTTGAAAAAATGTAGCGGCTTTACAAGTACTGGAAGAAGCATGTGTTAGCCTTCACCCTGCCAGATGGGTACTTGTTGTGCAACAAGGGAGAGGCTGGGAATTGGTCATGACTAAATTCAGAGCAAATTATGTAAAACGGTAACTTCTGTACACCTGTAGCAACATTTAGTGACGTACATGTATGAGAAGCAATCAAACCCATGTTAAAAATAAACACCTCCTTTAGAACTGGCTAAGCTAAATCTTTAAATTAACAGTATTTACGCTTCATCACAGTGCTAAAACAGTGCTGGTTAAAATAGTAAATGACCTACTACTGGCCTCTGATCAGGGTTGCGTTTCTTTGCTTGTATTACTTGATCTCAGCACAGCTTCTGATGCCCTAGATAACAATATTTTTCTGTTTTTCTAGAAAATTTTGTCAGAATCATGGGAACAGCTCTTTTCTGATTTAGACCTTATCTGACTGAGCGATATCAGTTTGGTGTCATTATTGACAACAGTCTCTTGTTTGAAGCTCACATATAGTAGGACAAACCTTTATAACAGAAACATTGCTAAACTAAGATATGCAATGTTAAATGATGCTGAAAAAGCTTTAACATCTCACAAGCAGTACTGATCAATTAAAAAGAATATTATAATTACAGAAGTAATTAAAATCTCATTATCATCCCTATTTAAAATGAGAACAATAGAATCAGACCATGACTCTCATTTATAGAACAACACCTTCATGTCTCAGACGTACCTAGCTCGCACTGCATAATCTGTGCCAAGGAAAAACATTGTGAGGCATCTTGAGTGGAAATTGCTCACGTAGATGACAGAAAGACACACTCTCTCAGGGAGTATGTCACTGGATCTGGCGGACCAGTGGGAAGGTGACGATGAAGAGCAGGGGAACTGAGGTTTTTAGATTAACACGCGTCTGTGAGTGTCAGTGGCCTGAATAAACATGGACACGGCCTGTCCAAAGCATCCAGCGCCAGCCATGCATGACGGCACAGCTGGCAGTGCACACAGATACCGTTCCTAAAGCTGGGCTCTTACATGGCTTTTAAATCTAGGGAGTGACAGTATACCATGCTAAACAAATCTAAAATAGTTATACTGTTAAAGTCATGCTATACAGGTATATATAATGAGCTTGCAATAAGAGCTAGTTACCAGTTATGGTGCATCACTTAAATTTTGGTATCAGATATTAAAAACATAGTGGTTACATTAAAAATAACCACAATCCTCTTAAGTATGTTGCAATAATATTCCAGCAGTTTCATGGAGCGTATGTTAAAAATACCACTGGAGTGGGTTTGCGTTAAGAAATAGGAAAAATCTCATTAGAAAATCTGAGTTTGTATTGAACCCAAGACAGGGAAGTGTTATTGTGTCATAAAATGTAACAGCCAGTGAAGTTCCAATATGTCAATGAAGGCCATACAACATCAGTTTACCGGAAAACGGGGGTGACTGCATGTAGACTTGGAGATATTTCAAACTTGCACATTCATAGAATCAGGATTTTCTGATTATTCTGGTTTGGCTAAAACCAAGGGGATTCTTGATCTTTTTCTGTTGTCTATTGCTATTTTTCAAGTTGCTACGTCAAGAAATATAGTATTGAATATAGAAAATGGTTTAGTAGACAAGTTGGGTGATGTGAAATTATAAGCAGATACTTTATTATAGTAAAAGACACGATTTTGATTTGTTTACTATAAATAAATTTGTTAAATACTGTTGCACCCCTGCGTAAACCATGCACTTATATTGACGTGATATCAGACTCTTAACTAAAATATCTTATTTTATTATTGACATGGTAATTATTCAGCACATATTTACAAACATATGACAATATACTTAGCATTATACTATTATATTATTATTTTACTAATTGATATATTACGCATGAATTTCTAGCTACAAAAGACTGTAAAATGATTCATATCAATATTTCCGTTCCTTTAGCATCTGCTGAAATGTTCTCTAGGTTGAAAGCATTCCATAATTTTTGTAAAAAGCTCACGTTAGCGTATACTGGGAAAATTTTAAATAAGACATTTGCATCATTTTACATTTACAACTGAATTACATGTGAAGCAGCAGAGAAATGGAACAGCAAGGATTAAGAGCCCTGTTCAATTAAAAATCTCATTTTACCCAAACATCTCCTCATTTGCATGACAAAGGTTTATGACCAACAAAAATAGCAATTTAATTCTTCCAAGCCTTTCTGGGTTATTTAAGCGAATAATATAGATGTAGCATTTCACTGCCTTTGGTGCGATACTGTTTAAAGTGATTTAGCATTGATTGGCCTCTATAACGCTGTGCTACAATGAAAGAGATGATATTGGTTTCTTTAAAAGGTATTCCAGTAGGACTGGACTGCAGCATCCAAAGTCTTTACCAAATTGATTGAGGTGGCCTACTGTGAAGACCTTCGACAGTCCGGGATTTATTGGTTTCTGTGGAACTCAAATTGCCTGTGAGGCTCCGTGACAATAGGCAGGCAGGCAAAGCTTCGATGAGATAGTCAAATAGGGCAAAAAATACACAAGGATAAAAGAAAAAAAGTATTTATGGGATGTCACAGGAACAGCTGGGCTTTTTGAAAGAACCGAAAGGGTGCCACCTAAGAGAATCTTCCTGGAGTGAGCAAATCGATTTTGCCAAAGCCACCATTAAGAACAATCAATAGAAAAATATAAGATGTTTCAAACAAACTTGATTACACAGGGGAAAAAACATGGAGTGTAATCAACAGCTATGTTTCGTAGTTGTGTTATGAGCTACTTCATAGTTATAATTTTTGAGCAGAACATGAAGTTTACTGAGGTTTGCTAATATACGTTGACCAAATATCCATACTAGCAAGATGCCAATATAATATTTTTGTCACATTTACCACAGTTCACATTATTGTATTCAAAATGACAACAAAATGTTACTCGAGTTCATGAAACAACATAAAGGGATTGCATAAAGTGATACATGCAATGCTCATTCAAATTTCTCCAAAATAAGAAAGCTTAGAAGACATCCATCCTCATCCTGCTTCTCGGGAGCAGAAAGATTGCCCTAAAATGCAAGTATCCAGCTGGACACCAACAAAGCACAGAAAATCCACTGCTTTGGCAAATGTAGTGAATTGTTTTTCCAAAAGTATGGCATCCTAAAACTAAACTAGTTAACTGACACACGGAAACTCTAATGTTAAATTAGCCAATTAACTTGAAATGTTAGAATTCCAACTAAATCACCAACTAAATTTCATTTAAAATTAACGTCACATTAAGACATCAACACTAGCATGCTAACTAACTTAGCTAACTAAAGATGACATTTTGGTTTATGTTAGTTAACTAAATAATTACTACATTAAATTAAAAATAAAGCAAATAAAAAATTGTTAATGTTAATGTTAGCAAACTATCTCTTTTAGCTAGCTAACTGGCATTAAGTGAAACATAAACTTGTAGTTAATAGTAGATAAATAGGTATAGAAATACTTTTTTTAATGAAAGATTACATTAGTACTTTAGTAACATTAGTACTTTAGTAACTTTCGTAGTGTAAATCGATTATCCTAATCTTTTTACATTTCTGCTCGGTCTGAGGAGCTGCAGCTAGTTTTCCACTTAGGTAACGTCCTGTGAATGATGGTGACAGTATTTTGATGTACAGTAAGCAATTATTGTCCAAGTTGAATGTCTTCATGTTTTCATATGTCTAATTAATGTCCTTTCCATATCTGCTATAGTTGCACCTATACAGTTGTAGCTGGTGTAGCTGGAAGTGGAAAACAGTGGATTATCAAATGAAATTCAATGCCATTTAATTAGAAGTGGGTCATTTTTAAGGCACTGTCCTTACAATTTCTGCTAGCTAATTACAAATATAATGATCAGTACAAATACTCTCACCTCAAAATGCACCGAACCCCATCTGTTTTTCTGCCAAGTCCACTACTAGCTGATTTCAGAGGCCTCCTGTCGGTTTAGAGGCTTGCACTCATGATACAAGCTTTTGTCTTGCAATAAATTCCTTATTGCTAAAAGAGAGTAAACAACATAAAAGGTCCCTTTAATGTCTGTCCAGTGGATACTTCCAAATCCATCAATCCAATTCTGAGATCTCCATGTAATACATAGTAGCTTAACCTTACTGAGATTCACGGCATGAGGCAACTGAGGATACAGAGCCAGTTAGAGCAAAGCCACTCACTTCAACCAGGTGTATTTTTACTGAATAAAAACAGTTAGTTCTTGATCAGTAATGGTTTCCCAAGGGTTGACTCTCAGTCAAAGTCCTGAGTGATCGCTGATTTGGCCTAAAAACTGACTCATACATTTAGATCACAGTTCCTTGCTGCAGAGAACATCATAAACACCACCCACTTGTAGTTTGCTCATCTCTACTGTTTCTCATCATGCATGATCTTAAGCCAGTGCTGACCAAAGTTATTTTGGTCAGGTGCAAATAATCCAGGCTGGACGCTTCAATGCTAGAAGTGTTGGTTTCAAACAAAAGGACATGAAGTTCTTTTTACCAAATGGTGAACTGTAGTCATCGATTGCTGTCAACATCAACCTCCTGATTCAACAGAGTATTCTGGAAAATTGTAAAGCATCTGCATTTTTTCTGATTATCTCCTAAGTTGTACCATGGGCTTGCTATTCCTTTCGTCTACAGCAAATATGGAACGTTGCCAAGTGACTTGACTTGAAATACTCAGTGGTTACTGCTGCATTTGAGGCAAAGCAGCAACTTGTAAGCCCCTGCCTGTAGTCTTCTCAACTACCAGTTCCTTCCACTCTTTACAGAGTGACGTCAAATAAACATGGCCATGCACACTGTGAACAGTGTAAAGTGCCCTTTCTTTACTTTAAAATGAGTTTATGGCAGTTTTTGTTTTAGATCATACAGACACAGTACTTGGGTAAATCTATAACTCTGACCATACTAATCGCTGTTTTGAGACAGTAATCACCAACATTAGAGTTATCACTAACATTAGCCGGCTAGCTTGTTGCTAACCTACTCACTATTGTCTGCTGGCTAGCTTGTTGCGAAGCTACTCGCTATTGTCCACTGTAATTGCTGTACTGCAATTTCAGTCCAAAATGTTGCATGAATGTTTGACGTTCACTGTTAGAACAGTGCCAATAGCCACTCAGGCCTGTAACTGAAAAATTGTGGTTAAAGTAGCTATTTATGGGATTTACCTGCTCTGACAGTGCAAACAAAAGACATGCTGTCATGGAGACGTCCATGTTTTTTGTTCCACTTCACACGTCAAACATGCTGAGGTGGGGAAATGATATTATTACAACTTGCAAATTATCACTTACAAGGCACCATGAATGTAGCATAAAGCTCAGTCCTAGTGACTGGAAGGTTGTTGGTTCACATCCCAGTAGTGCCACTGTTGGTACTTTGTGCAAGACCCTTAACCCTGGATTCAAATAACAGTGATTTTTTTTTTTTGCATTACTACAGACTGGTCACTAGTAGCCATTCTTAAGTTCATTGCTGAAAGAAAATTTCTTACCACCCTCAACTACCATTAGTAGTCTCCCCATAACTTTGCTTCACATAAAGTCAAACTCTGCTCAGCTTCATACCTCCCTGGAAAAACACTACTTTGCACAGCAAAGGTTCTTCCAGGATCATTGCCTTAAAGACATTATGGTCACTGTGATAATAATATATCACAAGGTGAAAGATGGCATTAACACTCAGGAAGAGAAGCAGTACTTTAAACAAAATAAAGGTTGAGTCCACAATTTCATGGATGTTTTTTAAATGATGCAGAGTCCTAAACTAAAAAGATGCCAGATCTTAGATCTTCAATAAGTATGATGCTCTGGTCTGCTCAGTCTTATGGAGAAAAAGCACTCAGCAGGAAGACGAGACTCAAGAGTGAATAATAGCCTTCATGCAGCAAGGAGGAATACAGGGCCATTAGTGACTATCTGAATTTCCCATTAGACTCTGACAACATTGAATACAAGGGAAAAAAGACGTTAGATATGTATGTATGTATGGAGCACAACAGCAAGGTGATAAAATGAGTAGCTACAGCACAATACACTCTTCTGTATCATAAACAAATCTCCAAGTAACTGAATTAACTGCAGATTAACTGATAAGAAAACCAGCATCATCTAAACACATGCTCGAAAGAAGAACAAGGATCGATTCAAGATGAACACATCAAAAAGTTTGATTAAAACAAGATCGGTTTTCATATTGCAGTCTTATGATTAACAAACAATATATTGTGCAGCAGATTATTAATTTGTGAGTTTAAAGATCTGTTCTATTATTACCCTAATTTTAAAACTGCTGTGTAAGTTGTTTAGGAGGTCGTAAAAAACGAATTAGGTTTAAATTATCTTCAGGAAATTGTTGTTGGTCTGTTCAGAGATAGCTTTTTAATCTATTTAGGTTTTTTTTTAATCCTAATGATCTGACAAGTTTAACTCAGTGAGATTTGATAGGACTGCATTGTCTACTCTGCAAAACAAAGTTAGTAAAATAAATTGCATTCAATAGTTTGGAACAGATTACAGTAGATGAAGGTAGCATCTGTGAATCAAAACTGAGTTTTGGATTTAAATCTTTTCATTTTATTGTTGTCTTACTGTGATTCCCCTTATATATACAATTTATATATTTACATATTTTTCTTTGACCTTCCATTAGGTCATTATATATTTTTCTTGGTCCCAAAACAATTATTAGCTAGCAACAGAAGCAGATGGCTTCATCTACCTCAGCTGGGCCAAAAAAAGTGGCAGCTTTTTTTTTTCCATCTACTTTTAGTAACACAATAAATTGCTCAGTTTGTTCAGGCAATGAGGCAATGCAACATCTTATTAGGTTTGGGATCTTCATTCTAGATCTAATTACACACTTTTGTCCCCTCAGATTGTGTTCACTTCTGGGTGGACTTTTTGACTTCAGTTTACATAATGAACAGGCAAAAGTTTATAGTTCTGCTATCCAACTTAAGGCTTTAAGTTCGTTAGCTGACCAGTCTGATTGAAATGCACATTTATTGAAGCTGGATGTCCATTAAGATAGTTAGCCTTGATGGACAAGAACATGATCTTAATCACTTTAATATGTAATATAAAATAAACACACCATTTCCATTGCTTAAATGACAGTCAACTCCATTTTCCTATAGTTTATTTAGCTATTTTTATTCCTTTTTTGTATTATTGCAATAATAACCTAAAAAGAGTTATATCACAATGTGACTTTTTCTCGATATCATTCAACCCTTATATGTTTTACCATGATAAACACACCATAAAAACCCAAGGTACTCAATCAATGGTAGTCAATCACAAATCCACAAATTAGGCTTCCTAATTTGAGGTTTCCAATGTTTTATTTTCTGATAATTTTCTGATAAAGTCTCTGGCATTATCAGAGGAAAAAAAAACATTAGGGCAAGGCAATGAGCTTTGCAAAATGGGGTTGAGTTTATTATTGTTGCTGTATTGTGTTACAAACCATACTTATAATGCACTATATAAGGCATGATAACAATTCACATAAATTATATGACATGTTAATAAACAATTATAAAAATGCATATAATGCATTATAATGTTTATCAATGTGTTCATAGTTTATTATAGATATGACATTCAGAGAAATTGTTACCAGAACTTGACAGCAACTACAACCCTGGTTTAACTCCATGTATAAAATAAAACACATATTGTAATACCATTCACCTGTGAAAAATGATTCCTTGTTCTTTTATTATGAGGTGATGGTGATTCATGAAAACTCAGTACCCTACCAAGATGATTTCTCTTTATCTACCTCCTTTCTATAAAGATGACTACCCCTAAATGAGAGCAGATTTTACACTGCGTTCTAGCTGCCCCATATACTTTATATATGAAATCATTACCTGTCACACCACTAGCACTTCTCATCCGAGGCACACTGATTTTCTGAAAATTGCACCCACTACACCCACTTACAAAGTTTATTGAAACAAGGGAGGCTAAACGGTGTTATATAAAATTACGTTTTTGGATGTTATAGCACATCATGATCGCTTTACAGCTGTTCCTTCCCCTTGATATATCTTTGCTAGGTGACGCATATACAGCAGAAAAGCAATCTCTATCAGAGTAATTCCTAACGCAAACAGTTTGCTGTTTCACCAATGCATCACCAATGGCATGTACGGTTCTTAGTCCAGCAACAGAGACAGAGTGGAAAGAAAAACCAACAGAAAGCTGCAAAGACATTATCTGTCCTTATCCATAAATTCAGTTCTGGAGCTGGTTATTGTCTCTCCAGGACACCTTCTGTCACTGGAGTTGATGATGTGTTGTCGTGGATGGCAGTTTTAGTCCTGTTGCTCAGTTCTCCAGTCACAGCTTAGGAGAAAGATGAGCATGAACAGATGAATATAAACACAGAGAGTATATTAAGCTGTAGAACAAAGATGCCAGAAGCACTGGTACTTCTGTTTCTTATCTTTCACACCTTGGAATAAATAGCGAGTAGTGCCGAGGCATAAAGTCATTGCACACATACATTACCTATTAACCCTGTCAGATTTCTACTACTTTTTGAAGAATGAAATAAAACAACAAAATTCTCAGGTACTACTACTCAAAGTGCATAAAAAAATTCACATTCCTGGATAAGAGCGGTATAGAGAGTAGAAGTCTGATCTGATTATTCAGACCTCTCCAATCATTCTATGCTTCATTTTGGGTAGTAAAGTGCTGCCCTTGACCACAGGCTTCACAAATCACAGCTCAGGAGGAGGCAGATGTAAAATTAAGATATTTCAAGTTCTGGCACCTCTGCTTATATTTCCCATGGTGGAATAAATGGTTCGTAGTTTCAAAGGTTGAAAAGCTGAAATTATGGGCTATTAGAGCTGGGCTTCTCGTCCCATCAAAGCAATTTTGGGAGAAAAAAAAGCTAATATGTAAAACTGGTCAGCAGTACCATTACAGATTTTAGAGAGAAAATAATATAGTCAAATTTTATGCAGACACTAAGGATTTATTCATTTAATTGTCATTCTCAACCTCAAATATATGACCACATACATATAAAATAAGCCACTTATTAAGTAATTATTAAATAACACAGTGGTGGAAAAATCATAAATTCATTAGCTAGCCCACATGAGCCCACATGAGTAGATTTGTTTGCCCAGAAATCTAACTGACTAGACTAAAAATGGTAGCTAACAGAGTAATAAAGTATAGAGAGCTAGTTAGCTAGTTAAGTGCATTAATACAGACACAAACAAGTATATTAATTGCAAATCAGCCACTGTTATTATCTTCTTTTAAGAACGTTTCTAAGGTAGCACATGTCCTCGAAAAAAAGGACAGTAGATATGAGCTGTAGTGTTTTCTCCTCACATCACTTATAAATGTTATTTGCAGTATGCCCTAATGTTCTTTATCTATTTGTTTAATTCTTGCTAATTTTCTGACCAATGATTTGTTGTTAAAAGACCATTAAAAGCTTAATATTTGCAACATTGGGCTTAGCACTTTTTTTTGCCAAGGAGTGTATACATGCTACCAAAAGTGATTTCTATGTGTGCTTCTGCTTTCAGACTCAGCAGACAAACTAACAGGTGAGAAAGCACTCTTAATATTGGTCAGGCCCTAAGCGATATAGTATGTAGTGGGGATCTCTGACTACTTGGACCTCTGCACTCTGTCTAACCATGCTGTATTCAGTACTACACTACACTGAGTCGGAGAAGAGCTGCCCTTTAGCACACTCTTCACAGTGCATTCACGGGCCACTGCTAATGCACGTCCAGGCAGGCTGAATCACTGAACCACAAAATGTATCTATGCAAATGGCCCCAAGTCAAGTGTTACTCCATAAACCTGAATATATAGACTGGCATATGTCTGGAAACACTGTAATATCAGCATCACCGGTCTCACCAGGCCATGTCCAACAAAAGCAAGACATAAATCATATTCAGCATTGGTCACGGTCACAAGTAATCAACACACCACATAACTACAGGAGACAAAACCCTGACCTGCAGGAGCTGATAATTACTTAAATGGAGCTGGATGGAGCTCTGCATAATAGCATGTGTTGATGACTGCTATAGAAAGTACTGGCTAGATGGAGGGCAGAAAATGAGATGTATATTATTCTTCTGCTGCAGTGAGTAATCTAATCACATCAGCGACATTTCCAACAAGCCACCAAGAACAGTAACTCTCCCGGTACATACATGTGCACGTCACTTGTTATAGGTTAACAGACAACCCCAAATAACTAGTTGTTATTAAGTAAAACGTGTTAAATATGTGCACTTTAGTCACTCAGGATATACTTGAGTGTGATGGAGGGAGAAGAAGCCTTTTAGTCATCTTGCAGTTATATATATCTGGCCAATTAGAAGACTAGCCAAGGAAAAATAACCATGTCTCCCCTAACATACACACAGACAAAACAACAGCATATATACCCAAACACTCAGGCACACACAGAGACAAAACAAAAAACACAAATACATGCAATATCAATTTAATAATGATGATATTTTAAGAAAACCATATTAACTAAACAAAGTCAAACTAAGGACCACTATATTTCAATACTTTGTTCAGGATTATGTTATCAACCCCACAATTAACCTCTAATCATTATTATTTATAATCATATCTAGTTTTATTTATCAAGTAAATAAAAGATTTACTTCACAGTTACACTGCAGGTTTGGTTCACGTCCTGCATTTGGTTTCAATTCAGGGTTAAATCGCTTTCTCACTGCAATCGAACCTCACTACAGTTCAATTGGAAGCAGACTCAGAAAACCTCACTCAGACACTGTTGGACACACTTTGTTCTAGTCTACACCCAAGCGTGTTTGTTCTTTGTTTTCATTAGTCTAAATGAACCACACTGAGGGGGAAGGTGTACCAGGGTTTGATTCAAATAGACTAATCACTGCATATGTGAAAGCACCCTTAAAGGTAGAGGAAGTGCAAAGTTAATAGTTAACAGTTCCTATGCAAATAACGCTATATGTTTAAGCAGTCTGACAGTAATTTGAAGCAGTTGGCTTTTGGGACTGGTTTATTACCTCAGGAGTTTGTATACTCAGGAAGGCTTAGGAAGAATACCGTTCCTCTTTGGATTAAGAACCCTATTCATATTCATACGATAATGTCTGTCATGTCTTCATTACCGGCCTGTACAAATTCCAGAGACACTCTGCAGTCATCAGTATCCTCCAGAGCGCTTTTAGGTGTTCTGTGATTATTATTCTAAACAGCAAATTAAGCGTAACCAGAGATGAAAGCTGAAGAGGTGTTTTGTGTGTGTGTGTGTGTTCGCTGAACCAAGGCTTATATAATCAATGATTTGAATAGCCAATGAATCCAGTGTCAAGAATAACGCTTTATTTCAATAAACTGTTGACCTGCTAGGTATCATGAGTTATCATCTAGGACAGGATTCATGGACACTAATGTGACAAAAACCTGCTGCTCCTGATGTTTACTGTTAAAGGTTTATTAAGGGGATCCACACAGAATTTAAGATTATGCAAATAGAACACTTCATCTATTTCTGAAATGGATGAGAAATGCTAAACGATGCAGAGCAGTGCAGTGTTCTGTAATGTTCATGACAACTTCAGTAGTTGATACCGTGTCTTAAAGATATAGTTAGCTGAACCTAGCTGTTTTGAAACTCAAAATCCTAACACATGCACGCACGTACGTTAATAACAAGCTGCATATAATCATAAAATTGCTGCAGATTTGTCAGGTGCATGTTCATGCTAAAAAAAATTCCATTCTACCACATCCGAAAGGTACACTACTGGATTCAGATCTGGTGACTGGAGAGGCACTGAAGCACACGTTTATTTTTTGTGACATGGTGCATTATCATGCTGGAGGTAGCCATTCTAAGATGAGTAAACTGTGGCCATAAAATGATGCACATGGTCAGCAATACTGCTCAGGCTCTGGCATTCTCATCAACAAGGCTCACTGGATGTTTTTTTTTTGTTTGTTTTTCACAGAATTTTGTATAAACTCTAGAGACTGTTGTGCGTGAAACTCCCAGGAGATCAGCAGTTTCTGAAATGCTCAAACCCGCCTGTCTGGCACCAACAACCATGTCACACTCAAAGTCACTAAGATCACATTTTTCCCCATTCTGATTAATTAACGTTCTGATTAACTGAAGCTCTGGGCCTGTATCTGCATGATTTTACAGCTGCTACATGATTGGCTGATTGGACAATTGCAGGAATGAGCAGGTATGCAGATGTTCCTAATAAAGTGGCTGGTGAGTGTAGTGTTTTTAAGTAAAAGTGACTAAGCCCACCTTTAAAAGGTGCAGACATGTGATAACCTTTCTTGAGAATAAACACAGACAGAGAACCTTAATTAAAAAGCCAAAAGTTTGCGAATACATATTGGATGGTCTGTAGCAAAACAAAACAAGGCAATGGCTCAGACTAAACAATGCATATTTGTAAGCATCTAAGAACTTTTGAGCTCTTTAATATGTGTGAGACAGACACAAGACATTGCTTGCTTTGACTGGACTTTAACAGCAGGACGCAACCCATGACTTAATCGCATGTATGCAATTCCACACCATTCTAAAAATAGAGTGATGGCAATTAACGCCTCTGTGATGAAGACCAATTGGATGTACAGTAACACTAACAACAGGATTTATAACTGATACTAGTGTTGCACTATTAGTCACACATTTAACCAAATCACACCTTTGGTTTCTACAAATGTAATTAGTTACAAAACACAAAAACTGAACTGAATATTTAAGAGTAAGTTTCAGAAACGTGTGATCGCAAATAGAACGACTGACCAGAAATAATCACAACAAAATATCTAACATCTAACACTGAAATATATCTGAAAGTTTTACCTCTAAAAATTAGAAAGCTAAAAACATTAAGCTAAAAACATTACAGTGTATATAACCAAATGTCAGTCCTATATTTAGCAAAAGGCTCTAATTAATGTATTATATCTGATAGATTACCTGCTGTGTCAGAATTCATTAATAATAAACATAAATACCAATTAAATCACAATCATTTTTCCCTGGCAAAGTTGATAACAATGTTTCTATGAGTGCAACAACGATGTAATAAAATTAGGCATGTGCTAATAATCAGTTAGATGATACACTATATGCACAAAAGTCTGAGCACACCTGACCATCACAACCAGATTGTTGCTTGCTGAACATCTCTTTCCAAAACCATGGGCATTAATATGGAGTTGGTCTCCCCATTTGCTGATATAACAGCTTCCACTCTTCTGGGAAGGCTTTCCACTAGATTTTGGAAAGTGGCTGTGAGGATTTGCCCATTCAGCCACAAGAGCATTAGTGAGGTCAGGCACTGACATGCATGTGTGCTGTTATAAAAATATGATCAATGACTGTGTGGTGCAATGCAGCCCTCAGCCCTGATTTAGGAGGAGCTTGCTTAGGTAGGCAGTACTTAAACCAAAATATTCACAAATGAAAAAATATATTAATTTAAATAGTACAGATTTAAATAGTACAGATCTTCTGTACATGTAATGTCTTTTGAACACAAAATTGAAGAAGGTATACATATTACAAAAATCTGGGGTTATAAATAGCATTAATAGTTATAGTATGTTGGATCAATCTGAAATGTCTGAAAAAAATCCTTCATAGGTGGTAGAGATCCTACAACTGTGTGGTTAATTATGTGGAACAGCTATAATCAGAAAAAAGAATCTGCTCCAACCAGCCTCCAGTCTCAGCCTTATTGACAAAATTAAGTTAAATTGAGTCTATGTTAAAAATATTATCTTAATCCCTTTCTTGCGTGGGTGTGCTACTCATATCTGATGGATTACTGCTACTTCCTCCCTCAAATTTCAGTCAAAGCAGATACATTTAGAGCCAGGAGGGCAAATGGATTTTTTTTTACTATATGCATAATTGTATTATTTCCATGGTAAGGCTGACATTTACATATATTACTTGGCAGTGTTTCGTGCTCTCAATATAAAAGCTGTCCCATTCAGAAAGCAGGAATAAGAAAAATAACATACTTTATACTGACAACTTCAAAGGAATATCACATGTACTTTTCAGAGAACTCAGTCCCACAATTCTGTTGAACATTTGTATAGTTAATATTCTGAAATGTCTTAAATATCATATCAGAAGTGGCCTTCAACTTTACAGCATTTGGTCATAAATGTTCAATATTTATCTGTTGGTATTAAAACTGCTCCATCTAGCAACCTAAAGTTTCTCATGTTTGTCTACAAAAACATTTAAACGATATACAGTGGATATAAAAAGTCCACACACCCCTCTTAAAGTGGCAGGTTTTTGTGAAGTAAAAGAATGAAACTAAGATAAATCATGTCAGATTTTTTCCTACCTGTAATGTGAAATTGCAAAGAATACAAATAAAGTGAAAAACAATCAGGAACTTTTTAGGGAAAAGGGGAAAATAAAAAACTTACAATAACCTAGTTGCATAAGTGTACACTAAACTAACTAACCTAAACTAACTTTTAATTTTATTACACCTCTCAGTCTTTTTGGGTAAGAGTCTATCAGCGTGGCACATCTAGACTTGGCAATATTTTCCCACTCTTTCTTGCAAAAACATTCTAGATCCATCAAATTGTGAGGGCATCTCCTGTGCACAGCCCACTTTAGGTCACCCCACAGATTTTTAGTTGGATTCAGTTAGGTCATTCGAAAACATTGATCTTTAAGTTAAGCCATTCCTTTGTTGATTTGGATGTATGCTTTGGGTCACTGTCATATCTTCAGCTTACTAGCAGACACCTGAAGGTTTTTCACTAAAATCGACTGGTATTTGTAGCTACTCATGATTCCCTCCACCTTGATAAAAGTTCTTTGATCCTTCTACCACCATGCTGTTCTTTTGGTGATTTGCTTCTTTTTTTTTTTTCACCAAACATACCTTTTGGAATTATTAGACCATAACACAGTTTGCCACATGGTTTGGGGTGATTTAGTTGAGCTTGGATGTTTTTTGTGAGAAAGAGCTTCTGTCTAGCCACCCTACCCTATAGCCCAGACATGTGAAGAATACAAGATTGTTGTCACATGTAGAGAGTAATCAGTACTTGACAGATATTCCTGCAGCTCCTTTAATGTTGCTGTAGGTCTATTGGCAGCCTCCCTGTTGATTTTTGTCTTGTTCTTTTGTAGATTTTGGAGGGACGTCCTGTTCTTGATGATCTAATGTTTTGGAAATTGTTTTATACCCCCCTCCTGAGCGATACCTTTCAACAAGTGAGATACCGTACATGCTTTGTAAGCTCTTTGCGTACCATGGCTTCAGGGGTAACATGAAACAAAGGAGATGTCAAGAAAATCCTGCAGAAACAGCTGATCTTTATTTGGGGTTAATCAAAACAGCTGTAACCTTACAAGAGGGTTTCTTGTTCAGAAAAAGTTCTAAGTAGAACCCCTTTTAGTCACCATCCAAAGAAAGCTTCAGGAATCATATTTTCTATGACTGTAGCTTCCATTATAGAGAAAGCTCTTGTATATTTTGTTGAAAGACAAATGCTATAATCTAATCTATTTAAAGTTACATGATGGCAGACATCTAAATGCTGCTGTTGTAATATAATATTCACAGAAAAGCTTGATATTCAGTAGTGATGACAACACTGGCTCTGTTTGTTATAAATGGAAGAAAGGCTGACAGACATTTGGCTTTCTGCTGTGTTGTGTTGTGCTGTGTTGGACATGAATTAACCAGCTGAGAGAGAATCGCTCTAAGGAAGAAGCTGCCATGCTTAATAACACCACTCTGAAAATAAGGAGAGCTGAAGTATTCACCAGCTTCTGTCCTCCATGTTATCTCAATGCCTCTTCTGAAGACTCTGATACTTAACATTTCATCCAACTAAAACTTCCGCTACAAACAGCAACTCACTGAGCTGGGAGATTTCAGGATTTAGAAAATGGGCTCTCCCACGCTGTGAATATCACTTAGAAAATGCAAATTTGTTGCATGTCTCCAATTAATGTAATCTCTATCCTTATTCTGCAGTAAAAAAAATTTTGCCCAAAAGGATATTATTTTGTTAGACTCCTCAAGAGGCACATTAGCTAATTCATTCCTCTTCATGCATTATCTCTGAAATTGTACAAACAGATTTACTAAATGTGGAAACAGGATTTTTTTTTTCTGTCAAGAAACAGGATTATATTTTGTAGTAGGATTTCTCTCATTACATGTTTATGAACTGTAATAACACTTTAGATGTGACTAATCTGAATTCCCATGTCTATACAGTGAGTGAAGATAAGTATTTGGATAGTTTTTTGTTATTTAATATACTTCCAATGCATGTATCCATTTCAAATGTACACACAATGTCATTTAAATTTGTACTAATAAATAAGAACAAAAAAGAATGTAGTCATAAGCACAAACAAAGATATGGTTAAAAAATGAAACTGATGAATAAAATGAAAAGCTATTGTTGGCATTTACAGCTTTGAGACATGTACTGTATGAAGTAATTAGGTTTTTGCAGCACTGTGGGTCAATTTTTGCCAATTCCTCTTGGCAAATCGTCTTTAGCTCCTCAAGGTTACAAGGGTCCCTGCGATGGATCAGCAACTTCAAAATCCTCCAGAAATAAAGTCAGAAGGTTGGCCAAACTATGCAAGCACCTGTACCTTTGTTTTTAAATACCAGTCTTGAGTTATTTTGGCTTTATATTTGGGGTCATGGTCTTGTTGAAACATCCATCTCTTCAGATTCAGTTTCTTGTCCAATGTGATCAAATTCTCCTCTTATATGCCCCAGTACATCACTCCATTCATGTTTCCTTCAATGACATGTAATGCCCCAGTTCCATTTGCAGAAAAGCGGCCCCATATCTGTCATTCACTATGGGTATAGTGTTCTTGGGATCATGCATTTAAGCCTTCTTTCTCCAAACAAGCTGAATTATTGAGAGTTTTTATTTCATCTTTTATTTCATCAAGAGTTCTCATTTGTCTAAATGCTCACGTGCAAAGTTTAGACATGCATCTCTGTGCTTCTTCTTAGCAGAGGAGTTTTGCATGGGGTGAAGATTTTGATTACAGTGCAGTTAAATGCTTATTGTTCTCTGTATAACTGTTGTTCCTGCTGCTTTCAGGTTGTCCTGCAAATCTTTCTGAATGACTGCTAGCTTATCTCTTATCATCCTTATCAATAGCCTGAGAGCACGTTGTGAATCCTTGCATGGCGGACCTGTCAGGAGACCATTAACTGTAGTTCCATTAACTTTATACCTGCATATTTTCAAACAGTTGCCCTCACTGGAATGTTTAAGTTCTTTGGTATGCCTCTGAAGCTTTTTCCGTTCGAGCGTTGTTTAATAATGTTGTCCCTGAGGAAGCTCCTTCACCTTCACCGTGATTGCTACTTGTTGCATGAAATCTTCCAATGAAACCAATGGCAACATCTTTTATAATAATTCCTAGCGCATTTTGCCTGAGAACATTTTTTGCTGCTATTATATCTAGAACTTGAGTGTCTTGAGTGTAAATTCTAGAGACTGTTGTGTGTGAAAATCCCAGGAGATCAGCAGTTTCTGAAATATTCAAACCAGCCCATCTGGCACCAACCCCCATGTCATGGTTAAAGTCACACAGATCATACTTTTTCTTCATTTTGATGTTTGATGTGAGCATTAACTGAAGCTCTTGACTTGTATCTGCATGATTTTATGCATTGTGCTGCTGCCACATGATCGGCTGATTGGATAATTGCATAAATGAGCAGGTGTACAGGTGTTCCTATTAACGTGGACAGTGAGTATATATTAAATAACAACAAAAACTGTCAAAATACTTACTTTCCCTCACTGTAAAGTTAAACACAAAGTCTTAAATTTTAAATAAATGGTAGACCAATTTCTTGCTCTGACTTGGTGACTCAAACTGTACAAAACGATTAGACAGAAAACATGATATGGACACACCTATAGGACCTAACTGATCTATATCATTCACAGTTAGTTTTAAATGATAATATTTCTGAACCTATCTTATAAGTGTTACTCAATGCAATACCAATACAATTTGGTCATAACTGCACAGCCAAACAACATTTATTTTTTAATGAATTAAATTAAATAAAAATTATATATTAGCTAGGGCTGAGCGATATGACAATATATCAACACTGATAAATTACATCAGTATTTATATATCAGTGACAAACTGACAAACTGAAAGCTGACTATATATGTATTGAAACTTTAAAATAGTAAAATGTTACAATTTTGTACAATTTTTATTTCTTCTTCTTTTCCTTGTTAAATGATTTATTTTAGATAAATAGATAAAAGTATCATTTCAACAGTTTTCTGTAGCAAATTATTTTATTATTTGCAAATCTATATAATGTACTTATGTATCATAGAAATGTTTTCAAGTATTTCCCATCCCTAATGTTAACTTACATTGTAGGAGTGGAAGCCAAAATGTTTTAGTCAAAAGAAAATAGATTTCTTGGACAGTTTCCATAAATTTTCCCATTATATAAAAACAGGATTATTGTTGGCAGATGGAGTCTTGATGACATACAATAAGACAATAGAAATGACTAATCCAATTCCATATCCATATATTTCCATTGTCCATATATTTAAAAATGTTTACAAAAAGTTTGACGTTTAGACTAATCTTAAACTGAACTGTTCAGCTCAGAAAAACTTGGTCTTGCCTTGTTCAAGATAAGAAGTGAATTCAGGTGAATATTCTCTGCCCTGCTAGTTTTCAGATATCATCTGGCAACCTTCAATTCTATTAAATTCAATTCAATTCAATTCAACTCCCATTAAACAGAAGCTGCACACACACACACACACAAATAGTCCAATGTTTTGCTGTCTCCTTCTACACTGTATTTCTCAGTATGATGACACTGAATTTCACTGGAAAATTGAGTGCGACAATAGATGAAATTGATGAAAATTTTTATCCTTTTAAAAGCCATTGTATCTGCACTTGCAATGTCCCCCTGTGACTTCCTGTAACTTTTCACAGGAACTTTTTCTTCAAGTCTTCAAAAGTCTTCAAAATAGGTGTATAAATGCAACATGCCTTGCACAACTGGTCTCTTATTTGGTGTCCTTTCATCTATCCTGGCTTACACCTACAGTGCCGTATGCTTGTTGCCAGTCTCCACCACTACTTTGCAATTTTGCACTACACCATCCAAGGCATTGGAATGGCTTTAGAAATATTTTACAAGAATTTACTGCCCACTGTGTTTTCATCCTTAAGGCAAACTTTCTCACTCAAAACAAGTTACACTCATTATGTCTGTCCCTGCTAGACTAATGAGGTTGTAACTGGCCAGTTCTGATAATTTTGATAGTGTACAAGGATATAGCATCTGAGGCTAAGACAATTCCAGTCCTAACTGAGCACATCTAATCCAAATTGCCAGTCTACTTAAAAGCAAGACGCTACAAGTAGAAATTATTTTGGTCATGTCAATCACTTTTCAGATTTTTGGATAAATTGTAATAAGCATGGTGGCGCAGTGCATAGTGTTGCCACCTCACAGCTCCACGGTCCTCGTTTCAAACCTAAGCTTAGGTTACTGTCTGTGTAAATTTTCTCATCTTCTCACCATGTTCATGTGGGTTTCCTCCAGTTTCCTGCCACCTCCCAAAAACATGCAAGTAGGTGGACTGACTATGCAAATTGCTTAAGAATGTGTGTGTGTACACGGTGCCCTGTGATGGATTTGTGCCTCATCCAGGGTATATTCCCTCTTTGCACCCAGTGATAAGCTCAGAATTTATGCCATCGCTGAAAAGGATAAAGTAGTTACTGAAGATAAATGAATGAATGAATGAACTTGCCTATCTGTAATAAAATGTCAGAACTCCACAGAAATATTTCAGTGTTTTTATATTCAGTCAATCATGACCATGATGTGAAAGTTAGCAGCTTTGAAAAAGGTTATCTCCACCAAATTCCAAATCATGTCATGTCATACACTATATGACCAAAAGTTTGTGGACACCTGACCATCACACCCATGTCAGCTTAATCCCCAAACTGTTGCCACAAAGATAGAAGCAAACAATTGTAATGAATGTCTGTGTATGCTGTAACATTACAATTTCCCTTCTCTGGAACTAAGGGGCTCAAACATGTTCCAGCATGACAATGCCCCTGTGCACAAACTGAGGTCCATGAAGACATGATTTGCCAAGGTTGATGTAGAACAACTCGAGTGGCCTGGACAAAGCCCTGACCTCAACCCCACTGAACACCTTTGGGATGAACTGGAACAGCGCCCAAGCCTCTTCACTAATGACCTCACTAATGCTTATATGGCTGAACGAGCACGAATTCCCACAGCCACGCTCCAAAATTTAGGGGAAAAGTCTTCCCAGAAGAGTTGAGGTTATTATAAAAGCAAAAGTTCCCATTCTGGAACTGGATGTTCAACAAGCATATGGGTATGATTGGTCAGGTGTCCACAAACTTTTGGCCATTTTCGGGCAGTTTCCCAGACAGTTTCTGGTTTAAAGTATGCCAGGAGTAGGCCTTAATCTAAAATAGTGAACCATGGCTTAAAAAATGACTTTCTGAAACATAGATTAAGTACCATTTACTAACACCACTAACACCTGGATTATGGAGTCCTGAACTAAAGTAAACAAGATTAATTTAAAAACCACCTGTGCTAGTCTGAATTAAGTGGACCGAGGTTGCCTATAAAACATGGAATGGACCCAGAAAAGCCTAAAATTGTATGGAACTGGAGAAGCAAATCCAAGGAAAACAATGGCAGCAGAAAAGAGACTGTGCTCAAAAAAAACTTTACTGAGCATGAGAAAACGCTTTTAAAGCAAATAGTTTCAAGACACCCCTTCATTGAAGATAATCAAGAAATCAGCTGTGGAATAAAAGAAAAGGAATGTCTGGAAATCTATTTGTAATGCATCCAATGCAAATGAACACACATCTACAAGAAAAATACAACAACTTCGGGTAAGAATCATTAGCTTTATTACCTTACTGTTTTGTGAAATCATTGGGTTGACATTACAGTAGTTATTCAATACAGGTGTTGTAGAAGAATATTAAAATAAACCTCAAAAAAAACTGCTGCTGAAGCCCAAAGAGAGGTTTAAGACTGGCGGAGGACCTGCAAATAAAGATACTGACCAGCTGGATGAGTTACTGACAGGAATAATGGAGAGCCAGCAACCTTTGGAGAACATACCAGATGATGACCATCTAGATAGTTCAGATGACGGATCACACACCTACATTGAGTAGATGAGTATATTTCACTTTGCCTTTTCTTTCTCTCCTTTCAAACTTTCATTTGCTTCTGTGTCGTCTGTTGATAAATATCTAATTTAATCTGCATTTATTTGACAATATATATGACCTGTTCTTGTTTCAAGGAGAAAGTCATATGGACAGAACTGAAGAGTCGCAAGGTGGTTTACCCTCCACATCCTCAGACGCACAGGTGGCAGTTTCTGCCAGTACTGATCGCAAGAACAAACGACTCACTATCCATGAAAGGCTGGTTATGGAATTTCACGAACATAAGTTAAAGTATCTTAAGGAGGAGTGTGAAATCAAAATGAAGACTCCAAGTAGAACTGGAAATGAAGATGAAGGAAAGAGGGAGATGCAACTGCCTCAAATGTCACATCAATACATGAGTCTGTGAAATAAATATTGTTTTATTAACTCATGTTGGATGTTATGGCTATTTCTGTAACATACCAGACAAAATTTACTTTTAAAAGTAATGCACGTCCTTATAAAATAAATTTTACTTGCTGATTACATGTGAAAATGTATCTGATCTAAGCAGAAGGATGAAAAGGTAAATAATGTCAAAAATATCTACTTAAAGTGGCACAATGCAAAAGCTGTATGCAAGTCCTTCTCGGTGGTCTGTTGTAAATGGTGGTAGATCTGGATTGTCATCCTCTTCTATTGGAGAATCTGGGCATCCATGCTGTTTCAAATAGTTGTGAAGGACAGCTGTTGTGCTGATGACAGTGCAGCATCTTCTTGGTTTGAACTAAAGTGTTTTCCGGAGGCGCTGAAAATGACTCTTCCGAACACCAAACATGCGCTCTACTAGACTCCTAGTGCGCATATGAGTCCGGCTGTAGCTCCATTGCTTAGCTGTTGTTGGGTGCAAGTATGGTGTAAACAAAAAATTCTTCTGAGCATACCCACTGTCACCAAGCAATATTCCATTATGACCTCCTCTTTCAAACTGAGTATACAGAGATGAGTTAAGGAAAATCTGGGAATCATGAGTTGCACCTTTCCAACGTGCAACAATGTTTGAAAACTTTAACTGCGGAGTGCTTATACCTTGGACATTTATGGAAAACCAGTTCTTGTGGTTGCTGTACTCCTCAGCATCTGGAGTAGAGGGACGTTTTATGGGAATATGGGTTCCGTCTATGCAGCCAATGACTCCTGGGAAGTTCCTATATTCATGGAATTGTACCTTGTAGTTAGCCGAAGTTTATTGTAATTTCTTCTTAATTCACAAATGGCCCTGCATACTCTGTGAATGCTTTAACAGACTGCTGGTTCACTGACACCTCATAAATCCCCAGTTTCTCTGTGAAAGGTGCCACATGCCAAAAACCTTAAAGTTATGAGCACCTGGAGACAAGCTGGTACAGGCCGTCCTCTTTGGGTCACAGATGAAAGCCTGGGTTCTAAAAGTGAAATAATCTCCAATGGCATTTACTTTATGCATTCGAAAAGGATCTTGAAAACTAATTTCATCAAAACGTTGCAATGGGTCACTTCTGTCGGCAAGAACTTGTCTAGCTGGTGGTACTTGTTGATCTTCATTGACATAATCCAAATAATCCATGTGTCTTCTTTGACAAACGACATTAATCTGAAGTTAAACCTGCACCCTGGGAGGTTTTATTTAAGCCTCAATTTAGTCCTGGAGTAGCTGTAATCTTCCTTCAGGAACTCAGCTTAATAAATTCAGTACTAGGCTAAGTCTAGGACTATTTCTAACCATGACTGAGAAAGCAAATTTCTGTTAATCTGGTTTAAAAGGGCATTTTTGGTCTAAGACTAGGCTTAATCTCTATCTGGGAAACAGCCCAATAATAGTGTATATTCCTGAAAAGCTTGATGTGCATGAGACAGGTTTATGTTTTTATACTTTATGTAAGGAGTAATGAAGGACATGGAATTAAGTATGCAATTTAAGATACTGCTCTGGTCTAAAGGAATACTCATAAACTGATCTACCCTCCTGAAGAGTTTAGCTCCAACTTAGGACAATCAGACAGACTGATGATGTGGATCAGATGTCTATGATCGAGGTTGAACTTGGGTTACCCTGGGCTTGAGAAATGGACACACCACTTGAGCCTGAGCACGTGGAGAGGTCCAAATGTCATGATGCAGCTTCAGCATTGAGAAGCAAAAACATTAGCAGCCTCGTTAACTCACGGCATTAGAGTCAAGTCTTTGTTTGCACTATGATGCACACTTACATGCACAATTCTTCAAAAACCCCAAACACGAGCATCACTGGAGAAAACACTGTTACGCACGTGCGCCAAAAGCAGCAGCCACGCGCGGCCGCCGAGATTCCCGCAACGCAAACTGAGCATGCTGCGGTGAAGGGTTAAATCCCCGCGTCTTACCTTCGTCGTGCGTTTTCTGCATGCAAAAAGTCAGATTTCTTCTCCAGCTCGGCATGGCCAGCGGTTTTTGGCAGCGCGTGGTGGTAATAAACAACAGCGGGGACAGAGGGCGATAAATGTCGACAGTCGGTGAAAAGTACAATCCTCTCCGAGAGCAAACCAAACACAAAGCACGAGACGTTTCCGTTGGCGGTAGAAAGTGGCGAGAAAACGCCGCGCGCGCTCCGCACTCAGCAGCACGCGAAGGTGACTCACCCGGCTTAATGTCACCGCGCGCTCGGGAAAAGTGCGTAAACCTCTGTGCGCGCGAGAAGCCACGGAGCTCGAGATGAGTCTCAAATGACTTCCTATTTCATATATAGTGCACTACAAAGAGGGCAAAAGCTATTAACTTTGGTGCACTTCGTAGGGAGGAGCGAGCCATTTAGGATGCATCCCATTATGCATCGCTCTTTTGATGCTATAAGTCGTTTCCTGTGATTTGTCACTACAACGCGTGACTTCTTCTTCTTTTGGCAGTGCTGTGGTGCACGACTCCAGCACCTGGATTCAAGTCAGGATTCATCTGACGTGGATATGAGGGTGTGATTACTTAAAGTCATCTTCAAAATTATTGGCACCTTTCTTTAAAATGAGTAGAAAATTAATATTAGACCTGCAATGAATGATATTTCAGCTTAAAATATTTGGAGACATTATATAGTTTCATTTCAGCATAATTTAAAAAAAATAAAGGTTTTCCAAAATAGTGCATTTGTTTTTCTGCAAAACACTGCTTTAAAAATGATTGGCAACCCTACAATTAATATTTGGTGAAGTCTTCCCTGGAGGAAACAACCACTCCTTTGGTTTGTGCATGTTTACTGCTCTCTTCAGTTCTGACCTCAGTAGGGTTCAAATCTGAAATGGTCAGTGCAATAAAAGAGATATTTTATTGAAGGTTGTGAGCTAAATTATTCAGATACTTGGATTTCATGATACCACCAATCTTCATAACAGCCCCTGAGTGTCAATGATCCACCGCCATATATTACAGAGGGTTTGGGGCAGCTCTCTTCTCTCCAAGCATGTCGATGGTATGCATGAACAAAAATCTGATTTTGGTTATCTGATGCAGAGCCATTTCTGAACATTTGGGGGCTATAAACAACAACTTACTCAGGGGCCCCCACTCATATCAATCAAATTATTTTATATGCAAGAATGAACAGAATTATTATTTCTTTAGGGATGAAATGAGGGGAAAACAGTTTAATAGATAATAAAATAAAAAAGGACTGAACAATAACTATATACACAAGGAATTAAAAGATGGATTTGTATTAAAATATAGCTGCATCATTTTCCTTTCATGACACCCCAAAATATTTCCTTGCAGCATGTGAATAATTTTAACTAAATGAACACAGGAAATCAAGTGGATGACCAATTAATAGGCAGTAATTTCTTAATTACTTAAGTTTTGGGCCTGGTTTTCTTCTTTCGCTTTGTTCCTTTTACATTTTTCTGTCCAAGATAGATATAAACACTTCATGATCGCCTCTTCTTAGTGATATTCTGAGGTTAGTTACTTATTTTCTATTCTTTTCACACCACAAGGATGCTGATACTCAAACCACCTGATACATAAACCAGTTTGCCAAATGATAGTCAAGTGAACTTTTTTGCCTATCCATATAATTTTCTTTTTTTTTAATCATGGGTACCCCTGGTGGTGGTCCTGACCTGACAACACACAATTCCAGTCATAACTTGATTCTTGATAAAGTTCAAGCTCTGCATTTTGTAGCTTCCACACAGCTTATTGTTATGGGTTAACAATAATAACAAATAGTTAATTTTAGAGCATAACAACCCCAACAATCAGCAAAACTGTGCAATTCTGAAATTGTGATTTTTTTTTATTGCAAATTTCAAAGAATTTCTAATGAATCAGACTTCTTTAAATTATAGATTTAATCTTCTTTATGGTATATATATATATATATATATATATATATATATATATATATATATATATAAAACTGCTTATTTTTTCTTGAATATCCATAAGATGACTTCAGCAACCTTCTGTGACTTTCTGGGAAAGCTGTTTTGTTTTGGTGATGGATGATGCAGGGATTTGTGTAGCTTCCATTTTTGTCAAAAATATCAAAGATACTCTCCCAGGACTAGGTGCAATGCTCTAACATTTGAGAGTGGACTGTGTCCCATGTGGACAGATATGGGAGGAGCTGCAGGACATACGCCACAAACAGCTACAGCGAAAAAAATTTAAACTCGTAGCACTCTCTAGGGTCACTGGGGGTTCAGAGTTATACACTGTAGGGGAGACAAACTGTGTTGCTGTATGTGCTGGATCCAGCACAGTTTGCTGATTTTCCTACTGCTCTACATCTCATTGTTTGTTCATTGCAAGATTCTGCTGCTGTGGATGGTCCCACATGGATAGCCTAAAGACTTAGGCTATACTCTCAAATATACTTACACACACACTTAGGCTATAGTTAGGATATAGATTTGTCGTGAAGAACGGCTGCTGTAATCATAAAGACTGTCTTGTACTTGTCAAAGGACTCGTATTCATAATATGCTCAGACTGAAGATCCTTTCAAGATTTCTTCCTCATGTCATCGTAGGGAATTTTTCCATGCCATTGTCAGCTCTGGCTTGCTCATTAGGGATCTAAATCTATATTCTGATTTCAGTTAAGCAGCTTTGTGACAATGTCTATTGTAAAAAAAGAGCTATATAAATGAAATTGATTTGCATGCAAGTTTGTCTCCGTCTGGGATGACTCTCAGCGAGTTCCTCCTCGTTGCTCACTCTGCTGGCCGTCCACAATGGAGGCAACCACAAAATGTGAGGAGTTGAACTAGGTGTGCTAATGCAGGAAATTCACCAACCTGCACTGAACTTCCACAGACACTCTTGCTCTAGGGAAATGCATCATTCAACACCATAATAAACACACTGAGTGAAAGCATGGCATGCTGGAGACTGGCATTACAAAAGCTTTCACCTGTTGCTCAAAACACATGACCGGTGCTCAAGGGGACATCGGCATTTTCCGATCAGTCTTTAAGCTTTGAAGATGATTAAGTCTGTGACTTGTACAAAAAAGGCAACCCTGCCAGTGTAAGAGCAGATAAAATTAGAAAAAGTAACTAGGCTGTTACTTAAACCATTATTCACATTTTGCTTCTCAACATCCTTCAGCTACAGCGATTTGTGCATTTCAATTCATAAATGGATGTTACACTGAAAAAATCTTAAATTACAGAATTAAACAAAAACAAATCAAAATTAAGTGTATAATTACTTATAAAAGTTTATTTATTAATCCAGTGGCACTGTGAGCAAATTTCAAACAAAATATAATTAACCATTCCACTTAAGATATTAAATACAAGATCTGGGCTTTGAAACTTCAGATCATTAATCACAACACTTATTAAATCTACTTTCAAGGGACATATCAGAAAATCCTGCATTTCAAACACTGCTGCAAGCAATCAATCATAGAGAACATTTTACTACCTTTGAAAAACTTTTAAAGGACTTCAAAAATTGATTGAAAAGTAGTTCAGACTGTTCTGGCCATCTGGATTTACTAGTTGTTGGGGGAATGACAGGCCATTGGTTTAAGAAAGTCTCTGAGGCTTAATGAGCTTGTCTGTCTGTGTGAACCCATCTCCACTAGGTTCCGTCTCACTGCTCGTTCTGCTGGCTGTCTGTGATGGAGGTCACGGCTCCTTGGCCTTTATTCACGTCGCTAATGCAAGCCCACTGTCCGCCCACAGACTCCTTCCACAGAGTCACCTGGGAATGCAAGATGGCAAACAACATCAGCCTAAAGGTCACCTTATAACAGTCAAAATAATGCGCTTTGATTTTAAAGTACTCTTCTACAATATGCAAATTCACTAAGACAGAATCACATTTTCAGGGTTCTGGTTACACTGATATGTTTATACTCCAAATACCAGACAAGATATACTCATTTAATTGCTAGCAATACATTTTAGACAATTTTTGAATAAACAAATAACGACTGTCATAAGGTAGCACTTTTTCAGCTAAGAATGACACTATCCAAAAACTGTTGTTCTGATAGCTCAAGAAAGAAAAAAACAACAGAGCTATACTAAAATTTGACAACCTATGAGCATGAGACTTGCTTTGATTTAACACCAATAAAACCGCAAAAGCAGCTAGGCATCAAGTTTTGGACCCAACATCTGGTTTTAATAAGCAGGCCACTGCAATTTCCTAAACTTGAATATAAATTTTGTCTGAGGTGTGTTATACTCTATGTGTATAACTCAGACTTCAGAACGTGTGAGTACTGCCAGCCTTAACACTCAGTTTGAATGCACCAAACAAAATGATTAGGCAGACATACTTAGCTACATCTGCTGCTTTGCTAACATCTGCTGCTCTTCAGGAACTGGGGCCATGTTAATTAGCAGTACATCAGTATTCAGTATGAGCAACATTAGCATCTTTAGTGCAAAACAGAAGATGGCTATAAGCTAAAAACATTTTTAAGGTTTTATGCTTTTCAGAAAAAAGTCTGAATTTGCACAAAATTTACTAAATGAACGCATACAAAAAATGCATTAACTATTAAACTGAGGAGTAATTTCTTACACTAACCTCTTCTTAACATCTCATTAGCAATGTGTGCAATATACCAGTGGTCCGGGACATTTCTCCCAGTTACTGACAGCCAGGAAATTATACATGCTTTTGTGATAACTAGACTAGATCACATTAATACCCTCGTGTGGCCGACTCAAGAATCATCTCTAACCTACAGCAAGCTCAGAACGACCCTGTCAGAACCCAGATACATCCCAGAATAAAAGAAACTCACTTGAATTTCTCACTGGCATCCTGATCATTTTAAAACTGATTTTAAAATTCCGTTATTAATTCTAAAGGACTGCCCCAGGCTACACTCAATAACATTGTTTGATTCAGAGATCCAGACTAAAGTGGGCAATTTTTCCCAACCCTATAATTAATTAAGATTTTTTAAAGTCTGTTTGTAGTTTAACTTTTTTAACATTTCTCTTTATGTTTTCTAAAATACAATAATTACTATTATTATTATTATTATAGAATTTAAAACCTTACAAATGTTTTTGATATATTCCACTAGCTATCCATTTCACACAGATTTTTTAAAATCAGCTCCAAATGCTTCTGAGTGAAATGCTTACCCAGTTGTCTGAAACTTAATAGCGAGGAGCTTTCACTGAAAGTGCAGGGTTATTCATGATTTTGTCTAAATGAAATCAGCCTGAGGTGATCTAGCAGCCTCCTCGGGTGAAATAAATGTAGTCGTTAACCCCTGAACCTTAAAGTATCAGAGATTTGATAGTTTTTCTAAATGGCTTTTAACTTGGTCTTTTTTAAAACTTGTGTTTAAACATAATCAAGCAATACTATTACCCAGCTCCCATCCATATAAATGATCTTATTTCCTTCTTTCTACTACAAATAAGTCAGGAATAAAACATGATGGGAGTGCTGTTATAAGAAAGATAATCAACAATTTGGTGGTGTGATACGGTCTGACATATAGCAGAGTTACTGTTATGTTGATTATTTTCCTGTAATAGCACATCCCAAGTGTTTTATTCCTCTTATATCGCAGCAAATTGTCAACAACTGCAATGACATGTCATACATCCTTTTCTAGTTATATTTAATGATCTGGAATGTCTGTGAGACAAATTTGAGAATTCAACAATGCTACTTTACAATATGCGTTAACTAACATTTTTAATGGACCGTCTAGTTTAACAAGTACTTCAGAATTTTATCAGTGTGTTTATGATAGAGGAGATATTTAAACAAATCAAAGTAACTTACTCTGAAAAATCTGTTTAATATGTTTTTAAATGCCGATGAAACTACGTAAATGGCCTAGGGACATCCCTACACGTTTACTCTCATAACGAATCTATAAATATTCATAACGCATCACTCATGGCATAGACTCGAGAGAGAAGACATCTGTTCACCAAAATTAGGGAAGTGTTGACATATGAGAATGTATCAGCATTTACTGACATTGATTGCTGCTACTGTAGAACTAACATATTAACCAGCCAGGTATACAATAAACGAGGAGGATTTCAGTATACATCTTATTTTTCACTGTCATATTCTCAGTGATTTATTGTTATATTATTATCTACTGTCATTGTTCTGAAGAGACTATGTGTAGTCACGATTTAGATAGCAGCTCGTCACAAGAAACTCACATCAATGTAGTGTCTCCTTCTTCAGAGAAACATGATAAGAAAAGACATTTTCCAAAGGTGCAGACCATTTTCACTTACAATCTGAAATCCTACAGATAACAGTAGTGTTTGGTGGCCTTTTTATGGTGCAGTAATTCAATTACATTTTGGGCTGTTCTTAATCCTTATCACAAATTTCAAAGCACCGCTAAGTCTGTATCTCACTGTTACTTTGAGTCATACAACAAAATTAAATCAGAAAGTGAATCGCTTATTATTCTTCAGACGTCTACACATGTGGACTTGTACCTTGTTGTCTCCTCCGGACACGGCCAGGATGTTGCCTGTGATGGACCAGCTGACGTGCCAAACTACATCGTTGAATTTGTGCAGGAGTTTAGCGGTCCAGGTGTTTCCAGAGGGATCGTCACATGTCCAGATGAATACGCGACCATCCTGCAGAAAGAATGAGAGAGGACTTCAGTTGCGCAGTTTGCTAAATAAATATACTCATCAACATTCTCACACTTCTTTTAGTACCCTCACACAGAACATATGTTACACATATGTTACTGGCATAATACACTGATAAAATGTTACAGTAGTCCTAAACTATAAATCTGAAAATTAAAGGTCAAGACTTGGGGTCGCAGAAAATTCATTAAAAAAATAAAAATAAATAAAAAATAAAATAAAAAAATCAGAGCAAACCGGATAAATATACATTTTAAAATGTGAATAAATGAAACTCTAAATACATGCTCAAACCTCAGATTAACATTAACTTAGATTATGGAGCAGTAAGATATAATAAATCTCTAGAACATGCCACATTTGGGACTGAGAATTTTACTACTCAGGTTTCATATTGTAAGAAAATGGAGGAATTACCTGAGAGCAGCTGGCAATTGTGCTGGTAGGTAGACCAATAGATGGAGCCCAACCTACATCTCTCACCCAATCACTGTGGGCCTCCAGTTTCTGGTCCTCCTTCCACTGACCATCCTCCTCTCTGCGGAAAAAAAACCAAACAAACAAAAAAAAAAACATGAAGGTGCCAATAACTGGAAATAGTGTGTGCAGCAGTGGAAAAAACAGCATCACACAATCAACATGCTCGAAGTACATTGCGAGTTTCCAAAATTATCATGATCTATATCAGCTACTGCTGCCTTAATGAAGAGCATGTATAACTGGTTATATACTGTATCAACAGTTTGTTGAAGGCACATCTCAAATTGAGTGTGTAGTCATAGTACAAATGCAGTGTGTTTTTTCAACCATACAGCTAGCAAACATCTGCAGTCCTACAGCTAGCAAACATCTGCAGCTGTAACTACGCTCAAGACAGTTCTGCTTTTGCATTAAAAAAAAAACAACAACAACAACAACAAACCTATTACTTACTTCCAAAGCTTGACTAAGTTGTCACAACCTCCAGAGACAAATCTTTTCACGTAATTGGGTTTTTGTCCTGTAGGCTGGTCTATGAGGCTGCTCGGAACAACAGCTGGAGCCCAGCTCACTGCATTGCAGCCAATCTGGCAGGAAAGATGCAGAGAAACATTGAAATCTCCTTCTTCTTTTGATTTAAAACAGGAATTCAAAATTTAGTGCTTGTACTTGATATTTGTATCTATACTCAAAATTATTAGCTAGTAATAAAGGATGAGTGAGAACACCGCCACATATTTATGTATGCCTGGTGAAGAATAAGCATTAAGCTTTTATACTGTATTTACAGTGTGCGCATTGTTGATCTTCTTGATGTCCCACTGCCCGTCACCAGTATAGGTCAGAATCGAGATGGCACCGTCAGAGCTTCCGCAGGCCAGGATTAAACCGAAATCATATGGTCCCCAGCATATAGAGTTCACTACAAGAGGGAAAATTCATTTCAACATAATGCATCAATCTATTAGTGTAATAGTCACTCTGAATACAGTAAGCATTAAATCTCATTTTAAATCAATCAAATCAATAGAAGGTACCTGAGGAGTTGTGGCCCGTGTACTTGTACATCTTATCCCATGTACCATTTTCTTCTTTCCAGATGATCACTTTTCTGTCGTAGGAGCACGAGGCCAGGATGTTGCCGTAGGTGGGATGTGCCCAGGCCACTTGCCACACTGGGCCTTCATGTCTGCATATGAGCATTCAAAATGTTTTGCTGAGACCAGGCATACATTTCTAATTCCTGCTGGATGCTGTGTATTGACTATTGTGTATGGACTACTGATTGGAAGGTCATGAGTTCAAAGCCCAGCACCATGAAGCTGCCGCTGTTGGGCCCTTAAGCAAGGCCCTTAACCCTCAACTGCTCAGTTGTATAAATGAGATAAATGTAAGTCACTCTAGATAAGGAAATGCTAGAATCCGTAACGTAAATGTAAATGTAATGTAGAATAATGGAAGTGTGGGATTCTGCCCTCAAGATTAGCCTTATCCTTGGGAGATTGTGAGTTCGAACCCCAACGATTCTACAGCCATCCATGGCTGGAAGCCAAGGGAGAAACAACCAATTGTGGGTGTCTGTAAGCTCATGCATGCGGAAAAGAATAAGAAATAAGGTGCTTTCACAGCTGGCTTTTTTTTTTTTTTAACCACCATTGCATGTTTGTATGCAATGCATATAGTCAAGTTGACCAAGCAGCTCCTCTTCACAATGTTCTCCTTCTAAGGCTACAGCAAAGGCAACCAGCCTCCCTATTACCAGAGATAAACACTGACAGGCCTTCTTCCCCCTGCTGACCACTTCTGTTGGAACTACGCTACAAGGAGAAAAGGCAGAGCTGAGCAGCTCCGTTCTGGCTGGGGCTGAGAAACTTGCTAGATCCATTGCATGGCATTACTGCAAAGCTTTTTTTTCTAATGTATATATAAAGTAATATGATTATTAAAGGTTTAGAAACACTTGATCAGTGAGCTGGAGGCACAGTCAATATGAATTAAAAAAAGCATACTGTTACATCAGCCACTGGTAATTTAAGGTAATTTTTAAAAGCAAGACTTCCCCTACCCCCTCAGGTCTGCCACAAGAATCTGGCCTCCATTCTTAACATCAAAGATCTTCACAGATCGATCAGAGGAGCAGGTCGCCAGTCTAGTGCCATAGTAGTCCATCTGAGCATCATGCTTTAAGAAAAGAAGAAAAAAGACAGAAAGATGATTGAAGTATCAGAATCTGGATGCTCTAAGCACTAAACTCCAAAAGCTAGGTCACTCAAAATTAAATTGAATTAGTCAGTAAATATACGTACGATCATATCCTCATGGGAGGTATCCACGGTGTTAATGACGGACACCTGAAATATACACAGACTTCAGATGAGGGGAGAAAGTAGAACTGATAGGATTGCTTAACTTATAAAACAGTTAAATCCTAAAACAATCAAAATGGATCCTAACAAGTAAGGAATAAAACACAATGGAGTACACTGTTGATTATTTTCCAATAACAGCACATCCTAAAAGGTTTTATTCCTCTTATAATCACAGCGATTTGCCAAAACTAACAATTTTTTTAATCTATTAAAGAATGTCACATCATACATTTCATCTGCTTATAGTTACTTTTACTGTTATGGAACGTCTGTGAAACAAGTTACCTCCTGTTATCACTTATTGCTCTACCTCTGAATGTTACAAAGCGCTGATATTGGAGACTCCTTCCATCAATGCTAAATAAACACTGCCTCACAGAAAATTTTACCATATCATAAATTACACATAAATTTCATCCACTTATGTGGCACGTCCCCCGTACAAGTCCCTGTATTCGTTGGAAATAGTAACACATTAATAGAAGTGCATTAATATAAACCTGTGATTAGTTTGGAGCTGGAACTATTATCAGAGCTGCTGTTATAGATTAATCTCTCTCTCTCTCTATATATATATATATATATATATATATATATATATATATATATATATATATATAAATTATATTATATTATATTTATATAAATTAATCAACATCTTCTGACCAATCAGAATTGAAGATTCAGCTGTGACGTAGGATATAAAAGTATACAATAACTAACCCAAATTATGTTTTTTTTTTTTTTTTTTTTTTTTTTTTAAAGGTTCACTGTTGAGTTCAAAGTTATCTGGGTAAACCTTAAACAATGTTTACATTTTATAAGATTTACATTAACGTAAGGATAGCTAGCTGATTAGCTAGCTAATATAAACAGGAAACTACACCTTCAGTATCACGATCGACCTAGCAAACAATTCTAGTTCAATTTCCACAGCTAGCTCTCTGTAACTGTTCGTTTTCATTACTTTTACTCTTAAGAATGTTTTCTTTTGGCTATCAAACAAAGCTACTAGATGTCTAATGAAACGGGTCACTATAAGCTAACGGTAACTAGCTAGCTGTCAGCAAATAAAAAAAATACTTCTAAAGTAAGCCTTATCTAATCAAATACCAAACACAGTGCAGTAATGTTTCACTTACCATGTCTAGATATTAGGATTTGTTTAACAAGTTAAAAAACAAAAAATAAACAGCCACTGCTAAAGGCATCCAATAAACCGCCGCTTGTGTTTCCGACGTGGCAACCCGACCACCGAGTGACGAGGATATTTCCGCTATGAAAAAGCGCCGGGTGGGACAAATAGAAAGGAAAATAGTTCCACACATTGGTTCCGCTTTGATGCAATTCGATTACCTGCCACAAGATGGTGCAAACTCTCTCCAAACTCAACGCACCGCATTAAGTGTCACAATTTTGGGCCACATTGCGTCCAAATATACAGCATGAATGTAACGCCGTGAACTATTTACTCATGCACTAAAAGTAACAAATAATACAGTACACACAAGTTTTGACACAAAGTTTAGCCATCCATTTATTTCGCTCCAAGCTACGTATTTATAGTTGTTTCCACTAAACGGTTTGCTGCAATGCAAATAGTCGCCACAAGATGGCGGAAAAACTCTCAAAACTGTCAACGCACCGCTTAAAAAGGTGTCAAAGTTTTTGGCCACATTTACATGTAAATACACAGCATGAATGTAGCACTGTGAACAGCTGTCCATACCGTATACAACTTATTTACAAGTTAAATCCAACAACAATCAAAATGGATCCCAATAAGTAAGGACTAATACTGCCTTCATGTGCTATCGGAATGAACCCACTTCTGAAGTGGGAATTACGAGTATGTCGTGTTCACATGGTTCGTTGTCGGAAAGAACATGAAACTTATTTATTTATTTATTTATTTATTTATTTATTCATTCATTCATTCATTCATTCATTCTTTTACTTCTTTTCTGACACCATAATACATATTACTCAGTTAGCTTGCTGACGATAATGGAATTTTGGTCAAATACAAGCTATTTTCACGGTGTAAAAATGTACAACATGCACAGAATGGTTGCTGATGTAGTACATCAATGAATATGAGTACAATGGCAAGCGCTAACAATTAGCCGCATTTAGAAAAATGAACAAAACCTGCCACTCAGGACAGAAACTGTTCTCTCCTCCACCATGTTGAAAGTTTAGGACTCCTTCCATCTCGGAAACTCGGGTATTAATATTATCTCCGAGTTTCCCAGTCGTAATTACGGCTTGAGGGGTCATTCATGTGCAACGTTCTAGTGGGAAACTCGTATTTACGATAATTCCGACAGCACGTGAAGGTAGCATAAAACACGACAGCGCACACTGTTATACGTTATTGTTGGTTTGTTGCTGTTTCCACCCCAAAGCTGATTGTTTTGTTTGTTTACAAATACATACCATAAATGTAGCACTGTGAACAACTGTCAATACTATTTGTCCATTCACTAAAAGTGACACATAATAGTTACACACAAAGTTTGGTATTATGTACGCAGCCTATAACGTACGCTTTGTAGTTTTGAACACACACAAAACTGCAATGCGTTTAGTCGCCACAAGATGGCGGAAAAACTCTCCAAAGCTCAACGTGCTGCACTAAAACGTATATATAAAAATATTGGGTCAAAAATACGTCCAAATACACAGTATGAATGTAGTACCGTCAAGACGTGTCCATACTATTTGCTCATGCACTAAAATTAACTATTACACAGTTAACAACCCTGGATAACATGTAACATGCAGTCTAAGGGGTAGGGTATATAGTTTGTGGTTTTGAACGCACCCATTTATTTCAGCAATCTATTTATAACTATGTACAAGAGTCAGGTTTCTCAGTGTCATCTACCAGAGACAGACCCTTGAACCAGAAGATAGGGTCTTATTCATCTAAAAAAAAAAAAAAAATCCCTCTTTTTCACTGAACACCGACAAACCGACTGATTTCCGATACTGGTGTTAGTATTTGAAGAGCTGAAATGTCGAATATCACCTACCACATTTCCAACCTGTTGGAAAAAATGACATCCACTGACAAAGACTTTCGGTAAGAGCGCCTGTGGTTAGCGCCTGTGTTTAGTTTGAGTGGAAGCCGCATGACTAATAGCAGGCTGTAAAAATAGGACGTTAAAGGATTGTCCTCCAATTTCTCAGATTAAATGTGTTTTCCGTTTTGTAGTCATAAGTTTCCATACGCCTTACTGAATCTGCAAAATGTTAATAATTTTTTTAATGAGACTGATCATAGAAATTGCATTTTGTTTTTATTTAGTGCTGCCCTGAATAAGCTATTTCACATAACAGATATTTACATATAGTCCATAAGACACAATAATAACTGAATTTACACAAATAAACCAGTTTAAAAGTTTACATACACTTGATTCTTAATACTGTGTGTTGTTACCTGGATGATCAATGACTGTTTTTATGTTTTGTGATAGTTGTTCATGAGTCCCTTGTTTGTCCTGAGCAGTTAAACTGCCCACTGTTCTTCAGAAAAATCCTCCAGGTCCTGCACAGTCTTTGTTTTTCCAGCATCTTCTGCATATTTGACCCCTTTCCAACATGGCTATATGATCTTGAAATCCATCTTTTCACACTGAGGACAGTTGAGGGACTCGTACACAACTATTACAAAAGGTGCAAACATTCACTGATGCTCAAGAAGGCAACACACTACATTAAGAGCCAAGGGGTGTAAACTTTTGAACAGGGTGATTGGTGTAAATTGTTATTATTTTGTTTAAAGATCTTTTTTTTTTAATTTAGTACTGCCCTTCAGATGCTACATAAGATATTTACATGTTTCCCAGAAGACAAAATAATAACAATTTACACCTATATATCAGCTATCACAAAACATAAAAACAGTCGTTGATCATCCAGGTAACACACATAGTATTAAGAATCAAGTGTATGTAAACTTTTAAACTGGTTCATTTGTGTAAATTCAGTTATAATTGTGTCTTATGGACTATATGTAAACATCTGTTATGTGAAATAGCTTATTCAAGGCAGTACTAAATAAAAAACAAAATGCAAATTTTTATGATTCTTCTTTGAAAAAAAAAAAAAAAGTATTAACATTTTGCAGATTCTGCAGGGCGTATGTAAACTTGTGACCCCAGCTGTAGGATCTCTTACCATTGCCAGCACCATTTATCGGTAAACAGCCATTCCAAGTCCAGCATGTGTCAGACCTGTGATTACATAGAGTAGGCCTATGCACAAAAATAAAACACTTCTACTAAATTATCTAATATAAGGGTATAAAAAGATATGAATAAGCCTCCTAAATTAGTAGGATAATATTTAAATCTATTGAACAATTGTATATGGGACATTTTATACATTTAAATGCAGCTCTAGCTCTTTATAGTATATGCAAAGACAAACAAACAAATGGGGTGAACACAAAAAAGTATTAAATTAAATTGACCTATAACGATTGAAAGACATGCAGTACGAAGTAAGCTAAACTAAAAAGTAATCAAATAGTGTTACAGTATTACTAAGATATAACAGCATTGTGTGAAAGCCAAAGTAAAACAATTTATTTCTTAAAACCAATGAAAAAAATGCTGAATATCCAGAGGCATTTATTTATTTATTCAAATTTAAAAAAAAAAAAAAAAAAACACAGGTTACCCTAACCCTAGGTAACTTTTTACTTTTTTGTGTTGTACCTTTGGGACTACTATGAAGGCTAGACTTTTTTCGATTTTAAAACTCTGTTTGGAGTCCATGTTGGATTTAGAGAGTAAGCATGATACTAAGTGATGATGCTAAAGTAAAAGTCTGGTAAACAGTCAGATATACTGTACACAGTTTTCCATATTTTTACCCATTCCAGAAAACCAGAATCATTCGTTCATCTTCAGTAACCACTTTATCCTGGTCAGGGTCCCAGGAACACTAGACACAAGACATGAATAAACACTGAACAGGGATTGCAGTCCATCACAGGAGCTGTGAGGTGACAACACTATCCACTGCGGCACCGTGCTGCCATAACTTTTCGTTATTTTGGCTTCTTTTCAGTTTGGTATCACTCCCCCTACAGGTCTGAGCCTCCCAAAGTTTGGAATGTGATAGTATGGGAATGATAAAATAGTTCTACTTTGAAGTAAGTTTATAATTATTAACTCTTTCTGCTATTTTAGTTAACAACTGAGTTATGTAGCACAACAATTTGTATATCAAGTATAGCAAGATTTTGGTGTGTATTAGCCAAAAATATTTTGCTTGAGATAGACCTTTTATAAAGAAACAAAAAAAATCACCAAGCATATCTTGCCTTAGTGATGACATCTGTAGTAAGAGAAAATTGTCTGAATTTGATGTTTTGTCAAACAATTAATTTAAGTACAGAGCCCCTAAGGGGACATGGTGATGGAGAAAAATAGGAGTTGAGAGGAAAATTTATACTTCCATGCTTTTGCGTTCGCTCGCAAACGTGAGAGAACGCAATATCTTTGCAAGAGAATGCAAAAAAATTGCAAGAGAATGCAAAGTTTCTCGGGGGAACTCAAAGTTTCTGTCAGTGAACACAAAAGCATTGAAATATAAATTTTCCTCCTATCTCGTATTTTTTCATTCACCGTGTCCCCTTATGGGCGCTGTATTTAAGAGCTTTATAAACCAGTCAATTTCCTGACTAGACCTCTTTGTTTAGGTTTATGGCCACCAATGATCTAATGATGGAGCTGCAAAAAGATTCCATAAAACTGGATGAGGACAGTGAGAGGAAAGTGGTGACCATGCTCCTGAAGCTCCTAGAGGACAAAAACGGGGAAGTTCAGAACCTGGCCGTCAAATGGTAGCCAAATTATTTGTCCATTTCACCAACACATAATGTATATAGTGTTTATAAATCCTTGCTATCCCAGAACCATCATCATAGCTGTTTAATTTCAACTGCTGTTGAATGTGAAGTATTTATGATCTATGCAGTCTTGGTCCTCTTGTGGGCAAAGTGAAGGAATATCAAGTGGAGACGATGGTGGACACATTATGCTCCAACATGGTGTCTGACAAAGAGCAGCTACGTGACATCTCCAGCATGGGGCTAAAGACGGTTATCGCTGAGCTGCCCCCACCAACTGCAGGTGAGACATTAATATGTTGGTCCTGGCGGCTCAGTGTTTGAAGGCTTTGGCCTACTGAACATAGGGTTGTATGTTCAAATCCCTGCACCACCAAACTACCACTGAAGGTGCTTGAGCAAGGCTTCTAACCCATATCTGCTTATCTGTATCCAGTCTCATTTGTATGTTGGTTTGGATAAAATTGTCAGCCAAATAAGTGTAAATGGTGGTAAAATGTAACCATGTTCTGTTATATATGCTTTATTGCACTTTGTTGCACTAGAGAAGCTTAAGGATGGCTGAGAGTACAACATTTCACATTTTGCAGTGTAATTAATTACATGAAACAAAATTCACAGCGAGTTCAATAAAATTTGCAATAATTTTTATTTCCCTGCTTGGTTATTGTGGCTAATATAGGCAGTTTTCAGGAAACTTACATTGTATCCTGTCATGTTATCCATATTTTATAACTGATCTCCTCTTCTTTCAGGTTTGTGTCTGACAGCTAACGTCTGTAAAAAGATCACAGCTCAGCTGATTGGTGCCATGGGAAAACAGGACGATGTGTCTGTACAACTAGAAGCCCTGGACATCCTTTCTGATATGCTAGGAAGGTTGGTGTCTAACATTAAACTGAGATGAAATTCTCAGCCAGGTCATCCAGGTTCACACATGCACTGTATTTCCATTTGAGGTGTATTCAGCAGCTCCTCATTCTTCTGGTACTTTATAAACCATAACCATATGGAAATTTTGCTAGATTAAAAAAACTAATAAACTGTGTCATACAGTGTCAGTGTCATATGTGTGTACACAATGTATGTATACTGAGGAGGTCAATAATTATGAATTAAGCAGTTTTTAGTTTTTTTATTTTTAAATAATTTTGAGGACACCTAAAACTTTAATTTTATTTCTGTAGAGTCAATTCAAAAGAAGCAGAAAAAAGATCACATTCTAATATACTTAAATTTGATGTTGCAATATAGCAAAAAGAGAAGTAATTACTAGGAATAATCATTTTCTGGAGGTACTGTACATTCCTGAGAAAATTCTTTATTCCTGAGTGTTATGAATGTGGCATGTCAGAAAAAGGTTCTTTGTAGACTATAGAAATGGTGTGACTTCTGTAAGGAAAAATAAACAATGAAACAAGTTAAATAAAGAAGTAGGTGGTGATTAAAAGGTTTTCCCAGTTCTTATAGCTTTACTTTTCCATGGTATGGTTGAGATTTGCCTGGGCTTGCCCAACAGAGTACAATTTTAATGTGGGAAGGTATGATGCATTACACACCTACGTATTACGAATAACCTAATCATTAAGAACCAAAAGGATGGATATTTGGTCTGTTATAATTGTTTGATTTATATGCCTCACTCTTTCATTTACGCCAGTGAATACACTGACATTGACTACTTACAAAAAGTTAGCAGATCTAAAAAAAATCATACAGGTTTAAATACTTTATTTACACTTGTATTGAGCATAGTATTTTTGATAACATTATTTCCAATGATATTATGGCTCATAATGTTTTCACCTCTGTAGGCTAAGCAGCACCTTAGTCGGTTTCCACCAGTCAATCCTGACCAGTCTTCTTCCACAACTGACTAGCCCTCGCATGGCGGTGAGGAAACGTGCCATTATGGCGCTTGGGCACCTGGTGCCCAGTAGTAGCCCTGCGATCTTCATGCAGCTCACTGAGCATCTCATGAGTGAATTGGCACGAGGAGCACCTGCTGCAAACACACGTACCTACATCCAGTGCCTTACCGCCATCAGCCAGCATGGAGGGCACAGAGTTGGTGAGATAAGGCTTTGCGATCAGAATCATATGAGGAATCTGTATGCAGTATTATGAACTGGGGGAGGATATGGTAAATGATGTTTGTTTTTTTTAACCCTACATTGCAACATGATGGAATTCTTTGGATCACAGTATTTGGTTACAACTTTATTTATAGTTGCATTAAAAGGCAGTATGACCCTCAGCTTTTGTGTCAGTTGTATCAATTCCTGTATGTTTTCCTCAGGGGAGCATCTGGAGAAGATTATTCCAATGGTGGTAAAGTTCTGCAATGTGGAAGATGACGAACTGAGGGAGAACTGCTTTCAGGCATTTGAAGCCTTTGTTCGCAAGTAAGTCTTTTGATCTATGAAACATCAAGATATCATTTCTGAATTATTTCTCATTAATCCACAAAGTATAGAACTTTTCTCTTTTTCCTGGAAGATGCCCCAAGGAAATGTCTCCTCACATTCCTATGGTAATTAACTTGTGCCTGAAGTATGTCACCTATGACCCAAACTATAACTACGACGCAGAAGATGACCAGGAGGACTCCATGGATATTGAGGATAGAGGGGATGAAGACGAGGGTGCAATTTTTATTCATTCCTAAACATACTGGGAATTATGGTAACATTTCTGTGTCACTCTGTATGCTTCTGTTCCATCTTCTTCATGAGTTTCAATCAGCATAGCCCTGACCATGTTGCATGTCTGCACAACTCCAGAAAGTCAAAATTGAACCTTTACCAAATTCTTGTTAAAAGGAGTGTGAAAAAGGCAGTAATCCCCTCACTTGTGCATATCTTTTTTCCACATAATCTAATGACGCATACAGCAATTTGAAAGGATTGTGAAACAGCTAGCAAACTTTTCACCACCACATTTTTTTCTAACAGAGTCTGATGATGAATACAGTGATGATGATGATATGAGCTGGAAGGTAAGACGCTCATCAGCGAAGTGTCTGGAGGCGGTTATCAGCAACCGTAGAGACCTGCTGGTGGAACTTTATGGGAATGTGTGCCCAGTTCTGGTGTCACGTTTCAAAGAACGAGAGGAGAATGTCAAATCAGACATTTTCTTGGCCTTTGTGGCTTTGCTGCGGCAGACTAAACCCCCTCATAGCTCTGTTTTAGATCCTGGAACCAAGGAAGACCCTGCAGTTACCCTTTTGAAGAAACAGGTATGGACAAAGAGTGGTATATTAATGGTCACACTCAACTAAAGTTGAGTGATCATATTTTACTCACCTTGCTCACAGATGTCTGTATAAAGAACTGTGACATTTTTTTACTGTTTTGAAAGTACTTATTAGATATAGTCCACTATTACTATTAAAAATTCTATATTTAGTACCTAGTTTCAGACCCTTTGTAGTATACGTCATGTAAACACCACCATATTCTGTCTAATGGAGCCATCTTCGTCTTTGACTGTAGACCTATAATGTGTTTAGTCCCAGGAAAAATCTTAATATATGAAATACTCTTTGATACATACTTTGTGAAAAAAACTGATTGAAATCCCACGTACATGTACTTGATAAGTCTGGTTCTCACAGAGTGTGGGATAAATCTGCTTTGATTCAGGAGATTTGTATATATTCATTTCACGTGTCTATTATGTTTCTCAAATGTTTTACAAGTCTTGTCTTGTCATATTCAGTTACTGTTTCATTTCAAATCCAGTGTATGGGGATCATCAAAAATTGTGTCACTGGCTAATTACATATGGATTGCACTGTATGAATAGTCTAAAATTGTATGAACTTGCAGGTAATGTTGTATTGAAGGGTTCAAATATTGAAGTATATGGTGAGATATTTGTACAGTAATACACTTTTAAAATCAGACATCCTTTTTTTGTGTTTGTAGGTTCCCACAATAATAAAGGCCTTACACAAACAACTGAAGGAGAAAAGCATGAAATCCAGACAAGGCTGTTTCAGTATACTAACAGAGATAGCCATTGTGCTTCCTGGGTCATTAGGAGAGCACATTCCTGCCCTTATTCCAGGTAAGGTCCTAGTTCAAATTAGCATATTTTGTACAGTTCAGGTATGGTTCATATGATTCAAGTAATAAGTGTTCATCTGAAAAATAAACAGAACAATATTAATAAGGTACTGTATTTAAATTTTTGTACAGTCTTGCTAACTTTTAGCACTTTTCATAGATGCTCTCTCATGAAGACTTATTCTTTCCATAGGCATTGTGTACTCTCTCACAGACAAGTGTGCCTCCTCCAACATGAAGATTGATGCACTCTCCTTTCTCCATGTTCTGCTGTCTAGCCACACCCCAGAGGTCTTTCACCCACACATCAAAGTCATCCTGCCACCAGTAATTCACTGTGTTGAAGACCCTTTCTACAAAATCACATCTGAAGCCCTTCAAGTGACTCAGCAAATGGTCAAGATGATGCGCCCCCTAGATAAACCTTCTTCTTTTGATGCAAAGCCTTATGTTAAGGATGTCTTCAGCTGTACCTTACAGAGGTTAAAAGCAACAGACATTGACCAGGAGGTGAAGGAGAGGGCCATTTCCTGCATGGCCCACATTGTCAGCCACTTGGGAGACCAGTTAGGAGGAGACCTGCAGCCCACCCTACAGATCTTTTTGGAAAGATTAAAGAATGAAATCACCAGGCTCACAGCAGTAAAGGCTTTATCCATCATTGCCACATCTCCACTTAAGATTGACATAAGACCTATCTTGACAGAAGGGATTCCAATTCTTGGATCGTTTTTACGAAAGAACCAGCGTGCCCTTAAGCTAAACACACTAACAGCCCTAAATATCATTGTCACAAACTACGGTGACAGTTTCAAGCCAGCTTTGATAGAGTCTGTGTTGAATGAATTACCTGCTTTGATTCAGGAGAGTGATATGCATGTTTCCCAAGTGGCTATCATGCTTGTCACATGTATGGCTAAATTTTGTCCAAGTTCTTTAGCCAAGATAGGAGGCACTATCTTGCCTGAAGTATATCACTTGGTCCATTCTCCACTGCTTCAAGGAGGTGCTCTTGGTTCCATCATTGAGTTCTTCCAAGTCCTGGTCTTGACCAAGGCCAGCAATACGGGGTACAATGATCTCATAAAAGCTTTGACTGGTACTTTCTATAAGGCTAAATCAGCTGACTCCATGCCAGTCCATAGACAGTCCTATTACTCAGTTGCAAAGTGTGTGGCAGCACTGTCTTCTGTATGTCCCAAAGAAGCTTCTGGAACAATTACCAATCTCACCCTAGAAGTGAAGAACCAGAAGACTTCAGAGTCTGTGAGGATCCTGTCATTTCTTTGTCTTGGGGAAGTCGGGCGTTCCATGAAGCTGGGTACTCACAAGGAGTTGAAGACCGTCATCATGGATGCTTTCAGTTCCCCCAATGAAGAGGTGAAATCTGCAGCATCATGTGCGCTAGGCAATATCTGTGTGGGAAATCTAGATGAGTACCTACCATTCCTATTGAAAGAAATTGGTAGTCAGCCCAAGAGACAGTACCTACTTCTTCATTCACTAAAAGAAGTGATCAGTGCTTTATCAGTTGAGAGTCTCAAGCCTCATGTGGAGAACATTTGGTCTCTGCTCTTCAAGAATTGTGAGTGTCCAGAAGAAGGTACTCGTAATGTTGTGGCAGAATGTCTAGGCAAACTCACACTGGTCAACCCATCTGAGCTTCTGCCCAGGCTTAAGAAGCAGTTATCCACAGGTAAGAATCCTTAGCAACTCAAGCTATTGTAGCCAAAAAGAGAGTATTTGTTTGGGGCAACACCTAGGGAGGGGTCCACTGATAGAAACTGAGATCAGTATATTCAGCTGTGACAAATGAATTATATTAACACAAGGCAATCTCTTCTTAGGTTCCTCTCTTGCCCGTAGTACTGTTGTGACAGCTGTGAAATTCACTATTGTAGATCAACCTGTGCCCATAGACTCACTTCTTAAAGAAAGCATAGGTAAAATCTTTTCAATTTTATCATCACTAGATTGTTAATGAATATAGTTGTTCAGTTCCACTGCAAAATTGTGTGACATGGTCACATTTCCCCTACTAGGTGATTTCCTAAAAACCATCCAGGATACAGACCTTAATGTACGACGTGTTGCTTTGGTGATGTTTAATTCAGCTGCTCACAACAAGCCTGGCCTGATACGCGGTCTTCTAACCACAGTTCTTCCAAACCTCTACAAGGAAACCCAAATTAGGAAGGAGCTCATTCGAGAGGTAGCACGTCATTTCGAGATTACCCACACTACAGTGGCAAAACTAACATTCTTTTACATATTTTAAAATGGATGTGTTTTTGAAAATAATTAGCAGGAATAGGTTAGTGTAAATGTCTGTGAATATTGCTGGAATGAGCAAAATTAGCTAAATAAATAAATAAATATAGTTCATAGTATACTGTATATCATGAAAATGTAGGTTTTCATGAGCTGAATGTAGAATACTTGTATAATAATGCAAATAAATAAATTGCTGGTTTGAAATATGTTTAATATTTCAGGTAGAGATGGGTCCCTTTAAGCATACAGTGGATGATGGGCTAGATGTGCGTAAAGCAGCCTTTGAATGCATGTATACTCTACTGGACAATTGCCTGGATTGTCTGGACATCTTCGAGTTCCTCAACCATGTAGAGGAAGGCCTAAAAGACCACTATGACATTAGAGTGAGTATACTGATGATACCATGATTCCATGCCATTCATATTTTTATTTGTTTTGCATAATTTGACACAATCCAGTTTCTTGAAAAATAATTGACTGTATCTTGTAAAGTTCAATACCACAGTGTTTTGGATAAGCTCTGAAAATAGTACCAGCTGTACTCATAACACCGCCCCATTCTTGATAATTTTCCTTTCTGTTTCATGTTTTATTCCTTATATAATATGGACTTTCATGTTTATTTATATTCTATCAATTTTCTTTTCGTTCTTATGGATGTGACATACAGCAGAAGCAGTTTTAAATGTTAGTCAGATTTTAAAAGTGTATGGTCCTCTATAAGAACCATACCACCTGCACAATTAAGGTAAAATAAGTATAATTTTTATTTTACACTTATTACACTTATATTATTACGTATTAGGCAGGTGTGCATTGATTTAAAAACCAGTAACTTCTAAACTGAATTAGGCTTTTAAAAAGAAACAAAACATTTCTAGTTATGTGTCAACAGTCATGGTTTGTGGTAAGCCAGCTTCTTTAGTTGCTATACTCACACCACACAGGCATTTTTTCCAACCACTACCTTTTTTTTGTTCCCCCATACATTTGGGTGTGAATGGTTGCACACCCTTACTTTGAATGACAAAACGAGGTGAACAAAATTTATTTAACTCGAAAGACTGTGAACTTTGTGGATGTTTCAAAGATGTCTTCATTATCAAAAGTAACAAAGTGGTATGATATTAATTGTAAGACAATCAAAATAATACTGCTCCAAAATTTGTATTTTCTTTGCATTTTTAATGTCCAAAGAACTTGCATGTCAGCATTGTATAGTGTAATATTTTTTTATAACCCTGAGAAAAAGTTGGATCCTTTTTGCTTGTATCTTTGCATATTCCTTCTGACACTTATATCTCTGCCAGATTGCTTGATTAACTATGATAGTTTCATTTAAACAATGCAGATTTTGTTATATTTAGACAATTTAGACTGTAGATTTGCCCCCCTCCCCAAGAGTTTTTGTCATTTTTGCCTTGTCACATTGCAGAATCTATCCCTTTTTTTTTTGACTCATGGTAAAGGTTTTTTTTTTTCGTAAACACTACAGCTGATCTTGAACTGCATGTCATTAGCTGCGTTTACATGGACACTAATAATCCGATCGTAATCGGACTAGAAGCACAATCAGATTTAAAAAGTCACATGTAAACACGTCAATCGGAATGAATTGGCCAAAACCGATTAAAATTTCATTCGGATCGTAAGGGGCGGTTTAAACCTTTTCTAATCCGATGGAGAGGACATGTAAACACTTCATCGGATTGAAAATGAAACCAGATAGTTCTGCGCATGTGCAATGACGTACAAATCACGTAATGACGTATGACGCACGGCTGTCAGCGGTATTGGGGCTCTGACCGTAGCCTCACCAGGTGCCATGTACCCCTCCACCACTGAGCATAGTGTCATAAATGACTGTCGTGTCATCCTAAAATTCTCCTTCCACTCCTCGTCTGTGAAGTGGTGCAAGACGACATTGTCCCACCAGTCCTTGCTTCGGACCCTCATCCACAGACGCCTTGTTCTGGGCTCGGGAAGGGGCATTTTAATTGCTTGATAAATACACGCAGTACCGCACTAAACATCACGCGCTCGTCGTCTTCTAACTAGCAGCTGAAATAGGCAAATGTTAAGTCTGCTTTTTAAAACGAAAAAAGAAGCAATGGCAAGAGAGTGGCTGCTAGTATCTGCATGTTGGAACGGCGGGAAACGTGTATTCGTGCACTGTGCGCATGTCAGAAGATCAAATCCAATTCTGTCATGTAAACGCGCATATCAACCCGATTACTTTATTCAGCGTTCTTGTAAACACTGCGATCGGATTAATCAATCTGATTGATTTCATTCCGATTGAAACAAAAAGTGTCCATGTAAACGTGACTATTGTCATACCTTCTATCATATGCAGTGATTTACTGCCTAAAATGACCAGAGAGCTTTGTCCCCACTATCTATTGCTAAATGTATTTAGAACATACTTTTGAATTTATATGAAGAATAAAGAATTGCATTTTCCATTACATTATTAAATAACTGATATCTCTGATGTTCACTAGATGTTAACCTTCATCATGTTGGCTAGACTTGCCTCTTTGTGTCAGTCCGCTGTTGTCCAAAGGTTGGACCGTCTAGTGGAGCCCCTTAGAGCCACATGTACTACAAAGGTAGGTCCTAGCTGGCAAGATACATCAGCTATGCTTAATATCAAGGACAAATCATAAAAAGTTTTTCCCATTGTTCAGGTGAAGGCTGGCTCTGTTAAGCAGGAGTTTGAGAAACAGGAGGAGCTGAGGCGCTCAGCAATGCGTGCAGTGGCGGCTCTTCTGTCCATCAGAGACGTGGAGAAAAGCCCAGCAATGGCTGACTTTGCCACACAGATCAGAACCAATGCAGAGATGGCTACCATTTTTGAAAGTGTTCAGGGAGACCCCATATCAGGGGCTGTGGATTCAATGGACACTAGTTAGGTCTTCCAGCTATGAGTTTGCACTGCTGTGTGTATGAAATTATTTTTAACAATAGAAATGAGTGGTCTTCTGTGCGCTAATGGTTTAGTATCACAATTTTGCTGATGAAGATTACAAGTTAATGCATAATTACCACACTGAATTTAGCTGTACACTCATGGTAGCAAAAACAAGTCTTCATTTACTATGGCAGCACAAGACTAAACTGACAACATTTTGCTTATACAAATTGGTTATGACTCAATAAAGCAATAAGCAAAATTTAGTAAAGACAGTAAAATTCATAAATTACACAGTAACCTAAACATGTTGGCTGTAGTGCACATGCACCAGATTACACAACACCCAGTCAATGTACAGCTAGTTGTGAATGTCAGTTTAGTATGTAATGAATTGAACTGCCAACAGCAAGTGGTAAAGCCAGAGAACGTTTAACACATTTAAGAGAGAAGGGAAGGGAAGGGAAGGGAAGGGAAGGGAAGGGAAGGGAAGGGAAGGGAGGGGGGGGGGGGGGGGGGGGGGGGGAAGAGAAATCACAAGAGACAAGGACTGGTTTTTATGATTTTTTAGCTTTACTGAAAAGACCATATTGCCAGATTATTCATTCTCCTCGCTGCGGAGTCTTGCGTTCGGGTTTGTGACCTTGATGGCCAACTGAGCTGCTCGCTCCACAATCAGCTTCCTGTTCTTTGAGGAGACGTTGTGGGCAATCTCTGCGCAGTAGCTCCTACAAAAGTAAAACAAAGACAGAGAAATTAAGCTAAGCATGCAACTGTAAAGGAATTTTACATATCTTTCTAACTAGACAAAAACTGCCGTCCTATAATGTCTCAAGAACTTGACTGCACTATGGACTGCCCTTATACTGCCTGTTTTTCTTTTCTAAAACAGTTCTTATTCTATTGCAAGCAATGCAGTGCAACAAAAGTCCATAAATAGTCACTTAAAATCAGATGAATGCTAGAGATTTGTTGCAGATTATCTTCCACCTGCAGGCTATGGGAAGAGCCTGAGGTGGAATGGGTATCTCCTCTGCAGCACTCTCTCTCCACATTCAATACCCGACTAGAACATGGGTGAATTCAGCAGGTACAGCTGGAGAGGAAAGCTGGGCTGATCAAAATCTTGATGCATTTCAAGCTTTGAATCACCATAAACATAGGAGATTTAGAATTACCATAAACATAGAAGAACTGAGATCTCGATTCTCAGTCAGGATTATTTAACAAATTTTATAAGGAGTAGTATGTATAGTTACCAAATTATATTACTGTGGCAAAACATTGAAGCTACAGTTTTACTAGTGGAAATTTGTGAATGACTGAATTACTTGCACATGTTTACTGCAGTGACCTTAATCCTGAGCAATGATGAGTGCTACTTAATCTCAAACTAATTATATTAGAGTGCCAGGAGCAGTGTGTGAAGGAAAATTTGACTCACTCACCCCATTCATTTAGTAATATAGTTTATTTTTCTGTACATATTCACTTGGGACACTTTGTTCCTTTTCACTTGAAAAGCAGGCATTTGGATCATTTTCAAATTCACTCCCACATAAGTTTTCAGACATAGTTGCTCTGCTTTTTCTTCTGCAGACTGCATTTAGTTCCATGGTAATTTCAACCTAATTTCACCTACAGCTATAGTTTTATGGGCAATTGCCAAGGGCAAGAACAGGCATGTTTTCCTGCACTGGGAAAAGAACTTTTTAAAAAGCTTGCAACGAGATTATAATTCAAACTACAGTCACGCATTTTAAATGTGACAGCTCAAGCTGCACTTAGACTTCTATTGTAAGTGCTCTGTCTAAGTTGTCAGTACAGGGAAATGTGTTAACTGTCTATGGTAAATACGCGTACACTTCAGATGCAGCACACAATGATACAGGATGAATACCGCTGAGAAAGCTGCTGTGAAAAACAAGTTTC
>CM040473.1:14920270-15019694 GCA_022758105.1 Pangasianodon gigas
CTTTTATTACTTACCTAAAGTTTTAGGAGATTTTGCCTGAAAACATTCAAGCTCTTTAAATTTGCAGTATTCACTACTAGTCAACATTTACTGCTGTGATAAGTAAAATGCACCTGCCCCATTTCCACCCCACTTCACATATTGCTATTGGGCAGTTCCACTCCAAAATGGTTTTCTGATGTTTTAAAGGTGTTGGAAGCCTCTTCAAAGAAACCACGTATCAGCCTTAAGAGTGGAAACACTGATATCTACAGTCTTGCATAGCTGAGTGTTAACCCACTCAGGAATGCAACAGATCCATACCTGTGGCCTCTACTGAACTTGAAATAACACTTTTATTACAAATAGTAAATTAATGCCTTATAGTTAATAGTATTTAATCAAAGTTTTAGCCTATGATTACAATCATCACCAGTAGTCAGAAATATATTTGGGTTCATCTCCGATGTGAAAGATGTGACACAGTGTTTATCTAATGCTCATTTAAAACTGTGTGTACTACAGCTATGTATTCCCCAGTGCTCGAAATGCAGCAGCCTCTGTTATACGGGATGCAGACTCCACCGAACCAGGTGCCTGGATATGAGGGAATTGGCGGTAGGAACAGAAATAATGAAATATTGGAATGAAATGAAATAAATAATAATAAAATGATTTTTGAAAGAAGTTTTATTCAGCTGATATATAGGTTTATTGCTCTTCTGAAATCCACTTACCCACTCTTGTGTAATGCCCTATTATTTACTGAGGCTCTAATGTAGCACCTTATACATGACTTTTGGGGACAACAGGCCATTGTGTCACAAGCCAACAAGAAATGAAATGTGTACAAAAACAGAAATATCACAAGGCCTGATTATGGTTTGTCTCAGTGTATTGGCCAGTAGATAATGACATATAGTGGGCAAATACTTCTTCTTCAGCTTGTTTCTTATATAGAGACCTATGTCTAACCTGCTGTTAATGGCACAAATCTTGTGCGCATTTGTGATGTTATATTTTGAAAGGTGGGTTTCTTCCTCCTCCACCTATCCAGCCGATGCCAACTCCTGATTCACAGCCAGCACACGACTGGAGGTAAGATTCCTTCATTTATGGACAATCTTTTTTTCATATCATCATATAAACTCATGTATTTTTAAAAAAAATTGCTTGTTGGTCACTGCCATTCAGGTAAACATGAGGGTTGCAGTATTATAGGGCAAGATGGTAATGATTTAAGACTGATTTAACCTGACCATCATTGAGTCTGCATTTTTGAGAAGTATTTATTTTTTTAGAAGGATATTCTCAAGTTAAAGGGAATTTTACCTGTTGCCTCTCTCTTCTTTTTTTCCAGTATTCCTGCTCTTACCAAGGAAGAGGCACAAGAGGTTTTTCACAACTTTGCAATGAGCAATTGCTGTTATTCGCCTGGTCCAGCTACAGATGGTGTGATCACCAGTATGGAACAGTTCAACACCTACCGAGTAACTGCAATCACACACACACTCTCTCTTAACATGATATACATAAAACTAAGATTGGGTTAAACTGTATGTACATGTGCTGTAGTGCACAACAGGAGTTTCCTAGGACAGAAGACAAGAGCGTTAGTGCTCACTTCCTAGTGCACTGGTTGTTATGTTTGTCCAGCAAGTGAGCACAATTTCAAATCCCATTGGCTGTTGGATGAATCCCTGTGGATGGATACTTTATAGTAACATAATAGTGTAACGTAGTGCCTTGAAATAGTTAAAGAATATAATGGCTACATGGCAATAATATTTTTAACACACTCTCATCGACTATCCCTTGCCATTTCCCTTGGTTGAATCCTTATTCATATCTGAAGGGTTTCTTATACTAATGCTTCTAATACTAAAAATTGTTAGATGACCATTGGAGGTTCAAGAAATATAATAATAAATGTATACTTCCAAAGCAGAAGAAAAAAAATACAAAGAAATTGTTTTTACTGTGTTCCATGGCATATCCACTACCATGGAAATTTTATGTAACCCTTTCCTGATTGATATTTTTCAACAATGAGCTCCCATACCTGCTTTGTAAGCTCTTTGCAGCCCATGGTTTTTCAAGTTGGATGTTACCAAGAAGATGTCAGGAAAATCCTGTAGGAACAGCTTTACTTTATTTGGGGTTAATCAATCACTTTAATTGATGGCAGGTGTATACTAACTAGTATTTAACATGAGTTTGAATGTGATTGTTTGATTCTGAACACTGTCATATTCCTGATTATAAAAGGGTGTGCACACTTACGGAAGCTGTATATTGGAAGTTTTTTGTTTTTCTTTTTTTCCCTAAAACATTTCTGGTTGTTTGTCACTTGATTTTTACATGTTACAATTTCACAATAAAGGTGAAAAGATTTCTGACATGGTTTAACTTAGTTTCATTTTTTTAACTGCCATTTTAACAGGGGTGTGTAGACTTTTTATATCCACTGTAGCATTGAAATGGAGGACGTGTTTCAGTCCCGTTGTGGCTGACGCATTTGTTCATTTCTCCCTTTACAGTATCGTCTGGAGACTTACACGGAATCCAGAAAAACAGAGTGGGCCACCAAGCCTTATGAGGGTAATAACAGCATCAGATAGGTCTTTACAGGCATTTATATGCTTCCATTAAATTTTTTTATTAATGCTGTGAATGTGTAATGATAGGTCAGCCGTTGACTGCCTACACACAGATTGCTCCTAATCCATGGGAAGTCCCGGTTCAAGTGCCAGCCATGTTTACAAACTCTACTCAGGATGTTGAAGTGCCCTACACAGCATCAGTCAAGGTATTTGTCACATCCACCATGGGCAATTCATCTGCCACCATCCCCAGACAACCACTGCCTCGCTGTGAGCATCGCTCTACCGGGTGGTCGAGTGTGGGTGCCCTCTGGTAGTCTTGGGGGGCATTATGTCACGTCCACCGTGGACAATTAACACCTCCCCCCTTTTCCATTTCCTCCTGTGATTGTGCACACTCATTTGTGTCTCCCAATTAGTCACCCTATTTAAGTCCTGTGTTTTTTTCCTTAGGTGGGAAGCATTGCGTGTGTATAGGTTTTGCTGTTGCTGATATGTGTTTGTTGCTACTTGCACCGTGAATAGCTTTTGTTCTCATGTTCTTTTTTCTTGACTTTCCTTTCCTTGCCTTGCCTTGCCTTGTTCAAGTCTAGGCTTGTTCTAGTTTTTGAGTTTTTGGTTCCTTTTTTCATTGTTTGTTATTTTCAGTTGTTTGTAATATAGATGACTGCAATTGCATCCTACTCCCTGGGAATTCCTGACCGAATGCTTCTCCTAAACATGTCTGCAGCAGACATGCTTCAGTGCACGTGGGCCCTTCTGGACCAACTCATGGTTGGGCCCTATGTCACGCGCCCCCTCGGGGAGTTTTTTGAGGAGGGGGCTCCCATCCTGGCTGGAGCCATCTCCCACTCTCTCAGCCTCCTTGATCTGCTGAGGACGTCGCTCTGCCTCCTTCCTCTGCTGGGGACATCACCCTGCCTCCTTGCTTGGCGGGGATGTCGCCCCACGTCCTTGCTTGGCTGGGGACATCTCCCCGCCTCCTTGCTTGGCTAGGGATGTTGCCCCGGCCTCCCTGCCCGGATGATGATTTTGGTTCCTTTTTTCATTATTTTCATTTGTTTATAATAAAGATGTCTGCAATTGCATCCTACATCCTGGAAATTCCTGACAGAATGCTTCGCCTTAACGTGTCTGCAGCAGACATGCTTCAGTGCATGCAGGCCCTTCTGGACCAACTCATGGCTGGGCCCGATGTGATGCGCCCCCTCAGGGAATTTTTTGAGGAGGGGGCTCCCATCCTGGCTGGAGCCATCTCCCACTCTCTCTGCCTCCTTGATCTGCTGAGGATGTCACTGTGACCCCTTGCTCTGCTGGGGACATCACCCCACCTCCTTGGTCAGCTGGGGACATCACCCCACCTCCTTGCTCAGCTGGGGATATTGCCCCACCTCCTTGCTTGGCTGGAGATGTCGCCCTGCCTCCTTGCTTGGTTGGGGACGTCCTCCCTCCAGACCACCAAAGGGCACCCACACTCAATTTTTGAGATTCTTCTTTTGTTGTCTGCTCCATTTCCTCCCATGATTGTGCACACTCATTTTGTGTTACTCAGTTATTTACCCTATTTAAGTCCTGTGTTTTCCCTCCTTAGGCAGAAAGCATTGTCTGTGTATAGGTTGTACTGTTGCTGTTGTGTGTTTGTTGCTACTTGCACTGTGAATAGCTTTTGCTTTCTCTTTAAGAATTTATTTGAGCTTTTCCTGAGTTCAAACCTAATATCTTTTTTACACCAACATACAATTGTAGTTTGCATTGAGAATATAATACAACTGAAAAAAATTGTTTAACCTGTAATTCATGAGAGGTTTAATAGCTAGTTATATTTTTACTCATTTTACATATTTTGAAAATTTCCTTTCTAGCCATGTGACACATGCTGTGCCTCGGGAAAATGTCAGTGCACCAAGTGTCATGGATCCAAGACCGTGAGTGATTTCAGCTTTTATATATCATACTTTCTATTAAAGGGGTAGATCTGAGGGAGGTGTAAGGGGATTAAACTATGTAAAAAGCATATTCCCTGAAACCTTCCACAATAGAACCACTGTGTATTATATATAGTATAAGAGATTTTACGACAGTTAGTTCCGGTCCACTAATTTGATTGGACAAGCGGTGTTCCATGAGTGCTCATATTGAAACTGGTACTACACTTACTATGGGCTGTGCATTGAATGGCATCATGAAACAGTCTATCCAGCTGTGGCTTCTTTATTAGCTATTTTCATTGACGGAGCAAAAATAAATGTCAATTACTCTGTATTAATTATTTCTTTATAGAACTGTTATAGAACTACCTTGTGTCAACTAAATATCTAAACACTAAAGATAGATCTAATACAGAATTAAATATCCTTTTATTAAATTTTTCAACTAATTTTTGATTTTCAAATACACAAACCATAACTCCAAGAACTATTTGGAGAGGAAGGAGACAGCACTACCTGTAACAGCCTGCTCAGTCACCTAAACTTAAGCTAATCAAGGCAGAACACTTCTGAGGAACATCTGGAAAAACCTAGTGTTCAACTGCCTGTAGTTCCCTTGTCTCCTCTCTGACAATTTTAGGGGAGGGTTGCCAGGTTTCAGCAAAATTCCCAGCTCAAATACAGCTCAAAAACCACACAACAAGACATGTAACTAGCCCAAAATGTGCAAGTATAGGAAAAGATAGACGTATTTTACTTCTTTTTCTCAGTCTTTTCATTGGAAACAAGTTAACAGTGTGCAGACATTATGCACAGAACAGATATCAAGCTGCACTGTTTTAACTCGAACTAAAGATTGCCTTACTGAATTCCAAAATAAAACCATAGTACTACCATATTTCTGTATGAAAAAAAAAAGGAAATATGCTTTTATTTATTGAGCTGTTGCTCCATATAGCTCATGAAGATTGCATGCTGTGTACAGAGCTGTGTAGCTCTGTGGGCTGCTTGTAAAATAATCATTTAATTGATTTTTAAAAAGATTGCATTCATTTTGTGTGTTTTTCGTCTTTCTTAAAGACTGTTCTCTATCGTTATTAAAAGGAAATCTTCTCCGAAAAAATCATATGGTGATTATAATGATATACTACTTAAAAGACCCCCTTTTGACTTGCAGAAACACTGCGAGTGTGTCCTAGCTTTATAGTAGATTCTGATAGTGTGTCCCTTGACCTTTTCTGAACTCTTTGAAATGTAACAAACCCAAAAACCTAAGTAAATGGGGTAAAATATTATTAGATGAATATTGTTTCAACTGTAGCCTAAATAACAGTTTCTCGATTTGGGAAAGACATCACTGCTTTGAATCATACACTCTTTATTAGAAACCCTATACTAGTACTGGGTAGGGCCTCCCTTTGCTGTCAAAACAGCCTTAACTCTTCGTGGCATGGCTTCCACAAGATGTTGGAAACATTCCTTTGAGATTCTGGTCCATGTTGACATGATTACATCACGCAGTTCCTGCAGATTTTTCATACTGCAAATCTCCTGTTCTGCCACATCCCAAAGGTGTTCTATTGGATTCATGTCCGGTGACTGGGAAGGCCACTGAAGAACATTGAACTCATTGTCATGTTCATGAAGCCAGTTTTGAGATGACTTTGGCTTTGTGACATGGTGTATTATCATGCTGGAAGTAGCCATTAAAAGATGGGTAAATTGTGGCCATGGAGGGATGTACATGGTCAGCAACAAAACTCAAATAGGCTGTGGCACACAAGCGATGATTGATTGGTATTAATGGGCCCAAAGTGTGCCAATAAAACATTCCCCACACTATTATACCAACTCCACCAGCCTGGTCTGCTGACACAAGGCAAGTTGGGTCCATGGATTCAGGCTGTTCATGCCAAATTCTGACCCTGCCATCTGTGTGCCTCAGCAGAAATTGAGATTCATCAGACAAAGCTAAGTTTTTCCAGTCTTCAACTGTTCAGTTTTGGTGAGCTTGTGCCCACTGCAGCCTCAGCTTTCTGTTCTTGGCTGACAAAAATGGAACCTGAAGTGGTTTTCTGCTGTTGTAGTCCATCTATCTCAAGGTTTGACGTGTTGTGCATCTTGAGATGCTTTTCTGCTCACCACAATTGTACAGAGTGTTTATTTGAGTTACTGTAGCCTTTCTCTCAGCTTGAACCAGTCTGGCTATTCTCCGTTGACCTCTCTCATCAACAAGGTGTTTCCACCCACAGAACTGCCACTCACTGGATGTGTTGTCTTTATTGCACCATAACTGCATGATTTTATGCACTGCACTGCTGCCAAACAATTGGCTGATTAGATAATTGCATGAATATGTAGGTGGACAGGTGTTCCTAATAAAGTGTTCGAGGAGTGTAGTTAGCTTGCTTACTCTGTCACATTAGACAGAATATAGGAAGGTTGCCAGAAAGTTCCATACAATGTGTGGTTAAGGAGTTAAATAAAGTTATGTTCTACAAATTGTTATATGTTGTTATAATTTGTGAATGTAAAGGTTTTATTTTTCCAGCAGCCTTGTTTTTAATTGTTTTCTAGTGCTTAGTGTTTAGATCATAGTGGTAGGGTTAACATAAAATATATTATGGTATAAACCACACCCACTTCTGGTTTAAATCCAAATACAAAAATAGATACGAATAATTTGAACACTAAACAGATACAAGTAATGGCATTGCGTTACACCTCTAATATACTGTATATATAGTATACATATACCTGTGGATGAACCCAATGTTTCCATTTAAAAAACTATATATTCTCTAAACAAGAGTCTTTATTCTGCCAAATGTCTCATTGCAGAAACAATGTAATATGTGCAGAGGCTCTGGGAAAGCTGCTGAAGGACAAGTCTGTGCAAAATGCAATGGCACAGGCAAAATGAAGTAAGTTTTCACACTATAGCTGACTGACCCTTTCAGTTACCACTCTGTGCATATCTAATAGACATGCTTTGTGCAGATCAGATGTGTCATTCATTCATTCATTCACAGAGTGTCAGTTTTACTCAGTGATTGTCTGCATTAAAAGATTATGATCTAGATGAGGGTCATTCTTTTCTGTTCCTCTATATAGAAAACCCAAGTGAGAAAATTACCAAAATTACACTTTGAATCTTTCACCCATCAGCACTAAACTGTGATGCTGTGTAAAGATACTATTACTTCAATCCAAGGGAATAATCATATATGGACCTGTTGCTGTCTTTTACCCCATTTTTTTATAGGTGCCCTGATTGTTCAGGTCAGGGAACAACTGAATGTGATACCTGCAAAGGGAAAAAGAAGCTATTAATGTATATCAAGCTTACAGTGGAATGGTAAATCATTCATATTTTGACACATTAAATGAACTGACTCCTAGTTACTGAATAAAACCATTTATCATGCATATATTTTTTGGCATCAGGAAAAACAATGTTGACAATTATGTAGTGGAGCAGTCAAGTGGTCTGGAAAAAAATGAACTGGATGCAGTTACTGGGAAGAAGCTCCTCAAAGATACCAAGTTCATGGTGAGAGAAAAGTTACTATTATTACTACTACTAGTTTTGAATAATATGATAGGTTCACCATTGAATAATAGTTTAGATTCATGCCTGGCAGAGTAACTGCTGAAATTCACAATATCCTTTATCCTTGCTGTTATGTTTATTGCAGGTGTATCCTTTGAATGGATTCCCAGAAATGAATGTGGCTCAAGCTTCTGATAGAATGATCAGGGAGCATCACAGCAACTTTTCCCAGACATCACGCATCACCCAGCAGGTTAACATTCATTTGTAACATTCATAACATTCATTTGGGCAACATACAGTCATATGCAAAAATATGGGCACCCTGTTAGACAGTACTTGATGTCTTTAAACTGTGTTTTATTGACAGACGTCACAGTTTCTTCTAGCCAGCAACAAACTTTCTTTTTTTGCTTTGCTATGTTTTCCTCACTCTTCCTTGAAGAATGTTTTATTTCAGTAATATTCTTATGTTGTCTTGAGTGCATTTATAGTATCACCAATAACCCTTTCATGTGACTGTATGAACCTGCCATCATTTGTTCTACATGAATGAATGGATTAAAATTGTAGTCCTGCTTGTGTAAAAATACATTTCACCTAATTGTTGTTTATGTGGGGAGTAATTTCGAATTTTCTGACCTTTCTGTGTTCCAGCAACAAAGTGTTGAGCTGATTCCCATCACTAAGGTGACATACCGGTGGCAGGAAAAAGACTATATTTACTTTGTTTATGGTACTGAGTTAAAGGTCAAAGCAATTGACTATCCAGCTATGTGTTGCTGCACTATAATTTAAAAACCCAGAAGAAGCATAAACTTCCAGGATGAGTGACATTCTCTGTTATTATCATTATCATTTAAAGGAATGGTTGGGTAAAAAAAATTAACTTTAAACATTTATAGCAAATATAGGTGTTTTGACATGTTTTGTGACTGAGTTTGCTTCTTAGGTTTTGCGCTGGAGCTACAAAAATGGAATGGTGTTGGTTCAGTGGTTAAAGCTAAATATGGACAACTGTGAATTAAAATTTTGCCATAGAGTCACTGCTGGGCCCTTGAGAAAAAACCTGCCCAGGTGTATGTTTGGAATGGATTCTGGTTCATTTTTAAGTTGCTTTTGATAGAAGTCATATCACTATTCTTGTAGTCTTGTAGTGTTTTTTTTGCTTATGACCTGTTTATTATTTTTTTGACAAATTTTGAAAATTCAGAAAATGACTGTTGCAGTGCAAGTTGCCACTGAGTAGCGTGTGATTTTCTACCATTCATGTAGCCTGTGTGCAATGGCCTTTACTGTACAGTATTCTTAACAGTGAACTATGTAGTGAACAAATACACATCTACTGTATTTCAGTATGTGATTCAATATAATTGTCTATTACAAATAATGAACTCAATATATTCTTCTATTCATAGAATAATGTAGCCTTTATTTCTAGCCTTCTCACTCCTTTCAATCTACATTCTATCAGTTCATGGCTTAAACTGTGGTTGATTTTTCTCTTGAGAAAAAGAAAGTAGTGGGCACTAAAAATGTAAGATGATTGTTATGTCATTAAGATCTAGCACCATATCAATACATCATTGCTATCTGGTTGCACATCTGGTAGCCATGTCTGTCTATTATCTATTGCTATGCTATATTTTTATAAATCATCTGTAGGCAATGTAAGAATGAGCTTTTACAGTAAGTACTTGGGAAGATGGGTTGCTTCTGTTTACCTGTTTTTAATGTTAAAATTAATCTAAACATATGTATGTTTAACCATTGTCTCTGTATACTTAATTTACATATAAACCTGTAAACCATAACGAGTGAGTGCTTAGCACACATTGAAAATGAATACTGACAATAAATATGACCTGTCAAAGATGGAACATTGTCTCTCTGGTTCGAAAACTCTCAAAAAGAAATATATGTGTGATAGACTTTCTATTTAAAATTTCTATTTAAAATACAGGAAATCTACTACTAGGAATTACATAGATATTTAGAACTTTACTCTCCCATATTTCTTAACTTGGGGCCCATTATTGAACATTGACACTAGATAATAAATTATAAGAAAACTGATAATGTTCATTCTCAGTCATGCTATATTGTAGAAATTTTAAAATGTGATATACAGTATTTATAATGGATACTTCAAGACTACATGAAATCTGTATTACATAAATCTGGCCTGGACAGACATCATGTTAACAGCAGCAGTTCTTAGAAGATACAAATCTAAAGTATCGAGGGGAGATTATACACTGACTCAAATCTTGGCCAGAAATTGGGTTTGGGAAGTGCAAATCTTTAGGGTATCTATGTGAGACCATCCACAACCACAGCAGTTGATTCACAAATGCAGAAAACTCCAAGCAGAAGACCATCAAGAAGAATTAGGCGGGTTTGGAGATTGAGAGGAAGTACAGCAGAAGAAGTGAGTCACAGTCAGGCAATGACATCATATCAGACATCAGGAGTACATGTACAGAAAAAAAACCAGATCTGTAGGTATGCTCTTATCATAAAGTGATTGTGCATTGTGTTCGGACTGTGAGCATTTTACCAAAGTGAATACATAGTAAAATCATGGTTGTCTTTGTCTTATAAAAATTAAGCTCTTTAGTCATCAGTCATACTATTTCCATAGATTTACACATCTTGTTAAAATACTCAATTTTTTTTTTTAGCATTAAACTACAGTCTGTGTTTGTACTCATTTGCATTTTCAGAAAACAACAGATTCCTGCAGTAACACTGTCCTGTCTCTTTAAAGGCAGCTGCTGGCTCTTGATTTAATCAGGTTAACCAGCTATCCTTCTATACTGATAATGCTGTGTGTGTTTGCGTGTGGGTGCGTGTGGGTGTGTCCGAAGGGAGAACTTGTTTTACAGTTCCCCTTATCAGAACACTCTTTTGGATTCACTGCAGTGTGTAGTGCCTCACAATGCCTCATTTGCCCTATGGAAGAGATATGGAACAAAATATTGTTAGAAGTAGCAGTTTCCCAAAACCTGTTTTAAAAATAATGGGTTTTTTTTAATGTTTTTTTTTTAGATTGAATAATACATTTTTCTACAATCTTCTAGTCATTGTCCACTTTTTCTTTACCCTATTGTCTCACAGTTTCGCAAGACAGCTACCTGGGAAAGCAGAGGCAAATACATTGTTCCTATTATGCAACTACAACAACTGCTGCTTGTGCAACATCATAGAGCAGCTGAATGCACTTAGAGGACAAACATGCAGGGAGGAAGGAATGGTGAAAGAAAGAATGAAAAAGAAAAACATACTCTACATTACATACAGTGCTTTAAAAATCAGCTGACCTATATAGTACCATTGTAATAATTCACTTACTTTATATTTGTGTTGACATGGATAAACATTTCTGGTCCCATATCTGGTCCCAAAAAATAGTATAAAAGTACATACAAAAACATGTGAACATCATTAAAAAATTAAGATAGCTACAATCCACTTTACCACTTTGTTTGTTACTGTCTCCCTGCCCTTCTTCTAGAAACACATTTCAGATTTTTTTTCACAAAGCACAAAAGGAGCTGGCCATCAGGTCTTTTGCATACCAAACTACTCTGTGGCCAGTTTAGTACATCACAGTTTATCAGTTGAAAATACCATAAAATATCACTATCATATTAATGCCACTGAATGAATGAATATACCTACATGAACAATAAATAACCCACTAAAATAATGATAAAACACATAAAAATGAAAATGCATACACTTCTCACCACAGTACAAATGAGCACTTAATGATCAATGCCACAGTTCCTGTTTGGAAGTGTCACCATTTGAAATATTAAAGTCCATGAAAACATAACAGATGTCCAAATCTCCTCTAATGCATCACGGACTGGCACACACACTACAGACAATTTAGAGATGCCAATCAGCATACAAGAAGACTATATAAGTGACTTTCCCTGTTTCTAGATTTTTCCCGAACAGTTCACTGCAGCAAAAGTAAACCAGCAAATGGTGGCACATTCTTGCTAATTTCCTGACCAAAGATTTGGGCTTGCCCCTCCCCCCCTTTTTAATACCATATATAATACAACTTGTGTATACGTGTGTGTGTGTATGTGTATATATATATACATATATATACATATACACACACAGTACTGTACTATAAAGAGCAGTAAACAGTAATAAATGAAACAAAGTCAATATTTGGTGTGACGATCCTTCACGTTAAAAAAAAATAGTAGTCTCAGGTACAATTTGTGCAGTTTTTATAAGGAAATGAGCTGTAAGTGTTACTGAGCATCCTGCAGAATCAGCCACAGTTCTTCTGGAGACTTTGACTGTCACACTTGCTTCTTATTTTTGCAGCAAAACAAAACAGCCTTCATTATGTTTTTTGGTCTGAAAAGTGTCTCTTATGTAATCTGCTGCTTTCTTTACTGACATACAAACATTTTTCTGTAACATTTAATTTTGTGCTGGAAAACTAATGTTTGGAAATCTAAAATGTTTTTGTACTGAATCAGTAATGCAGAAGTCATAAAATAAAAACCTATAACAAAGTTTGTACTAAAAAAATAGGGTGCCTAAGACTTTTGCACAGTACTGTATACACACACACACACACACACACACACATTTATTTTATATTTTATACTTATTTTATACATGTACCATATTTAAAATGAATAATTTCTCAACATTTCTTTAAAATAAATAAATAAATAAATAAATAAATAAATAAATAACAATAATTATTAATAATAATAACAATAATGACAGCAACACTTTCTTAAAAGTAAGCCCGTATCGCCACCTGCTGGTGAGCTTTCTACCTGTGGTAATATTGGGTATGTACTCTTATATTCTTTTTAAAATTATTTTACATTTTACAATGTTTTTTTTTTCAACATTGAACTTTCCAACATTTCCCCCCTCCCCACCCCCTTCTCTTATCTTTATTGTACGTAACATGTAGTAACATAAGTTACTTACTGTCAGTTATTAAAACACTTTCGTGTTTCGTAGAAAGTTGCCCGAACTCCCACTCCCGGGTGGGAAGTCCCGAACTGACTTGTTTTCACGAACCGGAAACTCTCTATCACAGCAATTCCATGACCAAGTGAACGCTGCATTAGATACGAGACCGCTAAGTGGGCGTGGCTTTATCGAACGTCAACAGGCACGCACGCAAGTTGAACTCACATCAAAATAATCATCCAGAGTTTGTTAAGATTGATTAGATTTAAACCCGCGCTCTATTCCTTCAGGATTATGGATGAGAAAGAGCACAATGTCGGTAAGTTACTGTACATTTGGCTTTATCGACTGTGAGACAGAGGGAGAAGAAATGTAGAGAGACAGAGTACATAGAAAGTAAAATGTAATCCCCTACTCAGCTTAATGATTACTGATTATTGATGAATATACTGTATTGATATATATACAATCGTACGAATATATTGTGACAGTTTTCTGTAATAATGCATGACTCAAATGTGACATTACTACAGGAAGAGGAATATCAGCTTGGACAATGTCATCTGCTTTGACTTCAGGTTTTGTTCAAAAGTGAGACTTACTGAATCCTATGACCCTTTTAAGTACAGTGCACTTTTGCATATTTGTCTCATTTAATGTTTTAGATCTTCAAACATAATTTAATATGACAACCCTTCCCCCCCACAAAAACAACCAACCAAACAAACAAACTAGTTTTTAAATGATGATTTCATTTAGTGAATCAAAAAAAGTTATCCAACACCAACTTAGTTACTCAATCAACCAATGAACCAAATGTAATTGATAATTAGGTTCAATTAGACTAGACACAGTACACCCAGGATTGATTACTGCCATCCATGTTGAATCTAAACATCACGTAAATAGAAACTTTACAGCATTGTTAAGTAGGCCAGAAGGTCTCACCATGCAGCATGCTATGCCGTGATCAAAAGAAATGCTGGAAGAGAACAGAAAGAATTGCTAAAATATATCTGAAAAGGGTTACAAAGCCATTTCTAAGGCTCTGGGACTCCAGTGAACCACACTAAGAGCCATTATCTCCAAATGAAAAAAAAAAAAAAAAACTTGGAACAGTGGTGAATATTCCCAGAAATGTCTGGCCTGCCAAAATTCCTTCAAGAGCACATCAATGACTCATCCAGTATCACACAAGAACCCAGACAAACATCTAAGGAACTGCAGACCTCATTCGTCTCAGACAAGTTCAGTGTCCATGATTCCACCATTAGAAAGCAATTGGGCAAAGCTGGTATCCATGGGAAAGTTACAAGGCGAAAACCAATGCTAACCAATAAGAACATAAAAGCTCATCTCACATTTGCCAAAAAACACCTTGATGACCCCCAAGCCTTTTGGGATAATGTCCTTTAGACTGATGAGTTGAAAATAGAACTTTTTGCAAGACACGGATCCTGTTATTTCTGGTGTAATACAAACACAGCATTACACGGTAAGAAAAGAGTGGTGGTAGTGTGATCATGCGGGGATGCTTTGCTGCTTCAGGGCCTAGGCAACTTGCCGTAATTGACAGAACCATGAAACCTGCTGCATACCAGAAAATCCTGAAGGAGAACGTCCGGTCATCGGTCCATGATCTGAAGCTCAGGTGCAGTTGGGTTATGCAGCAAGGCAATTATCCAAAACACAAAAGCAAGTTCGAATCTGAATGCATCAAAAGAAACTAATTGAGATGCTATAGCAGGACCTTAAATGGGCAGCTCATTCTTGAATGCCCACCAGTGTGGCTGAATTGATGAAATTCTGTAGAATGGGCCAAATTTCCTCTATAGCGATGTGAAAGACTGATCTCCAGTTATCAAAAGGGTTGGTTTTTGGGGTTTGGTGCAATTACTTTTTCACATGGGTGATACAGGTGTTGCATAACCTGTTTCTTTCAATAAATGAAATTGTCATTTAAAAACTCTCTTTTGTGTTTCCTCATGCTCTCTTTGTCTCATATTACATTTTGTATGAAGATCTGAAACCATTTAGAGTGACAAATATGCAAAAATAAGTGAAATCCAAATACTTTATCATGGCACTGTAAAATAATTCTGGTCTGTGATTATATTCATTGTAACTTTTTGTTCCAATAACATTACTTGCATTAAAGGAATCTGTATTTAATCTGCTAGATTTGTCTTGATTTTAGGACAATGTTAACAGCTACGTATGTTACTGATGTAAATGAATATTTACAAATATTTATTTCTACGTTATAGGGAAATTGATCAACCAAAATCTGCATAAATGGATCTAAAAATTGGTTTAATAGTTGACGTGGTGAAGTTTTCTGTGAGGAGCAGATGTTATTTTTGGAAGGATTCGCCAGTGTCAGAGCCAAGTTGAGGTTGTTATTTTAAGATTTCCAACATGAGAAAATGTTCTGGACGTGATGGTGTGATTGGTGTGCGATGGTGTGATGCTGTTACCACCCCGACATTAATTATTATAATGGCACATCCCAAAGTGTCTTATTTCTCTTATTACACAATTATTACACAATTTTTCCCTTTCCGGATATAATTGATTTGCTAAGGCATGTTCGGTGTCTGAAGTTTGCTTCTGTGCACTGGTGGCCTTTGGAATGAACTCTAGCAAAAACTATTCTAGCATTTGATAACACTGCTTATCTTGCTTTTTTGTCTGAAAAATGATGCTCATCAAAATCATGCCAATGCATTGTGACTGGGTAATAATGTATCATGCTCCTTTACATACATTCTCCAAATCCAGAACATTGTACATTTTATAGCTAGACCTAGGATTACATCTAGAGGTGCCAGACTTTTTATCAAGATTGTTTCTTAGCACTTCATTATTGCACTTGCTCTCAGGGGATTACATTTATGTGATAATTTGTCCATTGTTAATCTACAGTGCCATACAGTCTGCACAAATAAACCTACTCGACATGAATTGCTCCTTGGGTAGCAGATTTTCCCATCAGGGCAGTTTACACTACCTATATGTCAATAATCAAGTTCAACAATGCACTACTTAAATGCTTTGTGTTAGTGATTTGGGTGGGGTTTCTCTTGCTTTTATACACCAAAGATCTGGACTCTTGATATTTCTCAGGCTCTGTCTGTTATGTATGGAATAATTATTCTTCTTATACCACAGCAATTTGCCAGCCATAACTATTTTTTATTTATAAAAGAAAGACTGGTCATATCATTTGTAGTTACATTTACTGTTATAGAACATCCATCAAACAATTTATTTCATGTTATCACTTATCTTATAGCAGCTATAAACAACTATATATTTCGTTTTTTTTAAATCTCTTGAAGATAATAAACTGCAGCTTGTCATGTTACAGACAAACCCTCCATTCTGAAGACTTTCCTGCGGTGGAAAACTTAAAGCTGCAACTTTACTGCTGACTGTTACAAAGCGCTGACACTGGAGACTCCTTCCAAAAATGCTAAATAACGTGTTCTCACAGAAAACTTCACCATATCAACAATTACACAGACTTTGAATCTGTTTATGAGAGTGTCAAACACTAATGTATTAGAACATGTGCATTAATATAAACCCTGATACTGGAACTCATGTCAGAACTGCTGTTGTAGAAAATTAATCATAGCTTCCGACCAGTCACATTTGCGAATTCAGTAGAAGTGCATTATAACAGGTTTTAGGGACAGCTCAAACTCTTTTTGTCTTGTTTAGATTTTTATATTTTAGCTGCAAATAGCACCTAAAGGTGATAGCTTATTAATGCAGTTTTTACATGGTAAACTTGTAGCTACGTGGTTTCCTTTATTTGTTTGAGATATTAGCCTTATAGCTCCATTGCAAATCTAAAGGAGCAACCTTCTTACGCCAAACACTTCTTGGTTAATTAAGTACATTTGGGTTCATTTTATTTTTGAGCTATTTTGCCATAGAACCTCCTCTAGAGCAAACATGTGTTTTATATACCAGAAATTATAGTAAAACCTTGGCCATTTAAAATCCCTCCCCACACAAACTGTCGTATTGTTGTGATATAGTGCTGTATTTTCAGTGCATTGTTTCTTCAGCCACCATTCCTTCACCTTTCTTGTGCTTGTGTTCAAATACCAATCTTAAGTATGATCTCAGTTGGAGGAAGCGCATTCACGCTGCTATTTATGTCACCATCATAATTGTATTGTTCACTTAACTAAATGTGAGAAATGCTGTATTTATAACTGTGTATGCTGGAGCTCCCAGACAGGCAACAACCCATGAATAGGCCACTGGAAGAATGGAGGAATTAAATGGTTCGTCTTTCGGCCAAAACAAACCAATGTTTGTGTTTTCATTGAATTGCTCAATTTCTGTTTTTAACAATTGTTTATCCAGAAGCTGTCAGGGTGCACTGAGAGTTTGCTTCTGCAAATACTCACTTCTTAAACCTTCCACATCTGTACACTTCTAGAAGGTGGTGTAAAAAGAGGTGAAGAATCAGGGATTGCATAAAACCCACGCACATACAGGATATCCTGTATACATTGCATGGTCCTATTTGTGTTGCATTCGTCACCTTCTTGATTCTTAATCATTAACTTAACAGTGTCAGTGGGACTGTAACTCAGCAGTGAGGGACACGGCCTACTTTTCAATATTTCGTCTTTAAGCAGTTTGTAAGCCATTTTAATTTTAAAAATAACAAAATAACCCAGAACTTAATTGCCTAAAAGTATATAAATACATATTAATATGCAAGGTCTTTTTGAAGAAACATCAGCTTATATACTTAATTAGATTGTTAATAATTGCAGGTTATCTAAAAAAAAAGGGTTACACTCTGTTGTAGGGTTATACATAAAACCCTTAAGGGTTCTAGATTTAATCTTTTTGGGACAAAGAAGTGTTTGGGACAGGCACTGTGTCTGTTACAGCTTCTCTCTCTTTTTATAGGAGCCTTTGATCCAAGCATTCCTGAGGAGGGTCCTTCAGCGCCACCTGCAGGCTGGTTGGACAGTGTGACGGGCTACGAAGACCATAAAGGTGGCGGTAAGCACTTTCTGTCATAGCAATGATGGAATGTCATTGACAAGGTCTGCCCCGACTCCTGTTCTTCTGGGTTGGAAGTAGGAACTATGCCAGAATGGCAAATGTCATGGCATTTTTTTTTTTTTTGCACTCACTTAATCCAAAGCATCCTAAAGCAGACTCATACAGGGGATTATTCTTACTAAAGTAATATAATAGTATCTTATTTTCTATTTGTGGACATTAAGTTAACAGATGGCGTACACCGATCAGCCATGACATTATGACCACCTGCCTAATACTGTGTTGGTCCCCCTTTTGCTGCCAAAACAGCCCTGACCCCTCGAGGCATGGACTCCACTAGATCCCTGAAGGTGTGCTGTGGTATCTGGCACAAAGATGTTAACAGCAGATCCTTTAAGTCCTGTAAGTTGCGAGGTGGGGCCTCCATGGATCGGACTTGATGGCCAGCACACCCCACAGATGTTCGATTGGATTGAGATCTGGGGAATTTGGAGGCCAAGTCAACACCTTGAACTCTTTGTCATGTTCCTTGAACCATTCCTGAACAATTTTTACAATGTGGCAGGGCGCATTATCCTGCCGAAAGAAGTCACTTCCATTAGGGAATACCGTTGCCATGAAGGGGTGTACCTGGTCTGCAACAATGTTTAAGTAGGTGGTATGTGTCAAAATAGCATCCACATGAATGCCAGGACCCAAAGTTTCCCAGCAGAACATTACCCAGAGCATCACACTGCCTCCGCCAGCTTGCGTTCTTCCCATAGTGCATGCTGGTGCCACCTTCTTCCATTGCTCTGTGGTCCAGTTCTGATGCCCACCTGTCCATTGTAGGCACTTTTGGCGGTGGACAGAGGTCAGCATGGGCACTCTGACAGGTCTGTGGCTACACAGCCCCATACGCAGCAAGCTGTGATGCACTGTGTGTTCTGACACCTTTCTATCATACCCAGCTTTAACTTTTCAGCAATTTGTGCTACAATAGCTCTTCTGTGGGATCAGACCAGACGGACTAGCCTTCACTCCCAACGCGCATCAGTGAGCCTTGGGCGCCAATGATCCTGTCGCTAGTTCACCAGTTGTCCTTCCTTGGACCACTTTTGGTAGGTACTAACCACTGCATACCGGGAACACCCCACAAGGCCTGCCGTTTTAAAGATGCTCTGACCCAGTCATCTAGCCATCACAATTTGGCCGTTGTCAAAGTCTCTCTAATTTTTCCTGTTTCCAACACATCAACTTTGGGAACCGACTGATCACTTGCAGCCTAAGATATCTCAACCCTTGACAGGTGCTGTTGTAATGAGATAATCAATATTATTCACTTCACCTGTCAGTGGTCATAAATGTTATGGCTGATCGGTGTATAACCAAGGTTAATTATGGAAGCATAGACAGTCTGTTGGAGTTTATGTTAAACATTAGGCCTTCATTTGTAGACATTACAGTAAGAGATGGAGAGAGATGAAGGATATCAGTCACAGCAACACCACCTTCTACAGTACAGATTTTTCACATATAGATCTTATGGTAACTATGCTAATAAATTGAAGGACATGCAGTTCACTATGTGTTGCATTAGATGACACTCTTCTGATTTGACCCTTTTTTGTAATCAGATAGCACAGATCAGATCTACCCTCCTCCGCCTGACTTCATTCCTGAGCCGGAGAATGACAGGAACGTCTCCATCCCTAATGTGATGTATGCAAATTTTTATGTATGTTGTATAATGTACGGTTTATTACAGAACTTCAAAAATGTTTTAACATTATAGTTACATTTCTTAAACACTACTCCATTATTCTTCCCTGATGTAAGGCAAAAAAATTTTTGCTCATTAATATTGATATTACTGTGTATTACTGTGAGTATTTATCTACTACTATGTGAAATTATGTATTTTTATACCACAATACTGTTGAATTCTTGATTCCGATTGGTAAAAAGGTGTATATATTAATATGTTTGTTGTAATACATTATGGTTTCTATAGTAATAACTTAAATTTAGGCCCAACAATATACAGATTTAAAAAATGTTTATTTAACCCTTTCTCGCAGTATACTGGTGTTCCATTCCACCAGAGGAATGGAAATTGACTTATCAGACATTTTCAATCAGTATAAACAAATGAATTATTTTATTGCCGCAAGTCTATTATAAGATTAGTCAGGACTCTGTTGGGTTTCTGTGTGTAGAGTATCATGAGCCCCTTGCTGGGCAAACAATTCTCATGTGGAGTGTGACAGCTCAAATAAATTCAATGCTGAACAAGGGCACCCCCAAAACAGGTGGAAATTCCATTTTTTGGCCTCTGGTAAAAAGAATTTTTCTGTAAGGAGACATTGATTTAATGTGTTATGGAAGGAAATTCTAGTGTCAGTTCTTTGTAACAGTCAGCAGTAAAGTTGTTCCACTCCGGGGAAGTCTGCAGGGCAGAGGACATTGCACTTTGTGGCTTATTAGTTATGTGACAATCTGCATTTTTGTCTTATTAACTTTAAGCACGAGAGAGAAGATAAGCTGGTAAGGTAGTGACTGTTTATAACAAGAGTGATAACAGGAACTTACTTGCTTTGTGGGTGTTCCATTCAATTTACTATATCTATATGAAATGTAATTTTGTTCTTTACTGTACAACTGTACATTTTCAGTGTATCATCCATGACAAAGTATTGCTCGCTGTTTGTATATGGGAGAAAAAATCTATATATAATTGTATTGGTCTTACAGGGTGCCTCAAGTGTCTGAAGATGTGGCCAGGGAGGCTTTGCTCAAGTTTGTGGGGAAAAAATGGACATACAGCAGCAAACCCGCCCAGAACCTCGTCTTTAACGATTTGAAGCCTTTTACAGTGTATCGTGTAAATCAACTCCTTCTGTATTATGTCATGATGATGGTGTACTGACAGTATTATTGTGTGTTCCATAACAATTCGACGGTTTCTTTTCTTTTCAATTACATTCAGCTAATCTGAGAATAACCATTTTTTTCTCTCTGCTTTAGTATCGCTTGGAAACATTTACAGAGTCAAGATCAAGTGCCTGGGAGCATGAGATATATAATGGTATTGTATATTACATACAACACATTAGGCATGTACTGATAACAGGTATCATCTGATATAGCCATTTTTGGGCTGTGTTTATACTCCTAGGTTAATGTCTGTCGTATTTGGAACACAGCATAAGCACAGCTGTCTTTTAAGGTTCCTTATCTTAGAAAAAATTTGTGTCCTTTTCAAAAAAGTCAAGTCCATAATTTTGTTTTCCATACAAGAGTCCATGTGAAAGTAGCTCACTTGGATTGAACAACAATTCAAACTTAAAATTACAGGACTTGAGAGTTTCCCTGTAGTTACTGAAAAGATAATTACAGTCACTGAATAATATACTTTAAAATGAATAACTATATAGTAAGCTGAGAGGTTAAGGGGTTAGACCATGCTAAAAATTAAGAAATGTATTATGCTAAGCAATTTTAATATCAGTACATGCCTCTAAAACATACACTTTTTATGTTCAGGTTATTTTATATGTCTAAGTGAAAGAAGCAGTACATTCAAAACTGCTAATTTGTCTAACTCTGAGTAAAAGCTTAGTGGAGTCCATACAATTTGTTAGAGCATAGGGTTTTTTTTGTTTTGTTTTGTTTTTTTAATACAAAGGCCTGATCTAGAAATGAGGCACAAAAAGGTGGTCTTTTATTGAAGTTTCAGTGTTATTGATGAATACACCAAGGCCCTTAATTACTAAAGGTAATTAAGACACACACGGTCTACAGAGGATTGTGTTTTTTACTTGAGAAAGATAATACATTGTAACACTTCTCCTGCATTGGGTCGGAAATGAGGAAGTGTTGTGTAGTCCACTAAAACTAACACAAAGCGATGCCTTTGTGTAGTTCGTTCTAATGGCCCGACGAGGTAAATAGCAATTCTTTTGAAGGGGACCTCGATTAATGGAAGGGGCGCAATGGTGCTTTTGCGGTGGCCGGCGGATTTACCAGCTGACATTCGCAGCATGCCGCACACCACTTGCAAATATCGCCGTGAATGCATGGCTAATAGAAATGGGCCGTGAGTCTGTTCAATGTTTTTTCCCATCCTAAGTGCCCCGTCATCGGCTTATGGTGAGCTACCTGGAGTAACAGTTCCCGATGGCTCTTTGAGACCAACAACTGGGTCGTTTCTTCTTGTGTTTGAATGTCCTGCGTCACTCTGTATAATCTTTATACTGATATAATCTTTAACAATTGAAAAAATAGGGATAGCACGACATTGGGCTGGATTCGCTGACCATCGATTACTCTCAGCTGCGGTTAGCCTGCTGGAATAAGCTCTGGAGCACCTGCTGGTCCTTCGCCTGGGCTTTGAGCAGGGCCTGGATGCGCTGCTCCTGGTCTTGGCGCAGCTGGCTCCATTTTATCTTCCAAGATAAAAGGAGGAAGCAGGAGGCAGGCTGAGGACAATTCAAAAGGGCTCTTTATTTTTGCTTTCGCTTGTTAGCGTACTAACCACACACACGGCTCTGTGCTGGTCGTCTCTCTCTCTCTCGAGGCACTCGTGTCTCCCCCCTTTATCCATGTTACTGTTTACTGAAACACAGAACACTGATTAGCAAGATTTCCCGCAGGTGTGTAATCCTTACCACTCATCTTCTCCGGGTCCACCCTCCATTCACAAACCGGCACTCGACCACACCCCTGCTTCCACGCACACCTAGTCTATTATTAGTAAATTAGTACAAATGAAAGGCAAGTATTAAATTTGCTAAATGGATTCTGTAGCTTGAAGAAAAAATTATACCATTTACTGAGTCTCAAGTTACTGTAACAGTAAAGTTGGTTTTATGTTAGATATCTGTCGCACATTCGCAACTCCATTGTGCTGATGCCAACATCATTTAAACAGAGCCACATTTACCTCGGTAACAAATAAACACTTTTATTTTTATTTTTATTGTGTTTCGAACCATTTTTTAAAAATCTCAACTCACTGCGGTTATAAAGAATGAACAGCACACAATGATTTTTTGATGATGTTTTTCACACAATGATTTTTTGTAAATCCTCCCAAACTGATTTTACCCCATAAAGTTTGAACTTGTCCTCTCCAACTCACTGTCTATTTTGCACCAAGGTCCCAGCTCTATTCCTGGCCCGTAAACAATGTCCCTGTCGTAATACTCAGGAAGCTCCCAGAGATAAGCGAGGCATAAATTCTCATTAAAAACCATGGCATAGACTTTTATGCCTGCATTCATTACAGGCCAGTCTAGTCAAGACTGAATAGAATAAAAATTAGAATCTGGATATCCCTGATGAGTCCTTTGTGATGCTAATTACCATTACCAACTTTTGTTCATTATCAGCATTGTTAGTGTATTTGAGTTAAGTATTTTAGTCCTGATCAGGTATTACAAGTCTGAATGTAACTGATCAGCTAAGACATGTGGAACTTAGTAACTCACGTCTACCAATTCAGCATTGTGCAAATTGCACATGTAAATAATCACACACCTGCATCAACATGGTTTGGCTCAGTAGTAACATTAGTACATAAACAGTTTCATAAAATGGCAGTTTATGTCTGTATTTTTTTTTAAAAAATGAACAAATGAAATTGGAACTATATTATACTTCTTACATACTACTGCACCTTTGGATCACACTCCCATCTGAGTCTTGCATGGAACGATACCAAAATATGCTGAGGAAGAAGGTGATTCTGGCTGCTACTACTGTTTTAGCGATGGGACACCCTTTTGTCCATTTATATAGATAACAGCATGTCTTACATTGTCAGAACCTACATTTGAACTCCATGTGGTCGGAAGTGTAAGTGTGTGATGATTTAGACATACAGTTTGGACTACGCCAAACTGGTAGCCGAATCCAAAGTCACTGGTGCTGTAGTCAAAGCTACAAGTGTCATATTGTCAGATTGAGCCTGAAATCATGTTATCCGAGTCCACAGATTTGTATAATACAATATCTACTATGATACTATTGTTTGTCTAGTAATACAATTAATGGCAATACCAATACTGATCGCTGAACTCATAGCACATATACAGCAATATATTGTACTATATATTCTCTACTCTTGAATGGCAGCTTATTAGTTCCTGTATATTCATAATACAGTAGATAGATAAATAATAGTGATTGAAAAGGACAATTAAAAACATATGTTTACACCATGACTATACACTTATTTGAATGTGAAACTCATATTATTTCATGATCAGGTCAGTATGTGGATGGACCGCAGTATGGCATCATCCCTCCTCCATGGCAGGTAGAAGTGCAATATCCACCCAAATTCACTGACACGGTCCAAAAAGTGCGTGTGCCTCACACCTCATCTGTAAAGGTATTGCCTTTAGAATCTTGAACCAGTCTTATGGTTTCTGTTTCTTTTTCTTAACCATTCCTTATTTGTTTTTGCTGTTTAGTCATCATCAGCTCCCAGAAATCTCTTATTTATTGCATGTAAGGAGGAAAAGAGGTGAAATCTCAAAGTTCACTGATATTTCTGGATAAATACTGTATATATTTGTGACAGGACTTTCTAACAGAAACTGACAAAAATATCACTATTATAAGGAAAATGCAGAACTAGGAAATATGGTTGAAAGTGAAGCTATGTGATGAAAGATGAAGCTATGTGAATCACAAGGTTGATATTTAGGTCATGATTTAGGTCTCAAATCTTACATTACAGTGTAGTAGATTAGTACATAGATTCTTCTTATTAGATTCAAGAGAGGGAGAAAAAAGAGGCCGCTAATGTTGTGTGGTTCCATAGCATTAAATGCAACTGTAAATGTAAGCGTTCTACATATGCCATGGTTGTTAACCCCTTCAGTGTGTATGTTTGTTTGTTTATTTATTTAAATTTAAAAAAAAATGTTTTCCAAAAGAATGGCCATTTAACAGCCAATTAAATATCAGCATAGTGTCAATTGCCTGCCTCAAGTTTCTGGAGCCTCAAGTATTATCGAGACATTTTGTTTGTCTGCAATATTGGTTTTAATGAAAACAGAAAATGTGTGTTTGCATCTATCAGTCCACTTCATGACACACAGCCCCTCGCACTGTATTTGAAGAAAAATCTAGCACAGGCATGGCAGCATTGCATCAACGAGGGAAGCATGTTTAATCATATTTTTTCATATTTCTAATTTATTCATAGTTTATTATCATTATAAATGGATTGTAGACTAAAAAGCTAAATATCAGTGTTGTGCATAAATTTCTACACTTTCTACACTATTTTGCTAAATGTAGGTCTTGATATGTATTGTTTAGGCAACTTCTTTGGTACTAATGCTACAATTTTCCATTTTTTTGGGCATATTTGACACAGGAGAACAATATCTTTATATTTTTTATGTTTTATTATGCAACTCTGGAGCATAATTCAGGTTTAAAGCATTGTAGTATTGTGGGTATTGTGATTTCATACTGCAATGCTTTAATGCAGATAGTTAATTTGAGTCTTGGTTACATTTCTTACTTACATGCCATCTTCTAATAGAACACTTTCTCCAAATGTGATTGATCAGAGAAGACATGTCCAGTATTTGCTTGTTTAGTTTTATACTCAAGCAGCAAAGCTTATGTAGCTAATGTAATAAAATTTATCTCACCTAAAATGTTTCTCCGATTTACTACACAATCTCATTTTTAAATAATGACTTTGTAAAACAGCTGTAGTAGCAGCACAACAAATTTAAGTTTAAAGTGTAATTATTTTATCCACAATATAGTATAGGGTATAATATAGTGTGAATATGTAATTGTATATATTGTGTTTACTGGATCACTGGACTTCACATCTGTCATCACTTTGCTGTAGAACTGTTGTCACTTGAGAACAGGTTTGGAAACCACTGGATGTTTGCATGTTAGCTGTGTGACAGCTGTGTAACCTTTTTTTCTCTCATTTTATTTCTCTGTAATTCTTGTTGTTTCTCAGCCTTGTCATCAGTGCCAGGGGAAAGGACGTGTGCGCTGTACACACTGCCATAGCAGAGGATGGGTGAGTAGATGTTTATGTTTAGAGTATTTGAGCTGAGCAGATTTTCAAAATTTTGTGTTGGAAAAAATATTTAAAGTAGCATTCCTCTCACTTTAGGTAAAAATTCAAAATGGGTAAATGTTGAACCGAATGTAGGGGTCTTTTTCATTGTATCTTACTGATTCTCTCTCTCTCTCTCTCTCTCTCTCTCACACACACACACACACACACACAAACACATTAGAATTTTCTATTCACATACCATCTGTTTTATGATTATTCTGACATCATTACAACATTGATTTGCATTTATTTGCGAAGAATGATGGGCTCTTGTGTTACAGATATCACTTATCAAAACTAGGTTTTTCATAACTAATGACATTAAAGAGTTGTTGATTGTGGACACTAAAATTAAATGATTTTATGAGTCTTACTGTGGCTGTTGTACTTTTGTTCCTGTATCACAGCCCTGAGTTCTGTCTGTGTACTAATAGCTTTGCCAAAACTAGCACAGCATGGCAGTATACTGTATGTTATGTCTTTTAAATGAATGGTAAATTATTGGTTTACCCTTCCTTGTGGTCTGAATGCCTTTTTTTCCCAGTATGAGACTGGCGGTTATGTTCAGACCATCTGATGATCAGAGAATAACAACATGAAATAAAATGGTTAAAATTTAAGCCAAATCCATGTTTAAAATGTAAGCCAAAAAACAAAAATTCCCACCTGTGCACAAACACACCTGCTATTAGGATATGGAATATGGTTGTCTATTCCTATTCCTATTGTTTATATTTATGTTTACTGTAATAACTAAAAATAGAGATATCAAATATTTAAAGGTGCAATTTATAATTTGTAAAAGGTTTTTAATAAGCTCTTAAATTGAAACCTACTATAGGAAAGCTATGATTCTCAATATTCTCGTGCTGGGTGTCACTTTAGTTTCTTCCTTTTACAATTATGTTTACAATTTTCTGCAATTCAGCCCCGCCCATTTGCTATAAAAGGCAACTCACAAGGCATTCAGTTTTAACAGAGAGGGTGGTGTTTGTTAAAGAAGACTCACCAATATTTTTATTGCAACTGTAGTTCACCTCACAGGCAGCAGAAGGCTCTAAAATTACAAATTGCCATTTTATGATAAAGTTTAGAAAAGATTTTGATACAAAATACAAAGACAATGCCAGGGTTAGTGAAACATCCAGTGCTAATTAATGAATAGCCTTATATTTTTAAAGATCTTTCTTTGTTCCTTTACCTTTAGATCAGCTGTATGTCCTGTCATGGCGCTATACACGGCCGGAACAGAAGATGTGTTGGCTGCCATGGAAGGGGAAGAAAAGTGTAAGTACCAAACAGTATCAGTTCATACTGCACTCATCAGTGTACTAAGTAAAGAAAAAACATTTTAGGACATGCTGTTATAGGATAATAATCAACAATGGGGTGGTGTGATCATTACTACCCTGAACTTGATTGTTGTCCTATAACAGCATGTCCTGAAATGTTTTATTTCTTTTATACCACAGCAAATTTCCAATAAGTAAAATGATGTCACACATCATGTCCTGTGAGACAACCAAGTCCCTGTTATCACTTAGCAGCTGCAAACAGTTGTTCCCTCATCAGTGTCCCTTTTTACCCCTGTCTTGAGAAACCAAAAAGTCCTGAAAATTCACCTTTAGTGGAAAACTTACTGAGTTTTACAAAATGCTGACACCTGTGACTCCTTCCATTAATGTTAAATAAATGTCACCTTACAGAAAGCTTCACCATATCAGTGATTAAATATTTTTCATTGTAACATTAGCATATTTTTAAAATCATTTTTTATTATTAGACTTAGATTATATGGAATATCCATGAGTTGTTACTATGCAAAAATGTATGAGAATGAACGAATTAATAGAAACCTGTGATTTGAATTATAGCCAGCACTACTCTCAGTAGTGTATATTCTAATGCATATTCTATTTCTATATAAACATAAATATATATAATATATGCTTCAGATATCATTCAGGTACATCAGTAATTAATAAGTGTTTTCTAATTTAGATGTACATGGTGCCATGGTAACGGTCATAAAACATGCCGCAAGTGTAATGGCCGTAAGAAGCTTTTGCATTTCATTCAGCTCACTGTCACATGGTAAGTGTATTTCCCTAATGTTTTGACTTAGGATTATTAGCTGAGGCAAAATTAATATTCGTAGATAATATGGAAAATAATTAAGATCAAAGACCAAAAGATTGTGAGTTAATTCCCAGGTCTCACTTATATGTTTTGAATAATAACAACTGCCATTTTTCTTTAAGAATGTTGAACATAATTAGGCATTTTCCTACACATTATGTTATATGTTAGATTTATATGTAGTATATATTTATATCAAGTGGGGTCCAAAGGTCTGAGACCACTAATGAAAATGCTTCTGTTTGGCATTCTTTTTCAATTTAACACCATGGTTTTCATTACAAATGATAATATCAGAAATAACTTGAGTGAAAAGTAGAATCTTGAAATATTTACATGAATTTCAGAGTTTCTTAGTATTTGGTATGTCCCGTTTGTGCCTTAATGACAGTGTGCACTCGAGCTGACACACAGTCCACAAGTTTGTGTAAAAACTGCTGATCCATGTTAGATCAAATCCATCGTAGTGTCCTCTGAGCACATACTTCAGTGGAAGGGATAAGATTCATGGAAAATCTGACCTTTTGTACAAAGGAGTTAACATGGTCAATATTACAAATTTGTTTAAATTTAAATAGTGACCTAGAAATTGTGCAACATCTTGAATATTGAATAGTCAAGAATTTTCAAAATTCTAAAACTTTCTGTTTATTTCCAGTTTTAAATAAAAAAAAAAAAATTCCCAGATTTCATTGTGGTCTTAGACTTTTGGATTTGTATATGATGTTTCTTAGGAAGAACCAAGTGTATGAGTTCATACCGGACCGGCTGCCTGATTTCCCCATAAAGAAGTTTGAGAAGGTGTCTGGGGAAGCATTCTTTATAGATGAAAGTCTCCTGGTATTCTTTTTTTCATTTGGTTCATTTTTTCCTCACCTGTAATAACATTAAAATGACATTAATTCAGCCAAAATCCACAGCAGCATTATAAATGGGCTAGGGAGATAATATGTACTAAATGCAATATCTGTGGAAGGTTGCTGTTTTTGTTTTTGTATATCACTAACACTGAAATATTACATGCTCGGATATGTTCAAAAAAGAGCCAGTATTTAATGTCGAGCTTTTCTTGCAGGTCTATCCAATCGTAGGCTTCCCTGACAAGGAGATTTGCAATGCCTCCGACGAAGCCATCCATGAGCACCTGAACAAATACTCCACTGTCAGTCGCATCTTGCAACAGGTGAGCAAGAAATACTCCAAAACAATGACTGATTCTTATTACTAGACCAGTTGCAGGTTTTGATGTATCCACTAGGGGGCAGCAACTTCAACCATTTCCAAATTCCATCCAGAGCATAACCTCAAATGGTATGCCAAAATAATATGCCTCTATAGCATTAGTGCTGTATAGTTTAAAAACCAACATAAGATTTTCATAGAGACTAGAGATAATAAGAAACAAAAGAAATAATGCACGTAATATAGCCTTAACATATTTAGGGTTCTGAGAATTTTCATACCATTTACTACAGTAGTGTGCAAATTATTATGTTGGTGTATTTAGAGTTTAATGATTCACTTAGTATTTAGAAAAGTACTTTGCACTTTGGGATGTTTTTAGGGTTAGGAAATTATACATACTATTTAGGATAATGTGAGATTTTAAGTAGTATAATTTTTAGTGTTCACAGATTTTGCAGGTTGAGACATAGCTGTTGTATTTTATAGTTTAGAGATTTCACATATTATTTATTCAAGACACAGAAGTTTTAGGGTTTATAAAATTTTAAGTACTATTAAGTACGGTAGTATGTGCTTGAGGATGTATAATTTTTAGGGTTTATAACATTTAGAGTGCTATTAAATATACTAGTGTGTGCTTCAGGACATGAGTAATGTTATGTGTGATAACATTGAATAATGTTTTGTGTGTGACATACTGTTTTTAGGGTTTATAAAATGTTGAGCACTATTAAGTATGGCAGTATGCACTTCAGGAGTAGTGTTTTTAGTGTTACAAGATTTTGCATATTATTTATTGAGGTAGTGCGATTGTGGATATAGCCTGCGTGTTTTAGAGTTTAGAGATTTTAGATACTATTTAGAACAGATGTATGAAGTTTGGGATACGGCCTTAGCATTTTTACATGTTGAGACCTTGGAATTACCTGCTTTTATTTGCAAAATGAGTTCATGTTATGCATGTTATTTACATGCCACTGAATATATGTCAGCTGTTTTCGCCAAAGTACTACTTAAAATTGGGCTTAAAAAATGCAAAGTTGTAAGGTTGTATATGTTTTGACCTTAGCTTCAAGCTGTTGTTGAATTTAGACTAAACTAGGAAAACCTACCCAAAGCTATGCTCTGCATTTCTAGGACCGAATGCTACACTGCTGCTGAAATACACTGAAAATGGTATCCTCTCTCACCCTATTTCTCTCACTATGTCTGTCTATCCACAGCGACAGTCAGTAGAGCTGGTGCCTCTTACTCAAGCCTTCTACTCCTACAATGGCAAACACTATGACTATTTTGTTTATGGGACTGAAAAGAAGGTTCACACCACAAAATATCCAACTTCCTGCACTATCCTGTAGCATCTCATGCAATGTGAAAAAATTATGGTCACTTTTTTATTGTTAAATTCTGGCTGCTGAGCAGTGCATTACAGAGATTATAATAGCTTCTTTGTTATACATCACCTTATTATTCTATACATGATGTTAATAATATGTGCCAATGAAACGATTTGTCAGTTATAAGAATTATAATTATGTATGAATGAATGTTTAAACATTTCTAATTGTATAGTGTAGGCTTATATTACATAACATGTAAGTGTTGAGAATCATTATTAATATTATAAATCAGTAATTCAGTCTAATGCCAAGTTGGATCACTTTATATACACAGTATGTTTTGAATTTTTAACAATATGTACTAAATATTTATATACCCATTTGTAACAGGGCTCTGAATTTAAATAAATGCCACATTATATGGAAATAAACTTTATTGGATGTGACTTCTGATTATTTCAGAGTCTCTTGCCATAATCACTGTAAAAAGATCTTATTTGAAGCTACTTAATGTTAAACACTAAACTATCCACTGCAATACTGCTAAATGGAAAGGCCATTTGTCTTTTAATATTAAAAGTGTGTGTGTGTGTCCACAGAAATATGGGGAACTACTTATTTAACCATGTTTTCAAACATGTTTTCACAGGTAGACTGTAGTCTTTAGACATTTTATCTACCTGCTGAGTGCCAAATGAACGTCAAGTTTGAATGAATCCGAGATAAACCCAATGGGAAACAGCTTTAGTAGGAGAAATAAGTGAAATAGTTAAACCAAGCACACGGGATAAAACCCTCATATCTCATCCTGCATATCATCGACATCACAAACAAGAACGGGAACATAGTTCCTCGTCAAAATTACACCTGCATAACCAGAGAATGGCATTAAAATCTGCGTCATGAACTAACTGGAAGGATGTAACAGCTGACAATGCAGGAAGAGGAAGATATGCAAGGCCATATGGTCCAGAAATACCAACACCCGGTTGCAGTATTAATGCATTTTGTTTTGTGTTTGTCATTTTCTGAGACAGTGATTTTTGACCACTAATGTCTGATGTTTCAAATTTGTCACTCATCAAAGATGTATCTAGTGTGGTTTCTTCAGTACAGTTATGATCCAAACTCACAGTGTTCAAAATCATGTGAGATGCATTTGAACAACTCACTGTCATTGGCACATAATTAATGTACAGTGCAAATGACTGAGCTACGTTATTCATTAATATTTTCTAGTTAACTTACATAGCAGCATAATGAGTTTATACTACAGTTTATCAGCAGAAGCATATTAATTATATCAGCAGTACTTACACAAGAGATGCATTTGCGTAACTTATTGTGTTTTGCCCACTGCAACCAATTAACATACAGCACAAATGAGACACTTGCTATGTCTCAAATGACGTACTTTCTAATCTACTTTCTAACCCAAATGACATGCATCTTTCTAATTATTAGGCTATGCCACAATATAACATAACAACTAGTGGCATACTATTTTGGCATAATATTTAGGACAGTAATATGTAATGTTGGATGCAACTGAAGTTTTTGCACTAGGGAATGTGCTAGTGATAACACTGCCTAAAAGTGATGAGTGAAAATGACCTTAAAAGATGTGCCACGTTTGCTGCAAAGCGACAAATAAAACTTCATTCATTTCCCAAAGATAAAATGCTCTATAATCAATTGGATGAACTTATTATTCTGCAATCTTCCAACTTCTATCCCAAATCTTTATATTGTTGTGATTTTCCATATAATAATAAAAATACATTTTTCCTACTCATGTTTAAACAGATACAGGTTACAGAAGGTTGCTCTCAATGAAGACAACTATGTGTCTTGATGTATTTGCTTGCTCTTTTGTTGAGCATGCTATAAATCACTGCTGATGATGTGGTATGGATGCATTTGTGAAGTGAGCTTAAATAAATTAGCCCAGTATACATGAGATTTAGGGTATATTTCTCCAAGTTTAAGGTTGACATGACTGTCACTGATAGTTGTGTGAATTTATAGTCTGGGCTAGAAAGAATCAGCCCTGACCTCTATACCATTCTCTGTATTTTATTTATGACCATTGCCAGTGCTATTGTTCTTGGTTGCACAAAAGGAAAAAAAAAACTGTAAGCCATTTGTTAACAGCAAATAGGATTATAATTAAATGTTATTTTTGTGTACTGTCTTCTTCAAGAGGGAAAGAGGAAGCCAATTTATACCAGCCATCCCTGCAAGAGGTCTGCATTATGTGTATTTATCAGTAGTGGGTGGACTCAGGGAAAACGGACTGTTAAAGTCACTCAACAGTAATATTATTTCAGAGAAAAAAAATCATCTGTGATATTTATACACATTCAGGAATAATACATTAATACATAAAAATACATTAAAATAGGGCATATTCTCCAGAAATTGGACAGAAATGATCCCATCTATTTTCTAATAAAATCTCAAACCAATCGATTATTTCTGATTTTTCAAATCCCTAGCACATGCGATTTTCTACAATGGGGTCATTTCTGAATTGTAATAAAGGTGGCTTTCGCAATGTAAACTTCGCAAGCGTTACTCATTCATCACGACAGGATTAACGTTCGCCTTACCCTGGGTTTCCTTAAACCTGGATTAAATGATAATCCAAAATCCTTCCCAGATAATAGCAACAAGGTGGTTATGAGTTATATTTCTTATGTAATTCAGTGTTAGTGACTCCATCTTTTGATGAACAGCTAGGGGTGCCGCTAACATTATGCAAGTGGACAGACAAATATATTATGTTCGCAACTGGGATAAAGCATTGTTTTCGGGATTGTGGGATTGTTTTCTGTCCACTTTTGAAGTATTTTCTGAAATAAAATCATTCTAACTGACAAATAACCAATCTAAAAACACTGATTGCTCATACAGTTACTTTATTTTAGTTTCTATCATAATGAATAATCTTTTTAAAAAAAATTATGAAATTTGGTATTTTGATTTGTTTACAGTATACTCAAATGTGCCCACTTTCTGTAGAATATGACATAGGCTACAATGGCTACGTTTACATGACAACAGATTCCATTATCTATATTCGGGTTGCAGCCATATTCTGAATACGATGTTTATATGCGTACAGGCATCGGCATATTCCTGTATACAGGCTGTTGTAAGTATACCTGAGTTGCTGTTCCTAAATATCTAGCTTAAACATCTGTTAGCACCCACAATTCCTTGCGGATTGAGTATATATCATGCGGGATTTTCTGAAAAAGGTGTTTACATGCAACATATTTCCGATTAAATCTGGCATATTCCAGGAGTGGGAATCGGAATTTGGGGATTCAGAATATTGTTTTAATCCGAATCGGGCAATCGGATTGCAGTGTTTACATGACTCAATACTAATTAGAATACTGCCAAATTCCGATTAATATGCATGCATGTAAACGTAGCCATTGAAAACACAGCATATAACATTCGCCTAGTTTTTGACCCTTTTCTCTTTCCATATTGGGTAGGCTCGACTCAGCCCGCACGTGCCTGTTGTTTATAGCTTCTGGCTAACAGTGAGACTTGGAAAAGAGACACGCGCGTCATCGTCGGTCCTAACCGGCGCCTCAGAAAGCGGAATAATTACACCATTTATTCCTTAATTCAGGGAAGAAAAGAAGAACAAACCCACAGTTTGGTAAGTTACAAAAAATAATAATAATAAATAAACATGACACTTTTTGACATTTATTTTCTTTGAGTTATTCGGTTTTAATTATTCCGTTATAGGAAATTTGAAGTGGTTTAAATCTTCAGTGATAATATTGCTAGCATTTTTCTCATGATAATGAGAAATGTTAATATTCCTGAACAGAAAAATAAGATATAAAAAGATTATAACAAAAAGTTGTTACGTTTTGTATCAAAAATGTATCATATACTTTCAGCCTACGTGAATATGAAAGAGTTCACCCAGTAATTCACACAATAAGTGGTGTTTGTTTGTGGTGAGTAATGTCCTCTAATTGTGTTCTTTTCCTGTTATGTAGCTTTACTTCCATCCATGAATCTTGCTGTGCTTGCTCATGACTTGCATCCGTGTAGGAGAAGGTTAGAAAAAACATTTGTAAAAAAAAAAAATTAAATAAATAAAAAAAATTATACACATATATATATATATATATATATATATATATATATATATATATATATATATATATATATATGTACACTTCCTCAGCAGGAACAGTGAGCTTAGACTCAGTAAATGTGACTCCAGTCTATTTAAGGTACAAATTATTGTGTGTATTTTGGAGTATTTTCTACCTGTAGAGCCTGGGCCACTCCTGGGCCCACATTTAATGCTCTTAACAACAAATCATTGGTCAGGAAATTTAGCAAGAATCAAATGCACTCCTGAGACCTCCATCATTCCTGGTTTACTTTTGCTGCAGTGAACTGTTTGGGGAAAAGCTAGAAACAGGGATGTAATGCAAAGGTAAAATCATGACAATGATTAAAATGTTTGATGTAAAATTCAAGCTAACACATGTCTAGGTGTACAAAATTTTCCAAAAATATCTTCTGGGATTTTTTTTTCTTAAAAGATTAGTCATTATTTGGTTATCTGTCACACCTGATGCGGCCCATCAAAGACCACAAGGCTTAAACATTTAAAGAAACCAAAGGGAAAAGCTATCCCATGCTAACTCCCTTTATCTATTTGTTTAATTCTTGCTAATTTCCTGACCAATAATGCAGGAGTGTACCGTTAAAACTAATTTATAGTGCATGACTGACCTTAAGGACCACTGTTGTGTCTTTGAAAGTACATTCTCTGACAGAGCAGACTGTAAGGATAATTTATTTCCTTTGCCTTATTATCATAGGATTAACATAGATTAGACCAGAGCTCTTGTCTCTTGAAGCAGAATGTCGCATGTTTCTAGGAGAGTTAACATTATTCTGATTAATACCATTAAGTAATTTACCAGATATTGGACAATATATCACACTGAATTTATCTCACAGGCAGCATGATGGGTAATGTTGTTGCCTATCAGCTCCAGAGCCCCTGTTTTGAACCTGAGCTCGGTTACTTTCTGTGAGGAGTTTTAGCATGTTCTCACGCCCAGTATTCCCAGGATAAGCTCCAGATGCACTGCTGCCCTGACCAGGATAAAGCTACTGAAGATGAATGAATATAATCTCATACCATTTCTCTTGACTCTTCAACAACTGTTTTTTACATCTTCGTAAGTACATAGGTGAAGAAGGCAAAGTGTCAGTGTTTTTGCTCACATGCACCTGATAAGGATGATGATGCATTTGGGGATTTAGAATGATTCAGTATATTACACTGCTCAAGTGTGGAAATGCTATGTGATACTGCACTATGGACCAATTTAATATACTTTTTCACAATTATTTTCAGGCTTCATACAGCTTACATCCTTGTTTCATTCAGGTTTTGACACTGATGATCCTAATCAGATAGTCACACTTACTGGTGATTGGTAAAGTTTTGGTTTTGCTGGCAATTTCCTGCGCTCACCCTGCAGATGATTGGGACATAGTCTACTGCAATTTGTGGTTTTCCTGCCCAAAGATATCAGATTCAAGTCACCAGCTAATTCTCAGATTTAGTAGGTGTCTTAGAGCATGGAAAAAAAAAAATTGGACTCTGGCTCTCCAGGACTGGAACGAGAGATGGGAGAAATGGAGTGTTTAATTGACACATTTGAATTCTTGTTTTTGGGAAGCGTTCCTTTTGGCAGCCTGGAGGATTTTCTCTGTAATGGCCAGAATTGAGATATAGGACCTTTTGTTTTTTTATTTGAACTTTGCTGATGAAACCCATCTATATCCCTCATACTAAGAACAGAATATTACGGTACAGCGAAACACGCAGTATCCAGTTGGCAGATGCTTTTTTCCAAAATGACTTTTAAGGCAGAATCCAGTCCTACTCAAGAGCTGAGCAGTTATAGAGCAACGACCCAACAATGGCTCTCTGGAGGTCTTGGGATTTGAACTTACAACCATCCAATCACTAGTACAGAACTTATTTTCATATTTAGTGTGCTCATTGATCTAAGACTGAGAATATCCTTAAGTATGGTTTGAAAATGTGAAGATTGGAAAAACCTAGTCTTTTTCCAGTCTTCAGCTGTCCAATTTGGGTGATCCTGTGCCCACTATATCCTCAGATTCCTGTTCTTGGCTGACAGGAGTAGAACCCAGTGTGGTTTTCTGCTGTTGTAGCCCATATGCTTCAGGGTTTGATCGGTTATGTGTTCTGAGATGGTTGTAAAGAGTGGTTCTTTGAGTTACTGTAGCCATCCTGTCAGCTCAGACCAGTCTGGCCATTCTCCTCTGACCTCTCTCATCAACATGATGTTTCCACCCACAAAACTGCTGATCATTGGATGTTTTTTTGTTTTCTGTACCATTCTGTGTAAACTCTAGAGACTGTTATGTGTGAAAATCCCAGTAGATCAGCAGTTTCTGAAATACTCAGACCAGCCCATCCGGCACCAACAACCATGCTGCGGTCAAAGTCACTAAAATCATATTTTTCCCATTCTGATGTCTGATGGGAACATTAACTGAAGCTTTTGACCTGTATCTGCATGATGTTATGCATCGTGCCACTGCCACATGATAGACAATAGAACAAGAAAGTCAGGGGCAATGGCTGCCAAAAATAAAAGTTCACAGGAGTGAAGATAGAAAAAACAACAACAAAATAAAACAAGCATGGCTTGGTTAATTACATAAATTACATAATGAGTCTTGCTTGTTAGTTTGCAATCATATTTGGTTACAGAATTATTTATTATTTGTCTGTCTGCCTAATGTTATTATTTCTCTGTCTGCATAAAAGTTATGAAAATCAGGAATTGCATTCAAATTGGCAAAACGTAACATTATATAACATAATATACACTGTAGCATTGTTAATGAATACATACACTACCACTCAAAAGTTTGGACTTACCTAATTTGTACTGCTTTCTATTATTTTAGAATAGTTATGAAAACACTATGAAATAACCAATATGTAATTACGCAGTCTTAAAGAAGACTGTTAAACAAATCAAATCTGTTTTATATTTAACATTTTTAACAGTATTCCAGATGAAGATTTGCACATTTTTGGCATCTTCTAAACCAGCTTCAACCAGGGGGCCAAAGTTTCTTGACGTTATAGGCCAAGCTTGTGTTGGATGCTTCTTTTTTTTTTTTGCTTCTAGTTCTAAATGAAAACTACTTGCTTGGGGAAACCATTTAATTTTAAGTTAAAACTACTTTTTAGATACATTTTAATTCAGAAAGCCTTTATCAAAATATGAGTGAAAAATATGTATTCAGTTTAGTGTGCTGAAACTTTTGTGTGTAGTGTACAGTATATATTATGGAAAATATTTATTGTCCTCAGATTGTTAGACAGGTAAACAGGAGATTAAAATAATATGACAATGTTGTGAAATTGTGCAGCATAAGTGTTACTGGAACCGGGTCAGTCATTCCTATTGAATATGTGAAGTGACTAAGCTCTTTGGTATGTCATTCCTTCTTGAGCACAGAGCCCTTTGGCTGGTTAAATAAAGAACAAAATATGCCATTTGTCAGATGGATCCAATTTCCAGCTTGGTTCTGCTGAGCTCTTTTTTTTTCATACTCTGTGGTTTTAGAGTCAGATGTCCCAAATGCAGGGCTGAATGGATGAGAGCTTTGGGCTGTCCTCTTACTCAAAGGTATTTAGCTGAGTTCAGGACATCCCATTATGTTTATGGAGAACATTAAAGGGACTTCAGTTAAGTTTCATGAGTAAATCTTTTCGACTTTGACTCCCTAGCCATCTGATATCGTGACTACTCTTTGTACTCGCCACACGTCCCTGTCTCGTCCTGGGGCGCCTCTGATTTAAGTTCAGATCTGGTTCTGCTTATCTAACCATCTTTGGGGTTATTGGCTGTTTTTTTGCTCTTATCTTTAATGTCCAAAAAGGGTCACGGTGCTCTTTTACATGGGTTAAATTGATTGTCTTGTGTTTTCCCCCCCACTGGTAGGAAATATTTTTTTCTTTAAAATGTATTTTTTTTTAATAATTTTCGATCAGCAGTCCTGATCAGTTTTCCTTTGAACAAATAAGCTAAGTCGTAAATGTAATGCTGATAGAATACTTAACCTACAAAATGGAAATTGGTGTTGATATAGCTTTGCTACAAACAAATAAGGAGTCAAACATAATGGGATGTGCTGTGGAGTTGATTAGTGTTTTATTCCTCTTATACCACAGTCATTTGTCAACATTAACCATTTTTAATTTATTAATGAAAGAAGCATCATACTTTTTATTCATTTTATAGTTACATTTAATGTAATGGAATGCCTGCAAAACCAGTTAGGTCCGGCTATTACTTACATTATAACACCTATAAATAGTCATTCCCTCACCAGCCTCTCTTTCTCTCTCTCTCATGAAGTTTCCAAGACAAAAATGCATCTTATCATATTACAGAGAAACTGGAAATCGTTCAACTCCCAAAACGCAATATTGGTCTCAGTATTGATTGATCACTTAAATTCTGATTAACAAATATAACACTATACTTTAAAAACAGTAAGGTGCCACTTATACAGTATATGTTAACAAGCACAATGCAAATATTGAGACCTACATGCTGCCTCAGTCACAGATACGTTAGTCTACAACTCACATCTTAGCATTCTCACTAGAACTTGCTCTAAATTGTTACAAAGTGAGAAACAATAGAAATATATACAAAGGGTATAAAAAGTCTACACACCCCTGTTAAAATGACAGGTTTTTGTGATGTAAAAAAATTAAACCAAGATAAATCATATCAGTACTTTTTCCACCCTCAGTGTGAAATTGCAACATACAAAAGTGAAAAACAAGTCTGAAAGATTTTAGGGAAAAATAGAAAAAATAAAAGTTACATTAACTGGTTGCGTAAGTGTGCACACCCTTTTATAATTTGGGATGTTGCTGTGTTCAGAATGAACCAATTACATTCAATCTCATTTTCAAAAGTAATTATCACGCACCTGTCATCCATAAAATTATTCTGATTAACCCCAAATAAAGATCAGCTGTTTTTGTAGGATTTTCTTGACCACTTCTTGGTTTCATCTGACTGCTGAAGCCATGGTCTGCAAAGAGCTTACAACGCATGCACGGTATCTCACTTGTCAAAAGATATCAGGGATATCAGATAGAGGGGAATAAGAGAATTTCCAAAACAATAAATGTACCAAGGAACACCGTGAAGGCCATCATCAGCAAGTGGAGAAAATGGGGAACCACAGTGACATTAGCAAGAACAGGACATCCCTCCAAAATTTACAAAAGGACAAGACAAACATTTTCCAGGGAGGCTGCCAATAGACCTACAGCAACATTAAAGGAGCTGCAGGAATATCTGACAAGTACTGATTACTCTCTGCATGTGACAACAATCTCTCATATTCTATACATGTCTGGGTTGTGGGGTAGGGTGGTGAGATGGAAGCCCTTTCTCACAAAAAACATCCAAGCTCAACTAACTTACCCCAAACCATGTGGCAAAATGTGTTATGGTCTGATGAGACCAATTCCAAAAGGTATAATAATTCCATAATTCCACAAGGTATGTTTGGTGCAAAAAAAGAAAAAAAGAACACCATATCCACAATAAAGCATGGTGGTGGCAGCATCATGCTTTATGGCTGCTTTTCTTCAGCCAGAACTGGGGCTTTTTTTCAAGGTGGAGGAAATCATGACTAGCTACAAAATACCGGTTGATTTTAGTGCAAAATCTTCAGTTGTCTGCTAGTAAGCTGAAGATGAAAAGGAATTTCACCTTTCAGCACAACAATGACCCAAAGCATACACCAAATCAACAAAGGAATGGCTTAACCAAAAGAAGATCAGTGTTTCTGAATGGCCTAACTAAAAATCTGTGGGGTGACCTGAAGCGGGCTGTGCACAGGAGATGCCCTCACAATTTGATGGATCAAGAATGTTTTTGCAAGAAAGCATGGGAAAAGATTTCCAAGTCATAAGTCATAATATTTCCAAGTGCCAAACAGATTGATTCTTACCCAAAATGATTAAATGCCTTGATAAAATTGCTTCAAAGTTTTAGTGTAGGGGTGTGCACACTTATGCTACCAGGTTATTGCACATTTTTTATTTTTCATTTTTTTCCCCTAAAATGATTCTTATTGTTTTTCACTTTAATTTATAGGTTGCAATTTCATAATAAAGGTAGAAAAGGTTCTGACATTATTTATCTTGGTTTCATTTTAACAGGGGTAGACTTTTTGTATAGACATTTTATATCCATTGTAAATATTCTGAACATTTCAAATAGTTTTGAACAGTAAAATTTGTTCTGACCATTCTAATAGCTATAAGCAATAACAGACTCACAACACTAATAATCATATTTCCAGGATTTGGGGTGCATTGAATAAATTCAGTCATAATGTCCTTCTTGTACAGTTGAGGAAACTCCAGTTGGTGGTACTCCAGAATGATGCAACTGTCCAAGAGTTCATTGAACCTGGATAAAACCATAGCCATCTGTGGCAAGAAGTTCAAGAGGAAATATCTGACCTGGCTTTCTGGGTGGGAAGAATTATCTTCTTTTCTCCCATGTTGATAAGAGTGACACTTGTCAGTTGTTGTGGTTACAGTTGTGGCGGCTTTACATGTGTCAGAGGAAGCATGTATCAGCCTTCACTCTTCCAGACTGGTAACAGTCGTGCAATAGGGAAGACCTAATCTGTCCGTGGGAATTGGCTAAGACTAAATTGGGAGAAAATTGAGTAAAAAACAGCCCTTGGTGGTTTTGTTATGATTCATTGATATGTTTAAAATATCCCCAGTGCATGAGGCCCAGTTAAATTCTGTGGTGTTTCTGCTAGCAGCTGTGGTGTATTAGTTCTAATAATCATAATTTACCTGAGGGAATAAATATCAAGCTGATGAGCTGACTTCTTTAAGCCAGGTGTGTTTGTTTGCAGGTTCACTCCTAAATAAATCAGCCCCTGGCTGTGTCTCTTTAGGCCTAGCACCCCAGATACTGCTCTGTTTTATGTCAGCCGAGCCTGAGATTGGCAAAGCTGTTTCCATTGTAGACAAGGAAGAGGGTCATTGTCCGATTTGACAATGAGGGTCCACTGTGACTTGAGGTCAAGTTTCAGGATGTGGCTCTCGGGGATTGGTTTTCTCTCATACTGTTTATACTAAAGGTTGGGTTACCACGCAGTGCTACATGATTCATAATGAGATATCACTTCAGCCTCTTGCACTATGGTGTGACTTGTGGGTCTGGCAATGCAGGGGCTGTAAAGAATTTTCACGAGGAATTTTTATTGCTCTTTGCTTCTGCAGATTGTTCCAGGACAAACAGAGCAGGCGGGCATGTAACATCACATTGTCATGGCTGCTTTTATTGAGCAGGCGAGAATGTGAGGCACAGGGTCATAAGCATGCCTGGGTTCTGTCTGTTAACGAGAGGAGAGGTGTGAATTTCTTCTTTCAGAGATGTTCAATTCATCTTCATTTCCTGTGAACTGACTTGAATGACTTTGTACTTACCTACTTACGTCCTGGGTAATTGCATTTAAATTTCTTTTTCCTTAGAATGAGGACCATTCCTTAGAGTGTTGGACATGGGGTGGTAAACGCATGGGCAAGTACACATGAAGGGTTGGGACCATCTATTTATATATAAGATCAAGTTGCATTTACAGAATAACCGATTTGTTCCTTGGTGTAAAAGAAATGGTGACATAATTATATATTGGCTTCCTAATTGCTCTATAGGTTTTAATAATCAAGAGATTTGGTCAAAATATCTACTACAGGTATAATGACCATTTAAATCAAAATTTTAACAGTATTCATGATGAAGGACACATTTCTTTCCACATTCTTGGCATCTTCTCAACCAGCTTCATGAGGAAGCTTCACCAAGAGGCTTTTTCAAAAGTTTTCCTAAAGCCCAAGCTCCTCACTGGTTATTAAATGGAAAGTACTTGTATGTGGAAACAATTTAATTTTAATTTTAAGTAAAAGCTACATGTTTTAAGTAAAAACTCATTAAAAATACATTTTGAGTCAGTAATAGGTGTATACGTTATCTTCATTGTCTTAGAAACAAATTTCAACCATAAGCCTTTATCAAAATGTCTTTAAGACAAGATGATGAAAAATATACAGTATATTCAGTCTAGTTTCCAGATTTGTGACTGTAACATTTGTGTTCACTCAGTTTATTTTTAATCTTAAGCAATGAGGAACTTTGCAAGGCAATATGAGTTCAGCTGTGCCGTCCATAAGAATGAAATTGCCCTTATCCATTTTATTTCCTAGAATATCCACTCCTTTTATCCAATAAGTCACGGGACAGAAATCTGTTTCTGATTAGTCGTGGAACAGCATGAAAAAAATCATCCTGTTGTAACCTTGTAACTCAAAGTCAGTATAGCTTAATATGGCTAAATCAGGGTATCTGTACTGTATATACATACTGTATAAGTTGCTATTTTATTGGTTATACTGATTAAGTAATTACAATTTGGTAAAGTGGTATGTTACACTTTTATATATAATACCTACTAGACTAGGGAGTCTGCTAGAATACGTGTTAAGAAGATTAGCCTTAATCGTCAGCAGTTTATAAAGATGAAGCCAAAATAAATTTTTTATCTTGCTGACTGTCAGTGTATAACTGTCATATTTCCTAATCATGATATTTTGTTTACTCTCTCAGCTCTATTTCTCAGTTGTATTTCACATTGCTGTTCACACAAGCTGCATGCAACAGTGATATGAATCAGAGCCCATGAGTCAATTATTTCACTTTATCAAACACCCACCCAGAGATTTTTCCCCTTCAGGGTGCTCATAGTCAGGGTGTTGGTCCATAATCATTCTGTTTGCAGGCCCCGGACTGCGGAAGCTATTAACTACAGTCTGTGGGAAACAAAGCCAGCATTGGAAGGTGAAATAACTATGTGCAGAACCATTGTGAAGGGGCTATTGTAGTTATTGTGGGTTAGTTGTCTCCAAAGTATTTTTTGTTCCTTCCTCGCCTGCTGTTTCCTGTGTGTGGAGGAGTGGACGAAGGATAGAAAAAGAGAAAGAGAGACAGAGGAGGGCACAGACCACCCAAAAAGAATGTCACCAGTGTCCCGATCTCTTACACATCATCTGTCGTACCCTGCTTTGAAAATGTGAATGTGGAAAATTCTGAATGGGTCATTTAAAATTCCTTTTCCCACAGAAAGAATGATTTTTTTCCCCCATTTTTGTTTAAACTTTGCAAAGTACATGGAATTAATCACTGGCCTGATGGACATCTACACTAATTAATACTAGGCATGAAGTTTCTAGAAGTAAATAAACTCATCCATCATTTTGCCTGACAGCTGAATTACGCTCAATTTGTTGTAACTAAAGCTGTTGCAGGCAATTCCTATGTTGCAGATGTGACATGAACTCACCTGCATAAGCTTTACACATGTGCTCTTGTAATCTTTCAGGGATGCAGACCAATGCATAGGAATAGTCAAGATTTAATTTAATGCACATATTACAAGATTTTTATATGTTTATTACACCTTACGTAATATAAGCAATATTTTATGATGAATATTTTATGACTTTATCGCACAGACTTATTGTTATATTGTTATACCTGTATAAAATAGGAATTTAGAATCCCAAAACGAAAAGCATTAACTCATTTTCTTCAGTAATGTGACATTTCAGAGTGAATCTCCTCAGCAGGATGAAACATAACATATTATAGATTTACTTATTTAATATTATTTTTCCCTGCCAGTGCATGCATTGAGGCATAGTAAAAAAAAAAAAAAAAAAAAAGAGGAGATATTTAGAGGTAGCTAAAAGTCATTGCATTCGATAAAAAAAAAAACCAAAACAATTGTGTCTTTTATGTGATGAAAAAAGCATTTTTTGATCTTGTTTTCATTTCTTTAAATGTGCTTACAACTTTATTTTTTCCAGGTGAGGCTGACATTTGTGTCGATTTGGCATAGATATACAGAAAAGAAGATACAGAATTGACTGTATTGAGTTTACATATAGATTTAGGTTGAGGATAGTGTGAAAAGAATGTGTTAACAAACTGCCAACTTGTCTCTCACACTCAGGATTAAGATTGGTGTGTTAGAACGCATACAAGGTGAGAAAGTGCAAGTCAGCGTTGAAAGTTATTCTTTGTTGCTGGGATGTGTGGGAATGAATGCCTGACTTTGATTAGTTCTCTCTGTTTTACTTACGGTGAGTGATGATAGAAAGAACGCATTCTTTCATTTGCTCTGGAGAAGTAGATGAGGCAATTTCATATTTGTCAGAAATGTAGATAGCTCTTTCTGTCATCTGAACCAAATATAAACAGATACCCTGTTTATTTTTTACATTTGGCATCAACTCTGATGCTGTAGGCTCAAATTCTTGCATTGAAATGATTATCAAATGTACCAGTTGCCATGTCTTTAACAAACATAGTGCTGTTTCACAAGACTTTTGAAGGAAGCTATTGTTAAAAGTGTATTTATGTGCTCTCCATAGTGCTCGTACATGTAAAAACACACAAACAAAAGAAAGGGTGGATGATGTTTAGATTATGATCCTTAGTAGATATAGAGAAGTTCTCACATGCAGAGAAATGACTTCTTTGTTTAATTCATAACTATATAAACTATGACATTGAAATTTGGTTTTTATCTCTAATATAAAATTTAATGCAATATGGACTGTGTTCATATGTAGTCACTAGACACTTTAGTTACAGAAATTAGTTACACTTTATCTGACTGTCCTTTCTATGAGGGTTTTTACAACTGCAGATCTGAACAGGTGGCCTCTTTACGCTGCCAGCCGTAGTGCCAGTTAAACATATTGGCCATTTGTAATAAAACGGCACTTATTTCGTCACCCTCAGTTTGCGTGTCTTGGTCCATGAGTTGGCAAGACAGCAACGTCTTTCCTGGCAAGCACCTCAATAGACTATTGTATTGCTCCTCTATTATCTTAATTAATTGCCCTTTATGTTCATCAAGTCAACAATAACAGAGCTTTACCCAGCAGTGCACTTCCTTCCCAGCGTGCATCTGAGCAAACGTGCTGGCTGGCGCCAACCTCGGGATGACTGGTTGGAAATGAGTCCATGTGGGGCAGACAGAGGCAGGTTTCCGCTATACACACAACCAGTTGTAGATCTGAAGGACAGCAACAGACACGATGGTGAGATGCTATAGTAGTGGTCGCCAAAAATTATACCACATTGTGATTCAGAGAGATCCAAGACATTATTTCCTCTGCAAAAAAAAATCTTATTGATGATGTAATGCGGAAATACGCTTGACGTAAAAACCAGGCTATTTTTGTTTCCCATTGTTCTCGGTTTCGAGTGGCTCTGCTGTTAGGAGTGGATTGCGCAGCTGTTAGTTCTTAGAGTACATTAATTCCAGGTTGTAATCGAGTGGCACTTGTTACTTTTTAGTTCCACTGACCTTCTCTGGGATTTCTTTAATATAGGATGATGATGTTTGCTTGCCGTTTCAGGATGGCTAAGTTCAAGGTTCCTGAGGCTGTGATTACAGTGTTCGGACTCGAACAAAAACAGAAACAATCTCCTTGATAACCAGATGAGTGTCAAGGCTTTTGATAAGCTACGTGAATGTGTAGCCTTTAGTTGCAAACTTTTGCCACAAAATCTAAAGCCACTTATCTGGAGCACAGGGATCCGATTCTATTAAGTGATAATTCTAGCATCGCTGCCTCTGAGAGCTTTTTCGGACTATCATTGTATAGTGAAATGCCAGCCCTGTCCCAGGGCTTCCTTGCAAAGATGATTTATTTATTATATGGCACATATGCTATCACGACGATTGATTGTTGTCATGACCTTCTCTTTGGATCCAAGTGAAATGCTATTGCTTAGATGAAATCATCGATTCCTTTTCAGACAGTAGTAATGGAAGGGCGGAGGAAAGGAGGGTGTGCTACACCTGGCGCAAAGACAGAGATAGCTCCCCTTTGGACTGGATGGGAGTGCCACGATGACCCCTTAACTCTCCAGGGAACCTTGCCTCCCAGTGCAGAGCTCTCACTGTGTTTTCTCTCACTCTATAACAACCAGCACTGGAATTTCTCAGGCCAAAAGGGCCAAGATAAATCAGCTGGAGATTATGGGGAAGTATGCATCGGACAGGCTCATGAGCAGAGATAAAAACCTATTGTCGGGCGCTTGCTTTTCGTCTCTGATTTACTTCCCTTCTTGTATCATCCTGCAGGACTTTGCTCATGAGTTTGCAACGTGGTGAGGGGCAAAAAAGGCAAACTGATATTACCAAAGGATTATGCCTGTCTGTTTTATCCTTGTAATTTTCTATTCCTCAAATTGTTTATTTTGGGATTACATGTCTTTGTGTAAATCATTTGCATCATGCTAGCATCATGTTGTCATGGTGATGACCTCAAGTAGCATCAGGGAGTTGGCCGTAATGTAGCAACGGTTAGCTTCCATCTCTCCTGACAAGACTCAGCAAATTGCTCTCTGAAACCTCGGCCAAGGAAGCCACAGTAACTCTAATTGCTTCCTTGCTTTTCTATATGTCCTCTTGTACATCACATCCTGTATATAAACTGAGCTTAAATATTTTACAGGCTCTCCTACCAAGCAGCATATACTGATGAGGCCATAACAGCCCCCTGCAATTGTGGTCAGTCTTGGCTATATGTAAATGTCCCCACCAATGCCTTAGGGACCTGTTTAGAGATAAATGGAGTTCTCTGGAAGTAGTTTGCTTAATTGTGGCAAAAGAAATTGTCTTATAATTATGCTTCCCTAGCCCAACAGGCATTTCTATTAAAATGAAATGTGCTAATACAGGCACTATATATTACAATTAGCCCTATGTGTACATGCGTACAGAGAGAACTCCTTAAAGAGAAGTTGGATCTTAGTGTTGTCTTGCACCATGTAAAGAAGTGTCCAAACAGGGCTCTGAGAGACAGGAAAGTGGATATTGACACTGTTTTAAACAAACTGGCTCCAGTGTCAGTCTGAATTAGTGTGGGCTGATCTACTGTTTGAACGTCAGACGGACATCTTGAGCTTCCGCTATGGGGAATTATGAATGTGTGTTTTATGGGTGGTGTGACATCTAAACAGAAATGAGGTCACTTAGACCACCAGTGATGAAATCTTAAATAACTCACCCTATGTCATCTGTTAAGCGCCAATACATTTATGTTGTCAGTACTTGGAGACTTGATGTCAAGCCTAAAGCAACAATTCAGAAAAACTTGATTAAAATATAAAAAAAAAACACAAAGTAAATGATCTAATGGCCAAGAGTGTCCAATTTTTGCTCAGAAAGAATGTTATTGTTGTATCCTTTCAGTATTTGCAGATTTATTGTGATACGATTTTAAATATAATATAAACTGTGTTTTATATGTACAATGGGGTTAATTTATCAATGTTTTAGTAAAGTTGTGTGTAAGTGTTTTCCTAGGCCCGAACGAACTAAAAAGTCCCACCAGATTTACAAAGGTTTCGGGAGCACTGATTTTTTTTTCGTACTCACAAGCGTATGTTGATGAATGTTAATCACCTGTAAATTTCCAAGTGCTTAGCTCAGCTGATTTGCTTTTTAGTGATGCCCTATAAAAAAAGGCAAACTTTACCAAGAAATGAAAATGACAAAATAATGACTAAATGGTTAAAGAGTGGCTATCATTTAATGTTTACATTAGTGAGTCTTCTTATACCGTACGTAAATTTACACCAACTCCACAGCTCTTGCAGGATACGAACATTTTCCAAACCAACTGGTTTCCAAACCAACTTTTGTAAATGCTCCTGTGAAAGTGTTGTGAATAAATTTGTTAACTGGTAAATGAGGCCCAATGTTTCTACAGTAAACTTCACCTTTTTAAGCACTATATTAAGGTCATCTGCTTTGATAGCTCTACTGTTTATTGTTCGGACGGTGTTGTGTATAAACTAAACTAATTCCCTTTGATAACACAGTGCTGAGTCCATTTGATATGGATTTTGGCAAGGCCACACTTTTATTATTTGTCGTCCCATTGAAGCTAATTGGTTTGATGTGCAGCGGGTGTTGTGTCTTCTTTAGTCAAAGCAGACTAAACAACCAAAGAAACACATTGTGTCCTGAAAAGCTGCCTTTCACTTGTAAGACACCCCACAGGGAAAGGCAAGAGCAGAGCCAATATTTATCAAGCATCTTAAAGCCTGATCTAGAATCAACTTCCTTTTCTGCATCCACAGACAAAACAGATTCTAGATGAACATTTTTATGCCAAAGAGTTTTATTCATCTGTTTGCCTGCTGTCTAAGCAAAGTAAAGTCTTAGGCCACATTTCTGTAAACCTCTGAAAGGGGATCTCCCATTTGGATCTTCTCCAAGCATCTATTTGGCAAACTGTCATGATCTTTATTAGTGTGGCCATTTTGTGTTTTGAACACAAATTATGTCATTCAAAACACATTGTGGTGTCTCTCTGAGGCTAATACAACATCACAAGTACAGGACATGCTGAATTGTGTCTGTTCAATCACAAACCCAAACTAGGTTTGTTTACCTGGAAGAATTCTGCACATTGTGCTCCTTGGCCTTCCTGTTACCTTGCAATCCGTTTTAACAGTATATTTGGTTAGGTAGAACTCCAACATATTGTTGCGCCGTCTGTGTCATGTACAGACAGTTCTTTGCGTACCTTAAAGGATGCATTATTCTAATCCTTGCTATTCATTTTATTTGTTGACTCTGATGTCTCTTCATTCCAATTCTCACATCAACCACCAGTTTAAAATCCACTACAGTCCACAGTGTCTGTTTATTTTAATGCAGTCAGTAGAAATCAGCCTCAAACCTCCATCTTCTGCAGTAGGTGGACAGTCAACCCCCCAAATAGGTGCATGTAAATTTGACAGATTACTCATCTCTGTGACTTTTTTCCCGGCTGCTGCTGTTTTAGGATTCCCAGATTGCACAAAGAGTGCTTTCCTATGGACAGCAGCAGGGGTACAGGTGATAGGGTGACAGCGAAAGACAAGGTCATTCTTTCCTTCTAAGGCTTTGTGGTGTCATGAGACGTAATCGTCATTCAGGGAGGTTGTTTGGGAATCGGGTGCCTCGGAATACCAAATGAATCACTATGAATGTCTTCCATCAAATTTAGGAAAGTGCTGAAATTGTTTCATGTTGTGAACACTTAGTGGCTTGTGTAAAGCAAGTATGATTCTTGGGTTGCATTGGGGATTAAGAGTGAGATTGAGCAGACATGTGAGAACTGTCAGGCAGCCAATTTGCGAATCTACACTGACACTGTGCATAGATCTATGCTTGATGACTTATGAGGCAAGAGTGTATCATACAGAAATGGGAGGTTTTGGCCCAAATGGTCTTTATGAACTTTGGCAATTGCAACACAGTCTGTAGGTGTTGGTGGTGTCTGGGTAACATATTTCCATCACCCATATTCTTGAATATGAATGTTTAAGATTAATCTCACTAGAAATCATCTGGACTTTGTTGTCGTCATCACTTATTTATTAGAATGAGACTGACTGATTATTGCATGACCGCTGTACAGTGGAAAACTAACACACTGCTGAGCCGTACTGTTGATACACAAGATTTATACAGTTTTGTTTGTATATGTGCCAAGCTGTAAAGTGCTTGCCAAAGATTTGAAGATGTAATTTTAATTTCCATTTCTGATCTGGAATACAGTATGAAGTAATAGTCTGTTTGCTTGAAATAGAGTTTGTTCGTTGATGTTTGTTAATGTATGTCATTCAGTATTATTAGAAATATATTACGTACAATTTGCTCTTTATTATGTAAGGAATAAAACATGACAGGGTGTGATCTTAGATCACCACACAGAAGTTGATTCATGTCCAATAACAGTACATTACAAAGCTTTTATTTCACTTCCATTATAGCAATTTGCCAATTCTAATGATTTTTTTTCATTTATTAAAAAAGTCAGTTATACTTTTTAGCCATTTATAGTTACATTTAATGTGGAACATTCGTGAAACAAGTTAGTTCCTGTTATTACTTACAACAGAGTAGCTATAAACATTGATTTCTATAGGACACCAAATGCAGTTTATGTTACCAAGAAACAGTAAAGCACAAATTCCTTTATTCTGAAGACTTGTTGGAACTTCTTTACCTCTGACTGTTCCAAAGCACTGACTCTGCAGTCTCCTTCCAAAATGTTAAATAAACATCTCTTCACAGAAAAATGTACCTTATCAACATTTACACAAGTTCTTTAATCTGTTGATGTGGAGCATCTGCCATACAAGTCCCTGGTACATTGTTACTATAGAAACGATAATGTACAGTATTAAAATAAGCGCATAATTATAAATCTTGCAGCCGGAACTACTGTCCGAGCTGTGCTGTTATACAAAATTAATCAACACCTTCTGATCAATCAGAATCAACAATTCAGAAGCACCTTGGCAGCAATATAGTAAAAAACTGTATGGTCATTAATGTAACTCATTTGTCAGATTATTAAGAGAAGGAAAAAAAAATTAGACTTCCAGGGAAAGTTCTTGAATATGGTCTGGTATGTAAATGATTGTACAGTTTATAGGGCAACTATTTCTTTAAACAAACCCTCAAAAGCTGCAGTAAACTTATCCCTACAGTGGTTTTGGGAAGATATGTGGCATATGGCAAACGACTATTGGTTATTTTAATTGACCATTTAGTTAGATATTGATATTGTATATTATAGGCTATATACAGATTTTGTACTTTGTGAACTCTAACTGGTGAACACACATCTTCAGAATTGTTCATCGTGTTGATCTGCCGTCCTTTGTCCCTCACATCCCTAAAAACACATGCTTCCTGAGAAACTTCTCATGCGTCTTTGTCTTATTGTTTCTTACTGCTAAATGGCTCGCATAAACAAAGGTTTACTTAGAATTGCTGGAATTTGGTCATAAACATGAAAAGATGTGTCTCAGACCAAGACCCCTTGTGAAAATGACATGAATTGCTCTCGTCAATGCTTCTCAATTTTATTAGGCTGGTGACTGAGGTTTTGCGGGGTACAATGAATTCTTGCCATTTGTCTCTCCTACATGTTAAATTCACAGTAAAGACAGCAGTGTAAAGTGTTTGCGCTGATACTTTTTAACTCCTCTCTTCGCTTTAAAAATACCCCCAGGAAATGACTTTGACTATATCTGTATAAATCTGTATTTGATTACTTGATCATCAAGCTGATGCCTTTTACTCATTCAGGAGAAGCCAGCATAAGACAGACATGCCCCATGTCCACATTAGGCCTAACAGCAACTCCTGGATGTTCTCAAAGTCGAAACATCTAAAGTGGACAGTCCATCTGTTTGCCTTCCTGGCTGTTCCACTTGGCCAGATGTTGGTATGCAGAGGTGAGGAATCTGATGCTCCAATTGGCCTTGTGGCCTGGTATGTGAAGGAGTGGAGTTTTCTCTGGCCCAGCGCTCACCCACTTCAGAACAGACCTGGAGCAGAGGTGTTTTTTGTTATTGTAGGAGGTTAGCTTGTGAGATCTTTGGGAGTGTTGTCCGCAGGACTAAACTGCCTAGCTGATATCTGATGCATAAAGACCTGCAAGTTTTTCCTGATGATTTTCAAGTGCACCCAACATGCTAGTGTATACTAGAATGTTCTCCCGTTAACTAAGATGCCAGAGTACGCACTGAGGATGGGAGTATTAGTGTGGATGTTGACAGCCAAGGAAGATAGACATATTTATCATACACTGCTGAAATATCTTTGTAATCTTTGTATCCTTGTTTGCAGGCATTTAAAGGGTGGGGGTTCTTTGACAGAAAACATCAGTCTCTGTCCTTCAACTACAGGGCACCGTTTCAAATGTTCACACCTTGTTCTCATCAGATAACCTGCCTGCCCTGCAGCTAGGGACACATTTGGACGAGGGCTGTGTTTCTTCAGTCCTAAATATGCAAGTATATGACTAACAGATGTCTCAGAAACTTCTATTTCTACAAACCTGTCCACAAAATAGCATTGGTTAGTATTAAAGGATGTAGACAAATGGCTATAATTTTAGGAATATATTTATACAGGATATATTTATACAGGAAATATATATAATATATTTATACAGGATAATAAGAGGCATTTGCATTGTCATTCTTCCTTACTTACGCTATTGGCATTGGCTACCTACGGTAGCACAGGAGCTATCACACTTGTTATCTTAATCACTTTGCCAATTCATAAACATGAGAATGATTAGAGGCATTTAACGCTCTCTTCCCTGTGTTTTTCCTCAATATGATTCCTGAAACAGGAAACAAATCTGTCAAATGTCCTGACCAATCAGGTTACATAGTTTGTTTAATTGTTCTGGCTAAGTGAATAGCGATAAAGCTGGCCAGATCAGTAAAAGACCATCTACAGAAACAGTTTCCCATCCAAATGCTTGTGTCTGAGCTTTAGAATGAAAAGAACTGGTTTGAATTAGAAAGTGCTTGCCTTCAAAGCCCTCCTGGATACATGTCCAGTGTGCATTAAGCTGCTGTCTTTGTATGTGGGGACCAGGCTGCTTGTTTTTTGGCTGGTTGAGTCCACTGTTGTGTGCTCTCAGGGTGGCAATCCTTTTCACAGCTCACTAAAGATCACAGATTTTCCCCTCAAAGTATAACACAATTGAATAGGTTGTGCTTTTGTTTTCTGCAGCTTTTTATAAGAGGATGGTGAACTTTTTATGATAAAATTTAGTTATACTTTGACAAGAGAAAAGCCACTATTTTTATGATCATACTGCTAGCGCAAAACTAAGGTATGCATTTGTGATGTTATGGGGTGGACAAATGATTAATTAATTAGCTAGACCACCGGGCAAGTGGAAGCTCCAGTGTTTTTGCCTAATCCCTTGTTTTGGTTGACCAGAAACCTAAATGACTAGGCTAAAAAATTATTATAAACATAACATAAACATAAATTAACATAATGTAACATAATACAGTGTGGTATACAGCAAGAGTTCAGCAAGAGCCAGTTCAATGTGTTAATACACACTAAGGGAAACAAACAAGTATGAATTCTCAGGAAGAGGCTGACTGTGTAACCATAGTCCTTATGTTATCCTGCTAAATTTTTTTGATCACATTTGCGTCCTCAACAAAACGTCACCAAGACTTTGACGAATGTTTCAGCTATGAACTGTAGTGTTTCACAAGGCAAGTAAAAATATTATTTGAGTCTGGCTAAACATCTTTATTTTCTCTCGACTGTGTATTGTGCTAGCAGCATAGTTATATAACAGCTTTGTGCTGCACATTATTATGCTCGGTTTCATCAATGTTTTCACATGTTCCTCATTCTGGAAAGATTTCTGTTATCTGTGCACACTAATTAATCAGAGTAGTCGATATAGTTCTACGGTCAGCACTGGGTGATGTGCAGCAGGTGCTAGGATTCGGCAGCACGGATGTTATAGTTACAGTTACTGAATTAAAACTTTTGGAAAAGTCAGTAGGAGGTAGGGTTTATTTTCCTTCTCTGGTTCTTGGACTTCGAAGCAATTACAAATAAAACACTTATAGCCCATGTGCAGAATCTGCTTGTCTTGGACGCCTGGTAGTGGTGGGGCCGCAAGCATGGATATTATTTTGAAAGCCAAAAGTCCAAATCCCACATTGTAGTAAAACCAATTGCTCAAAGATACTGATATTATGTTAATACAGAGATTGCTATGGATTTCTACTGGGTCACTCAATGCAGAAATGAATGTGATGCTTAAATGCTTATACGTTCATTGGGAATTAAACATGTCAGCGCCAATCCATTCATTTCTGGCCCCATAATAGTAATTAAGTGCAATATGATTTTGTAATATTCATGTCATCTTACTGCATCATATTTTTTTTCTGAAATTCTGAAATATAGTCCATTCAGGAGTGTTCATTTTATCAACAGGTCTCACATTTCTGATTAATTGACCTACTTCAGGAAAATCTAAAGGGTGGGATGTTACATAGGGAACAATTGCTGAAACACAGCCAAAGTCAGTGCCTTGGTATTCCCTCCAGTCCGACCAATCACAGGCCCACCAAGGCCACTAAGGGAAGTAAAGACACTCATCCATTACACTGACAGCACCAACATTGCATTCAGCTCAACAGCCTCCATCATGTCCCTGTCTGAACCTCTGCATGTATGTCCCGCCTTTTCAGCACAGTATTCTTTACTGGGAAGAGCTCAGTGTGTGTTTGCTCTTGTTATAGGGTCTACGTTTTCACAAGAAATGTCACGGTATTCCACCACCTGCTATTTGAGCTCCTTTTCTTTGAACTCATTCTCAATGGTTAAATTCTTTACTTCAAAGTCACACAAACAGGCATTCATGGCTTTTAGCTGGAAGATTGATGAGATATTGCATGGAATAATTTTGCTTCTCTGTCACTCATTTTAATGGCTTAGGTTATTTGTTAGGTCCTATGCCAGAATGCTGTGGCCTTTCTTTTCCAAGGAAACAAAGTCATAGTGGGGGAAGCAGCCAAAGACCAGGTTGCGTAACATTCAACAGTCTTGTCACATGGAAGTGCCTGAATATCAGCTACTTCCTCTTCCTGGTGTGTGATGCTTTTCCCACACTTTCGTGTTTGTTTTCTTTCCGGTATTTCAAAAGCTAATGACTGACTTTTGTCTGGGTCATAGGAACTTTATTTGACTTGATATACAAATGCAGATTTTCAGATTACAAATTTTCCCCAAATAAGCATATTTACAATATCTTAAATTGGATGCAAACAGGAAGTTAACATTAACACCGCAAACCAATTTTCCATCTAATCCCACACACCCAAAAAGTCAGATACTAACAAATTACCATACCTGCTTGGCTAGGTTTGGGTTGTTAATTAGAACGCATGATCACCTGAGTGCACTTAATTATTACTAGATTAGTTTCATAAATGCACAGCTTCCTTTACTGAGAAGTAAGCACATAGCGATACAGCCAACACGAAGCCTCCTTAGAGTCAATAATGATGATGGAAACCATGTTCTTTATTCCTCATAAATCAAAGTTAGTAATTCCTTATAAATCATGGTTATGAAGAATCTCAGTTTTAATGGGAAATGATGAGGTGTAATTCAGATACTTTCGTTTCCACCAACTGCATTCTATCACTGTTAACACAGACATAAAATCCCCTGAAGGACAATTTTGCAAAATTAATTTTATTAATACCAGATGGATTGCTTTCACCTTGCAGAGCTCACATTTAGTATGTTGTCTCTGATTCAACACTGTGAGTTAATTTTCCTCAACAGAAAGATTAATACCTTTGCAGTGATTTGGAGGAAGTCAGTATAGGCCGTTTGATCGTTTCTTGATTTGAGCACCTGCACTTCGGTTGCTGTTGTAAATCAAGTCTCAGGCGTGGGTCCAGATCTTACGGACACTGAATGGGCCTAGGGTGTAAATCAGACTTAACCGAACTGCTGCCGTAAAGCTGTTGCCTCCTCCAAACCTTTTGATGCTCCCCAATCATCCCCATCTGCCTCTGAGAAGCTTAAGCAGACGCCCAGGGCTTGTGGACATGGAGTGGTAACGGGTGACTCAAGCTGGGCTTTTTATGCTGGAATTAAATTTGGTGTTGAATTAGACTTCATATGCCTCAAAGGTTTGTCTCAATGGTTTCTGTCTGCTGAAGGTCCTTCTGAAATCCTGCTGAAAGTTTCTGTGTAGCAGCTTAATTGGCATAGCTTTTGAGGTTGTGAATGGATGGAAAAATGTGTCCTATCTCCATTTTGCATATGTTTAGCCTTAAGCTCATTTTGCCTGTATTTGAAACTCTCCACAGGGGTATTTGAGGTAGTATAAGTGGGTCTCTATGGCTCTGTCGACAATAAACCCCAGCATGGGAAAAGGCCTAGCATGGAAAGCAAGCACAAAGAAGACTAACTATTCAACAAACCTATTTTTTTGGTTTCTCAGCCAGCTAATTAGCAGAGCAAGAAAATATAGGTTTAAAAATAAGAAGGATAATAGGTTTAAAAATTATCCTACACATTGGTCTTCTTAGTATCTTCAGAATGTTTTAGTTGTACCATTATAACAAATTGTGTTTATGGTGCACTTATAGTGTCCACTGAAGTGTTTTGAGGTTACATGAGCAATTTGTTTACATAGTGTGACCTCTGTAAGGAAATAGAATAAAGATTGCAGGGGGCTGATTAGCCATGGGAACGTTTGTCTAAACAATGCATCAGTTTTCCCCTCAGGGTGAACCTTGTCCAGCAGAGGTCACACGCTGGCACACACGAACGTCACAATCAGGTAGCGGCTTTCTGAGTAATCATGTTTGTCTTTTAAGGGTCTGTTTCTCTTAGGTACTGTCACCACTTTAAATCCTGAAGCACTTTTCCAAGTGCTGCTGGCTTCAGGATGGCGTCAGCCCCAGAGTGTGGCCCTACAAATGAGGATGTGCAGCTGGAATGGTTCACTTTTTTCAGAAAACAAGACAGACGTCAACAGGGCTAGTGTCATAGTGCAGGAATGTCATCTGGAGCCCTCTTTAGCCTTATTGAGGCATCCTTAAGTTGAAGAGGAAAAGGGCCTATTTTCCCCCTTGTTTGGTCATTTGTCAATTCTGAGGACTCTTAAGTAGTTGGCAACAAGTGGACATGTGTTATGGAAAATCTAGTTCAAACTTAATGGGCGAATCCTTTGCCTGTGTGTGCCAATCTGGACCAATGGGAGCAAATGTTGTCCTTGACATGTGGCACATATATTTAAAAAATGCTTGTAGGCAAGTTCATGTCTTGATTATAATTAAAACAAACTGAATGTATCAGACTGATTAGTCCGTGATTAGCTTGAATTCGTCCCATTACCCGTTGACAGCATCCAGTAATCATATATCCTGAAACGCTAATACATCCACACATGCTTCTCATCATAAGTTTCCGGTAGATGCTAAATTTCATCAGTAAAAATATTTTTTTCTCTGTCCTTGTGTTTTTCACAGCAGCAAAACAGTAATGTGAAAGAGGACACTTTCTGCATTGTTACGAGAAGAAACTGGAGATGTGGTGTGTGGGATTCTGGAGGATGGGGCACGTCTGTCCGCTGATGGCAATGCTGCTTCAGTTACTTCTGCCTGCCATTAGAGCTGACAGGGCCTGGAACCAGTACATACCACGACTGCAGCTCTCACATACAGGTTAGAAACCAGAGTTTTAAATAGACAATTTAGTTTCCACATTTTATTATGTTACCAGGATTTTTAATATTTATAAGCTCTGGCAATAAAAATCTGCACGACTGTAAATTGGTTTTGAGGAATCATGGTCCTGGAATTATGGAATATTCCTATAACACATCTAACAGATATTAATGGAGTACTTTGAAATTATTTCTACTGAGGGAATATGAAATTTATTACAGGAATTTGACATTACATTTATTATAACTTGAAATTATTGTCTTTCTCAGAAACCTTCCATACCCAGTAGCAAAAAACATAAAGCGTAGTTGTTTCTGTGACCTTCCATACTACCACTGTTAATCAATACAAGCGATCCTACTGACAACTTAAAGCCATTTTTAAGGATAACTTTGTTTTCCTCAACTGGTGTCGATAAAGTCACTTCTGAAATCCTTATCAGATCCTTATCAACCATGTGTTTATGGCACACTAACACGTCAGTGTTGTGGTTTTAACAAGGTGAGAGCTTTTAGTAATGGCGCTAACTATCTTGGCATACATCCGCTTCGCTCCAGGGACAGCGCAGCCAGTGGCACTGGTAAGCTTGAACAAAAAGGGGAAGCAGAACTAACTAAGTGGGAATGATGAACCTCAGCTTTTCTGGAATGGACAGTGGAAATTAAGTATTTGCATATTAAAGCATATTGTTCAAAGTAAAAGCAATGAACAGGACATCTATAGGTCCACTTTTCCTTTCATGCCTTGGTAACTATGACCTTTTATGTTTTTTTTCCGTTTTCATTTCAAGCCTTAACCCTTTCTTTTTCACAATGTTATCACTACGATGAATGTGGACACTTACAGTATCCAAAAAAAACAACAGTTCCAAAGATAAGGTTTGGCCCCTGGGATATTTCACTTGGCATCCCACAGAGTGTCTGTCTGATCATTCTCTCCACAAAGGCGATCATCCCCAGAGCCCTCGTCTGTTATCAGCTCATCCCAGTCCACCCTCAGCACTGACCTCCAGAACTTTCTGGAACTGGCCAGCACTCTGCCGACTTCCTGACAGGAAAGAACCATACAGGGAGGCGTCGTACAGTGTCTTATCCTCTTTACTGCCAATGTGCTTCCCATTATCTCTAAGCATGTTAATACCGGGTCTCAAACATACACATCATCTCTGAGGCGCCGGTTATTTATGATACAAGAGCAGCACACCTCCAAAGCTGGGCAGAGTGACTCTAACCCAGACGTTACTCATTAACGAGGAAAGGTATCTGTAAGGAGGCCAGTTGCCTCACTTAGGGAGGAAATAATAGGAAGAAAAACAAAATTTGCACACAATGCTTACGCAAAAAGGCTAGCTGTCAAAGTTTCCTGTTTTAGAGGGCCTTCAATTAAATGTAAATCCTCTTGGAAAATATAAAATGTTAGGCTGGAGCCTTGGGTCCAAGAGCCTTAGGAAAATAATACATAGTTACCCTGAATAACTTCTGCACTTGCCTGAAGCAGACCTGTCAGGTAGTATCAACTCTACAGTTAACATGAAACGATTGGACCTGATGGTTTTATTGTGCTTGAATGGATTTGATGCCCCACATTTTCTACAAGATTAACCCTTAAAGACAGATGCCTGCTGACAGATTGACATAAAATAGATGTTCCAGTGATGGCATTATATGTCTGGTTCTTAGCAGCGTAATTCTCACAGATATTTTTCCCCTGACAGAAGACCCGGACAGCAAAGTGGATTACAACCAAAGTAAACGGGCCTCATAGTTGAAAATGACATCATGTCTCTGTTCCTTCCTAGTAGGAGTGAGCTTCATAATAACAATTAACATTCTGGCAGCTGCACTTCTTTGAGTCTGTGACTTATGGTTACCAAAAAAAAAGCTGAGACTTTGAGGCGTTCATTTCCCTCCAAGGAGAAGAGCTGCAGAAAGTCATGAAAAGTTCCAATGGTGGATTTTCATCTCTTATGATAAAAAATTGATTTAGAATTGTATTAATTTTTATAATGTCATTCTTGATAAAGGGATTGGAATATCACAGTTTAAGTCCACCTTTACACATTGCATTTATATTTGTTCTTGGAAAGTGACCCATTCCTGATAGCATGGCTGCTGGTGCCATGTGGTGTCATGGCAACGGCCCATGACTGTGTGACATCTGTGTACATGTCGGATGGCTCTACATTTTAAGCTTTGACCTAATGAAGCTGTCAAGTCCCGGACACTGAACAGGGCACACAGCCTTGCTGAAGAATGCTTTTAATTAGGGGAAGTACACAGGGAAACAGTGGACCACTGTCGCATGAGGGCATGGGTGTATCATCTACACCAAACAAGTAGATAAATGATTAGCTCAGGAAAGAAAGCTGCCTTTATCCAGAAGACCAGAGCTGCAGGTTATCTACCTTAATAGGATGGTCATTTTTAATTGAAGTTAAGCGCACTTGTCTGATGCTAGATAACCTAATCTCTCCTTAAACCTGATCTAAACTTTTCACTTACTTAAGTTCCACTAAAATAATGCAGCCATATCCTTCTGATAAATCTTAAGTCACGTTCAAAGAGATCACTTGGGTCCCTTAATCTTACGCTCTTACACTAGATCACTTCATCTTCATGACCACTGGTGATTAAAATAGATCAAAGCCTATTGGATTTCGTGAGATATTCTGTTGGATTGTAAGTGGTTGGGTATCACTAGGCCAAGCAGCATGTGGTCTAGTTTCTCTTGAAGAGGAAGCAGGATCTGGAGTGTCTCACTTGCCTGAAGTATCTCTCACATTGCAGTTGAGTGTGTGTGAGTCTGTGTTGCAACACATTCTTTGCAGCAATGTATAGCATAGTCTCTCAGGGACTTGATGTGTTACAGAACATTGTGGGACGTAATGCAGTAAACAGCACAAAGAGCCGAAGGTGTTCTCGTCACTGCGCTGCGTCTGTGCAGCTCCATTACCCCCGACACCCCAGGGAGTCCAGGACTCATCCCACACAGCCCGTCCTCTAATTCAGTGACTAATTTACTGATTTAGTGACTCAAAGACATAGAAGATAGCTGAGGCAAACCATTTTAACACTCATTGTAATGTGAGAAAAGAACAGAGTGCCTCTTGAAACCACTTCAGTATTTTTCTGGGTTTTGGTGCAAGCTGAAAGTAATACAGCACTTACATAGATGGTTTCTTCAAGCTGGATTTTTTTTGTGACATTAGCCAATTGCTTAATGAAGAAGTTCAGTGAACGTCATGAGGGCAAAGCCCTGTGAGGCCACTGAGAAAACAAATTCAGGAAGACTTTACACAAGTGAGAAAGCGGAAGTCTCAGAGTGGACCTTTAGCAGATCTGCCTGTCCTAGAATGAGAGTTAAAGGGGCCTGAAATGGGGAACTAATACATGTGAATGTCTCCAGATGCAGACGAGTCCATCATGACTGGGGTATTAACCATAACAAGCCTTAGCATGCTATTCAGCCAGAGATCTTAAAAAATATTATTCAGTAACTGCTAGGAATTATTCATTAACTACACTGAAACTAATAGCCACAGGAGAAACCTCTAGTTGTATGAGATAGAAGAGTAAATCGTCATCTAAACCTCTAGCAAAAACAAAACCAAATGTAACAATTTAGCCACATTGTTGATTTCATAGTGATTAATAAGTTTGCTGTCAGATAAATTAATACAAATGAACAGTTTTCTCCACTGAGATGTTACTATTCAGGAACATTGGTCACAATTAGAATGAATTGAGACCATGGAGATGATGGGTGCCATGTTCTTAGGAACAGAGTTACATAGGAAGCCAAATGCTAAAAAAAAAATTAGATCATTTTGGCGAGAGTAACAGGTGTGTTCAGTCAGCAGTCTATAGGGATTCAGGTGAAAGTGAGTGAATATTGTTAGAATTAAAAGAAATGACACAGAGAGACATGTACTCACATGCACATCCTCCCAACACACATCCACGCAAACAAACAAATTAATGAGCTGTTTTTTTTTTGTTTGTTTGTTTGTTTTAAATAAATGGATGTATCGTACAAGAGCAGCCTGATCTCATAAATGATCATAAGTGATCATGTTAGCTTTGACTTCAGTTAATCACTGAAACTTGTACTGGCCTTAATCCCCTGTGTTTCTCCTGAAATCCTGAGGATTTCTCCCAGTTCCTACAAATTAGTAAGCTCAGTTTACTGGCCTCCCCAGATAGCAAATGAGTGATGACCCATTGACAGCCTACACTTACCACTTTGATCTGGCTCTCATACCGTAGAATAACTCTGAACAACTTATCTGAACCTGTCAGATATGATTGGTTGCATTTAGGCCACTTTTGGCCCACAATACACTTTAATATTTTCTTAAGTGACTATTATTTATCTTGGAACCACATTTATCTAGAAAATTTCTGTTTAAGTCTTTAAAACCTTGTTTTGTTTCATTTTGGAAGATGATTTGGAAAACCATTAATTAAGTAAGGAATAAACCACAACTGGGCATGATGTTATAGGAAAATGGGGTAGTGTGATGCACCCCAGTGTGAACCAGTGTAACTATTATCCTCCTTATGATTATTTTCAAAACATCCATGAAACATGAAACAGTAATAAAAAAAAAAAAACTTGTTAGAATGTCCTCCATCCTTAGACTTTGACTTGACAGAAAACTTAAAGTTTACATTTGACTGTTAAAAAATGCTGATACTGGAGACTTCTTCCATAAATGTTAAATAAACATCTCCTTATAGAAATCTTCACAATATCACAGGTATTATATTTATTATTTGTTGTTAAACAGCAGCATGAATTTTAATCCCTTTACTATAGAAACAATAATGTATTAGTATTAATATAAACCTCTACTGTCAGAACTGTGCTGTTATAGAAACATAATCAACACCTTTCTGACCAATCAGATTTGAGAATTTGAAAGCACAAAGTATCAAACATAGGTAGATGGAATTATAGGGGCTTTGTGAGGAAAATGCGCCACTGCAGATGAGCTGTACAGGACGGTATTTCTTGTGTCCTGAACTAACTGGCAGACAGTAGGTGAGCCACTTAGGTGAAAATATAAAAGCATTTGGTTTGGTTGTACTGTTTATACAATTCTTAATGTCTCTAACTTGTCGTCAGCATTCCATTTTATAAAGTACATATCCTCAGTAAGAAGTATTTATAATACTGCTGTCAGTTGATATCAGTTAAAAGCTTACAACAATCTTATTGCAAACTTTAGTCACATGGAAAGAATAACAAAGTAGGCTTTAAGGTTTGGCGACATATCATAGTTGCTGGACGCCACTTTTTTATTTGTTACTTAAGCCCCTGGTACTAAGACATTAACTAATCTGATAATGGAAAGTGGAAAAGTTTCCATGGCAGGGATTCAGTATAAGCAATGGCAGATTATGGGCTGGGAATTTGTAGCCTCAGCTATGACAGATACACTTAGTGTAGACATAAATTCCTCATACCATAACCTGTTCATATGTTATATTATTCTATTTAGTCTCTTCTGTCCTCTGTTTCACCCTGGTTCCCCATAAGCGTCTTCTCTTACTAAACTCGAATCCTCTTTCCCACCCTTGCTCCTTTTCAGTTGTTTGAATGCTCATTAAATTTCTTAATGAGGACAGAACGATTGTTTTTACCACAATGTACTACTTTATGCAGTTTCACATTGAAATTAATTAGTTGTACCATTTATTCTTCCTCAACCTGAGATTCCTTTGATGTGATGCTCTTCTTACACTATGGTTTAATGTAGCAGAGCTCAGTCATACACTAGTCCTCATTCTTTGCTATTGAGACCACCAAGTGCAAAGTAAAGAGAGGAGGGGCGGGGATTTCTTTAGTTCTTGTCATTCTGCCTCTTTTTCTCTTTTCCCCCTCATCAGGCTAATGAGGCTGACCCTCAACACCTCCTGCAGAGTGGGGCCTTGTGAGTAATTATGGTCACTGGTTGCCACTGACCCAGGCTAAAGAACTCAGAGTCTCAGTGGAGTCTCTCTATATCCGCCAACTTCAAACTGCATATCTGGATATTGCAAGTTTGAGAAAGGGAAGATGAAGAAGGCAGGAAATTGAAGTTAACCTGCTTTCCTCCCTTCCAGAAAGGCCTCACTCTTCCTAATGATTAGAAAATAGCCACCATTCTTGAGCTGATTCCTAAACTGTTGATTTAACTATTTTCAGCTGAGCTCCAATGAACAATGGAGCTATTTTTTTGACTATATATACTGTGATATCAAAGGAAATTTCTCATTTGCTGCTTGGGTTCCTCTCATTCTTTTAAAACAAACACTTCTTTTTTTTTAAAGTGTTGTAAAGTGAAATAAATCTTCTTCTTTTTACTTTTAAATTTTTATTTTAGAAAAAAAAATATTTGATCTCTTTCCCCTTGAGTGCATAGCTCTCCGTTCTAAATCTGAATCTAAATATCAATGTAAATTAGCTTTAAATTAATTCATATATTTTTTTATTAGTATCAGGCATTACAAAACCTTACAAAGAAAGCCAAACAGAACCATCGAATTGTCCAGGAAAAAATTAAAATTGACTTATCGTGTCTCTCGTTTACGTTTATGAGCCCAGTCACTTCCGCTGGGGAAAACATCAAGCTTTCATATCATCGATAGCATAGATTCCCCCTGGACCTATTAAAGGCTGGAAGAAACCTGAGGAGAGCCATATTTTTGCCTCCATGCTCACCCTCTCGGCCTCCATGGAGAAACAGCCAGAAATTATCTCAGAAGTTATGTCCTGGTGCCCATAACCACTGAAAGGAAGACTACTCGAAACACAGGAAAAAACAACAACAGCTTTTCAGTTATGAACACCCTGCCATTCATCATGTTTGTGACCACAGATACACATGTTCATAACTGTCTTTTATAGACCATTCACAGATCATTACCTGATATTAGCTTTCAGAGAATTAGGGAATAAGCCTGTGCTGTCAGTGTACTTTTGTTACTGTTGTGAAATCTTAATGAATGACCTGCCCCTGACGATTGCGCCAATCCGTTACTGTTGTTTAAACTCCCATGAGGCAATAGTAATCTCTCCATCATCGTGCCTCCATAGCTCTTAGCCGCCTGCTTTTATTGCCACGTGACTGTTTTCTTTTTATTCCAGCTGTGCTAAGCACTGCTGTGCTATACTATGCGCTGTAAGGCATAGCAACTGGAGTACGTAACATTACTAAAGCTCCTGCAAGGCTCCACAATTGGTGCAGAAAGAGTTGCTGCTGTTTATACAGCAAATGTATTCCACTTCAGTAAAAACAATGTGGCAGTGCTCTGTCATTAATCTGTCTCTTGCTGTTTTTCGTTGGTCAATGAATGCAGCTGAAATAGAATGACAAAAAGTTTTGTCATGTAATGCAGACTCTGTTAAAAATGGCACACTATCTTTTCTTGACCTGACACTCAACTTACAAAATTACAATGGTAGTGGTATCAGGAAATCTCTTAGTCTTATGTCTCCTAGTGCATTTTCATTAAATATTTTTGAGCACAAGAGCTCATAGAGGCAGTGGATTGAAAATTGTAGTCACTTGTATCAGGAAATCTGATACAGTGAAAATGGCTGTATTTTTGGATCATTAGTATAAAATTTTAATGCTAAGCATAATTTAGGTATGTCTAGTCTAAATCTAATCATTTTTTGCCAAGTTCCTGGAGTGATTCTGTCAGGCAAGTTTTCGTCAAAATCCAGATGTCAGACTTTGGCACATAAAAGACACTTCCTCTGATGTTTTGCAAATTGGAGATGATTTAGGTAGGATACAGAACTTTTGCAGTGGACTGTAAAATAACTGAAATGACGACATTACATGCTTATGACATATTGCAACTGCAACCATTAACGGATAATAGGAACAATATGGTTAAGAGAACCAATAACAAAATGATGTAGTGTGTTTGAAGCAGAAGACTCCACCTTTAGGGCAAGGCTGAAGTACCTACCAAAGTTAATATGCTTGCAAGGAACATTTCTATATACATATTACAAATTTTCATGTTCTAATCTGAATGACTGGGTACAAATTGACCCTAAAGAGAGTAGCTAAGAGCAGAAACACAATAACTTTTTTTAGTAATTACCATGGGGAAAAAAAACATGGGCCTGATTTAGTATAAACACCAAAAACAGCGAGACTGTTGAACCCTTTTCTTTTCTCCACTGTAATGTCAAATGAGGTATCTTATTGCCCCTCTCGGTGAGAGATTGATGTCAGTTTTTGCCGATATGCATCCCTGGCCATTGCAGATGTTAGACATCTTGGCTGACAGCCTTAACTCCATGTTGACTCTTATACTGCTCAATGCTTTGCTTATACAACTGTCAGGGTGCACATGCAGTTTGCAAGGAGATCTTTTCCTGGTATGTGCTTTCCCTTCTTCACTAGCAGCTCGGATATTTGCCTTTCCTCCATGCTTCCGAACTTTTGGCATCCTTGTGTTTTTTCTGCCGCTCGAGCTTTACGGTCAATCAAATAGCCTGACTGCAAAGAAGTGGAGATGGAAATTCAGATATAATTCTGCACATGGTTGGTTCCCATCAGGATGATAAGATACACATGATGTTAAGGACCTTTTTAACACCACTTCCAATAAAGGTTGACTAAAACCACCCCTTTTTTTTTTTTAGCATTTACCGTTATTGGGTTGTCATACCCACAAGTTGCGTCTGACTGCAAATTCATTCAGTAATCATTGATTTCCCAGAGTCACATTTTTTGAAATGGTCATCACTGCTCTGTCTGTAAACTTTGATGTCAATCTATCTATGAGATTGCTGCAGGTGTTGGGCACAGGACCAGCACATTTCTGCTTTAGATTGCAAACAATTTCTAACAAATGTAAATGGTTTGTGTTTCACCAGAGCACCCATGCACAATCACTTATTCTTGTGAACTCAGCAGAACCTCCCCCCATGCCTACAGGGGAAGGGAAGAGAGAGCCAGACCTGGAGTAACCGTAGATTTAATGGGTTTGGAATTTGGAATATCTCCAATAATACTGTTAAAGAAGTTGGAGATGTAAAACAGTGTTCCTGGGTGGCTTAATCCATGTCAAGGCTTAATCCCGGGTCTTATTCTATGAAGACAATGGTAATCAAGACCCCACCCTTGACCTGTTAAAGCTTGGCTCATGAAGCTTAGAGATCAAGACAATCATGCCCATGGGCACTGACCTATCAAGATTAATCAGTGTTAGCAGAAGGTGACATCAAAGTAACTTTGAAGACAATGCTAGTATTGAAACCTCAAATGCCAACTGTCCTTAATAGCTGACATTTTGTTATTTTAATGAGTAACATTCAGGAAACACTGCTTTGCTAATATAGGGCCATATTCAGAGTCGAGTTAAGCATGAGTATGGAGGATTTAATTTAATTGTGCACACTGGCATTCAGATCTCAGCTGTAACTACATACTTGAGCTCTATTCAGAAGCTGTGCAAGAATTATGCAGATTGTAAATATGTGTAAAAATGCATAACCTGTCTCTGAAAAATGCGTAACTTTCCCCTCATAAACACTGGCAAGCTGTTGGACTTAAGTCATTTACTGAAGACGCTAACTCTGAGTATGACCCATAAAGCATAAAATAAATGAAGCAAAGGAAAGCATTACTGGAGAATATTGGTGAAATAACAGGCATTAAATAGTGTAAATTTCTTTTATAGCATTAAATTTATTTGATTATCATTCTGACAAATAAAATGTGTCCGTAAAACAGTTGTATATGTTCATAGAACAGCTTGATGCCAACATTGTTCAACAAAAACTGCTATATACTTCAAAGATAGACTTTATTAGTTGATGCTAAAAGTGTATCATGCTTAAGCACTTAGTAAACACACAGCACTTTGGAACATAGCTTTTGGGGTTGGTATGACTTATCCCAGATGGTTAGCTGACCATCTGCATCAAGTCTGCTTAATTAGTGCTGCCTTATGCAGCAGATTGTAGCACTGAAATGGAAAAATATGAGAGTTGCTTAGCCTGACCCCTCATCAGTAGTCTCTGGAGGAAAAACACAGTTACTTCAATGTCATCTTCATAAACATGTCATCATGTCACATCGATCATCACAATCAGAAAGGGTAGGCTCAGTCAATTCCTCAGCACATGCTAAATATTGTTTTTCATTTGCTCATTCACAGTTGTCACATTTGCAGTTTTGGTTTTCTCTCATAAAGCTTGAAAGTAAATATCAGCTTGATGAAGTCAATAGGATCCTGTAAGTCCATACCAGATGGAACCAAGCCAATTCTTCCTTCTTTCAAACTGAAGATGACCTCAACCACCTGGTTCCAGCTCATTCCTTTTGACTGGAGTTGGTGAAATACTGCCTCTAAGGTCAAAAAGCAATAACTAAAAAAAACCCCATACCTCTTCCTAAAGCGATAAGAAAACCCAGCTTGGAATAAGACCATTGCATGATGGGTTGGCAACTTAAAATTCACCTCCTGTGATCAGGAGAGATGAGCTGGCCATAATTTTGATAACACGATCCATGTGGCTGTGTGGAAGCAGACGTGTTTGCACAGGGGAAACAAGGAAGTTTCTAGTGTTTATAGGACAGATTTGGGAATGGGAAAATGTGAGAAAAAGGAAGTGATCCAAGTGAGTGAGTTTATCAGTGAGATGGAAAATATTAAAATATGGGGAAATATTCACATTTGATGACCTTTGATTTGTGTAATGTACACAGAATGTGAGGAACTTTCTAAAATAATGAGCTCATTGGATGTGTTTTTTGTGTGATCTACAACAAGTGGTCCGATTCAGCGCATGAAGTCATAAATCTATAATAGCAAAATGTAGACATACACTATTAACACTGTATGTCCAAACGTTTGTGGACACCTGACCATAACACTCATATGTGCTTATTGATTGTGCTTTTTATATTGAATTTTATATTTATATTGTGCTTATCCCAGTTAATTAGGTATACGTTTTTGATTTATGATATCTAAAAAAAATGCTTATTTATTATTTTTTCCCCAAAACAAAAATATCAAACATAAAAAAAATTCTTTAAATGTACCAAGTTTAAAGTAGTAGTGTGGATTGGTCAATTTGGTAAAAATAAAAAAAACCTTCCATATGAGTAGGTGTGTTGAATCTACCCTTTTTTAATCTACAGCATGGAGACCTGCAAGAAGCACACTGTGAAACCCAGTTCTCTGTTGGGTTCTTGGTAAACGTTTGTGCTTAAAGGTTTCTTGATGATGACCTGAGGCAAGGCAGAAATGAATCCAGCAGGTGCTGTTGGCTAAATTGTCCTTTTTTGTTGTGTTGTAATGAATGGAGTTGACGATTTCCAATTAGAATATTTATTTGTACTTGTCAGTGAGCAATTGCCATGTCATATTTAAAGAACTATTAAAGTTCCACTTTACTGTTGGGGCCCAACATGGCCCAAAATACCACACTGAAGAACAATAATATGTTTTACAGTTCGGTACTGTGGTGTTCTAGGAATATATTTAAAATATGCAATTTGCATATTGTAGTGTATCAAAGGATCTTACTTTTTAGCTACACTAACATTGCTGTGAATATATTGTAGTGATACAGTAAAACAAACACCTGGGTGAACATGAATCTGGGTAATTTTTTCATTTCTTCCAATGTTTTGCATTTCAGGTTTTATTAAAATACTAAGTGAAGCAAGGCAAGTTTAAAACTGGAGGTAAAGCTAGGCAGTGCTACGTAATGTTAGCCTAGCTGGGTTAAAACCTAACGTTTAAATAGATGATTGGAAGTATTCATTAGTGGTCTACTACTGTGGCCTTTTCATGGTTTGTTGTTATTAAGTTCACCAGTGTGTTCATGTCTCTTAACATGGTAGTAAACTTTCCAATTACTTAGACTTCACTGCATGCTCTATGTATTTGTGATTCCCTTAGTTGGCTTGGGAATTCCCTCTGTATGGGGCTGGAATGCAAATGTCTGTCATGAAGCCCTTAGTAGCCCCTGAAGAGGATACTTCATCACTGGCACTCTGCACTTCTCCCTCAGCCACTTAATCTCCATCAGCAAGTAGCGAGCCATGGTGACAAGTCGTGCTGTTTTCAAAGGTCCTGAGATGTGAAGAGGGGTTTTCTTTCCAACAAGTGAAAGAAAAAAAAAACAGTCCAGGGATAAAGTAGGCTGCTGAATTGGACTTTTATTAGGGAAGGGCTTAATCAATGTGAAAATCACTGGCTCAGTGGAAAGAAATAATGAAAAATAGTTGTAGAAAGCATTTCTTAAGCAAGATTGATTTTTTTAATCTTCAATCTGTCAAGTTAAGATCGAACACCAATATAAATGACAAAAACTGTAGTTTTTCAAAGTCAGAGACAGTAAGGACTGAAGAAATAATGAGTAATAAGGAGTAAATGATAAATTTATTAGTTAGACCACCAGGCAAGTGGACGCTCCTGTGTGCTTGTCCAATCCCCTGTTTTTGCCTGCCCAGAAACTTCATCGACTACGTTAAAAAGTGGTAACTAAGTATTATAATAACATATGGCCAGCTAGGTAGCTAGTTAAGTGCATTAATACAGAACTAAAGGCAATGAGCCAGTATACGAATTCCTATCCTTTGCTGATAAAGTTTTCCACCAAGTCACTTTTGAAAGTTTCGGGGTATGAGCTGTAGTGTTTTCTGCATCGCAAATGAAAAATATTATTTGAGTCTGGATACCATATTTATTTTCTATCGACTTTCTTAGCGATATATATGATGGCTTTTCTTGATTTTGTCAGTGTTTTCAGATACCTGCATGTTCCTGATTTGGAAAAGATCGGTTGTCATGCATGCTAATTAATCCGTGATGATCTGTTCAGTACATTTTTACATGCATATTTTACATAATATGTGTAACCTGCATCATTTCACCATAAAAATCAGAGTCAGCTCATTTCCTTTTTCTATGTAAACTGTCAACACCTGCCAAAGTAGATAGAAATTGTTGTAATATCACACTCCGATATGCTTAAAGCATACACAGAAGATACAGGGACTGCTTTTAGACAAAACACCTTGTCAGCGTGTAAGCATAGACGTTTCCCCCTGCGTTCTCCAGCTGTCTGTTGGACACGGTGCACATGTCAGCCGATGGTGTGCAGGGTTAATTGGCACTGATTGGCCGGGGTCATTTTCTGCCTTGTTAAACGTCTTCTCCCCAGGGGGGGAGAGGACGCAGCAAGGCATGCTTAAGCTATGAGGGAGAGTGTGCATGTGTGTGTTCTGTTTGCATAACCTGCACCAGTCCGAGTAACTGCTTCCACAGTTCCCAGCTGGGACAACATGCACATTTCTCCACATGGGTACCGGAAGGCCTAATTTGTGAAAGTTGTCCTAAAAGGTAGTGTTAGGACGTATGATTGACATATTTATTTTAGGCGTCTTTCAAATTAATGATACCCTTTCATTGACCCTAACAGTGAGACATTTGATTGACATGGAGTCAAAATGCACCAAAGATCTGCATTGTTTCTGGAAAGTTATACTTGTATTTATAAAGAATTACTATTAAAATACTACTTAACTTAAATGTAATGACTGTGAGCATACAAACTGACAAATTTTTTGTACAGATCAATGTAGGAATTATAATGATAATAATAATAATAATAATGATAATAATAATAATATTCCATCAGGTAAGTGAAAGCTCCACTGTGCTTGCCCAGCCAAATGTTTCGGTTGCCAGGGCGTGATGTCTAACTAACTACGCTAAAAATTGACAACTAATGTAATTTACCTCACAAGAATGACAAGTTAATTATGCGTATTAATACAGACTGTGCAAAATAAGCGAGCACTGAAATCCCTGAGAGGGGTGACTTTAACAGTTTTTGAGTGCGCTGTACTGTACTTTTCTCAGTTGTTTCCACATTCCTTTGTAATCTTGATTCTGAAGAGATTATCTAGCATCCGTGTATGCTGATTGATTTGTCAAGTAGAATAGTTTCTACCGAAAGCCAAACCCCATCCTTGGTTTTATGTGTGTAGCACAGAAGAGTTGCTTTCTACCACAGAGACATAAATGATCCATGTAACATGCTACATTTAAACAAACATATGAAATGAAAGGTTATGTTTTGTGAAAGTCAATAAGGAGTAGGTTTTTTCTTTCTCTGGTTGTTGGAAGAGTGATGAAAAAAAAAAAAAAGACTGGTGACCGCTAAATCAGCAGCTTCCTGGACTTGTCTGCCTACACATGAAATACTGACACCCTGGACACATAATCTGGACACTCTGGACCAGCCAGTGATTTGTCCACTACTCTTATCTCTTTGGAGTTGAGAGTTTCGCTGACAAAGCTCCACAAGATCAAATGAACAAAAGTGTAGGATCTTTGCTCTTTAGTGTGGCCACTTGCGATGAGTATTTTAAATAAGGGTTAATTAGACAAAAACAGCTTGTGTCATGTTACTGAGAAACCACTCAGTACAAAGCACAGAGTCTGCTCTCTTTTCTGTATTTTGTATAAACAGCTTAATACTCAGTATCAAGGTTTAAATTGGCCTGCAACATAGGCTTTACAAATTTTCCTGTTCCGTTTACAGTATCAGATTATCAGTGCATCTCTGCCAGTAATGGTAATGGTAGTTCATCCTTTCCAGGAGTGAAGCCATGTGTGACAAAGTGGACTGTAAACAGAGAAAGCAAAAATAATAATAATTTGGGTTGAAAAAAAAGTTGCTGCCTTTTTGAGGTATTCATTAATTTTGGAATCTGGCATGCTGCAGACTCCTGGATAAAGCACTGTGTGTGTTGTTTTTTAAAGATAAAGGCTTGACAAATGAAGGCTTAATAAATCAGTCCAACTTTTAATGTTTCCAATAGGAAGACCACCTGTAATCTGCCTAACATGAAAAACATAGAATTTTGGTAGTTTTTGGTAACTGTGTGCTGATGAATATTCTCATATCCATCATTCTTATATTGGACCATTGCTATAATTTTTTCACTACTGCTGCTGCTGCTGCTATTACTACTACTACTACTACTACTACTACAGTAATGTGAGGGTTGATGAGGCAGGATGCAAGTGTGTAAAATCAGCATGGGCATTATTTAGGCAAATCCATAAATCATCATAGTTTGCAGTGGGTGACAACATAGGAAAATTCATAACCATAAACAGTAACACGGATGAGGATTTTGACATTGAACATAAGATATAAAGTTGAAAACTAGCACAACAGGCTTAGTAACGCACATAACATGTGAAACACAAACAGGGAATCCATAAAAACTATGGCTTTGATTTCTATTGCACAGAATCAGGAAGTGCGAAAATGACTACTTATATAAGTATACATAAGTCTACATCTCTCTTGTTAATTTAGGTTGGTCACTTGTCTTTACATATTACAATTCATTCTCTATCTCATTTCATTCCTCAGAGCTGCGGTCAAGGAACAATTCAGCTATGTTCTGGCACAGTGGTGCAGGGGTTAATGGGTATTACGAGGTTCTGCTGTTGGATGAGGATCGTGGCTGGCTGCTGGTTGGAGGAAGAGACCATGTGTACATGCTCGACTCTGAGAGCCTGACCCAGACTATACACAAGGTTGCAACACTCTTCACCCACCACCTCCATTTCACTCCAACACCTTTCACTACAACATTAGGTTTACATCACCGTGGCGCAAACTTCATTAGACATGTACCGAGAAGATGGAAAAAATGTTTGGTTAGACTTGCTTGATGGTACTGCATGCCATTTTGCATAGTAATGTCAACAACTCAAAGTGTATAATCCTGTCGATACTCGCATAGAGATTTCTTAGACGGTATCTCCATGAGCTCTATGTGCTTGTTTGTTTTCTCACTTAACGGTGCCAAAATTTTTCCAATTTGTCATGACCGTTTTGATATCTCATGAGGCTGAAATGGCTTTCATGTTTGTAACAAATGAAGTTAACATTTCCCTTGACTGATAGAGTGGTTTGAAGGTAGAAACTGTGATAGTGAGTACCATGTGTGACCTTCTGGTACCATGTACAATGTACAGTCTTCAAACTGGCAGCAGTTCTACGGGTCACTACCTGGTAACAATTTGCCGCACAAAAATTGCATAATTTGTGAGGTATGTGTCACACCTAGACCTGCTGTAGTATAGAACAGAACTCAGGAATCAATATGGTATCAATTATTTACTTCAGTAGTATACACTCAGTTAAAATGTTTAATATTTGCAGTGTGACTTGGGTTGAGGCTTGATTAAATGAAGGGTTGATCAAATTCACACTTTTTTTGATCAGCCAAGACAATTTGCTGTTTGCTTCTTGAGTTTTGCACTGGAGCTACATGGCTAATATACAGTAGTATCTCACCCAAATCTTCACATCATTTGTTCAAACATCATCAAGCTGTGCAAATTCATTTACATGATTTTGTAAATAGGAACATCTTTATTTGCAAATATAAGTTCAAACTGGAATTATATTGACATTTATAAACAGATTTTCAGTAACATTCCATTACTGAACTGAATGCAGTTTGATAGACTTTCTTTAGCTCAGAGGCTCTTAACATGGACCCCCTGCCCTACATAGTTTAGACTTTTCCCTACTAAGACACAAGGGAACCAACCATCAGTGAATTATTAAGCCCTTAATGAGTTAGATAAGGTGTGTTGAGGGTGGGGAAATGGTAACTCCTGCTTTAGCTATTTGTTAGCTACATTAGCCTTGTAGTTACAGCGCAAAACTAAAAAATGCAAATGTCAAGCACCAACTCATTATTTCTTCACCAACCATTTATGGTAATGGGTAAATTGCATTTTATTTATTGCGTATGTGTTTATGAAAGTACTTAACTTTGTTCCCATTAGGAAGGAAAAATACCAATGTTCCATTGTCAATCACTGCTAAGCTATTTTGAGGGTCAACCCTTAGCGCTATTAGTCATCTCTTTGGATTTTAGAGCAATGCAATTTCTGCAATTTTTAATTTAAACTTATTTAAAAGAAGTTATATTGGGGGATCCTCCTAATGGCAGCTGTGTGCATAGGTGAGAATTAAATAAGACATGGGGGAACTAGGACTGCCCGTTAAAATCACCTTTTTGGTGTATATTTATACATAGCAGTCACTCTTAATACTTATTTCACATTGTTACTTTCAAAATGACCTGAAGTAAAGAATAATCGATGTAATGTAACTGTGAACTTTTAGAAAGGTCGAGACTGGCGCATAAAGTTTCATGTAAGTTTAAAATAAAAATACATTTAAAATGGGTAACTTTGATTGAAAACACACATTTAAATTTAGTTATTAATTATTCTAATTATACAGTATGTAGTAGATTGTTGTATAACAAATGAAGGCAAATTTTATTACCATACATTGCTCTGTACAAACTGTGTGTTTTTTCAAAAAGCTTTGGGAAAATAGTCTCTGTCCTAACTATTTTTAGATTCATTGGCCAGCTGGAAGGGAACATACTGAACGCTGCAAACATGCAGGGAAGAATCTGTTGGTAAGTAAACTTCAAAAGGTTAATAAAGTTCACCCCCCCCCCCCCCCCCCCCCCCCCCCCAAAAAAAAAAGTTCTTTTTTTTTTAGTGCCATATATAGTTTATTGCCATATTCTCCTACTCTCTGACATGCACAAACAGTAATAAAGTATTATTCATTAGTCTTTGAAGGGATAATGCTAATTAAAAACCATGTAGGGAGGAAAGTTCACTGTCCTTGCCTTTGACATGTCTTTCTTCCAACATCAGAATCATCAAAGAGAGTATTGTGCAGTGATTTAAAGCTGTCAACAGTGGTTTACGGCCACCTCATTCTGCAATCGCTCAGGCTTTAATCTGAGATACTCTTTTATCTGCCCAGACCGACTGTGCCAATTTTGTGAGGCTCCTTCAACCATTCAACAAAACTCATGTGTATGCATGTGGAACTGGAGCGTACCACCCTAAGTGTACATACATTGACCTGGGCCACAATGTTGAGGTGAGAAAGTCACCCTTCACAAGGTACAATCTGACATTTTCCAGCTGTCTCTTTATCCTGCCTTTTTATAATCTACTGACAGTCATGTATCATTTTGCCTTTTATGGCTTGTGACAAACCCCCAGGTGGCATGAATCAGACAACAGGACATTTAAGGGCTTAATTTAAGCATACTGCTTTTTCAATATGAACACCAACAGGGATGAATATCACTCTCAGTCACCTACTGAGAAGTATTGACCAAAAGTCTCAGCTAACAATGAAGACACTATATAGAAAGGGTTAAGAGGGTGACATGGTTGTCTTTGTCGCCTAGGAACCTGCGCTTAGACTGCTGAACAATGCTGTCGAGTCCGGGAGAGGGAAATGTCCTTTTAGTCCACATGAGTCGTTCACTGCTCGACTCACTGGTAAGCATACGTCCTAACTGAGACTGCGATGGATTTTTTTTTATCAGTATTTCTACCAAGCTTGTATATCTTTTTTGTGTTTGTAATAGAAACAGAAAATCACACCAATACCATTTAAAATAGAACAATATAAAAGTAAAAGCAGTTATGTAAATATATACACTTACTGTCCACTTTATTATGTGTACTCCTGAACTGTCATACAATTATCCAATCATGCATAAAATTATCATACAATACATACAATTATCCAGTCATGCACAAAGTCATGCAGATACAGGGCATAAGCGCACAAAAATGGGACAGTTGAAAATGGGAAAAACATCATCTGGTCTTTTTGCAATCTTTATCTGTGCAGTTTCAGTGAGCCTTTGTTCACTGTAGCCTCAGATTCCTGTTCTTGTTTGACAGACGTGGAGTCTTCTGCTGTTGTAAGCCATCTGCCTAATGGTTTGATGTGTTTGACATGGTTTAAGATGCTTTTCTGCACACCTTCATTGTGATTCTTCAAAGAGTGGTTATTTGAGTTACCGTAGCCTTCCTGTAAGCTCAACACAGTCTGGCCATTCTCCTCTGCCGTTCACGGGATGTTTTTTTTTTTTTCTTTCTTTTTTAGAAACTCTAGAGACTGTTGTGCATGAAAATCCAATGAGAACAGTAGTTACTAAAATAATCACACCAGCCTGTCTGGCACCAACAACCATGCCATGGCCAGGGTCACTGAGATCACATTTTTCCCCATTCTGATGTTTGATGTGAACATTACCTGAAGCTATATAGGTTGGCTACATATATTTCAATACAAATTACCCATAAATGCATATTAATCATACATATAGACCTACAGCAATGCAAGAGTTACATTATATAGTGTTTATTTGGCATTTAAAAATATAAGTTGAGCTTTTTGCTGAAAGAAAGCATAAAAGTGTCAGTAAACCCATGAATTATATCATATTCTGATATATTTATGAACACACATTCATATATCTAGAGTACGTCTCCTCCCATGTATGATATATTTGACTTGAGGAGCTATAGTTTATAATTCGTGCACAGCTGTATGACTAGTGTGGGAAGCTCTCAACACTGTAAGAAATAATCAGCACTGTCCTTGGCTGATGCTGTCACGGCCTATAATTTCATGGCTAATTGGTGGGATGAAAGCTGCTCGTTGTTCCACAGTCAGGAAATGAAAGTTAACCACCTGATTTATATTTTTTGTCATTTTTTTAAACTACATAACCCCATGCTCCATGGGGAAAAGGGTACATAAACCATATGCTGCTTAATTAAAGACTGCTGCCTGGACTATGGACTTCTGTTATTATCATTCAATCGCCACTGAACCATATACTGTTTAATTAAAGACTGCTGCCTAGGCTATGGACTTCTGTTATCATTCAATCATGCATTGTAGGAGAGTCTGGAACAAGCCCAACTTCCTAATTATATAAGATCCCATAAATATGAATTAGTTTGATTAAGGATCCAGAATTCAAAGACAGGCCAATTAAGTCTGAGTTCATGTATCATATGCTTTAGGTTTCACATGTCTGTGTTTTTACTTTAGATGGAGACTTGTATGCAGGAACGTCGGTGGACTTCATGGGAAACAATGCAGCCATATTTCGTAGCTCTGTGCACACAACCAGTCAGCACTACATTCGCACTGAGGCTTATAATGACCACTGGCTCAATGGTGAGATTCAGAAGCTAATAATGCATTTCATTTTTGATGGTCTTTAATCCAATTTGTGAACAGGGAGCAGGATTTAAAATTTTAAAATGCATTTCAACATATCAGGGCCGTCAGAGCCAATTTAATGTGTGAATACTGTTTAAATTCATAATGTAACTATCGCTTGTCGCTTATCAAAATGTTTCCTAAACCTTTTGGCCAAATGACCTTTGTGTTGTAATAAAGTGTACATAAATTAAACATATTTATTGTCTCACTTATGTATACATTTTCTAATATAAAATTTCAGTGTTAACTAAGAAATGTAACATTTTCCAACAGGCTCACTCTGAATCCAATCAGGCTGAATCTCAGATAACTTACTATTGAGCATATAATATACTACATGAACACTACAAAGTGATTGTTATACACAATGCACATACTTTGACTTGAAAGTCACTTAACTAGTTGTTGCAGAATGCAGAAAAATGCAAAAAAGCTAATGCAGAGAAATTAATCTGAAACATTTGAATATATGATAACATTACAATATCTCTTTTTTTTTGATAACAATAATGTTAATGGAAAAATTCTGATATTACCTATTCAGGATTTTATTTGCTTAAGAAATCAACTCTTTTCATCGTCTGCAGTTTATGTGATATAAATGCATAGTGTAGTAGTGACTTAATGTTCAGTTTGTCTGGGGCAGTACAAAATTATATTCCATTAATACTTTAAATGCATTCAAATACTGAAACTTTAAAGTAATTTTATATATATATGTATATATGTATATATATATATATACAGTATATATATATATATATATATATATATATATATATATATATATATATATGTATAAATTGTAGTTTACTTTTATAGAAATGGAAATGTATGTAGAAACATATGTCAGTTATATGCATGAAATTGGTCAAGGCTGCATCAGAAGCAATTAAATTGTTATTTTTTATTATGTCTTTTCCTCCACAGAGCCAGAGTTCGTGGGCTCGTACTCCATCCCAGACACACACAGCCTAGACGATGACAAGGTCTATTTCTTCTTCAAGGAAACGGCTGTCGAGTCCAACCAGCTGGATAAGCGCATCTATAGCCGAGTGGCTAGAGTGTGCAAGGTGAGCTGGCTGGCACTGGCTGTAATTGGCTAATGAAAATGAAATGCGATCCAGAAGGGCTGAATGAATGCACGTTTTGTGCATGTCAGTATAAACCGGGCACGGAAATTATGTATAAGCCTGTGAAATATCATGCCCAGAGTATTAGTGGTGTTATTTATCTTAGGAGGAATGAATAAGGTGTTTGTTTGCAAGTAATAGACCTACACAGAGTTGCCAGTTTATTAAGTACACTTATCTAGTGTCTATAATATACTGGCACCTCAGTGTAATTTGGTCATACTAGCCCCTCAACAGTGTAGGCTGCTTTATGTTAACTTTATCACTGAGTTGCCTTGTGTTAGTATTTTAGTACTTCCCTGTTCTTAGATCTCACCCAAACCTCTGAAATAATGCCTATTATGGTAAATAACATAAGACATTACTCACAAACACTTAATATGACTGGCTTTGCTTTGAGAAAGTTAAAAAAAAAAAACTACTTTGTAGGCATTCCATCTTTGTAAACCAATTTCACTTATAAATGCAGTTTTAGGATGTATGCCAACACTTTTGAAACCATATCAGGTAGAATTCCGTGTAACCCCTCACTCCTTTGAACTTAACACTGGAGCAGATGATCCAGTTGTTCTGCATATGTTCTGGGAGTGGCATCATATCAGTAAATTCAAGTCCTGCTGTGACAGCTTTTTCCACCCACATTTTGAACTTTCACTCAGCTTTCAGCCTCACTCTGCTAAACCGTATGCCTTGCATACAAAACTATAAAGCTGTATGAAATGCAAGAGGTAGTGCTCTGATCCTTAATACAGTAGAACTGCAGTAGAATGTATAGTGCACCTATTCATATCTGTGTTTGTATCCATTTGGAACACATTATCTGTTCAATCCCAATAATATATTCATATTCAGTTACATTCCTATAACATAGGCTTTTATTTTAAGGTGTTCAGGCTGAAGTACAATTATAAGGCAGTGGTGCAATGAAAAAAAATCCATAATCTAGTCTTAAGTGTTTTTATTTCTCCTTCTAAGACAGATGCACATGAATGGTCCCACATTGATACCCTAAATATTGCACTTCCTAAATTGAATTGTACATATTAATACATAATCAAATAGGCAATATATGAAAGATACATCAACTAATTCAATATGACAGGATTTAGAGCTGTTTCAATGCAATACAAATTTTAACAAGAAAAAAAAAAACGGTTAGCTTTGAGTAGTGTGAGGCCACACTTCCTTCACTGGGACTGAGAGGCACAGAGGTGGAGAGTGAGTGAGAGAGAAACAGATATTGCAAAAGGAAATTCATTTGATAACATTTCTTTTCATAATAGTATAGTAGTAATAAAAAAGAGCTGCATGTGTGGTATTAAGTGAGTTTAGTCAACATTGCATCAAACCATTTCTGATATGTGCTGTTTTTAATCTGCGTGGTAGTGCCATAAATATTGAGACCAGTGCACTAATTGAAACAGGTCAACTTTTACAACCCTAATTAAATTTTAATGCTGTTTTAAAGACCCTCTGTTAATATGGTATTTTAAAGCCAGCACTGGTCCATAGTATTTTTAAAGCATTTTATAGCAAAAAATATTATAAGCTCTTCAAAACCTCTCACTCTGAGAGATTGTTGAACACAATCTCTGGCTTAAGACCTTCTCAGCCAGCTTGATGAATAACTCAAGCATCAGCATATGATTTATGACACTCTGAAATCCAGTTTGATCATTATATATTAACATCTGTTCATGTTACTGTTCTCATAATACATCAAATGACATTATGGTATTATGCATTTGTTTATCAGAATGACATTGGTGGGAAGCGAAGTCTGATTAATCGCTGGAGTACCTTCCTAAAGGCCAGGCTGGTCTGCTCGGTGTCAGGGCCAGGAGGCATGGACACACACTTCGATGAGCTGGGTATGCACACACTTAAGAAATTATATATTCATTGGTGTCTTGTAATAAAAATAAAAAACAGCAATAAAAACATAAAGGAAATATAAATTATATATTATACTTATTTCCATTCAAACATGTATACAGTGTTTTTCCATTCAAACACAACTACTGTGTGTTCATGATTAAACATTTAAAATGGAAGTCTGTATTTTTCCCAGGTCAGAACAAACCTGAGATACTTTGAGCATAAGCAACAGATTTGTAGGCAAAGAGAAGTGATAAATGTTGGAAAATTGTAGAGAATGGAGTTACATATAAACTCGTACACAGAAAGGTGGGTTAGGGATCACAGAAGTGGTGTGTGTCTCTTTTAAAGATTCTCTGTGTGTGTGTGTGCAATTGGGAACAGGGGTGCTTCATCAAAAGTTCTGTGATTGTGAACGTGGCAGGGTGTTTGAGTTCTGGGGAGTGTAGCCATGTTTGTAGGCTGCAGTGTGTGTTGGGAAGTGGAGCTCGTTGACTGGGATGACCTGACAGAGACACCCCCCCCCCACACACACACCTCTGTTGAGAGGAGCAGGTGGAGTGGCGGGTGGGATGTTGGTGGCTAGGGGGCTGGGTATAACTGGCTTCAAGTGGGAGGTGAACTGAGGTCCCCGGTCACTCACTATGTCCTCCGGGATCCCAAAGTACCAGAATATGTGTCTGAAGAGCAGTTCCGCCATAGCAAAGGCGGAGGGGAGGTTAGGGAGTGGAATCAGGCATAGGGACTTTGAGAAGCAGTCGATGAGTATTAGGATGGTGGGAATCACCAGATGTGACCAGGGTGCCTGCTTGCAGGGCTTGGGATACCTTCGCTTGGGCGCAGGCAGAGCAGGAAGACACGGCACCATGCGTGTCTGCGAACATGTGCAGCCACCAATACTTGCCCCGCAGTAGGTGGTAGGTGTGCTGGGTGCCAGGGTGGACAGTTGCTACGGAGATGTAGGCCCAGGTGATGAGTTTGGCTCTCAGCTGGTCAGGGACAAAGTGGGAAGTGGAATTTGTTGACTGGGTTGACCTGACAGGTTGAAATTGTGGAAACTTTTGAATGTTTTAGTGCAAGCTGTGTAACCTTGTTTTCATTTACTTTAATACATTTCTAAAATATAGAAAACAATAGACAGGTATAGCTAATTTAAATTATGTATATTATTATTACAATATTATTAAAAATATTTTATTTTTGTATTTCTAGAGGATATATTTCTCTTGGAGACCAAAGATCCACAAAATCCAGTGATATATGGAGTCTTCTCAACTTCGAGGTAAGACTCTAATGAAGAAAACTGTTATATAGACATATAGCAGTTTATCAGCATTAAAGATGTGACTTCATCTTCGTTTTGGAGATTAAACATTATATATATTAAATATAATTTAATCTAATTTAAACAGTAAAGTATACAATACTAGGGGAAATCTGGTGTTATTCATGTGGCATTTTTGCATTTTTGGTTCTTGGATGGGCCATGGTCTCTTGAACCATTTAACTGTTGTATGAAATAAATAAATAGGAATTTAAAATTAAGCTAAGAAAGAAATGTCCTTTGATCAGAACAGTTAATATAGACCTAAGTAGGCAATTACATTTTTTTGTAGTTTTTGTCATAAGGTTAAAATTTTAGGAATATATTCATTTTTAAAAATATTATATATCCTTAGATTGTTAGCCATATTGAAATGAATGATAATTGAAAGCTAAGTATCAGTCTTTGATTTGATCCCCTTGAATTTAATACTGGGTATTAAATACAGGGCATGAGCCCTAAAATTGTGGTAGCTGAAAGGTCATCTTAAGAACAAGGCATGCTTTGTATACTTAATTCCAGCCATCTTGTGGTATTTCCAGGTGGCATTGAGTATAATGAAGGTATGTGGTAATGCTCGTTATAATTGCTCCCAAAAGATTTAGATGACAAGTCTGAATCATGCATTGCTGTAAATGCTGTTGCTTGGAAATGGGTAAAAAATATCTCAATGCTGTGACACTTTTGGGAAAATGGATTTGGAATAATTCCCTCTCGGCATCTCCTACATGTATGAAAGCCATATCCGTGATCATTTATGTAATTTGATTAAATCTCTTTATCCCACCACCTGACATCAGCACCCCTACGCCCTCAAAGACAACAGTTTGAGTTCAACAGTCTCCTCCTGACTCTTCCAAAACAATCTGCCTGGCTTCCCCAGAAGAGAGGGAGGTCCACAGGCTATTCAGGAAGGGTCAGAGGTGACAAGGCTCAAGGGCCTGTGTTATTCTAACTCAGCAGCAGGCCAACACTCACTTCCCCTTCTTCTCTTCTTTCAAAAGCTCTGTCTTCCGTGGCTCAGCCGTATGTGTCTACTCAATGGCATCCATCCGAGCCGCTTTCAATGGGCCATTCGCCCACAAAGAAGGCCCTGACTACCGCTGGGTGGAATACAAAGGCAGGATCCCATACCCACGTCCAGGGACGGTGAGTCTGCTACAGGGAGATTCTGTACATGTGTCAGTGAGGGTTTTGGAAAGAACAGAGGGAGGCGAACTGAGAGCATAACTGTGAAAACAGCTGTGGGTTTTTGGTAGACAGTTGTCTAAGCCCAAACAGGGCTAAAGTAAGTAACACTGTGGGATGAGTGAGTAATATTGACTCTACATTCATGATGCACTCAGTTTAAATCCCATAAAGCCCCAGTTGAGTTGAGCTTCATACACTAATCAAACCCTTAACCCTGGCATGCAACCATAATTCATGGTATTGCAACTTACACCAACGCTTAGGTTCAGTTGTCCTCAGTAATATATAATGGAAAGCATGTTTTCCCTGCATGAATAACATATATAGTCCATATGATTGCATATTTTGCAGTCACAATCCTGCTGTCCATCATTCCTCACATTCCGCACAGGGGAATTATAAAAAAGCTGGTAGGTGCTTTCAGGGTCAGACTTTAGGGCATTTGTTAAAGTGCTAGAGGTGTGTGCTGTTCACACATATGCTTCCCTACAGGGAAAAACTTGGCAAGGGTGTTAGCTTGACTAATTATGAGAACCAACATCGTAAAGAAACAGTGAAAGTCGTTTACCATAGATGATTTTATGGTTCTGCATAAACTCACATTCATTTTCTGAAAAGAAAAAAAAAAGGTAATTGAAACTTATTTCCCAGATATTTAGATGCTGACACTTTCCAGTGCTTTGTTATGGGTGTCCACTATATTCCATGATTTCGGTCTTCCATGATTAATATCCAGCTAGCAATAATTGTATGAGTTATGAGTAATCATGGCCTTAATCAACTATTTGGACACAGAGTTCTGAACCTTGATAATTTTGTAAGATTTTTGTAATCTCTTGCACTGTCACATTCAACATGGAAAAAGCGACACCCTAACAATGTGGCGGCAGAATGTAGCCTACTGTGTGTAAAAACTTGCGCTCCAAGACTGGCCAGTCATCAGTAATGATTGTTTCTCAATGGGCCTCAGAGCACTTTGGTTTTGCCCATATGTTCCAGACTTTCATTTCTTGTTGAGAGATATACAACACATATTATAGGCTCATTTAGTTATGAAATAAATGTGTGAGGTTATGTGAGAACATACACTCCTGGGCAAAAAAAATGGGCCAAGCCCAAAATGGCAAATATTAAGCTTTTAATGGTCTTAACAACAAATCATTGGTCAGAAAATTAGCAAGAATTAAACAAATGCACTCCTGAGAGCTCCTGTGCCACGATTTACTCGTTTACTTTCGCTGCAGTGAACTGTTTGGGGAAAAACTAGAAACAGGGAAATTCACTTATATAGTCTTCTTGTATGCAAAGGTAAAATCATGATAATGATTAAAATTTTTGATGTAAAATTCGAACTAAAACATGTCTGGGTGTACAAAATTTTCCAACAATATCTTCTGGGATGTTTTTTTCTTAATGCTTCATCAAGGGCCACAAGGCTTAAATATTTAAAGAAATCACAGGGAAAAGCTATCCCACACCAAGTTCTTTTATCTATTTGTTTAATTATTGCTCATTTCCTGACCAATGATTTGTTGGTAAGACCAATAAAAGCTTAATATTTTACCATTTTGGGCTTTTTTTTGCCCAGGAGTGTATAAATATGAGGACAATTGGTTTACACTGGTAAAATGCAAACCTCATAAATTTTTACTATTCGTAATGGTGATATCAGCTTGATAGTTACAGTAACATTAGCTAACTACAAACTTAGCTGGCTAAAACAATGAAACACTTAATAGCAGCTCAATTTTAAGCTGCCGTATTGTGTAACATTACTCAGTTCAGTGTTAACTGGTTATTAATGACATAGTACTGCATAATCAGCAAGTAATGTAGAGTAGGTTATATTATGTCTATCAACATTATGTCCTTTTCTTTATCTTGAGCTAGATAGAAACAACTTTTGTGATGTTCTCAAAGCATTATAAAGTAGACTATTTAGCTGGCTAACTTATATAATACCTTCCAGTTATGGGGCATGATACTGCCACATCACAGCCTTCAAATTATAGGAAAATGATGGAGATTACCAAAATTGAAACCATTTTTGGCTATTTGAAGGTAACTGGCATAAATTTCAAGATAGCAAAAAGACTTTGTCAGCTGAAATTGAACTTTGGGGTTAATTGAAAGCTGGTTGATCCTAGTTACAGCTATGGTTATAAATATTAGATCTCCCTAGAACACAGATAACATTCCCTTCATGTTCCCTCAGTGCCCAAGTGAGACGTACGACCCGTTGCACAAGTCTACCCGTGACTTTCCTGACGAGGTTATGAGCTTCATGAGAGGCCACCAACTAATGTGGGAGCCAGTCATGCCAATTCACAGACGGCCACTGTTTACTCACATCAATGCCCCCTACAGGCTGAAGAAGTTGGTAGTGGATAGAGTGGATGCAGAAGATGGCCAATACAATGTTCTGCATTTGGGTACAGGTATGTTGGAGAAGTGGCCAGAGTGGTCCAATTATCTATCCAATTAGAGCCTTTGAGACTTAATTCTCTTACAACCTTATTACCTTATAACTTTATAAAAATACAGGACACAATCATTCTGTAATTTACTTAGGGACTAGCAAGAAGACCAGATGGTTAATTGTAAACCAAGCCCAGTCTGACATTTCACTGATCCTTTACTCGAGGTTTACAGACCAACCCACCAGGCTCTTGATTGTCTTTGTAGAGTTTGCTTGGGATCTTCTTTGATAATCTTTCTTCGCCCATGAGTTAAAGGACAATTTACACAAATTTCCAATTACCCCAGATGTAGTCAGTCATCCAAGAGATATTTGGTGCTTCCTTAGTAATGGCTTGGAATAACCAGGGTAATGTAGTTCATAAGTAATGGAGGTCTGTCTCGCCTTTGCTTCAGTCTTGGTTGCTTCATTTTGGGTAAAGTGAACATTCGGGTAAATCTGATTATTCACCAAACTATTTCTGTAACTCTGTATTTTTCTACTGTAGCTTCTAAATAATTCATTTAATAACTGAATAATAAGCTGGGACAAATTATATTAATAAAGTTAATATAATATAGAAGTCAAAAAAGTGCTATGACTGAGATCCTGGAAGCAAGCAAGACCACTCTGGGGCCAGTAAACAGATCGAATGCACTAACATAAACTCTCACTGGTATAAATAACCGATTTGTACTGCTGAATACACACCAGTTCCCCCATGCACTACAATTTACCAAAACAATTTCTGACATTTTCTCTTCGCACAGTCCTGATACTGAGATTACGCAAGATGCTATTGCCTTGTGTGCTGAGTCTGTAAACTCTGCCATGTGTATGTGAATCATTTAAGATAAATAGAGACTTTGGGAGCATCTGTGTGCAGAGAGCATTGTTCTACGCTGAACCCATCCAAGTCTCCCCACAGCTTGTAAAGAGAGCAGAGTAACAGCTGTTAGCCATCCGGGAGTCACGTTAATCCTCATTTAAGCTCTGTGTCACCCTATTATATTTACCTCCGCTCAGTCAAGGGGTGACAGAGTAAACGCACGGGGTGGGATGCATGTAAAAACACTACAGTGAGTGTAGGGAGACAAGGAGAAGATTAATACTGAAGATTAAGGTCAAACTGAATGCTGATGTGGCTGCAGGTGTATCAGCTATTAAATTACATGATATAAACAAACCAATATCCTGTATGATATAATCTATCTTTTTTTTTTATCTTGGTAAATGCAGTGAAAAATAAAATGGTTCAAATTTACAAAAAAATGTAAGACCATTTGTTTTGATTTAATTTTTTTGACGTTTGCTTTTATAATGCAATTCTAACATCTGTTGCAAAATACCTATCTTTATCCCTATTACTGTATTACTGTCACAAAATGCCTTCCCTGCTTGAAAATTCTTCTCATGGCAGATGTGGCTGTGCACATAATTGACTAAAATTACTTTTTTGTTTCAGATTTAGAAATACCAGTAATAAGGCAAATAAGACAAAATGTTTTTAATTAAGAAAGCGTTTTTTTTTCCGTTTAATATTGTTACTCTCTGGTCGTAGAGTTTTTTCATTTCATATTTTTGTTCATTAGGAAAATGTTGGAAAATCAATTATTTTTACTGTTGTTTCACCTTTTTAATGGGTTATTTTAACAGTATAAATGGTTAAATGTTTGGTGTGATATATACAGTACATATTTTATGATGATGTTTATAGTTTCAAGATTTTTAAAGCCCCAGAGATCTTTATTGTGCAGCTACCTTATAGTCGGTATCTGTTTCTAGATGACGGCAAGGTTCTGAAGGTGGTATCCATTCCCAAGGAGAACTGGGAATCTGAGGAAATAATACTGGAAGAGCTGAGTGTGTTTCAGGTAACTCAATTTTGTCATACTCTCTACACTCAATCTTATACTTTTCCTCTAGTGTCTTCATGCCATCTGTTGACCTGCCACATGATCTTTAGCTGCAGGCTCTGTCTGGTCAGTCTCCCTGCGAGAGCTCAGCTTCACCAACTAACCTTAATAACCTTTTATAAGGAAAAACAGACCTGCCTGCTTCCCAGGGCCCTTCGGCCTACTGACCAAGCCCAGGCAGTGGGAGAAAAGAGTGAACAAGTAGGCAGAAACAACAAATGACTAAAGGGGATCATCTTTGTTTACTTAGCAAATGAAAAGCGGAGATCATTTATTCAAGGCTGTAGACAGCTTGGAACATGTTGGTTTCCCCCAGGGACAAACGGGGGAAGTAAACGGAGACAAATGAAGTTTTCCTATAACCTTGGGTTCCTGGGTTAATAAGAGATGCCAAGGAAATGTGAGATAAAATGGACAAGTTAAAGACTTTTCACAAGACCAAGGTTGAGGCTCCCAAAAAGCATTGTAACACACGGGTCATTGTATGACGATAGATAGGTCAGATATTTTGCTGAAAATTATGTCACGCAAAACAAAAAAATGTTTTGGAGGAGTAGAAGTGGCTTTGATCTGGTTTTGTCTTTCGCTTTAATTCCAGCTGATCTGAAATAAAGTAGCTTGTAACGTAAACATTTGTAAAGGTCCAGTTACATAAAATTAATTGCTTACAATGTCTGGATAAGCAACTAACAAGTAGTGATTAGTTTATGACTGTAAATTAGACAATGTAAAGTGGTTATGTTTTGCTTTGCAGTGGTGCTTCACGTTAGTACTTTTGACTATCACTACAGTCTGTGAACTAGAGGTGTTTATACTTTTTTCATCTGGTCACTTCACTAATCAGGCCAGAAAAGGTAAATTAAATAGTAATAGTAATAATAAGTACGTCCCTTTCTGACCTCTCTAGCTCTCTTTTTGGCTTGTCTCTGGTCCGATGAGCTACCTTCAGCTACATAATTTACATAAATGCATCGGATTGGATGAACTGAAACAGAGGATCTACTACAGAAGCCATGCTTTTTCATGTTTTGAAAAATATAGTTTTTTCTTACATTTATCAGTTCTGCCACAGTATCTCTTCCAGTGCTCATTTTGGTCTGCTGAAATACTTTGCTCGGTCTGCAAGTTGACGACCCCTGATTTAGAGTATCCCTGACAAACACATTTAAATGCCTGTCTGTCCAATGCACCTGGCAACAAAATGACATTTTTAACCAACTTCCCAATTCCTAATATAAAGAATGAATCAGCGTTTTACAGGTAGAACAATAAACATTATTCTGTATCACATTCAGCAGACACAGGATAGTACTCTATCAGGTACCATCCTCACAAGCCATTTGTAAAAGAGAGAGTTGTTTTAAAAGTCAAGGACCATTTGCTGGCAGCACATGGAGGATAAATGAAGCAATGAGCCAGAAAAGCCTGCAACTTGCACAACAGCCCGAGATGAGCCTCTTGTTCAGTGCCAACAATGCGTGTCCTCCTTCACCTACTCCCTGAATCGGGAGGTGATTCATGTCACCATTTTAATGCATACTGACAATTTGTTTTCTTCCTTTTATCTCCTAGAGTCCTATCTTAAGCATGGAGCTCTCCACCAAGAGGGTATGTAAAGCTATTTTGTGGGTGGTCATTTAGGGTTAGCATTTAATAGTGTTTAATGACTTTCCTTCTGGGAGATAATTAACAGAAGGAGAACCTTCAATCCAGAAGCAAGTGCTCATGCAGTGAAACCGGTTCTTTTTAAAGCTATAATTTAGCTCCTTTTAGTAGACTTTCTAAATTAGGTTTCCCTAGATAACATTAGCTGTTGCTCTAATTATAAACTGCAGTTATCATCCTTGTTTTGTCTTCTCGTGGAATGTAGTCTTTATTTGTACAGGTTTATACATATACACTGTATGTCCAAAAGTATGTGGACACCTGACCATCACAGCCATATGTGGCCCTTCCCCAAATTGTTGCCACAAAGTTGGAAGCACGCAGTTGTATAGGATGGCTTTGTATGCTATCGCATTACAATTTCCCATTAACTTGAACTAAGGGGTTGAGCCCAATCATGGGCCTGCATGACAATACCACAGTACAGAAAGTGAGGTCCATGAAGACATGGTTTGCCAGTGGTGGAGTGAAAGAACTCGAGTGGCTTGGACAGAGCCCTGACCTCATCCCCACTGAACACCTTTGGGATGAACTGGAACTCCAACTGTGTTCCAGGCCTTCTCACCCAACATCAGTGCGTAACCTCCCTAATGCTCTTGTGGTTGAATGAGCAAATCCCCACAGCCATGCTCCAAAATCTAGCAGAAAGCCTTCCCAGAAGAGTGAAGGTTATTATAACAGCAAACAGGGGACTAAATCTGGAATGGGATGCTCAAAAAGCACATGTGGGTGTGATAGTCAGGTGTCCACAAAATTATAGTGTATTTTACACCATATAGTGTATTTTCCAGCTCTTCTCTGTGATAAGGCTGACATAATTGGAATGTGAATTTATGTACAGCACATTACAATATTGTGGCATATGCAAACATAAAGTTGGGCTTTATACCAGTAGCTGTTCTTAGAATAAAAAATTTAATAAGTCTGCGAGATAACACTAATTTGATTGCCATTCCTTCTAAAGGGAAAACAGTATGGGTATAAGGTGATACAACCTCATCAATTATTTTGTGATCCATGATTGTTACTCTGTGATTGTGAGATTATTAGACCACATTTCAGTTTGTTGAAGATTGTTTTGTGCAGCAAATTTCTCAGGGGTGGAGGCAGAAAAACTCAAAGATACTTCCAAGATAGAAGTAGGAATAATAGGATACAGGTAATGTACAGGTAAAACTAACCCACCCTCCCACCCCTTTTTTTTTTTCTTTCAGCAAGCTCTATTTGTGAGCAGTGCAGATGCGGTGGCCCGGTTGCCCCTGCAGCGGTGTGAGCTCTATGGGAAGGCCTGTGCTGACTGCTGCCTGGCCCGGGATCCTTATTGCGCCTGGGACGGCACCGCCTGCACCACTTATTTCCCCACTAACAAGAGGTATCTTTCTCTTTGGCACCCATATGGAATCTGTTTATGCACACTGACAAAATGCAGTGTATTGTATGCTGTGTCATAATGTTTACCTATTTATTTTTATTTCTGAATACAAACTCTTTGAACTCACATAGTGAAACTGTGCCAGAGGCAGATATATAGCTGTGCTGTGTTCAGTCAAATATGTGTTGTTTATGTGCAACTGTTTACTCTACGGCAACGATGGAAAGCAGCCAGTTTTGTTATGGGGGATGTAAGAATTTGGCATGCTGCTGTTTTATATGGATATGATGCTCCAGGCACAGCTGGATTCATGAGTAAGGAAGCTATAATGAAGTCTGCGCACCCAATAAAACAACTTGATTGTTCTATGCCAGGAGTGTTAGTGTGGGCCTAGTTATGTGTTAAATTGAGAGTTACAGTATACTACTTTCCATCTGTTAGTAAGATCTTATGTTTCTATTTATACAGGGATTGATAAAGAGTTGTATGTCTTCCCAGAGTGGTATCTATTGCATTAAAATGTCAAAACATAGCAATCAGTTTGAAGCCACACAAGTAAATTTCACTGACATGACTGTACATGATATGTGTGCTTGTAAGATAATGCATGAGGAATGAAAAGCTGTATAGAGAATGTTGATGATAGTGAAAGAAGTGAATCTCTGTGTGATTTTTTTATTTATGCAAGCATGTTTTTTTTTAATTTTGTCTTTTAATGTCAGACATTTTTTGTAACATCAGTCTTGTTTTTGCTACCTCTGACTTTTACTATTAAAACAAGGCTTCACACTCAGATTAGTTAGATACATAGATAACTTCTACTACACATTGCAAGTGAACTTGGTGACTAAAATCCTCCATAGCCATATCTAACAGCTTCACACTTGCCTTTTCCAGACGTTCCCGCCGACAGGATGTGAGGTACGGCGACCCATGGAGCCAGTGTCAGGATCTGGGAGATGGTAGTAACTCTAAAACTTTGCTCTATCCTCAACTTTGTGACAGTATAGGCATCTAAATATGTCATAAAACATTCTTTGTATACAAAACTAAGCAAAGTAGTAGAGTAGACATTTCCTATAGCTGTTAATTTACTGGCATTTGATGATATTTTTATTTCCCATAATAATAGTCATATAATGTACCTGAAATCCTTTGCAGGCTCTGAGGAAATTGAGCTGAAGGTGGTTTATGGAGTAGAGAACAACTCAACCTTCCTGGAATGCATGCCTCCTTCACCACAAGCGACAGTCAAATGGATCATGCAGCAAAGACACAGCCAGAGCACTAAAGAGGTCAGGATGAACACACACCGCACTGCCTCTTTCTGTGGAAATATTAGCAGGTTGAGAATCATTTGTAAGCCAGTGCAAGTCTAGCAAGAGATGCAACTCGCTGATTAAATTGCCTGTAACTCTCCTTATGTTCAATGATTTCAGACATAATGTAAATGTACAGTGGGACAGAAATGATGATCTACCTTTCAGCAAGTGTTTTACTGCTATACATACTCTTAGATCTACTACGTATTTAATAAGAAATAATTAACACTTGGGTGGCCTGGGAAAACCCTTCACAAATTTGACATTTCTACTAAATAATCTGAAGACTACATGTTTTCCAGAACTAAAATACATTTCTCTTTTGCATTTATCTCAACCAGAAGTGTGAAATTCACTGTCACTTTAGTAAATTGTAAATTTAACCCTAACTTGTCTTTGTTTTTTAAAAGTATCTTACTATTACATTGTAGAAATTATAACAGCTAGATTACATTTTCTTTCTCAGCTGCTCCCTGGTGAAGACATCATCCTCACAAAACGAGGTCTCCTGCTGCAGCAGATAACTTCCTCAAACGCCGGGCTCTACTTGTGCACAGCTCATGAGCACTCATTTTCTCGCCCGCTAGCTCGCTACGAGCTGCACGTCATCTCCGAGCAGCATGTATCAAATACGCGCAGCACTCATCACTCTGACCCCAAAGTGGGTGGCAACTATGCACCATCCTCGCTGAGCTACAAGGAGCTGCATCTGATCGGCGTTAGTGGTCTAACAGCAGATGAGTACTGCGAGCAGCTGTGGTACCGCGAGAAACGGAGACAGCAGAAACTGCGCACACTAAAGTGGAAGCAGACAGCCGAGAACCGCAAGGCTCGAGTTCGGCGGCAAAATCCACCGAACGAGCCACTCCACTGAAACCAGAGGAACAGACATTTGAGAAAAACAAAAAGACATTTGGGTTTGTCTTGGGAGAACAACATACGGTTCTAGAATTAGCCACATTAGCCTTGTTGCTGTTGATTACTAAAGGAATCCAGATTACAAAACCCCCAAAGAAATAAATGTTGGTGACCTATTGTTTAGAATTCTAAACAACATTTTTTTGTTAGGAAAAATTATCTTTTGGTATCACAAAAATGCATAGAATTATATATGGGTATATGAGGAAATAATTAAGAGCAACTGAGCGAGAGGCAAAGCTGAGAAAAAAAAAACCTTTGAATGGTTAGATGAAAGATTTCATTACAAGTGAGCATAAACACATTTTTGGCCAGAGATCTGTTCTGTCGCTGTGCCTTAAGCAATGCATTAATCAGTATCGGGGTGGACAAATCATAAATTCATTTGCAAGCCCACTGGGTAAGGGAATGCATCAATGTGCTCACTCAGGACCATGTTGTGATTCCTGAAAATGCTGCACTTAATATCACAATCAAATGTAGAAGACATAAAGACATGCAATGAAGAAAAAAGTCAGATATTATCCTGAATCGATATCTTAGGAGCAGGGAAGCAAGAAAAAGAATCTAATGTTCTGTTAGCTAGTCAAATTTAAATCCAAGAAATTTAACCCAAATATGTGTTGCAGCCTGGGAAAACTTTTAACACTGTGACATTTTGATGTTTTCTACCACATATATGTTTGTGAAAACTACAGGTTTATCTAACACCTTGTTCAAAGCCTGGCATTCACTGTGTGAGGAAATCAAACTTAGCTAGCGAAGTTTTAGACAACTGTTTTTGTCACCGCATTCATTAAACAGACTCCTTACCCAAAATGATCTTTGGAGGAACATAGGCTAGGCAAGCTTTAAAAAATTCCACATCATTTTGATGGAATATTTTTCAATATGTTATAGACAGAAAAAAACCCACCGAGACACCAGACAGGTTTTTCCAGACCTTTTCACATATATTATGAGCTATTAATACTGAAAGGGTAATATAAATGACTAATACAAATTAACAGCTAGAAGACATCCTTGAACACATTGCTTGTCTATCAAGCAATTATGAATAGAAGAAAAATGATAGTCTTGACACAGCTACAGTATTCGTTTTTTTCTTTAAGCATTGTTTGATTTGTATTATATTGTAGTGAATGGTTACACCATATGTTGTGGGCCAGACTGATGGTCGTGAGAATCACTGGAACATGTTGCAGTGCATTGTTAGTTCAGGATTTTTCAGAATGGTGTTCAATTGCACTTAATGAAATCCAGAAGAATGTGGTTCACTAATTACAGGGCTGGTTAGTAATATTTGTGCCTTCATCACAGCGAGTAGCATTGCTGCCTGACAGCTCCAAGTTTCCTAGTTGTATTCTGAGCTCGGGTTGCTGTCTGTGTGGAGTTTGACACTGAAAATGTTCTCCTGTTGTCCTCCGGGTTGTCCGGTTTCCTCCCTTCTCCCAAAAACATGCAAAGATGGATTGGTGACTCTAAATTGCCCCAAGGTGTGAATGAGTGTGTGAATGTGTGTGTATATACACGCTGCTCTTTGATGGACTGGCGTCCCATCCAGGGTGTAAGCCTGCCTCATGCCCAGTGTTCCTGGGATAGGTTCAGGTTCTAACCCCAAAGCCTGACTAGGATAAAAATATTCCCGTGGATGAATGATGAATCCAGCTTCAAGTAAAGAGGAATCTATAAATGTAACAAAAATGTTCTGTTTTTCTACCAACTCATTTGATTTTGTCACTTCCTGGCAAAACCTGTGAAACTTTAAAAAAAGGCCACAGCTCTGGTTCCTAAGGGGCAGTGACATTGCTAATCGGCTAATTCTGAAGTAAATTAACAACCATCCAGGCTGCGTGAAACAAACTGTCATTCAAATATGAACCTGCTTCCTGTAGATTTAACATTTCCAAGATTCATATATCAGTATGTTATGAACTTTTGAAATACAGAATGTCTGATCTGACCAAAGCAAGAGTCTCTGGAGGAAGCTCCTTATACCTCTTAAGCACACCAGGATGTTCTTCTCTTGCCAGGAACACCGTCTTTCCCATGAACAATCTTAAATAGGTCTCTGTTGTGTTTGTGGATACACTGAGCAGAAATTACATGTCATAAGAGACTGTGTAACTCATGCTAATACGGTTGTGGTACCAGTTAGCATGGTCTCATTTGAGCTCTGATAGCCTTCATTCACCACTAGCAACATGTATCCTTTTCATGGTTAAGTAGTGTTTAGCCTCTCATACTGTAATGATCATTTACTGAACTGCGGTGTGCTGGAAGAGGCTCATTGTTCCATTTTGGGCCACACGTTTGCACGGAAGGAACATCAAAGTATGGAAGCATCTGGGAGAAATGAGCATGAAGTATAGTGGACAGAATTAAAAAAAAAAAAGCCAGTCTGAGTTTTGTCTCTACTCAGGAAGATGGCTTCCAGGTTGACTGGACCACGGTAAGAGGGATTTCTTTCTTCTCATCTTGACAGGCTAATAGGAAAGAAGTGTCCAAACTGGCCTGATTCTTGGAAGATAAACCAAAGCAAAACAACATGGATGGCTTCAGCAAATATGTGATAGATTATAGAAATTGGTACATCATATAAACTATGTTTAATCTTTAATCATATATCTGCATTTTACATTCCAATGTTTTTACTGTGTGTCCACAATAAGAGGTATAATATAAAGACTTTATATATAATAACAAATTTACTCAAGCAGTTCATTGTACTTTTTGTGCTGAGTAAAATATGCATCATGTTATGGTCATTTTATTTGTATGATGTATATGTTGTGCTAATAAGTTAAAAATTCACCCAGTGTGTGGTATTGAACAATACGTTTACGTGTCATAACACTGAGCGGATGGAGACTCAAGATGTTTTGTGCAACTGTAACAGTGTGGTTGTTCATTTCTATCTGGTGTTCATTTTTACTCTGGTTTGCATCATTAATATAATTTTTCCACAAAATCTTGCTTGACGTATTTTATTAGATCACAACTTCACAACCAGTGACCTCTTGAGAAAGCTGAATGTGTGCCATCATTATTGAATCTATTTCATGAAGCTATTTCATTTCATTAACAATATAATTTATGGTTTATGTTTCACTTTACAAGACTATAAAGTCACTATGCTTGGATCAGACAAATCTTTTTGATGAAATGACTTTTCACTTTTCTGCCATCACCTAAAATTACACATTTATTTCATTGTGTACAGACTTTTTTTCTAAATCTTTTTGTATAAACTAATATTTGTGTGAAATCAATTAAATACATTTATTGTACATGTTTGTTAGCATATTTTTGCATCCTCTGAGCTTAGAATGTTGTTCTTGTTCTTCTTCTTCTTTCGGCTGCTCCCTTTAGGGGTCATTACAGCGGATCATTGGTCCGCAGATTTGACTTGGCACAGTTTTTACGCCGGATGCCCTTCCTCATGCAACCCTCCCCAGTTTTATCTGGGCTTGGGACCAGCACTGGGAGTGCACTGTCATGTGCAACCCCAGTGCCTGGGGACGGTTCCCTGGCCAGGAATCGAAACCAGGCCGCAGCGGTGAGAGCACCGTGGCCTAACCACTAGTCCTCCAGGGACCCCTGAGCTTGTATAGAATAACAAATTATAATACATATTCTATTTAGTGTTTAAAGCAGTAATGTCACTTATTAAATTTCTTTACAACGTAAGATTAAATGTGTTGGAGCTCAAATTGCAAACACAATCTCTCTCTACTGTTCTAAGAGAATTCTAAAGCTATGACCATGCAAACATGCTAGAAGATAATTTAGCCATTTTTATTTGGTAATTTTTATTTTTATTATATTAATTAATTAAATTTTATCTTTTGGCCACAATCGTGTTTTCGGTCCATTACTCAGACATTTCCCAATGTCTGTGAGTGAAATAAAATGTTAGAAAAATGAAAGAAAACGTCATGCTGGACATGCACACTGGGTTTCTGAACCAACTTTTACATCATTTCTGCCATTTTCAATTGTTTTGACAATGTGGACATAAAACACACTTTATTGCATGTTCCAGCATAGTTCCAGCAGTTAAACAGAGAAATACATTACAATAAGATTTGCCATTTTGGAATTGTGAAGATCACATGACAATCGCATGTCAAAAGCTACATTTTTAGATTTGTTTTGCTTTCAGATCTATCCACTTTGCGTGGATTTGAAAAGATATTTTAGTTTGGTCAGGAGGGCAAAATGAATAAGATAAGATGCTCATGAATAAGACAATTGTTCGCATTGGTGTGGATGAGGCCTAAAACAACTAAGAACTACTGCAACAGGCAGAGCTTTTTGAACTGACTGTCAGCATGATTGACAGGCAAATAGAGATGCCTCTTTGTCCTGATTGGTTGAATGTTGGTGGTCCAGATTGATTAATATGTTTTTTAAGCTGCCAGAATATGATGAGTGCTTTGCAAAATATTTACAAATAGTCTCTCACTCTACTTTTAACAAACAAACTGATGTTTGTGGCACTCCAGAGTATCAGAACTCACACCAGCTCTCTTGTTTAGTTGTATCTCACTAAATGTACAAAACGGCCTTGAGCAAGATTCTGTCATCAGAGGCAGATCCAGGGGCAGTGCCACAGGGGTATTGGCCCCAGATGAAATCTGATTGGCCCCTGAAGTGCTCCTGTTTTGTCACTTGTCGCTTCAGAGGATTTCATTGGCTCAATTTTGAAAGATTTGCAAACGTCACAGTTCATTTGATTTCACTGCAAAATCCATTTTAAACGCTTCTTCTACCTTGATACCAGTGCTGCAGTGCACCCACAAACAGAGAGCCCCAGGCTAATGTGACCAACCAACAACAGTTTTTATCAACCACTCAAGCTTCATGGTAAGTTACGATTCAACACATTAATAAATAAACTCAGTCCGGTTGGTTATATAACGTTATAACGGATGGTATTTTTGTTTGTTTATTAACTCCATTACTGTTGCATATATATGAAATATCCTCAGAGGTGTTACCCAATTAAAATGAGTGTATTTCTGCGAATAACACTTTTCTGTTAGTGGCCATTAATTTCCATTAAGACATAAAGAAGAAGCCTTTATTTGTCACATACACATTACAGTACAGTGAAATTAGTTTTTCTTCACATATCCTAGCTTTGCTAGGAAGCTGGGGTCAGTCATGATGCAGCACCCCTGGAGCAGTAAGGGTTAAGGGCCTTGCTCGAGGGCCCAACAATGGGAGCTTGGCAGTACTGGGGCTTGAACTTCTGATCAGTAACCCTTAGGCTTAACCATTGAGCCAACAAAGAACTGCTGAGGGCTGTTGGGATGGCCCTGTCTAATTTGTAAGTTGCTCTGGATAAACGTGCCAAATAAACTCACAGGCCTGTATATATAAAACTAGTAAACTAGTACAAATAAAGCACAGAACAGTATTCAAACCGGGGGGGAAGCAGTTAGAAATTAAAACATCCTGGCACAAAATGGTTCAAATGATCCCCTTAATTTAATTTAAAAAATGGCTGCCTAACCATATTCAGCTTAATTGCACATTGCCCCCTGCTGTTTCACTGTTTCACCTTCAGCCGTTGCCTCTTATGAAAAAACTCTCGGGTGTATGTATGTATGTGTGTATATATATATATATGTATATATATATATATATATATATATATATATATATATATATATACACACACATACATACAACCTGTACCAGGGTACTCTTAGCATGTACTCTTTACCTCACAAAGTAACTGTAGATTTTAAGTTAAATTAGTAAAGTACATAAGAGCCACTTTTTAGTTTTTCCAAAAAGAGAATGTCATCTTCAAATAATTTTTATAATTGTGACAATTATCAGCTTACAAATAAATCTTTAAGTTTCTTAATAATAATATTGGCCAGTGGTGGAAACAAGTCCACAACTTCTGCATTAGAGCAAAATCACATTTTAACCCAAGCCTGCATTTATGCGCAGCATTGCTGTTGGTGTAGTTCTTTT
>CM040473.1:15027794-15098525 GCA_022758105.1 Pangasianodon gigas
CTGTAAAGAGCATACAGTTCACAACACCGGTAAACAACGGGACAGCTCAATGTCGAGGGGTTACGGGGGGGAAAAAACAAACAAAAAAAACAAACAAAAAAAAAAACAAAAAAAACCCCAAAACGCACAGCACAGCACGCGCACGTGGGTAAAGCCCTCGAGCTCCTCTAATCTCCACTGCGTAACATCCTAATCTCGCGACACACACGGAAGACTGACCGACAGACCGACGGAGGAGATTAATGAAATTAATTCATTAAAACAAACAAACAAACAAACAAACAAACGCCCTTGTGCTGCGCGAGATGCCGCTGCGCTGATCTTTAGGAGGCTTCAGGATTGCGCACGAGACCGGAAACCGTGGCAGAGAGGAGAGAAGAGAGGAGAGGAGAAGAGAGGAGAGGGGAAAAGAAGAGAAGCCACTCTGGTTTGTCATGTTGCGTTTGGAGTGTGGAGTGTGTGAGTATGCTCACCAGAGCCCTGCTGAGCAGATGCTGTGATTGCAGCGGAACTTTCATGCTTAGCTCGTGAACCGGGGATCATGTGGACGCCGACGGAGGACGAAAAGCTCGGAGTGGGTGAGTGCTGATATCACACTCGTTTCATTTGGCAGCATGCAGCACAAACTAAAGCGACAGCAGCGGAATAAGGATGCGCACCAAACACTGCTGCAGTGACAGCAAAACTACACAAATGACTGGCGACAGCTGCACGCGCCTGTGCGGAATCTGGGTCTATAAAGCCGGGGATAGGGGGACATCTCTGTCTGATCACTCCGAGAAGAAAAAGAATGTTAACTGTCATATATTCTATATATTTTAGTATTATCATTATTATTATTAAAGGTGCGCTGTTATTACACGGATTTTAGTGCGTCGTGGTCCTTGAACCATTTCTGTCATGACCACTTGTGACCGCTAGAGGGCGCCGAGAGCGCTCAGCCAGCTTTCCAACAGGTGCACCAAAGGAAAATGCAGCAACTTAACTCACAACAGCAAATATTATACTGTATATATCGAGTTCAGTCATGCAATATCTATCTATCTATCTATCTATATGTAAAATCTAACAAAAGTAATGATTATAAAGATTATTCTGAAATCCACTACTCTGCCATTTTCACCAGCAGCAGAATATTAATAACTGAATCTATAATCTATGTCTTGAGCTATAATAATAACACAATAATAACAATACTAATAACAAAAACTTTTAAGGGAGCAGAAACACACTGGATTTAGATAACTCCAAACAGGATGTTTTCCCCCTATTTTTATTTATACTGGTTAAATATCACTGATAGCCATGTTGTTAAGAACACATTTTCACTCAGTTCCTACTCTGTATTAATAAAACAGTCTAATTAATGAGCCACACCAGCCCCTGAGAAAATAACACAGTGCTGTCTGTTCTGGGATGTTCTTTAAAGTTTTAGTCAGCTGTTTGGTGTCGTGCTCTGCTGAGTCATAAGGCAAAATGGCAGTTTGCACATCTGTAAGTACATCTTAGCAAGTATTGATTACAAGTGATGAACCTAGTGTGATGTGCACTGAGAGGTGGGGATGGGAAAAATAATCGATACTTCTACGTCATAATCCTATCTTGAACAATTCTACGTTGGAGTATGAAACGTAATAATCTGACTTTTGCGTTGGCTTATGCGTGAATGATGGAAAATATCAACGGAAACAAAAAGAATCTGATAATTAATAAACATTAAATGCATTAAGCCTATATATTGTGGTACATTTTATGTATCATAGAAATGTTTTCAAGTATTGTGATTATTTCTGACATATTGCCAACTGCTGTAAAAAAAAAAAAGACAAACAGCATTTTTAATCAATAAAAAGTATTTAACACAGGACAAATTCACAGAACAATGGATGCTCACGGCCAGTTATTAACTTATTAGTGTGGTTAAAAAATATAGTTTGGAAACTTATCATGGACTAGATGCCCTCAGAAAAGTATTGTGATGTATATTATTGATATCGATGTTGTATGTTCTTATGTAGTTTACTGTAGTTTACTTAATTAAGTGTTTTTCAGGATGGGTGAAAATAATAGTATTGATAATGTTTTAAAAGTAGCAATTGGTCAAACTAAAAAAAAACCATAATATAGGATATAGAATCAAAAACCTAGATGCATCAAGAATCAATTTCTCGTAATGGGTTGAAATTGAAATCAGATTCACATTTGCGATTTTTAGAGATTCTCACGATAGTGAGAGTATTACAGTATGTGCTCAAATAGTGCAATGTATATTACCAAAAATACTGGACACAAACTTGTTCATTAAAACATTTTTTAACACTTTATTAAAACATTTGTTGGTGTTAGATGACATTTTCATCTAGGCACAAAGAAAGTATATTTACCTGCTTTATTATGTTTTTAACACTATATGAAATATAATTTTACAAATAGCACATTTATATATAAATACATATTAGTATATATTTTGGCTTATATTAAATAGATTTATATTTATATGAAATACTATATACTATTGTAATTCTATAGTATTCCATCCTTCAAATGTCCCACCGAAGTCACCAAGTTGTCTTCTCATTTGCAATGTCCTTCCCAGACGAGACAATATTAAAACATCTAGGATTTTTTATTTATTTTTTTTTGCCGTAATGCTATTACCTAATGTGATTTATACTCAAAACTTGCATACAGTTCCAGGTGGTTACTCAAGTTTAAGGGAGTGATTACTTATGCAAGGCACTGTACATACACAAAATTTTAAACTGCCTAGTCTTTGCCAGCCATTTAATACAAGAAAACGCACAGAGAATTAGGGCACAGCGAGGCATAGCATTGCTACCAACAAGTCCATCTTTCATAATGATGGAGAGATCGCCTCTCAAGGCAATAGGAGAAGGAAAGTCATGGCTCCTTTCCAAAAGATCTCCCAAGATTCTGGCGCACCATAGAAAAACAGCCATTCTCCCTACACTGCTCCTGAATGGCTCCTTTGTAAGGGAGAAAGCAGCGCAAGCCTCAGGACTTCGAATGCAGTGCAGAGTTCCCACCACTGAAGCTGTTTTTCCCCCACCAGCCTTTTTAAAAAGATTTATTTTGCCCCTGAAAGCCATGTTGGTGTTGTGTGAATGTTAATGTGATGTGACATGTGTTAGATGCTGTATCTGGAGGTCAGAAAATCTTAATGAAGACTTAATGAAGATGCTGCAAGTTGTTAGCACTAAGTAGCAGTCACTAATCTACTTTAGTGATATGAAGTATGCCCTAACCACTGCTAATACCGAATGTTTGATTGTGTAGAGTAGCATGTCTTTGGATTGTTTACCACAGAAAGGTGCAATCTGAAGTAAAATCGAACAAGTTCAACAAGCCTGGTTTTCTGGAATGTCCTTCTTGGAAATAACTTACTATCTGCTCTCGCTGCAAGCTTAACAGAAAGCAAGGCAGATAGCGGCAGCTATTATGGCCACTAATTGAATCTGTATTGGTTGGAAGGCTATCATAGCTGGCACATGCAGACTGTGGGCTCTTTTTCAATTTTCACATTATGAATATTCATCTTTGCTTAATGAAGAGGCTGAGCTCAATTAACGTATAACAGAAATGGCCAGCAGGGATATGGTACTGTTGAGGAAAACCACAAGAACTTGGCTATTGTTGCTCGCTAGATCATTAAATTCATTAGGAGCTATTCATAGTCTCTAATGTTAACCTTAGTATCACAAAGCATGTAATTGGCTTTGGCTTTGGTCTGTTTGAGCCTCTTGATTGTTTCAGGCTTTTTGTTATGCATCTGACTGATTCTGTTATTTTTAGCATCTATTTCATGCTTACTTATGAATTTGAATTACATTACATCATAGTAAATCTTTGTGTTAATTCTGCAGTGTGTTTGGTAAAGAATGTTCATTCTTCAAGTGGATTTCTAATTGTTACATTATACAAATGTTAAAGGAAAAATCCACCCTGAATGACTTGCATATTAACCTTTATGATTAACTTTTGATCTTTTGATATTGATCTTCAATGACATCAAATATTTATTTTTAATGAAAAAAGAAGTGATGTGGCAGCACTTCAGTCCTATAGTCTGTCCAGCTCTCTCATTTCCTCATCTGTACACTCTGCTCAAACAGTTCAGCTTCCCAAGCTTCAAATTTCATGCTAATACCAATGTCAATGCCATCATGCTTGTCATCTCATACATCACTAACTAGCTGAGCTGAGTCTCTGCTGTAATTCAGGGCAACTGCATTGTATAGCTGCACTGGGTTCTGGGATTTTTCAGTCCAATGTTTGTTATCTCCAGTATTCCTATGTTAGGTTTCTCATGATGTTGAATGTGGCTGGAGAATGGTGAGAGAGAACAGAAGCTCTTGCAGTGAAATCGAATTGACTGGCAACTGCTGCTTTCTCAAGGGAATGATAAAAATACAACGCCAACCAACAAATTAGCACCAGAATCACTATAATCACAAATATTTCAGTGTAAACATTTGTTTCAGGATTCAATTTTCTTTTAATATGTACAATCATTTAGATATAACTTTATACATACTGAAATAATCCTTCATTGGATGTCAGTTTTTAACTTTATTAGACTTCATTTGTAGAACTGAATATTGTGGCATATGCAAATATAGTGAGACTCTGTAGTTGTCATTTTAATAGCCAAATTTAATCAGCTTGTAGGATCACACTCTTTGCTTTGATTGACTTTCTTTTTCTTTCTAATGTGCTCTCAGTAAAGACAGTATTGAGACAAATAGACAGGACTAATGGCAATTAAAATATTTGAGTTTTAAATATTGTTTCAAAGCATCCACAATTCTGTGATTACTGAAAGTATTTGAAGATTTTCTAGATACAAGCACAAATACAAGTGGTCAAACAGTTTTAGCTGAAAAGGCAAAGCTGATGAAATGTCTAGCCGAATGTAAGTAATTGATTAGAGCTTTGAATTCTGGAATTCTGGGTTGGAATTGAGGAAAACACATATATTTCCAATCTGGGCAGAAATAAAATCACAGAGTATTCAATCACCCAAGCTCTTCATGTAATTCTGATTGAAAGAGAGAGATATCAGTGTTCTGTCTATGTGTAATGATGGACAAAATTGTGGACAGAATGCATTTGATGAATACTTTTTGACCTCAGTACTACAGATTTGCTTTGACCAGAAAAATGCTGCTGAAAAAATATTAACGAGAGATATTAATGTTGGGAAATTGGATAAGGACAAAAATTCTCCTCCTATCAGTTTCCTATCTAACCTTTCATAGAGTTAAACATCTCCTGTTACTCCTTTGGGTCAAAATGACTTCCTGTTTATGCCAATTTAAGAACACACCTGAGAACTGAATGGATGTTTGCAAGCATCCATGGGCTTTATGGACAGTACACTAAATTTATAATTCATTCCGGAAATTTGACAGTAGTGGGCTTCATTCCACAAGTAAGCAGAGGGACCCTAATTTAATTAATTAAATGTAAGAGTAGTTGCTCCTAATAATTGTTGATTCATGAGGGAATCCGGTAAAGGTGAGAGATCAGTAGTGAACAGGCCAATGGAGGGCACAGAGTTGTAAGGGTACTGTCCAGGGTCCTGAATGTGTCTAATATATGGTGTCTTCCACTTTGATTGCAAACCAGTGTGTCTCTTAGGAGTTTCAGCCAAACTGGTCATTTAGTATTAATTTTAACCTAGAACTCACAATGGACCTGACATTTAAATGTAAATGTTACAGACAGGAATGGAGCCACACCACGCTTTGTGTTTTATCATGAAATATAATGACCATGTGTACAATATGGATGGAGCATGGAGATGAGCCAGTGTTAATTACTTGTGCAGTTCCAGTTTACTTAACAATGCAACATGAGAGAGTAGGACAGTAAACAAACAGCTTATTTATAGTTATTCTCATTAACCATTTTGGTGTAATGAGTATCAGTATAGCACAAACACTTTGCTCTGCGGCTACAGGCCACACAGTCATAACGCTGAAGATTGTTTTAAACATAGTTTACAACTTGGGATTGGATGTCTATGGATGCACTTCACTAAAGCACACAAGTGTAAAACGAATAGACTCGAAGCATGAAAATATTGAGCAGGACAGATAGGCTTATATGTTGATGCACATGACTTGCTTGACTTTAGTGTGAAAGAAATTAATTATTAAAATGGAAGACCGATAGTTTCAGCTTCAGGCGCTCCAGCCATGGGACATGGATGTTCTGATATTCTTGTACACTTTTCTGGCCACAAGCGTCAGAATATTGAAGGTTGCAATCTTATTGGCTCTCTGAACTTCAGTGTATATACATACATTCATCAGTTTCCAGCAGTAAAACTAAACTTTTGACCACCATGACAAAAAATGAGCTTTTTACAGCAAAAAAGCCATGGATTTAAAAAAGTGCAGAGCATCTCATTTTTAAGTCATTAAACTACATTTTTACTGACTGGCTATTGGAAAGATCTGTGGTTGGTCATCTGCAATATCAGTCAAAAGGCTTCTTTTTGAGAATGTAGGCAGTTCTTGACCACATTAGTGATGAAAAGGATTCTCTAAGGAAAGCTATAAGTCTGACTTGTGATACTAAGAGTAATGTTACTAAAACACCTTTTGAAATACTTTTGGTGAACAACTAGGAATATGTGAAGATCTTTCTCAATTCATACAGAAGGCTTCTTCAGTTCAACTATTATGGAATTTGAATGTCTACTGGTGACATTTTGTTTTGGTCACACAAGTTTTCTTGGGAGGCTGGGAGCTACTGCAAGTCCAGTCACTTTGAATTGCTATTAGAACATTAGACAATGCAAATATGATATTACTCAGTGGTTGACAGCCACTTAAGCTTTGAGAAAGCTCAGCCAGCAAAGTTGCTCTCTTCAGTGCTCCTCAGTTATAGACACATCTGTGACAGATGCAACAAAACCCCTCAGACTTAGACCAATTAGGAAGAATCCTGCCGTGACAGCATAACTATTGTACTTCCCTTCCAGATAAATAAACAGTCCCTGTATAAGTCATATCATGAGCAAAATATTATCTTGGGGTTTTCAGCAGAGCAGAATCTTAATAATCTATGGGTGGTGCAAAGCCAAGGTATGAGTCAGTTGCTTTTGGTTTTGAAACCAAGATCACATTGAGGCAGGTCCATCTGAACCTTAGTAGAAAGGTACCAATATGGCAGTTTAGACCAACCTTTCTCAACATCCACAGATGGAGAACCTGATTTACTCTGAGGCTCAAGGTTGTCAGCTCAGGTCGCTTTCACATTATTGTTTTTTTGCAGTGATTGACTGATAATGCCTGTTTTCAGGAAAAAAATCAACAATAAACCAGTTCTGAGCTGGCAGATAATAAAGCAATTAGTAATCAGTAAGCTACTTCTTAACTGGAATATTTGAAAAGAAAGGCACATGGTAGGCTTTTGATCTGGTTGAATTGACTGATGGTTAATGCCTTGAGGCTATGTTTCTCTGCAAACAGTGTTCAGCATTGGAAGTTGCTGGAATGTGATATTTAATCCAGCCTTTGATCACTAGGCAAGAAGATCATAAAGGCCTTTTCTTAATTTTAATCTTCATTTTTATCCTGATTTAGGAGGGTTCTTTCTCTAAAACATGTTTAGAGAAGAGAATTTCTAGAGCTAGTTGAATAGCAAATGTCAAATGTGACAAGTTTAAAGACTAGGGTAGTGAATATTCCACTCTAATGGGCACTCTAGTGATGAGATGTATGAAAAATATAAGAGGGAAAAGCAGTCGTGCCTTTACCAGCATCAGTTTTGGTCTTTCAGCTCGATGAACGACAATTTCCAAGGTTTCAGGGACAAGTTATCTTACATACAGCCCTGTCCTGGCTAAAGGGCCCAAAGCTTTGTGGGATTCTGCCTGAGAGTTCCGCTGTTGTTATGGTAACCACTAAGAAAGAGAGGCCAACCCTGTGGACTTCTGGCTCAGGGATTCCAGCATCTCCATAACAACCCTGTTGATGGAGTAAAAAATGCGGCTAGATTGGTGCTGTTTAGTAAGCAAGCCTAATTTAATACGATGCAAAACATGCTAAATAGCAAGCACAGATATCTAGAACTGTAGTGTTCTAGTGGTTATTTTGATGAGATAGGGCTTGACCTGAACCAAAGTGCTGGCATGAAATTAGGAAAAAGGTACTAATTAGGAGCCCGAGCATAACATCTCATCTGTAAAACATGGTAGCATGGATATGAGTGGCCTTCAGTGGAACTGGTGTACTTTTTTGGTGTGATAACCAATAACAGCAGTGGAGGGTGTTCTGAAGGATCTTACAGAAACGCCTTGATTACTCAGATCAATCCTAATTCCTCCAATCTCAGTCGCTGTGCTTCCTCATGCAACAAAACACTGCCTCAAAACATACAAGTAAAACTACTTTGGTGTTTTTCAAAATTTTGGGCCTAATGAGGGACAATACTTGCATTTTGTTAATTAAAAGCAAATCTGAAGGCAAAATGGGTACACTATGCCTCTTTAGGTAAAATCACCACAGAAGATATCCACTGAAGAATTCAGACTTGAGGCAGTATTTGCAACCAAATATCATTCTTCAAAATGTTATGCTAAGACAGGGGTGTCCAATCTTATCTGCAAAGGGTCGTGTGTTTCTTTCCAACCGAGCGGGAGCCACACATGGTAGTCCATTGAAAGCCAAGATCAGCTGATTAAACAGGTGGCTCCTACTCGGTTGGAATGAAAAAATGCACCCACACTGGCCCTTTGCGAATAAGATTGGACACCCCTGTGTTAAGATTATGTTCCATTACACTTGCTTCACTAAAGTAGGGTGTTAAACTCCAGATTCCAGGCTGAACATATACCCTTATGTGTAGCTGCAATTACTACTAATAATTGTGGTATAGTTTTTTTTTAAAAGGTCAGTGGAGTCATCATTGTAATTCCATATTTGACCATCCCAAACTTCAAATGAAAATATCTCCTTTAAATTTGTTCAATCACATTTTATTGTATACCAGCTACTACGATGAGAAACAGGATTAACCAGTAAGAATTTTTCCCAGCTAGCTACACTCCAATTATAAGGATCTTATTATTAATCTTATTTTATCTTATTTTAATCAGTTTCAGTATGGCAGTGATAGTAATATGGCAAGTTTTGCTCAAAGGCAGATGATTAAATGACACATTTTTAGTATATTTCTCACCCCCTCTGAAATTAATTCCTGGCCAAGCCACTGGTAAGTACCCATGAATTAAGGCTGACATTCTGCACTTTAACCTCATTAGCACTGTGTACAAGCAGTTAATAATGTACACTGGTACTGTTTGCTGGGGATCAGTCTACAAAAAACACAGCACTCATTAGTTCAGTGTTTATTTAAAGATTAAATGTACCTTATTCAAGTCATCAATTAGCAAAATCCTTCCTTAGTTAATTTCAGTAAGTTGTAGAGAAATAATAAACAAAAAAAATCTGTAGAAACAGAATACTCCTGCATTTCTTCACAGACCTGGCATGGTGGGTTTATTTTTTAATAACACTGATCCAAAAGGTCCTTTGGGCAAGCGGTTGTTTGAAGAACCCCACTGAGTGACAGTGCGTAGTAAAGTAGTGCAGCTTTAATTTAGCAATTTTCCCAAAGGGTCTGAGTGGCATGATGGCAGCAAGGATTCAGTTCTTGTTTTCTAGCCTCCTTAAAAAAATCCCCAGTTTGCCCTGTTCTGTGCTCCCAGAATAGAAGCCCAGAGTCAGCTGTTACAGAGAGGCACTTTTGTCTGCTGAAAGGCGACTCTGGCCTCTCTCCCTATTGATTAGGACCAAGTGACATTGTTAATGGCTGTGTTGTGCCTGGCTTTGGTGTGTTTGTGTGGCATGTGTGATGTGTTGATGTATGTTAGCACAGGTCAGATTAGCCATGTGGTCTAATGAGCATGTACAGGTCTCTTTTGGTCCGTATTTTTTATATAGGACGCCAATTAGTGGTGTGTCTCCATGTGGATGTCCACCTGAAAGAAAGTGAATTCAGAACAATGTATTCAGGTTTTTTAATGCATTCTGTGCTCGGATTTTGCTCTTAATAATGTCATGCTTTACTCTGTGTGGTGCTCGGTACAGTTTTTTTTCCCTTTTTTTTTTTTTTTTTAGGATTATTAGCATTGCAGAGTTTGAGCTTTGACTACGGGAGATACAATTGTTAATGGCTTTGAAAGCTTAAAGAACCTGGCCTCAGTGTGATCTCGGTGCTATCAAAACTACCTGCAAGGATTAATTAGGATAAAAGAATAAAGAGACAGGCAAGTAAGGTCAAAACCAAAAGCAGACATTACAGACAAGGTATATTTGACATTTAAGGGAATCATGCCTGGTCTGGTATTCAAATCAACCCGATCTTACACTCAGAGGCTTTCATACCTAAGACGTTTTTATGAACATGCGAGTGTGTCGTGTGCTGGCAGTCTCATAGGTGACTGCCTTCATACTTAAACATAATGTGAACATGTCTACTGGGGGGCAGAAAATGAAAAATTATATGAAAGCCTTGCATTTCATTGAGACAAAACAAAGTACTGGATGTGATTTTGCTGAGGGTTGCTACTTAACTCCAATCTCTAAATCACCAATACCGTGCCATTAGATATTAAAGATAACCAGTTTATGAGACAGTTTGAGATTTTTAGATTTTCTTCACTGCTTTAAACAGTCTTGTTTGAGAGCACATGCTTGAGCTCTCACTGCGTGACTCAGTGTTAATGCTCCCTCGTGTGTTGCTAATGTGTGTGTCCTGTTGCAGTCTATTTGGCCTGGGTTCTCTGTTACCATGGCTTTGTGTCAGAAAGAGAGTTTATCATGTAGCTCAGTGTAGTGATTTCCTTTAACTACAGACTCCAAATTAAATTGAAATGGCTCCTGCTGCACCATCATTAACAGTTTTTTACCCAACTATTCCATTGCCAGTCCTCACTCCAGGTAACAATGGGAAATTCCTTCAGAGAGAGCATGGCCTTGAATGGCCCTGACAGGGCAAAAGCCTAAAATAGTTGGGATGATTAGGAGGTAAACAGTTTTTGCCTCTTGTTTATCTCTCCTGAACGACTTTTCCATGGTATAGGCTCATCTGAAGAATGTGCAGTGCCAAGATAATCAGATAAAGGTCAGTTTTAGTAAAAAGATTGATCCTATCCTATCCATGTAAGAACAGTAAGCATGTAACATAATAACATTTTTATAGTGCAATAATTGTCTAAAGTATTATTATGTTTAATGATATTATCACCATACTGTATTAAAAAAGATAAGATATTTACCATATTATAGAAATTATTTCATCTTTTAAAAGTTTTGATTGATCCTGTGAACAGAATTAGTTCAAAATAAGGAACGTTTTAAAAAAAAATCTTTACGCATCCTTTCTGTAAGTACTGACACTGGAGACTCTTTCCATGAATACTAAATAATATCAACAATTACACACATTTAAAAAATAATAAACTGTTTTATGTGGAGTGTCCATACAAGTCCCCGTGTACATTTTTACTGTAGAAATGATAACATGTTAAAATAAGGTCATTAATATAAACCTGTGATTCCTGCATTATTGTCCAAGTGTCTTTTGTAGAAAATTAATCAACACTTTCTGACCAATCAGATTTGAGAATTCAGCAGCGTTGTGGTGTAATTCTGATAATCACCACATAGAATTATCTACTATAGATTTCTAGGTGCTACTATGATCCTGAGTGTTCTTCCATTTAGCACAGAAAAGCACTATACAAAAAAATTCTGAACATTTATGACAAAACTTGCTAGGCTCATTAATGAGAAATAACCTTAGCAATGGAGAGGAAATGTGTGGGAATGTGCAAAGGTTAGTGAACATTATAAAAAATGAGTATAAATTATGAACAGGCAGCTCATATGCTTCCGCTTCTGATAAATTCTCCCTTCTCTTATTTCATATTCTTCAGTTTCCCCGTGCGTCATCCTTCCTTCCATCCATAGCATCCCTGTTCTGCCGTTATTTCTGATTCCCCTCTCTCTCTCTCTCTCCTCTTGTATTTCTGCTGATGGGCAATTACACTGGCCTGATTTCCTTTCCTGCACTAATGGAACTCTGCTGCGACATTAAAGAGTATAAATATTTAAGCCTGATTTGCCATGCACAATGATAATACACTGTAATCATAAGGGTTACCCGAGATTCTGAGAACACACTGATGCACCTCTGCAATAAGGATTGTGTTCAGTCGTTTACCTGCACAACAGTCCATGTACATTGCATTCATCCATTTTTCATTTCAAACTGAAATGGGGTGACACTGAAACAGCTTTTTATTTATCTTTTTTGGCATTTATTAAAAAAATAAAATATTGACTTTGGTTGTTTTCTACTTATTTCACCACACACAAGTCTAGAAATGAAATATGAATGAATGAATGAATGAATTCATGAATCCAAAAAAAAAAAAAAAAAGAAAATGCCCCCTGCAGTATATTTTTGTGTGCCAGATTTGGGACCTGAAAAAAAAAAACATGATCCATTAAGCCATTTAGCTAACATTACTGACCCAGCCAACCACTCACTCTTCTTCTTCTTCTTCTTCTTCACCCATATTAACTGAAATGCTAGCTAATGTGAGTGAAAATCACAAAGCTTATAACAACTGTACTCTATAACTTTTGGGTGATCAAAAGTTTATGAAATTACAACACCACAGGAGCAGAGGAGAAATTCAAGAGGTTTTTTGTATTATTTAAAACATCTCATTTATATTTTTTCATTTTGAAATAGAAAATCAAAACAAAACAGGATCATCTGATAATTCCCATATTTCTGCCTCTGGACTTCCAGTATACTGAGATTTACAATTTAAGGTGTACATGGATACTGATTTAATTCAGAACATAACTATCATACAAATTATGAAAGGTTCAGATGGTTTAAGATTAAGGAGAAGTTAGTAGTCTTAAATTTTCCTACACCTTACTTAGCGTGAAGTCTAATGAACTTACTCTCGCTTGTTAGAATTTCTACAAATTCTTTGTGAATTTGGGTGGATGTGTGCTGGATCCCCCAAGTATATTCAGGAAAAAGGTGTTAAACAAGACTTGGCAGATTGTTTTGTGGTCAGTACAAGTTAATGAGGCCAGAGGGCCATGGGGAATTGTGATGCTGCAGCCCATATGGGTAACGTTTTATAACTCAATATTCGCCTGTGCAAATTCCTCCATAACACATTTGGGGAGTGGGAGGTTGTCTGGCTTCTCATATTATCTGATTCCTTTGCTGATTCACGCTAAGAGGTTACTATGAAGAAATCTTCAAAAGAAGTGTTCATGATGACTTTTTAGCGTTCTCAAGGTCTCGAAATTGATCACAGACTTCATTAAGTATTTATTAACAAAGACTGATATACTCTAAGCCTGTGAATTCAACGGTTTCTGAGCAAAAGTAGTTGCCAGTGAAAAAGTTATCACTTTTCAAGCCTTGAGTTTTGGGGTAAGATAGCTAGCTCTGTCCATATTTTAAAATTTTATCATCAATATAATGTGCTTTATATGGAATATGCTCAGAGAAAATTCCTACATGTAAAGTCCATACTTAGCTAGTTATATAGCGCTTGCAAGCATAATATAATTACGTTTTACAGGAAACACTATCAGTCCTGAGCTCGGATTACTGTCTGTTGTCATGGTAAAGCCGAATGGCGCAGAACTACACTACCCATCATTCCCAGCACATGGCATGACCAAGTCACATGCCTCACTAATCTCACCTGTGTCTTGTTTTGCCTTGTTAGCACCACTATTCAAGGGTGCGTCTCAATCAGCTCCCTAGCTCCCTAGGTTGTGAATCAGTATACTGTGTACACGAGTTCAGGCACTGGTAAGGACCCTGGCTCACTACACATTGGGACACTGATGGCTCAATTTCCGGTGACATGACTACGCACTCGCGTTGTAAAACTTCACCACTAGCATTTATCAACAACAGACAGGACTGGTATCTTTTATAAATTTGTTAGCTTAATCACATGCTTTTTTGTCATGGTACTTCAAGCAGAATCGTAGGCTAGCTAGTAGATCTTTTTAAATCATTAAACGCTTAAAAGTCATTAGACTCAAACAAACTGTATAAAGATTGTCACATAAGGTTAAAAATCACTAACATAAGTAATCATTTGAGAGCTACAACAATGATAAGAGGCTGCTTAGATTTGTAGACAAACTTGGCAATAAAGCAATGAAATCTAATTTTTAAATAGATACACATGTGTCTGTTGACTTTCTGCAAAATGTAAATTGGACGTTACAGAACAATGTGGTATAGTGTATATCAGCATTTTTATTATGATCTGCGTTGTATCTCTGAAGAGCCGGGTATTCACTGGTATTCATAGCACGAGCATTGGCCTCATGAGGCATGGCTGCAGGTGTCTCCTCACACTCCTGTGCCTGCTGGATTGCGTGTGTACTTTGTGAGTGTGTGCTTAATTTACTGTTACTACTGACAAGGGGAGCTATTAGCTGTGTGGCCATGCTCCCTTCGAGGCACAGGGCGATTTCAAATTTGCCTGCACAATAGGAGCCGTTCTGGTTGTGTGTTAGTGATTGATTATTGCAGGGCTCAATTGTGTTTCCCACTGAGCTGAAAAGCATGGCACAGGTTAACCACTTAGACTGTGTGTGGGGGAATTTATCCTGGGTCACATCCTCCATCAAGCCATGGCAACATTTTTTCATCAATTACTTTTCATGCACATGTGGTTAGAGTGCTGTAATAATAAGCGCCCTGTGAACGAGTTATGGCCTAGTTAACGCTCTGTAGCATTTAGCTCAGCTGTTAAGTAATGCAGTAGTGTAAAGGATAGAAGTGTATACAGGACAGGCTGGTGTAAATGGGCTACAGGGGCAAAGCCCTCCCTCTCTTTCAAGACAAGTTTTTGACATCCATGTCATCTTATTTACTGTTAACAAATGGCTTAAAGTGGTTATTTTTACTTTGGTGGAGCCAGCTGATAACAATGCATGAAGTAGAGGCTCGGGCTGATTTCTTTCTAGGCCAGAGTGTAGATTAACGAAACCCATCATAGACAATTTATTTATTTAATATTATAAATTTAAGAATAGAAATAAATAAAGTAAGTAGAAGTAAATAAAATATAGAAGTAAATAAAGTAAGAATCATCCAGTGATACAAATGATATGAAGGGACAAATGACAGAACTATAAGATTTCACAGTTTACTACTGATGGGTAGTAAAATTTGTGTTAGCCTGAACATTCAATATTCCTACCAGCCATCAATGAGTGTATAGAACAAATCCAAATTTTTGTTAACATTGTGTCTTCCAGGTAAAGTAGTATCTATCTAAACTATCTTATTAGAAAAGCAACAATAATGCAAGGTAAAAAGGTCCAAATGTTGTTCTTTTTCCAACCAATTTGGATTTTTCACTCAAGAAAAAAGCAAGCCAACCCAAAGACATCTTTGGGTTAAGAGACTGAGGTGAAAAAAAAGTCTAATAAAAAAATCTGATAGTTTACAACCCCAATGCTGGAGAAAGGAGGGAACACAAGAAGGAACATGAGTTTGTGGGTCGCATAATTTTATTTTAATTGGTTAAATTGTACTACTATGATTATTCTAAGCAAAAGCCCACTGGCCTTTATTCATCAAAGCTGCATAGAAGCAAGCTGTGCCATTGAGTTCATTCTGTTGCTAGTAGAAGTGTTCGAGTCGTGAGAGCGGGTGGTTTTTCTTTCATGTGGGCGAGAGCGAGTGGTCAGATATAAAGCTCACAGGATTAAAAAGGCCATGTTCATTAATATGCGAGCATACCGGGTGCTTGCATGGAGCTCTGCAACTACGTTTGTTCTTTCATCTTCAGTAACTGCTTTGTCCTGGTTAGCATCACTGTTGTTTAAATGACTAAATTGTTAGAATTTTGGAAACATAACCACCTCGCTTTGTTAGAAACTATTGAAGGCAGGTACAAGAACTGCGGGAGCAGGCAGGAATGGTCAGAATTTCTTCAGTAGAGGACGGGAATGGGATTAAAAATGGTCCAGTGCACACCTCCAGTTGCTAGCTTGCTACTATCAGTATAAAAACTTTCCCAGTATCTCCACTTCTGCACTTATATTTCTTTGACGTCAAGTAAATATGCTGTATAAGATAAGGATTGGGTTCTCAAAGGTAGATTATTTATAGTCAGTCTGGCTTGTAACACCGTCTGGGTTCTTTTCTGTTCTACCGAGTGGTTGGGATTGGACTAAACTAGCATGAGTTCAAGGCACTTATGCTAAAGATTAGCACCAAAGTAGCCCACATCAAATGGCATTAGCATGAATCTCACAAGCATTCATGTCGGTTTTATGATAAATGCCATGTTATAAACTTCAAAGGTTGCTGTAATAGGACAGTTTATCTCTAATTTGCAAATGTTTTGCCGCTGTTGATGATTTTGTGAATCCCGGCTTGGCAACGTAGCTACAAGAAGGAAAAGAGCTTCTCTCTTTACAAAGGCGGAAGGATGAGAGGTTATGGCTGTCAGCGTATTACACATTCTTTAATGTGTTTAGCTCATCTAGTTTTTAATTGGCAATAAAGAACAGTGTCCTGAATGCAGATTGTTCATGTAGGCTTGGAGGCATGCTAGGTTGCTCAAGTGAGTGTACTCAAAGTTTTACAATCACATTTAATATGTTTTTGCTCCGTGAAGAATGGGTATTGTAAATGTTCTGTTGGGTGATTCACAGATGCAGGAAAGGGAAAAAAATGAAACGTTAATGAAGTGTGAAACAACGTCATTTGTCTGTTTGTCATCTTGTGTAATGCAATGACAGGAATATAGAGCGTGACTCTAGAATTGTGAGCGCAAAGCGACGTCAAAGCGAGTTCCAACCGTGACCAAACACAAGTCACTGGAAGATGAGCAAACGAGTGAACACTCTCCAGAGAGCCATCGTGTGACACAGCAGTGATTTCATGTGAAGGGAATGCAATGTGCAGTGCATTAATGAATGTGATGGAAACTGAGATTGGGCTGCAGAAAAAAAACGTGTGTGTGTGTGTGTGTGTGTGTGTGAGAGAGAGAGAGAGAGAAGAAGATGCTGTAATGCATCAATCCCACTTTTCCCATTTTATACCAGTACCATGCTCTGACTATGATGATACTGATCCAGTACTGACATCTTCATAGTGACGTCGTCGACTCTCTGCAAGCTTCTCTTGCCAAGTTATGAAAAACATAATACACTCTGGGACAAAAATGGGCTAGAAATTGTTGAATAGATTTTTATTCATAGATCAATGAATAAAACGGTAATAAACAATTAAAGACTGAGGCAACATGCAACAAAGGTCTTTGGGCTTGAAATCAGTGTCCAGATTCAGAGCTGAGTTTTACACGTGTAGTGAGGATTTAATGAAATTGCACACATCAGTATTCAGACCTCAGATGTAACTATGGACTCTCTCAGACAGAGATGTGTCTCAATTACATGCAATTCTGACCTTGGATTTTAGCCCATTTTTCTTGCATGATATCAGCTTGAGTGAGGAACAGTATTATGTCCAGTGCTACTGTCTAACAGTTCGATGTAACCACAATATGTCACATTGTAATTTATATTTTGGGATGTAAATACACTAAAAAAACTATGGAATACTTGGATATGACACTATTTATTAACTGAAAGTCTTGTCCTATCAAAGTCCACAAAACGTGTTTTTATATTTGTTTTTTTTTTTTTGCAACGATGTAGGAGGAAGCAGCAATTTAATAACTTCAAATGAGCTGTAAGCATAGCAGATGAGTGCTTGTGTTCACATTTTCTTTAAAGGAGAACACATGAAGTTAACACAAACATTGGCATTATTTTATCAATTTGACAACTCATAATAGAGAAATAAAAGCATGCTAAAATAGATTGTATGCTGCACACACATTACAGTTTCATGACCTCAACAAAGCTCATGGCTTCATTCAAATTATGTGTACAAAAAAAACAAAAAAAAACAAAAACATAATAGGAGATGTCTGCAACTTCAGTCCTTATTTTCCATCCCTGATTTTTTTCAGGATTAAAGGCAAGGCCAAGGGCAGAGACATGACCAAAACTACATACAGCCTAATGTCTAATGACTAATATCATGGCATAGACAGGGTATGACATGGATCCTTTCTCTTTACCATAGGGGTTGGGAACACTTCTTCAGTGCATCTTCAGTCATTACCTCATATGATAAACTGTATCTAAATTTAAATGTATCAGTAATTTGCTCAATGATGTAAAATACATCTTAAATGTTCAGTTTAATGGTTTTACATCTCTGAGACATTTCCAGCTTCCACCAATGTTATGAAGTGCATGAAATGGAAAGGGCTCATGAAGGCACATACTGATATGAGTTTGTAATATTTGTGAATATGTGTAGACATGTCCAGGCAGTCATTGTCCACTGCACTCTATCAGCACATAAATGCAAACATTTTAGTGAATCAATGACAGATGACAAATCCATGGGAAGGGCATCAGAGCCCTGTGGCCATTAATGCCAAATGTTCCAGTGTTGATTTTTGGGCATGTGGCTTCTACCTGTAAGGTATGCCATGCACTTATGAGTGTGTGTGAATTTTACATGCATGTCCAGCTGAGGGTTTTATGTCTGCTGATAATCCATGAGTGTGTGAACACCATCTGGTCATGGGGTTTTATCTCTATCTCTGTCCAGCAGCTCAGCTCTCATCCCTGTGTCACACAGCTTTATTCTGTTTCCTTCAATCTCAGTTTTCATTCTCCTCCCTGCAGCTTGCTTTTTTCACTTCTACTTTCTCATTCTTTCAGTTGTCCATTATTCTTTCACTATTTTTTTTTCATTAATGTCTTCTCTAGAGTGTCCTCTGTCTCTGTATCTGTTTTTTGTTCTATCTGTCTTTATTCTTTCACATGAATAGCCTAAGCGTTCTTGTCCTGTCTTTCCCTTTTAGTTTTTCTGGACTCTCCGACTTTTTTTCACAATGGTGGTTATTTTGGGCTTCTGCCATTACCAAGTTGCTTTACACAAAAGCACAGCTAAGCGTAAAAAGGAGTCCAATGTGAAAGCATTTATTTTTAACTGGGCATCCATTGAGGATTCAGTGGTCTTTGAGTGTAAAGATGCTGGCTCAAAGGTGATTTCACATCACATCTTCCTTGCTGAGGAAACCGTTCTTATTTAAAAACAACCCTGAATTACAAAACGCACACTCTTTCTTGAAGCAGATTTGCTGGATACCATTTGCCTTTGGCTTTTTTGTCATTTGGTGGGTTTATGAGCGAATACTTCCCTTGGGAAATCTTTATACTTATACAGGTTTGATGAATCCTCCCATTTTTGCTGTATCATACTCTCACCGGCCCCTTTAAGAGGAACACACAATAATGACAATAATGTGGCAGCAGTGCAATGCATAAAATCATGCAGATACAGGTCAAGAGCTTCAGTTAATGTTCACATCAAACATCAGAATGGGAGAAAAAAAATGTAATCTCAGTTACTTTGAACATGGCATGTTTGTTGGTGCCAGACGGGCTGGTTTGAGCATTTAAGAAACTGCAGAAACTGCCCTGTGTGTTTCTCACTTTGACCATGGGTTCACACTAGTAAGCAATCAGTCACTCATGTCACTTATAATTTGTTGTTTGTGGTGTTCACTGTTCATATTTTTTAAGTAGCCAAACTGTATAATGTACTATAAAAATCAATCCAGCAAAAAGCTCACCATGTTGTCTTTGTTTAAAATATATTTTTGTATCTATAGCCCAGGAAAAGTGACACATGGATTTTATACTATTTTTGATATGCCATTGCAGATGAATAGGGGTTAAAGTAAAAATTAGAGAGTTGAGGTGGACAGCAGACAGAACTTCGTTAAGGAATTTACTCGAGCCAATGTTTGGATTCATCACTATATCACATCATGGCTAATTTACATAGAATTGAGAAACTCTCAGTTCAAATCTAGCTTGCCTGTCAGTTTCCATGTGGCTTGCTGCAGTCTCTGGAATCATGGCTCTGCGTCGTGCACTTACACAGGAAATGAGTGGTCGCCGGTCGCCGCGTTGCTTTCTAGTGTGAGCACGGGGTGATTCCGCTGGGTTTTGTTTTCATGAGAACTCTAGTTGATTGCTCTACTTTTCCTCAGCCAGTGCCCAATGTTAACGCTTCGGGATTTCCTGTCAGCTTTTCTTTCTGGGTGGCAGAATTGGCTAGCGGTTTGCACTTTGGCCTCACCAACTACAGCACAGTAGGACAGGATGGTTTCCTGGCAGTGCCACTTTGCACAGACTCGCAGGCTCTTTAATTAATCCGTTAACTGGGCACGGTAATATCAAACGAATTTTGGCTCACAGAGAATCGGCCAGTCTTCAGGGGCAACAGTGGCAGCAGATTTACACTGTGTTTCAGATCTTCCCCAGAAACAAATAGTGTGTCCACTAGTGCTAGCTTAATCCTGACCTCTGATTTCTGAAACATAAGTGCAATCAGTGATTTCTATGGCTCCCAATGTGGCTGTGATCATTTTTTATCATCCAGTACATAACTGATTACTTGCAGTTAACATTATCCACAGTCCTTGGGTGATAAACAGTTACTGTGCCCTAAGCCTGTGTAATGGAGGCTTAACCTACTGGTCCAGTTATTGAAAGAGCCACCATCTGGACTGTAATCCTGTGTGTCCATCCATTTTGTTTTCCCTTTGCCTGAGGGAGAAATGATGTGAGAAAGTGCACACACACACACACACACACACACACACACACACACACACACACGCACAGAAGCTAGTAAAGCGGAGCTCTGTCACCTATAATCAAGAGCATGCTCAAAGTTTGATTTGTCAGAATGAAATGTATAGAAAAGCTTTCAGAAGAAGAAATATACACCTTTTTAAAATGTGAGATTTCAAGAGAGTGATGAGAGGAAAATACGGAGCAATGGTAGTGACTTCACACATACAGTGAAATCATATATTCAAATGCTTCAAATTTACTTTTATTTATAAGTGACTATGAATCAGAGCAGTTAATTTATTATATATAATCATGGTTACCACAGCACTTAAATGAATTACTTTATGTTCTGCCATTATAAACAGGGCAGCTTGAAGCCAAATCAGGATTTCTTTTTCAAATTAAACTCATCCATCTTCTTGTACTATGGAAGCTACTGATGAAAAGCTTTCAGTATATGACAGCATAAATGCTTTTTGTAATTCTGGTTGAGATTATGTGCTCAGAAACAATGTCATCATCCTTTACACTTACAACAAAGACTTTCACAAACACATATTAATACTATACTGTTAAGCTGAAATAGCCTAAAAGTAATTATAATAATTACACTAATATTACTACTACTACTACTACTACTACTAATATTTATTATTATTATTATTATTATTATTATTATTATTATTATTATTATTATTATTATTATCCAATTTATTACAATGTATCATCAATATACAAAATGTGCAAGGCATGATATTCACAGAAATTTGTTCAATAAATTTGTACAAATTGGAATGTGAGTGGCTTATCTGATATCTGCAGGTGAGGTAAAAAAAATCCTGTAAGTGTAGCATGAGGTGACTGAGGGCAGGACTCAATTGTGTAATCTCAGCATGAGTTTTATTTGGATGAATACAATAATCATAGTCACGGTCCTTAGCAAAGGTCAGAGATCAGGTAGGTGGAATCAAACAAGGAATATCCAGGAAAAGGGGTGAGGATCAAAACCAAGAAGCACTGAACATGGATACTAGAAAACAAGGGGCAGACTTAATGACACAAATGCACAATAACACACAAACAAAAGTGTTTAAATAGACAAACTAATTAAGGCTAACAACAAACAGGTGAACACAATGGGTAACAGACCAGTAAGAATGACAGGGTGGAGAGAGGTCCAGAACCAAAACAAAGAATAATGTCAAAACAAACACAAGCAAATGGAGAATGAATGACAAGCTCAAGCAGCGTTCACTGCACACAGAATCATGGCACATGCTATACATACCCATATTAGAGGCCTCAGTAGTCGATGAAGTCATTCTGTACTTTCTGTGAGGTGATTGGCTGCCATATTGATTATTCTCCACCCTGCTGTAAAATGAAAAGTGGTCTATGGACTAGTTTTTCATAATGTAATCATATTTCCTATGAAATTGGATATATAACAAAACGTCCATGCGTTAGTCAAAGTTTAGTTAAGCAATCAATGCAAGAAAAATTTATGAATATAATTTTACCCACAAAAAATCCCTTTGATTCTATTGTTTATTTTAAAGATTAAAAATCTTCTCTGAATTACACAGCCATATTTAACTGGTGTGAGCTTTTCACATTCTCCTCTGTATGGTGATTCTAACACTTCTAGAAATTTCAAACCCAGAATTATTGCCAAACACTACCAAAAAACACTTACCAAAAATAACACTTACCAAAAAACACCCTTTATTAAACACTACTTGCTTTTCTGGTCCAGTATTATTCTGTATTGCGGAGCCCATGCTTCTTTCATGCACTTGATTTTATACTCTATAGGTAGACATTTTGACATCTGGATCTTATGAAATAAAGAGAATGGAAAAGTGTACCTGGCCAGAGCCATGAAACCCTGGTCGGTATGGACAAGTGGCACTGACCTCATTAGTAAACACTGCCCTGGCATGGCGGGTGATCAGGCTGACAGATTGCGAGCAGACGGCCCCCTGAATGTGCCACGGAGCTTCAGCTTCCCATTCATGGCTGACTGGAAAACGCCACGGTGAGCCAAAAACCCACTCAGATAGAGAAAGAGAAAGAGACAGAGGCTGGAGCAAACACAGAGGGAGGAGAAGAGTAAATCATGAAAAGCAAAGATTTGAAAGATTTGAAAGATTTCTCCAAGATACAGGACAACCAGGAGAACAGGAGAATTTTTTTCAAGTCATAGTCTTCAAGACAATTTAAAAGAACATGGTGTTTGCTAGTCTGGTGTCCTACATTAGGTATATTCCTGGCTCAGGATAGGCTTGGGATCCACCGTGATGGCTGGTATTAGTGATAGCAGATTGGAGGCTATCTATCAACAGCTTGACAAAGAAACTGTTAGAGTTGAGCAATGCATTATATCATGATGTCTCATCAATGAGATAATAAGAATGAGGTGGGGGAAAATAATAAGCACACGCTTAATGAGAGATAGGCAGCTGCATTGGAGATTTCAAATTTTTTAAAGTCTGTAATGCACTACTGGGTTCATTGCTGCATTTCCTCACAATACCAAACATTATAAACAGAAAAGTTGTAACCCTTTATTTCAACCAAAAGAAAACCCCACTAAACCTACAGTTCTGTCATCTGTCTTTTGTGTAATTTGTATGTTGATTGGACAATGTGTGAAGAGCCTGAAAGGCATTATGGGGGAAACGAATGATAGAGTAAATAATCTACCTTGTTTGTGTTCATGGAGATCAAATCTACAGCGTGTTTCACTGTGTAAACATTACATCCCTTGTCTTGTATACCTGTCACTGCTAGGCTGCAGGAATCTACAGTCTGAGCCAGAAAGAATTCAGCCCCAACCTCACTTCCTCATACCATTCTGTGTGTTTTTCTTACAACCATTAGTGGTGCTGTTGTCCATCGCAATACTAACCATAAGAAAGAAGTTGTAACTAGCTGAATTGTAACTAGCTGCTTGCTACTCACTTAATTAGTGGTCTTTACAAGCCAGAAAGCCCAGGTATAATAAACAAATATAGTTTCAAGCTATATCTTGCAGATAATATACTGTATGATAACTTTTTTCTGCCCTTATCCCTGATCCATTATCAGAGTTAAAACCGATGTACAGTTGCTGTGCATTATGGGATGTTCTTGTCCATGATGGCAAACGTTTGTTTCCAAAAAATGGCTAGCTGTGTCTTAAATGGACGAGTATATATACTTTCAAGTAGGATGGTCATACTGGGAAAGTCAACGTGTCAAATCTACACCTTTGAGTCTTCTTCACTTTGTTCCTCAGGAGAATCCTCAGAAGTTTTATGTTGAACCTTACAACAGAGGGTTTTCCTTTTCAAAAAGGTTCACAGAAGAATTCTTTTCGAAAGCTCGAGCCATTAAGATAAAGAACCCTTAAGAAACCCTTTATATAAGAACGTAGTGTACTGTTAATAATTGTAAAATGCATTAGAACTGTGCAGAAATTAAATGTAGAATGCTGAACACTGTACAGCAGAAGTGGGCGGAGCCACTGAGAAGCCATTGAGGACCACAACAGTTAGAATTTTCAGTAGCACAATTTTTAGGGAGGCTGTCCTTATGGTCCAGTGAAAGGAGGAACTACATGGTAATTTGTCATTTCTGTTTAGTGCAAGTGTTTAATTTGAGATGTTACCACCCTACTGAAATCCAGGTACTACCTACTCAAGTACAAATTGTGTGGTGTAAGTGACTGAAGACATGAGTTCTACTGTTAAATTAAATTAAATTAAGGGGTCATGAGTAAAGCTTGATTGGACGCAAAGAGAAAGTAAAATCAAACAAAGCAAGATAGTTACTACAAAATATCTTTGTTATGTGTATCCTTTTTGTTTTCTCTCATTGAGTTGGCTTAATAAAACATCACTAACCAGCTCCCTTGTACCCCTACGAATGCAAAAGGCAATATTTCACTATATTAACAAAGCTGTTATGCATTATGCAACAAGGATTAGTTGACTTGATGTCAGGAGAATCTTCTAATCAAAGCATTTGAGTTTAACAAGGGGTTGATGCCTCTGATGAAGTACAATGAGGTGCCTCTTGTACTTAGTGTAAGTACAAGTGTACGAGTGGGTGTCTCTCACTCGTGACTCTGCATGATTTACCTATTTTCTCTGTCTTAACACACCTAATTCACGCACGTTATTTAAGAAGATCTTATGTTTTCAAAGAGGAGAAACACTAAAATGTGCAAGAACCAGGAATGAAAAACAGCACCTCACCAGGGTTGGACAATTCTGTTGGCAACTCACCAGTTAATTTCCAAGCATAATAGGTTTTCTTTTGTATTTCATTGTACTACTTGGCTCCTCCAGGACATTATTATATGTGGCATTTCAGATCAGAACCCTGTTGTCCTTATTTGTCTCTGTTATTTGCTTTAGATTATATGACGGTGGCTGCAGGACCCTTAGCACTGACCTAATATTGCTGTTTTGTTGGCTCAAACTGCTGACTGCAGTGCTGATATGTTTCCAGTGCAGCGAGATTGGAGGGAACTGTGCATGTTTAAGACATGCCACAGTTTCATTAAAAGAGCATGGCAGAGAACATTGGATTTTTGTCCCAGTTTAATAAAAATCCATGCTACTGCTCATGCACTTTCTCTCTCACATGACCTAGCATGTACTGTAGCTTTGTTTTGCATTTCCTGAGGCCTGACCCAACTGGCTGTTTTACATGTTAATTCAATTATAGCATTTTATTTGGACTTTTATGGGAGAAAGCAGTAATCCAAGGGACTAATTAAAGATCCCTGGCAGTTACATGATTTACTAATTATTCACATGGAGCATGTTTGATTAATTTGAAGTATATGAGTAATGAGACATTAATTTAATCAGTTTGACATCATTACATTTTAGGGGGATATGACATTTTGACTGCCAATTTCAATAGTGGTATTTACAATTATATTTGTTCACTACCTGCTGGCTAAGTACCTCTAAATGAACAACTTTACAGGCAAATTAATCACCACTTATTGTGTTAATCACAAAATCACACATTCGTCCCTCGTCATTCTGTTGAACTGTGTCATGCACACAGAGCTTTCTAACACTCCACCTTTTAACAAAAAGGCAAAACATGATCAACAATAATTAGAGGATTTTAATTCAGCACAATGGTAGCTGGTAATCCTGTGGGCTGGAGAAGAGTGAGAATGACATACTGGCACATTGGCTTGTTTTACACCCGCTCCCATTCTCTGTGCCAAGTGCCCGATTGGCACAAAACATGGCTTTGTCCAGTGCCAGGCTAGACATGGCAGTTACAGCAGACGGTATTGTTGGACCACCTGAGTCCACTACCATACTTCAGTACTTCAAGCATTAATTCAAACCCAGATAGCACAGATATGACAGCATGACTTGCACAGTTTAGGTCTCAACAATCTTGCAAGGACCTTGTCTGCTGACCATCCATTCCATTCAGCTTGAATATAAAGTTTGATATAAACCTATCAGTGTTATAAGACAGCGTCCCTTTTTGGTTAAATCTCCACATTTTCATCACATGATAAGCAGATTCAGCTCAAGTTCCCTTCATACAACTTTCCCCAGTCATTAATCGACCTAAACTACTTTTCTGGGCTGTCTTTGAGCTGCTAATTCACAGTGACTAAATATTCCAACTTGCCTAAAGCTATAAAAAGCAGAATAATAAGAACATGCATTAATGGTGATCTAAAACTGTCACCATTAATGCTAAGAGCTGCATATTATCTGGTTAAGATATATATAAGATATATTTTCTGCATGTTGTGCCACTGTTGGTTACAGGTTTGTGGATGTGCTATAGGTTTTGAATTGTTACCAAGTTCATACTTAGTATTAAAATGCATATTCAATTTGAAATCTAACTGAACGTCCTGATTATTGTAATGATATATATCTTTCATTTCATTGGGAAAATGTCCGTTCCTAACTCAGTGAAAACCTGATAGTACAGCCAACTATATCTATAACTATATGTAGTGCAGTCAACTTATATCTATTTACATATATTAGTGAAGAATTTTTTCAAGAAATACAAGACAATGGAATTGGTAGTGACACTTCACTGATGCACAAAATTTCATAATTGGACTTTTACATAGGCTTATGCATATTTATTTATTTATTTGTTTGTTTGTTTGTTTGTTTGTTTGTTTAGAAAAATGCAACACTGAGAAAGATGCACAATTATTTTATCACAATCTTGACATTGCATGTTCTTCCTGTGACCATATGGGTTTCCTCCTGGTTCTCTGGTTTCCTCCCACTTCCCAAAAACCTGCCAATAGGTGACTTGGTGACTCTAAATTGCCCCTAGGTGTGAATAAGTGTATGAATGTGTGTGCATGCCATCCAGGGTATATTCCTGCCTCACACACAGTTTTCATGGGAAAAAGTCTCCAGATCAACCGTGACCCTGACCAGGATGAAGCGGTTACTGACGATAAATTAAATCCCCTTCCCATTAGTGTATTCCAGTGATTTAATCATGGACAAAGAGAGCAGGGTTAGTAAGTATGGTTGTTGGGTGTATCTTATTCAGTTTAGTTATGCATGCAAGTGATATTATTACTTTTGACATTTGCCCTCGACTCATACTGAGTGAAGCCCTGAAAGTGTGTGTGTGTGTGTGTGTGAGATGTAACATGCTTCTATTAATTATATTATTTATATTATAATAAAGCTATATACTTATATATACTTGAACTCTGCTGTTTCTATTGTATAGCACTACACTGGTGCTTGTAAATCTTATCTGTTGCCAGAAATAACAGCAATTGAAGTTTTACCAATAAACTAGTTTTACCAGTATACTAATAAATTGGTATCAAGCTATCCTTATATCTACCTTCTATTTTTAATAACTCAGCTTGGTGTTAATATGTTGAGAAACTGTGACATTATTTTGAGGCAATAACATTCAATAACAAAAAAAGGAAAAACTATGAACTAGAAAACTATAAAAACAAGGAAACAAGGAAACAAGCAAAGTAGAGGTTGAGACTAAAGAAATGAATTCCGGAAACTAGAAATCCTCATATAAAATTTTTTGGAATATGACTAAAACATGCCAGAGTGCACAAAGACAGAAGGACTAGACTAATGGGGAGCTAATTATTAGAGTAATCAGTGAAAACCAGGTGAATGACTGATGAATACAGTGTATATGGGGGGGTTACATCAAAAACAGCAACTGAAGAGAACCGGGAAGTTCTTCATTTAGCGTACCTTATTAAAGTTGAGTTGTGTTAGCTGGACTGGACTGTTGAAGGTTTGACATTGTCCATGAAATTGTCTGTTCTCTGAAGCTGTTATCACACTTCTTACGAAGACAACGAATCTGTAATCTCAAACCTGCTCAGGATCAGGCTTAAAACCTTGCCGTACTTTCTTACGTAGACAAAATTTGCATGGCTTTGTTAAGCAGTACAACAATTGTGTCATACTGTGTCAAACAACTGCAGATGTCATGTGGAAGCTTGTAAAATGGAAAATTAAAATGTGAATATATATATATATATATATATATATATATATATATATATATATATATATATATATATATATATATATATGTATATAAAGTAAAACCTAGAAAAGAATATTATTTTAAGATTCACACATTTTCACACACATTTTAAGAAAAATAACATACACATCAGAATAAAATATTAAAAAGCAGAAAAGCAGATTAAAAATTAAAAATATAAGACATCTCATCTAAGTAGTTTTGGATAAAATTATCTGCCAAATGAATAATAATATATCCTCAGCCTGATGACGAACATTTGACAGAAATTACCACGTCTACAATAATTACTTAAGTACACTGCAGTTACTACCTGGAGTCTATATATAGACAGACCCCCAGACCCCCATATATCAGCACACATACAGGCACGTCAAACAAGATGCTTACAGGTAAATCAATAGCTCTCATTACGCAGGTGAAAAACAGCATCTCTCTGATGCTTTGCCCTTCGTCACCCCTCTCCAGCTGGGAAATCAGTGACACAAAGGAGAAGCACAATGTTGTTCAGTCAGGAATGCTTACATGGCAAATTCCACCATAACTCGGATCCTGGCGTTGTGTTGCCTGGTATACGGTACACACTAACAGCCTACACGGGTAACACGGTGCCCTACAGCCTTACAGGGGACGTGAGCCTGTTTTCTACGTTTGTAATACACCCACACATCAGCAGTGACAGGATGGCTGAAAGCCCAGTGTAGTGCTGTCGAGAAAAGTTACTACAGACTGACAGAGGGAAGAAGAAGAGCTTCCTTTTGGCCAACATCAGGATGAAAGATAACACTGGGGTCTTGTGTGTCTGTCCATTGCATGAAGAGGATGGGTGTGTGTGTGTGTCGGTGTGTGTGTATCTGTGTTATGTTACAGCTGATTGCATTAATGAAGCACTCACAAGCCAGGTTTCCATCCAAGTGACTTAAAAGTGCATTAGTCAAGATTATCAAGTTTGGAGCTAGTGATTAAGTGGGTGAAGTTCAACATTAGAATTATTTATTTATTTTTTTTACTTCTTCAATCCACCCCTCCTGTCTCCCGTTCTCACCCATGCACACAAAATTTCTCTATCTTGGAAAGCACTAACAAGGTTCATTTTAGATTTACTACATTTTTTTGTCATTACGTTTCCTGAAAGCACAGCATGCTCACAGTAGAAGAATCTGACTGCGCTGAGCACTTCAATTTAAAGCCTTTATTTGTCCCATACAAAGAGCTATACAGTGTATAATTCTTGTGGTGAAATTCTTAATTGCAACTTTCTGAGCTGTGAAAACATCACAAAGAGCAGAGACACATAAGACACTTAAGCCACTTAAGACACACAACAGTGCAGGACAATACGGAACAATGTGAGGACAACGACAATAAATATCCTTCTACAGAATACACATTGCCATATGCAAGTGCATGTGATATCACACACACCAAATCAGCACATTCATATACATAATGTGTATAGTGCAGGTATGGAATGAATATGTTAGAGCAGTCCATAGATGCAGATGGGTGTGAATGTGTGTCCATAAGACAGAAATGAAGGAGATTATTCCTCGTCAGAGGTCCCATTCAGTGCTCCTCCTGAAATGCTCCATGTTGGTTCTCCTGTGTGGTGGATTTCTTTCTTGAGGCATGTGGGTACAATGGCTTGTGCCAGTGACAGGTTGAAGATGGTGGTGAATACTGGGGCTAGCTGGTCGGCAAAGGTCTTAAAGACACATCCTTGGATACCATCTGAGTTTTCCGAATATTGACCCTCCTGAAGGCTCACCTGACATAATTTCTGTGGCTCTTACTGTGTTTTCTCCTTTGGCAACAGCAACATTTTCAATGGATGAACTCCATTCCACTGCTTTAACTTGGTGGCTGGTGCTAGCACAATCACTAATGCTAGATCCTCTGCCAGAAAGTTTGGGCCTTGTAGTGATCATTCTCAGCTCTCTCCACATTCTCCTGGTGTCATGCTGTTGGAACGGAAACTCCAGCTTGTCCCGTAGCTCCGCTTAGCATCCTTTACAGCTTTCCTCAATGCACAGGATGCTTTCTTGTACTTGTTCATGTTCCCACAAAAGAGCATGAGGTTCTAGTGTGCAAGCCTTGAGTGCAACAGGAACTGCTTTATTGATCCACGTTTTCTGACCTTGACCTCCCTCATCACTGAAGCTTCCTGTTTGAGCCTTTTTTTATATTTTGGCATGAGGAAAATGGCATTGTGGTCTGACTTGCTGAATGAAGGTAGCTTTATAGCCACTGATTCCACCATGTTTTCCTTTCTGAACAGATTGAGATGGCCAATCAATCCTGGCCAGACTGCAGTTTTCCAAATGGGTTTTCTAAGGCATGTAAAACACCTGTGATTAAACAATTATTTTGATCATATTCTATATATTTCCCAGGTTAATAGTACTAGTAAGAAAAAAAATGCCTGTTGCACCTTTAAATTATTCTGTGTTGAAAATGTTGTGAGAAACTGCAATTATGCATAAGTTTTGTGTCATGCAGCATAATTTATCACGACATGCCTCTGTTATAACAAACCAAAAAGCATGACACTGATGTTGTGCTGAAATCTTCTTGTTCCTCTTCCAAAATAACACCAGTTCCTAACATGAAAATGCAAAAAAAATTTACTCACTTAATATTAAATGTATATGGCTACGAAGATTTTGCAATTATGAATTAATCTATAATAATAATAATAATAATAATAATAATAATAATAATCTGAATTATGCCAGTCTGACTCATGGAGAATGGGAGAGGTTAAATACACTCATTCTGCTTTAAACAAGATTTGAGTAAAATTCATGACCCTCAAATCATATAAGATTGATTAAAGGCAAGATGGGAAACCTTAATTATTAGAAAATAATGTGACTTCTCTATTTGAACTGTATAATACAAAATAGATGGTGTCTTGTAATTTCATGTGACAATTTCATTGTCTCCTTATGGAGAGATTTGCTGAGACAGGTGGAATTATAGCAGAAAAACTGGCAAATATTAATCAGTGCACTGTAGATCAGTGGTCTATATATTCTTTCCGTTCTGTTTTTGTTACCTACACGTGGTAAGGGGAAAAAGGCAGGAAAGTGTGCGGTATACATGAAACTTTCCAACGTAACTTTTTTTTTTTTTTTTTACAGACAAAGCAGAATTCCTATAGGAAGTGATATCTGTCACCATTTCCTCTTCCAGTTCCCATGGCGATGAACACCATGTGCTCATGTTTGCATTTGTTTCTGTTCTAGTCCTGTCTCCTCCTTGTGCTGTCATTGGTTTGTTGCCTGATTGTGTTCTCCTGTTCTGTGTTATATTAGTTGGTATAGTTAGTTAGTCTGTTACTTACATTTAGTTGGTCTACTTATACCTTGTTGGTCTTATTAAAAAGCCTTGGTTTTCTAATTCGAATGAATTTTCAAGATTCACGTTTGCTGATTATGGATTATCCCTATTTGACTTTGCATGTCTGTGTTTTGTCTGTGTTTTAGACTTGGATTCACCCAGTTTAAACATTTGCGTCTTGCCTTTATTTAAACTAATTTTTTTTTTTGGTTATTTAGTGGAAACAAACTGAAAACTTAGCTACATACACACAGTGACAGTGGTTCATGGGAGCAAGACATCTGTAACTGAAGAAGAAGTGTCTGATGGAGTCACGTTGACACTTGGGTGCCAAACGCTCAAAAGAATTAGGGTCTCAGAAGAAGATAAATGATTAGGTGTACTGCATGACAAAAGCTGACATGTTTCCTGGGAAGCTTTTATTTTTTGAAAAAGCTTAGCACAATTTATTCAGGTCAGTAAGTTGATCTGATTAACTGACTGCAGCAGGACCCTGAAGCGAAGTGCCTCCCACAGCCGCATACACACACACAGCTTAACTGTTTGTGTGAGCATATTCGATTGTGTATTACCATTCCATTGTGTATGAATGTAGCTTAATCATGCTTTGTCTATATCTAACAAACCTGTGTGTGCATGGTGTCCTGCGATGGACTGGCATACCATTCAGGCCGTGACCAATGTTCCTGTGATAGACTGTGCGTGATTAATGTGCATGTAGAAGGGGACACTCCAAACAATGTAAGGTTTCCTGTTAAAGTGTTATGTATTAGTAGCAAATCTTCTATCACATTTGGCTAGATAGTATAACTGTGTATATGTAGTGGGGTCCACTAGTGAAGATGCTTCTATTTTGCATTCATTTCTTTATTTAATATAAAATTTTTCATAACAGAAACTTGAGTGAAAAGTGGAATTACATGAATACATGAAATACATGAATTTCAGAATTTCTAATTTGGTATGTCCGCTACTGCTTTAATGCATCATCCATGTTAGATCACATCCAGTGGAGTGTCATCTGAACACACATCAATCAATCAATCTATCTATCTATCTATCTATCTATCTATCTATTTTTACAAATGAGTTAATATGTTCAATATCAAAATTGGTTAAAAATTAAATAGTGACCTAGAAATAGTACAAAATCTTGAATATAGAATATTCAAGATATTTCCTTTCTTTGTTTCAAAATTTTCTGAATTCTAAAACTTTTTGTTTATTTCCAGTCTTAAACAATGAAAAAAAAGATTTGCAGAGTTTTGAAACCCACTATAACTTTAGTTACTGATTAAAGCTTATGAGTTGCATTTGTAGGTCATTCAGTAACACACTAGCATATGAGAGACAGAAGCTTGCTCTGCCATGCCTGTCCATCAGAAAGTCCTCTTTCCCTAATCTAATCCCACATAATCCCCCATTAATACTTTTGTCCCTACTCTCACATCCAACAAGACACTGCCTTTCACTTGAATTAAACTTTTAGTGTTTTTCACCAAATTAGTTTTCAGTACATTGCTGGAATGATGTTGGACATCCCTGACTCTCATTTTCATTATGAGGTCTGGATTTCGTTATTTACTTTAGTAGCATTTTTCCAAGCAGATATGATAGAAGTAAACTGGGCAAGTGCTCACATATTAGCAATCACAGTTGTAAAAAAAATTGTGGAAAAAAATAATGTTGGTCATATGTACTTTCCATATTGATGCAGATTTTTGGTGATAAAGACAGTCGTCCACAGCTAGCACTGAAGAAGCTAGGGCTTAGCATCCCTGTGCAATGCTTTTATAAAGAAAATTCTGCTGCTTCCTGGAGAGCCAGGTTATAACTGTACTGACAAAGTGCCATGTTGTTGCTGGCTAGAGTTCTGTAAATGTTTCATGATGTTTCTTATCTAAGACAAAAAAGGAAATCCCAAGAAAACACAGCCTACCAATAACTATCATGGCCTGGGTGTTCTTGTATTACTTTTTCCCACTGACCTGAATAGAGAAGACCACAAGTCATCATGTTTTTTTTTAAAGTATTAACATATTAAGGAGATATTAAGATAAAAATGTTAATTTTTTCTAAACTAAAACACAACTTAAGACACAATTAGACAGTTTCCTGAATTCAATCAGATATCTTTCTTTTCCAAATATCCGAACAGAATACAAGCCAAGCATACAGCTGAGCTGTTGAGTGTTGAATGTATTTTCTCAATGCCCTGATAACTTTGAATTGACTTTGTAGCTTGTTTCAATCTTCTGCAACTTGAGGAATTAGTGAAATTACTATTGGGAGTGTTGTTTTGGCCCGAGGTACGTCTTGGACTCTAGTTTGTGTATTCCTGTCCTTTTACTGGTAGGATTTTTCCAGGAAGCATTTTGCTTACTGCATTTAGCAATTTCATTAGATCAGTGCTTCAGACTGAGGGATGACCATATGAAGGACATTCACTATTTAGTCTGTGGTGCTTTTTGGTGACTCAGGTCATTACATTTTCTTGTTGTCAGGTATTAGCAAGTCAAGAGAACATGATTCATGGAGTAATCTTTAGACATTTCGCCAGTCATCTGAGGGGCTTCATTCATTTTACTTAGTGGTGGGAAATTCCTTGGTATTGAAACTCTTGAGTATGACTCATACATATGATATTACAAAAATCCTTAAGGTAAGGGTTCTCAATATTTTTTGGCCAGTGTCCAAATTTAAAGGGCTCAAAATTCTCAGTTGTTAAGTTACAAAATTCTTAGATGTTACATCCAACCAACATAGCTTCTTTGCTTAGATTCACACAACGTCACTGAACCCGCCTATCTATTAATAGCTGCTAATAAATGGTTGAGTTTTTTGTTTAGTTAGGTTCATGTATTGCTTTGACATAATATTTTTATGAGCATAAAGTCCATTTTAGACCAAAAGCAACTCTCCCCACTTGCATTGCTTTCTATGCTTTCTTTTCCCAAGATTTTTTTTTACTTCTATGCTCTGTGGCATTTAGAACTTAGAGAACTTAGAGAACATAGAGAGTTTTAACCCGGCACCAGAGCATACACTTCTGCTGTAGGCTACAGACTGAAATATCATCCATGTGCTGTTTTGATTATCGATACATAATATAGCATGAATATCGTATTTCATAGCATTTTAGCTAGAATCAACCATACTTCACAAAAATGTGAAGCACAAAATTGAATTTTAATAATAATCCTGTCAGTATTACTTATTATTAAATATTACATAATTCAAGTTTATATGCAGAGAACTACATTACACAAACTGCTCGTAAAATTCTCCTGCGACCCCGTCAGCATCTCAGGCAACCACACGTGGGATCTTGACCCCAAGGTTGATAGCCTGTGCCTTAGGGCAGACATCTTCAGACCTTTTCCCTGTGCGGCCCACTTCCCAGTTTTTTTGAGAACTTGTTAAAGGTTGCCAGGTCTGATACAGTCATTCAAATATATATATTTTTGTATTTTGTATATTTGTATTTTTGGCATAGAAGTGAGTCAAAATAAATTCCATGTCTGCCTTTCGGCCTTTTCTTTCACAGTTTAGTAGTCATTTCATGCTCCCAGCCTTCTGTGTGCTTGACCTTTTTTGGAGTTTTGTGGGCATCACTAAATGCAAGTGAGCTGTTTGGAATGCATTGTGTATTTTATGGGTGATCAACTGACACACACAAGTACAAAGAAAGTCAGTGTTTCTGAAACTTTTGTAAATCCGGCGGAAGATTTTACTTCGGTTTGACTTATGCAAACATTTACACACAACTTTACTTAATGACTGATAAATGTGGCCCAATGCATTAAAATTGTTATATCAAGACCCAGATCAGTCACTGGGAAGAGTATTAGCCATTAGCTGGTTGCTTGGCATCAGCTCAGCCTGAGAATGGGTCAATGTTGTGAAGTGCTGATGTATACAGAAATGTGCTTTCTTTGTAATAAGCAGATGAATAGAGCCCCATTTCAGCTGGACATTCACATGCAAATGTCTACACAATCTAGTATGTGAGCTAAAGCATCTAATCAGCAGGCCAATCTAATCCTATAAGACCTAATCTTAAACCTAAAATTAGCTACCTGGACATATCACACACACATATATATATATATATATATATATATATATATATATATATATATATATATATATATTTGTTATACTATCATCACAATGTTTCTGTCCTCCTATTCAGGCCAAACTCAGTAATTTGAATGAGCATAAATATGAACAATAGAACACTTCATGAATACATAAAAGTGAGTGGAAATCTATCTATATGTACAAGTCTTCCTATTTTTATGACTTGTTCATGAGTCACATTTAAGAATGAAAAGCACATTAACCATCAACAATTATACATTTTTTCTTTTAAATAATATCTCACATTTTTATTCATTTATTATTAGCCTTAGATTATGTAGATTGTGCACCATATGAGTCCCAGTGAATGAGCTGTTACTATAGAAGAGATAACTTATTGGAGACCACATTAATATAAAGAGAGAGATTATTAATATAAATCTTTAAATTGCAGCCGGGAATACTGGCAGAGCTGCTGTCATAGGAAATTAATCAAAACTTTCTGACTAATCAGATTTGAGAATTCAAATGTGCTGTGATATAACAGAGAATAACACAGGGTTGGAAAACTCGGCTTATTAATTTTTAGGGTCCGAGCACTGATGGTGCTTGAACCCTGTTGTAATTGTTAGGTTTTTTTCCTTCTTCTTCTTCTTCTTCTTCTTCTTCTTCTTCTTTTTCTTCGTCTTCTGCCTTAAAAGGAATCATACAGACATGAAAACTTGGTCAACCGATAGTACTCCCTCATGAGATGTGAGATGGACCTGTGTTGACCTTTATGAACAATATGGCTGCCACATGTGAATAAATTCTAACGAAGCGGAGCCTAATTTACTCAAACAGCTGTAACTCATGATTGCTTGCATGGAAGTGCACGAAACTTGAAAGCGAAGCTTGAAAGTTTGGGGCATGTTCATAGATAGGTGGAGAGCTGAAGTCAGAATGTTTATCAGGAACCATAAGTCTGTTTGAGCTTAAATTTGGTATACTGCATCTATGTGCTAATCTGTACGTTGATTTTTTTAGGATGACCTAATTGCTTGAAAACTGTGGCCACCATTGGCCAATCAGCTTCCAGCAGGCATGTGACAAGGTTAGCACTGACCTATCATCACGAAACTTGAGTGGTAGGTTTGGGTAGGGACCCAGTATTATCTGATGCAGTCTCACTCAAATTGGCCACTTGGGGGGATATCTCTTGGAAAATAAGCTGTAAAGTGAAAATTCTTTTTTAGCTCTGCCCAATTAAATTTGTGATAATTTGCATAATATCAGAAACATACTTTTGCAATCTAGTCCTAGGACTTTTTGGCCTATCTTCACAATTGTGGTGTCAAACTCCTCCGCAGAGTGTGAACTTCAATAATTATCCAAAACTTTGACATTTGTAAACAATATGGCTATCAATCAGATCTAAGGAGGCGGAGCTGGTTTAAACAGTTGTAATTCATGATTGGTTGTAAAGATTTGAACCAAACTTAAAAACCATTTTCAGTACAAGGTTCTGAGGATGTCTGCAAAGGTTGGAGTGTGGTCAATGAAAGGGGTTCAAATGGCTGTTTCTCAGGAAGTAAAAATCTATTTGAGCTGAGATTTGGTGTGCTGCATTATTCTACTAATCTGTAACTGGATTTTTAATCATCACTTAATTACTTCAAAAACATGTCTGTCTTCAGCCAATCAAATTTCAGCAGGCATTTCACACAAATACCATTGATCTATCAGCACAAAACTTGATAAATACTATATGTTCATCTGTGGTTTCTTTATTGTTCTATGTATCTTGGCAAGAACTGGCAACTGGGGGAGCTACTTGCGAGGAGTGCTTGGACCCCATAGATTGAGACTTGCAGCTATATTTTAAGCATTAAATTTGAAGAATATTGATGTCAGATGTTTATTAACTTAATCATGTCTAAAGAAAACACATAACGAACATGGCAGCTGGATTAAAATATTGCTGCTAATGATTGATTTAGATTTCTTTCAAGGAGTGAAAAGAGCCACAGAGGGAAAGATTGCACCAGGATCTGTAGGGGCACTGGACAAAACAACCAGGCTGAACTTGAAGTGTTCTACCCTTTCGAACTGCCTTGCATAACCTACTTTACCTTGTAAAACTTAATCTCCATGCCTTGGTCAGGGTCTCTTTGTTCCTGAATATAATCGAAATGACCTTTTGATTATAGGCTTCTGTGAAGAGATCAAGTGGAATATAGCTGAAACAAGTTTTTTTTTCCCAAAATCAACCAACAAAGAGCCACAGGAACACCCTTTAAAATCCCTCAGTCGTGACAGTCTTGCTTAGGCCAGAGGTTGGAGTTTGGCTAGATGGATAGTGACTAGATAGATATCATCACTTTGCTCTGGTGCAGTGCTTTCAGCTGTGGGCGGCTACATGGGTACCTTTCTGAACGCAGGTTTCTGAGACCAGACAATCCAGATAAATACAGGTTCAGAGATTATAGCCCTTTTATGTTTCAGTTTCCTTATAGAAATCTCTTGTTCCTGGGTGAAAGTACAAGAAGACATAGTTTGCCAAGTTTGGAGTGGAAGAATTTGAGTGGTCTGTACAGAGTCCTTCAAAGCCTTCAGAGAAGAGTGGAGGTTATTTTAACAGAAAGGGGGACGAACTCTGGAATGGGGTGTTCAAAAAGTGCACACGAGTGTTATGGTCAGGTGTCCACAAACCTTTGGCCATATAGTGTATGTTTTGACACTATCCAAGACAGGTTATTTTTTACAGTAAAAACCAGCACATTTAATCCATGTATATTGAGAGATACTTACTGCCAAGCTGTCCTAATATTATCTGTAAATGCATGAGTTCACTCATCTGCAGTTGGTTTTGGATTAACTGTATATCACATACTAGTGAGTAAACAAAATGTGTATACTAGGAGCATCACTTCACTACAAGTTTGAATTTTACTTTGCATGACTGCCAGTATAGAACAGTTTTGCCAGCATGTCCGCCTGTCTAGATGGTATTTTCGCAACACCTTCTTTCATTAGTCTGTGGCTATTGCCGTGTACTCATGTGCTTTTCAGTGTGTCAAATAGGGTTGAGACATTAACCATGACGGAGCATGCTTACTGGCCAATATATTATAAATTCACAAAGCAAGTAATTTTCCTTTGCCAAGAGAGAGAGGTGTGCACCAGCTGTGCGTGGTAAACAAACAGCTAACTTGCATAGCAGATTAGCAGTGAACAGATCAGATAACTCATGATGCATTCTTGCAGTCAAATCTGAGCCTTTGCCAAACACAGGGTTTTTGCTTTGTATGCGGGAAAGAGTTTAATCCTACACCGTGCTTCTCTAGAAGCAGTGTTGGGGGAAAAAAGGAACTAAATTCCCAGAGAAACAGCCTATAAAAATATAAAACTAGTTAAATATTAGACAATATTTGACATTATGTTATAATTCTACTAATACAGTTCAATAATCCCTTTAAATGCTTTGTAAATAGTTTGTGTAACCATCACATAGCGTAGTTTAACAGAAACAGTTCCACTTTGTCCAATGCACAGCCACTGGACATTCTAGTTAAATATATATGGTGTGGCTTATTAGCTTTCCATTGGTCATTTAGATGTGACCTGGTCTGGGTAGACAGATGAGTATACCCACATTCCATATATACAAAAAGGTAAAATATGTGAAATGTGGAGCTATGTATCTTCCATCAGAAAGTGATGAAATGGTACCGCGTGCTGTGCCAAAACCAGAGGATCTTGTCCCTGAAAGCTCTTGATATCAATCTGATGTTGGTTCTTCTCTTGTGTTGTCTTTTACTATTACATAGTAAAATAAAGGCTTTTACAAGTTGTGTTCCAGTGCTACTAGGAACTAGAAAACTAGAAAAACACCAGATATTGCAATCAATACTAACAAGTGTGTTAAAAACGCTGATGCAAATCTAACAACTGTCCTAATTACTGACCCACAATTGCGATCTCAAGTGGAGGTGTCATTGTTGAGAAGCATCTGGTATCTGCTGGCTGTGTTCTCACACAGGGATTACTGCATCCCCAGTGGTTCAAATCAGGCTGTTGGGAAAATTGGTAACCAAGCGTGTACCCAGGAATGTATTGAGTGGATTTTTCTGTCCCTGGGCTATGGACATACTGTAAGTGTGCTTTGTGTAGTACTCAGACTTGGGTTTTTTTGCATTTCAGACAACTGAGTGTTTTGGACATTAGTCAAGTTGACTAGCTATTAAACTTTATTTCAGTAGTGACTGGAAGTTCACTGTGCCAGGCAGCAGAGATGGCTGCAGGTGCAGGTAAAAAAGCTTTAGTTTTACTGGCAAACAAATCCAAAACACTAAGGAAAAACGTAGTCAAAAATACAGGCAAAGCTTAGGTGATGAGGAAACAGACTAGGGTAGACAAAAAATCGAAAACTAGGAAACAAAATGAGGATCAAGAACCAGATGAGCAAACATGATAGCAAGGCTTGGTATTTCAGGAGAAAACGCTACTCGATACGTCACATCTATTGTGTGTTTAGAGTGTGTGTTTATGTATTTATAATTTATATATATATATATATAATGTGTGTGTGTGTGTGTGTGTGTGTGTGCATGTATACACAGTACACACACACTCACCATGCACTCACCATGTTAACAGGAACACCTGTACACCTGCTCATTTATGCAGTTATCCAATCAGCCAATAAAGTGTCAGCAGCACAACACATATATGACTTTAACAGTGGCATGGTTGTTGGTACCAGAAGGGCTGGTTTGAACTTCTGATCTCCTGTTACCTTCACGCACAACAGTCTCTAGTGTTTACACTGACTGGTGAGAAAAACAAAAAACATCCTGTGAGCAGAGGTTCTGCAACTGTAACACCTTGATGATGAGAGAGATCAGAGGAGAATGACCAGACTGGTCTGAGCTGACAGGAAGTATATAGTAACTCAGATAAACACTCTACAACCATGGTGAGAAGAAAAGCATCTCAGAACACACAACACATCAAACCTTGAGGTGGATGAGCTACAACAACAGAAGACCACATCAAGTTCCACTCCTGTCAGCCACGAACAAGAATCTGGGTACGAACTCACCGAAACTGGACAGTTGAAGACTGGAAAAAGACCAGATGATTTATTTTCTAATCTTCAACTGTCCAGTTTGGCTGAGCCTGTGCCCATGATAGCCTCAGATTCCTGTTCTTGGCTGACAGGAGGGGAACCCGATGTGGTCTTCTGCTGTTGTAGCCCATCCACCTCAAGGGTCAATGTTTTGTGCATGTGGAAAAGCTTTTCTTCACGTATGTGTGTGTGTGTGTGTGTGTGTTTGTGTAACTGAGTCCAGGTGTGCATGATCATGTGAACATGAGAGAGTTGGTGTGTGTTGGGTGTTGTAGTCCATGGCAGCCATGTCTGTAGGCCACAACGCCATCTGGGAGCTGTGCTGAATCCTGCACTGACATGACACACTGATGAATTCAAATCTCAGGACTGACCGAGAGGAACTGTTGCACCCTTAAACAAGATCCTAAACAGTTATACAGAGCATGTAGCTTATACTGTGTCAGAAGTATATTTAAATTGTATGTATTAATTTCATTGTAATTTCCTCTAATTGGCTTAAACCTGCATGTTATTAAATGTTAGACATATTGGAAGAAATAAATATCCTCTCTTTGGTCCTCAATTGTAGTTATATATACATGTATTCATTTTTATTAAAATGGATTGCAATTATAATTTTCAGTTCAGCTCCCAAAAAAGCAAGGTTTCTGCTACACTTATTTCTAAATCAAATGCAGATACCCTTATTTCATTTAACTAATTATAGATGGGTGTCCATACTTACTCTGGATGTGACCACTATTTATGTGGCTTTTGCCTCTGAGCAGAAGATCTATTGGAGCAATTTATCTTTATTACTAACAATATGAAGTCATTGTGGTGCTAGTGCAGTTATGTGCTCTGCCTGATGTAGTGGAATTTTTATTTTTTATTTTTAACTAAATAGTTGGGTAGGCGGTAGGCAGACAAAACACAGTGTGAAGTTAATAAAAGGATTAAATGGTGTGTGTGTGTGTGTGTGTGTACGTATGTGTGTGCACATACACTTCTACAGAGACTTAACATGACAGAGAGGGTGAGATTCTCTAATGAGCATTAATCAGGCTGCCATCTAGTGTTGTACAGATTTAGTACAGTTTTAATGACAGAATCAATCACCGAAGAAAAGAGAACAAAACAAAAAGAAAACAAATTTCCCACAAACCAAAACAAGCAAGCAAAAAACAAAACAAAAACAGAGCAAAACAAAACAAAACAAAACAAAAAAAAAAAAAAAGAAAGAAAAGAAAAGAAAAGAAAAAAGAATATCCCAAAACAACCAAACCACACCAAAACAAAAGAAAGGCAAAAAAGCAAACAAACCAAAAATTTATGTAGGTAATAAGGTTATAATAAGGTTGAAATCCATTTTTTCCCCTTCACTGTGATAAGTATATGTATATGCAGAGTTTCTGACTTCAGCCATGTGAACCTTGGGCCCTTTTTTTTAAATGATAGGCCAAACATTTAATAGGACAGAAGTGCCTGTGCCTTCAGCCCTGTCATGTTCTATACAATAGAAAAAAAAACATGTATACAATAACACACAAGTGAGTTTAGGAGTTATATTTTATGGATGTGTCATTCTAGATACGTATATATGTCAGCACTAAAGGTGTGGAAGTGCTATGAATGGCTCTCTGGATGACCACAGCTGTGTGTCGAGTGAAGTTTGAATACTGTTTTTGTGCCTTGTTTCCTGTGTTGCTGGAGGGTGAAGGTTCACTGGACTCTGGCTGAGAGGAGCAGTGCACTGTGCCATCCTGTCCATCACACAGCTCCTGTGAATCGCATTAATCAGAAGGACAAAAGCACAGCGGCTCAGTAGTTAGCATGTTGGGGGTTCAAATTCTGCCTCCGCCCTGCGTGCATGGAGCTTGCATGCTAGCCCTGTGCTTCGGGGATTTCCTCCTGGTTTCCTCCCCAGTCCAAAGACATGTGTTATAGGCTGATTGACATTTCCAAATTGTCTGTAGTGTGTGAATGTGTGTGCAGTTGTGCCCTGCAATGAGTTGGCACCCCATCCAGGGTGTCCCCTGCCTTGTGCCCCAAGTTTCGTGGGATACTCCTGGGTTTCCTCCAGGTTCCCCCGCGACCCTGTGTAGGATAAGTGGTACAGAAGATGGATGGATGGACAATATGTACCTAAACTCAAACACTGTCACCTCATGGACCAAAATTTTAAACACCAACTACAGCATAACTGCATAATATGACTATAGCAACCTATTTTCAAGCAGAACATAACAAACCGGAGAATGTCATGTGAATAGATTGGGATTCAACAAATGATATTATTTTAATTATTTTAGGATTACTCAGTAGCAGACTTGTTGCAGGGTGTTCAGCAACAATGATAAATACTTCATGTCTGGAAAATGAAACATATGAGACATATAATAAAATGCATGCACAATTTAAACATAACCTAACTTTGAATAGAAAAGGTAGAAACTATACTGCAAATGCTAAAAACACATTTTATTGCTAAACAATTGGAGCACAAATGGTGGATCGTAGGATAATTTTTTTTTCTCTTCATAAAGGCTTCAGCCAAAAAAAAAAAAAAAATTCAACATTAGGAACTGTGAATGTAGCAAATCAAATGTTATGTATAGTGCAGTGAGTGAGGGCAAGACACAAATGTGAGAACCTGGCACAAGAAAAAAAGAAACAAAAAAAGACTTACACAAAAAGAGGAAAACAAATCTCTGAACTTAATGGTACAAAAACACACAAAAAGACTTTGCAAAGAAATACAAAAAACAAATCTCTGAACTTAATGTTACAAAAACACACAAAAAGACTTTGCAAAGAAATACAAAAAACAAATCTCTGAACTTAATGTTACAAAAACACACAAAAAGACTTTGCAAAGAAATACAAAAAACAAATCTCTGAACTTAATGATACAAAAACACACAAAAAGACTTTGCAAAGAAATACAAAAAACAAATCTCTGAACTTAATGATACAAAAACACACAAAAAGACTTTGCAAAGAAATACTGAAACAGCAGAGTATAAATAGACAAACTAATTAATGGCTAAACACAGAACAGGTGCACACATTAGGGAAGCGAACCAATGACAGGAGTGGAGACAGGACAAAAACCAAAATAAAGGCACATTTTATGAGCACATGGAGAATGAATGACAAGCGTAAGTAATACTGACCGTGTTTGGAAGCACGCAGTGCATTTTATGTTTTATTTTATAGCATTTTTCTGCTGCAGTTTATACTTATAAACAGCTCTGACTGTCGTTTTTCCTGACCCTGAAATGAAATTGCATCAGATTGCAATGATTTATGGGCAAGTCTTTTTCATAAAAAGTCTACATTCATATAGACTTACTTACTTGCCCCACCAAGGGCTCATCTAGCAAAATTCCCTTAAGCTAGTACATTAATGGAATGGCCATTAAGGGTGGCATCATGGATTCCCCTGAGAGGAAAGGGAGCGGCTGAGTTGATGAGGGCAATGTGGCAAGTGACTTTGAATCTCTCATCTGATGATCATTGAACAAACTTTGCTTCAGCTAATAATATAGTGAAGCACATTTAGGATGGCACTGGTGATTCCCCAAAGGGAAAATGGCAGTGGTGATTTTGGGCCAAAGTGACAACCTGCACCTAAACAGACAAAATAGAGCATAAATGCAGTGTATTGACTTTGACGTTTTATATGTGTGTGTGTGTGTTTTTAATCTAGTTCCAGTTAAATTTAGTTCAGTCATTATTACCATGGTAGCCACATGCAGCAGGCAGTAGTAATGAAAAGAGAAAATTGTACAAAAGGCTAGACATTTGAAAGGCATACAACCCTTGGTGAACACCTGATGAAAGCAGAAAAAAATTGGGGTCTTTCCCCAGAGAATGAGCACGGTTGGCCTTGTGCCGTCATAGCCACTGCTGCTGCTGGATTCTGTAACGAATGCTAATGTGATGATCTATTTTCCATAATTAAAATGCAATCATTTCTCAAACCGTGCTGTTAATTTTGGCCTTCCTCTTTGTTTCTGTGAATGGCCACCCTACCCAGTGATGGCTAGTTGGGAGATTAGATGGGAGGCTAAAATCTAATATCTGCCAATTGCTCGACAGTGAAACTATTAGAGGGGAGCATAATAAGAACGATGTGTGGTAAACTATTACACACCCTTAAAGGTTTCAGTAAGTCAGTAATGCCTGACTGGGTTCATGCCGTGTTTCCTGTGCATTGCAGCTGTTTTAATGGTTCCTCAGTTGAACATTATGAGTGGCATTATAACACTGTCACTCTGAAGTCTTTATTCCTGGTTTCACGTACTGTATATTTAGAGTAGATCCCTCATAAAAAAGCACTTTTAATGCTGTTTTGAATTATTAACAGCAGCTAGATTCCTGTCAGCACCCCTTGAAGTGCTTTTCTTGGAAATTACAGCAGCACTTCCAAACAAACATTAAATATTAAACCAAAGCCTTTGTGGGTGGATTACTAATCACATGATGTCATCAAAGCAACTAAATGAACGAGATAAAGACAGTGCCTCCCTGTCGGCTAACTCTGATGGTTCTATGGTCGAAAAAGGCATTAAGTAGGATTACTAAACAGAAGACTTGCTGTTTGATTTAATCTTATTTAAACCCAAACCACTTGGGTCTTCTCTCCTGAAGAAGTGATGTTGATAGCAGCATTCATGGTGATGAAACAGCAACTGACTTTTGTCCTGATTAGCGTTGCTTTATATATTCTATATTCATATTCAAATTATTATTTTATCCAAATGTTTATATCAGTCATTTCCAAAAGTACACTCCTGGGCAAAAAAATGGGCCAAGCCCAAAATGGCAAAATATTAAGCTTTTAATGGTCTTAAAAACAAATCATTGGTCAGGAAATTAGCAAGAATTAAACACATAGATAAAGGAAGTTGATATGGGATAGCTTTTCCCTTTGATTATTTTAAATGTTTAAGCCTTGTGACACTTGAGAGGCTGCATCAGGTGTGGCAGATAACCAAATAATGACTAATATTTCAAGAAAAAAAAAAAATCCCAGAAGATATTTTTTTTTCGAAAATTTTGTACACCCAGACATGTGTTAGATTGAATTTTACATCAAACATTTTAATCATTATCATGATTTTACCTTTGTGTACAAAAAGACTATAAGTGAATTTCCCTGTTTCTAGCTTTTCCCCAAACAGTTCACTGCAGCAAAACTAAATGAGAAAATTGATGCACAGGAGCTCTCAGGAGTGCTTTTGTTTAATTTTTGATAATTTTCTGACCAATTATTTGTTGTTAACACCATTAAAAGCTTGTTATTTGCCATTTTTGGCTTGGCCCCCTTTTTTTTGCCCAGGAGTATACTGTACCTACTCATTTGGGTTTTTTGATCCATTTATGTGGAGCATCTGTGAATGAGTACAAGTGTCTGTGAATGAGGTGTTGAGACATACATGTACACACATACACACATATTAGGATAATGCTCCAGAGCTCCTGGAAGATGTCAGGTTTCAGGCATTTCTTAATAGTTTTGAGAGTGAATGAATCTGGGAAAAACCATTCCAGCAGTCCAGCGTAATTCCAGTGTTGTTGATCTACAAGAAGGAAGAGTCTCTAGGTCAGGGGTTGTCAAGTGATGAACCATAGTCCAGATGCGGACCCAGCCAAGCATTTCAGTGGACCAACACTTGAAAAAAATACTGTAGGAAAGCTGATAAACTTGTGGAAAAAACCAGACAGTTTTCTAAACATGAACCAGAGCAGATACTCTGTTGCAGCTTATCACATGCATTTAAATAGTAAATTATAAACTCACCAAACCAGAGAATGGCTACATGCTGCATTAGGTCAGAAAGTGGAGACTTTCATTGGTTTTTTATTTTTTATTTTATTTATTTATGTACCCTTTATGGATTAGGCGATCGGACAGGGAATTGTGCGTTTATTATTCCTGCTTTAAGTTCAAAACATCTGTTCAGCGACTGTGGCGCTAGTCAAAAGTGGTAACCAAATCATAACTGATTCAGATTAATGTGTCTTATTTATAACCATGAACTAATCATTAATGGTTAAGGATTAAAAGTCAGCATTTAGTCATGCTGGTAGCTAATCCGGACCTGTGTATTTGAAGGCTGGACACATAGGCGCCAGTGATAAAGCTGATCGGATACTAATGTTTTCATGCCAACTATAAGTATAATGAAGTTAAAATTAGGGTTTCAGGATTGAGAGAGTGCCAATGATTAGCATTCTCTCACTTATCATTTTAAATTGTCCTCATAATGTACACATTTCATAATGAAAACTACATACAGCTGAGGAAGAGGAAGATAACTAAAACACTACATACAGTAAATCACTGAATTTGTTTCTAATCCTTTTCTTTTTCTGTCTCTTTTTTCTGCCTCAGTGATCTGCAGCTTCCGTGGCTCTCTGGCTCATGGCCTGATTCTAGAGATTGGAGAAACTGTTCAGATCCTGGAGAAGTGTGAAGGTAAGTTAGTTTCTAACCACCAGGAAGAAAAACATTTTGTACAGTGTACTTTTCAGGACTTTAGCCTAGTTTTTGAGGAGATTTCACATTAATGAGCTATTTTCTTAGATCTTCAGTTATGTGCAGACCAGAATTAGGCAAACTTTCTGAATCCAGGGCCACATAAAAATTTAAAACAGTGCGCTATTAAAGTGCACTATTAAAGCGGCTTGTCAACTTTGCAACAAATTTTTACCATTTTCGTTTAGATTCCTGCTGGCTTCTGCAGTGTTTGAAAGAGAAAATGTACATTATGCTAATAAGGTTTGGAAACCTCTCGCATGAAACATCGTTAAAAGAGCTAATATATATATATATAAAAGGAGAATATATTATTTGAACCCTGCAACTTTCATAACAAATTAAACATTGGTTCCAAAAAAAAAAAAAAAAATCACTGGTGAACACTCATTCACTGTATTCAATGTAAAATTAAAGCAGATTGCAGCTAAACAGAATTACAGAAAGATGTTAGAACAGATCTAGTTTCGTATTGATTTTCCTAGAGCAGTGGTTCACAACCAACACATTTTGTTGATGAGGGCAAACCAGACAAATATACAGGGCATGAGTGTAGCAGATCCATGGTTTTAAACCAATAATTTCAATTAAACAGTGATTTTTTTTGTTGTTGTTGTTTATACCGCAGCACTTTTTAATTCTCTAATTAAATGTGTTCTATAACAGCATGACTTGGACAGTAGTTCTGGCTGCAAGACAAGTTACAGTTATATAGACATAATACAGTTACGCAAGACAAGTTACACATTATATTAATGTGCTTGTTCTATAGTAACAACTTACACTATATGGCCAAAAGTTTGCGGACACCTGACTATAACATTCATACAGCATGTGCTTGTTGAACATCCCATTCCAGATTTAGTCCCAATTTGCTGTTATCCTCCACTCCTCTGGGGAGGCTTTCCACTACATTTGGCGCATGGCTGTGGGGATTTGCCCATTGAGCCACAAGAGCATTAGTGAGGTCAGGTACTGATGTTGGGCGAGGAGGCCTGGGGGGCAGTCACCATTCCAGTTCATCCCAAAGGTGTTCAGTGGGGTTGAGGTCAGGGCTCTGTACAGGCCACTCGAGTTCTACCTCTCCAACCTTGGCAAAACATGTCTTCCTGTGATAATGACAATGTGCACAGGGGCATTGTCATGTTGGAACAGGTTTGTGCCCATTAGTTCCAGTGAAGGGAAATTGTAATGTTATAGTCTAAAGACATTCTATACAGTTGTGTGCTTCTAAATTTGTGGCACCAGTTTGGGGAAGAACCACATATGGGTGTGATGGTCAGGTGTCCGCAAACTTTTGGCTATATAGTGTACAAAGGGACTTGTATGGTGGACGCTCCACATAAACAGATTAAAAACCAAACAAACAAGCAAACAAATTTGTAATTGATATGGTGGAATTTTTTTGTAATTAGACGTTTATTTAGCATTTTTGGAAGAAGTCTCAACACTTTGTAACAGTCAGTAGTAAAGCTGTAACTTTAAGTATTCAGGATGGATGGATGACAAACAAAAGAGAGGCTGGCGAGGGAAGTCATTACAGGAACAAACTTGTTTTGTGGATGTCCTACAGCGTTAAACATAATAAAATGAATGGATAAAATGAATGATGTGTCATTCTTTAAAAAAAAAAAAAAAATGTTGTTAGCATTGACAAATTGCTGTGATATTAGAGCAGTAAAACATGTTGGGATGTGCTATTATTATACTTTATAATTATCACCCCATCACACCACCCTGTGATTGATGATGATTTTCCAAGAACAGCACTCCTTTTAAGCTTTTATTCCTTATTTAATGTATTTAAGCTGGTCATTTAGTAGTGCAGTGGTAGATGGCACACACCTAATTTCATGAATTACTACCATGGCAGAGATTGATTCTGTCAGTTAAGGTTCTGAATTATGTCCAGAAGTTTGAGGAAGACACTTAAAAGTCAACTGTTCAGTGTTGTGTTTAGATTCTGATTTGAGCCTTAATTGTAAATTGCTTTGGATTAACAAAATCCAAATCTACAGAATCTTCTTAACTTTGGAGGGTGGACGGGGTTGATTGCTTTTTTTTTTAGTGTCACAGAAGATAGTACAAATATAAATGCTATACTACTCTAGGTTTTATGCCCCTCTGGGTTTTTTGAAAGAGACACGGGTCGGTGGCCGTATGTTGGTGCTTAAAGGTCAGTCATAAAGAACGCTCGTTCTGTTCCGCTGTCATTGTTCATGGCTTCAGTCTGACATTTGAGGGCCTCCAGGCCCAGGATGAGCGATGGCACTGGAACTTGCAGTTTGCTGCCCTGGATGTCTTTCAGTGATGTGTTGCCTCGTAATTGGGAGAGAAATATGTTGCAGTCTGTGCACTTCTTATGGGCTTCAGACGATTTTTTCCCCCTTTCACTTGTGTGAATAAAATACAATGGTATCATATTTGTGGTTGGCAGTGGAACAGTGTGTAATACATACATACACTATATGGCCAAAATTTTGTGGACACCTGAACATAACACTCATATGTGCTTTCTGAACATCCCATTCCAGATTTAATTCTCACTTTGTTGCTATAACAGCCTCCACTCTTCTGGAAAAACTTTCCACTAGGTTTTGAAGCATGGCTGTGGGGATTTCTGCTCATTCAGCCACAAGAGCATTAGTGAGGTCAGGCACTGATGTGGGGCGAGGAGATAGAGTCAGCTTTACAATTCATCCCAAAGGTGTTCAGAGGGATTGAGGTCTGGGCTCTTTGCAGGACACTTGAGTTCTTCCACTCCAACCATAGCAAACCATGTCTTCATGGACCTTGCTTTGTGCACAGGGGTATTATTATGCAGGAATATGTTTGGGCCTCTTAGTTCCACTGAAGAGAAATTGTAATGCTAAAGCACACAAAGACATCCTATACAATTCTGTGCTTCTAACTTTGTAGCACCAGTTTGGAGAAGAGCCATGTTTGGGTGTGTTGGTCAAGTGTACACAAACTTTTGGCTGTATAGTGTAGCAGTTTGCGTGTTGAGGTTCTTTAAACGCAACCTTAGGACACAGTGGTATGGGTTACTCCATAGCTGCCTGGTGGTTAAGTAGGCTCAGTAGTCTAGAGAAAGAAAAAAAAACTAATTGCTATTTGCTTTCTCAAACCAAAAGTTTATAATATGTTTTTATTCAATGTGTTACCTCAGATACTTTTTTTTAAATAAAAGGATAATTACTATGGCCATGTAGTCCTCTATGTAGGAATTTATATACTCATTTGTGTCTGTATTAATGCACTTATCTAGCTAACTGGCTCACTGTACTGTGTTGCATCATGTTAGCTACCATTTTTCGGCCTAGTCCATTAGGTTTCCAGGCAACCAAAACACTGGACTGGGCAAAAACGATTTTACTTGCCTAGTGGCCTAGCTAATGATCTGTCACCCCTGCTTAATCCTCACCTGCTGAGCTCCCGTAATATAGTTTAATGGAAATGTAAATTATCACCTGCCATGATGGTGATAGTAATGATATAGTTTTACATTCATATTACAGTTCACATTCATGTCATCTTTTCATAATACAGTTTGACATTCTTGATACAGAAATGCTTTTATGTCAAATTTGTAAAATATGTTCATTCATATACTTCACTTTCTTATTAACTTTTAGGACAGAATCAGACACATTGAAAACTTTTAAAAAACACATTTTCATGATATAAATATTAGGATCTATATAATAAGATATAAATTAATTCGAATTATTGCACTCTATAGTTAATAGTTATTTGTTATATTACATGACTATTTTTTAACATAATTTAACTGTCAGTATTATAGATTTATTTATTGCAGCCATACTTTTTATCCAATAGCTTGTTTATGTACACCTTGTTTTGCTCTTTTGTACTGTACTTTATTGAATTATATTTTTGCCACATTTTTAAAATTGTGTTCTTGGAATTGTATGTGTTCAGGTGTTTTTGTTAGCCCTGCTATTGCTGTTTATAGTCTGTTATCCAAATAGGCTGAAAAAGGAATTGCAAAAGAATTGCAGTTCTCTCACTGCATAAAGTTAATAAAATTAGGTTGATCTTGATTAAGGAGTGAAAATGTTTTAGAAATACAAATCTAGGTGAAATAAAATAATATGCATTGATAAGATAATATATATATAAATATATTTTATATATTTTATATATTTATATAAAAGTAGTATATTTACATTATACTTCAAGTAGCATCCCTGGAGGACTAATGGTTAGGCCACAGCACTCTCACTGCTGTGACCTGGGTTCGATTCCCGGCCAGGGAACCGACCCCAGCCATTGGGGTTGCGCGCAGCAGTGCGAGCTCAGTGCCGCTCTCAAGCCCGGATAAAACTGGGAAGGGTTGCATCAGGAAGGGCATCCGGTATAAAAACTGTGCCAAATCAAATACACAGGCCAATGATCTGCTGTGGCGACCCCTAATGGGAGCAGCCGATAGAGGAACAACAACATACTTCAAGTACAGTTGAGTGCAAAAGTTTGCATACCCTTAGGACAAAACGGAGAAAAAAAACCAGACAAGAAATTGAAGTTAACCAAAAAGACATGAGTAATTAGTATATGAAGTCTGAAGGCAAGCAAAGCAGCAAACATGTAGAGCAATGCAGTAAACGTAGAAAACACATACATGTTTTCTAGCACTACTATAAAACTGTGGATTGAATTAGATTTGGGACTCATGAAACAGTGACACCAGGATCGACCATACAGTCAGATGTTTCATTACTGTGAATGTAAGTTGGTTAGGGCTGGATGAATAAAAAGTGCCTGCAGTTCGACGGATAAGCTCTGGGTCAGTAGGTGAGATAAGCACATGGTATGGAACAATCAGGGCTCTGATTGCAGGGGTAAGCAGTTCACTGTGCAGATCGATCATTTCCCTGCTGCTCTATGCTTCTGGAGTAATGGATGCTTGGGAAATCGAAGCATTTGAAACCTTTCAGACTGATCTGGCATTCGTTTGTATGACAGGGGATGGCTGGATAACTGGACTACTCTGGGAGGAAATGTTTTTTTTTCCACAATCATCTCTGTGGGGAACAAAGATGGTCACTGTCTATTTATGGATTGGACTCTTATGGATCAGTCTGTGCAATTTCCTGCTGTAAAAATCATTCAGATATTTTAGCTTTTATAAAAGTTTTCACTGAGTTTCTGGTTTCTACTAAAAGGCTTGAAACTGAAGAGTCAAAGTGCTGAAAAGAGAGGTAAACAGGAAAAGCATGTGCCATCCCTCAGGTCCAGAAAGGGTGAGAGAATACAAATCCGCACTTTTGCTACTATTGTAACTGCAATTAACAGCTGAGACTTGACAGCACAAGTCCTTCTGCTGAAACCCTGTTGGGGAAAGACGACACATTTCATAAGGTGTCAGTCACACTTATCTCAGTTGTGTGGTTAGCCGGCGTTCACCACGGTTTTGTGATAGTTAACGTTGTTGCCACCAGCTAGTGTCCATCTACACAACAGCACTGGGTCTCTGAACCAGCAATAGAAGGTGTTAGCAACCATGTTTGCTAGCTAGCAAATGTTTTACTAGCCAAGAATAATCGAAATTTTAAAGGGGAAGTTTTTCAGCTTTGTCAAAATGCTAATTTACACTAACTGGTATTGGTCAAGCACAACACAGTTAGTATACTAGTATTAATGCTTATAATTTATTCTGAACCAAAAACTCAGCATGTAACATATTGTGCGGTTCTATGGGTAGCCATGTTCACCTCAGATTTGTGATAGTCATTCAGTGTTGTCTCCAGCTAATGTGCACATACACATCAGAGCTTATTAAGTTTCTAAACCAGAATGCGGTAGCAACCTCAGAAGAATTCTGCACAAAAATGTAATACTAGCAAAGAGTGAATGAACGTTGCTAACAAGGGAACAGCTTGTTAGCACTGTCAAAGTGCTAAGCACTAGCCAGTTTTATTTTACCACAATAAATTTAACATGCTAATACTAATAATTATTTTCTTATAATTTTATAAGCTTTTGCAGGAATAGTATGTGCTACGGACCTCAAAATAATACTACACATACCACACATTCTACTAGAAAAAAGTGAATGAAAGGGCAAAGCATTCTAATACTAATAAATATTTATTCTGAACCCTTTTTAAGCAAAATTTCTGTAACATATTTGCAACAAATAAAGCAGTTGACAGTATCTGTTTTGGCTAACTAGCCAAATCAATAAATGCATACATATGAAAAACAGAAATGGAATGTACTAGACAGAAGACTTTCATCATTTGTAGAAGAAAGCAGAACAGCTAACTAAAAAGTCTGTGTTCAATTGTCCAGAACTGATTAAAGACAGGGAAACAAGCATTTACACCTTTCGGCTTTATTCGGAGGATTTGGTGGATGATGGATTTTTTGGTGAATGTGCAGTAATACACAGTACATAGTGAAAAAAAACCCCATAACAGTACATTTTCAATGTAATCCTTTTACAAAGCGGTTGTCTAATGTCCACATGGCTGACCATTTCTGTTCTGCTCTCGGAGTGAAAAGTGACCAAAAAAGGAGAAAAAAAAACATACTTAATCATTTTCTAATTATCATTACCATTAACATGACTTGTGCAGTGTTCAATCTGACATTTCATTGTAGGCATATTTAATCTGTTTTTAGGTCAAAAAAATGAAGACGCTGTTTCGACCATTTTTGGCCAAAATATTTCAGTGGCATCTCTAATAAATATAGTTAACCAATGTTAACTATACACTTGTCTAATGTTAGCAGTTGAACATACACTGACAGATTTTATTTCATATTAATGAACTCCATTAACCTTGAATTCGTCTGCACGAATTCAGTCCAGAGCACGCTTCCAGGTGGTGTCTGTTAATATCGGAGAGTACGAAACCCCTGCGCAAATCATTCCAGAGTCACATATTGATTGGATCATTTCTCATTTTATTGGAAAAAGACAGCTCTTTTTGCATATTATGAGTGATAACACATACTAGCGTACTCTGGTGTTACACTGCAGAGCTCCAAAGTGAAAGGTGTAAAGGTTAGCAGGTCTGGTAATATAATATAATCGGAGTAAATCATTGGACATTGTGGCAGGTTGAGATCGTGTAAAGATGGTTAAATCGTTACATCGCACAAGCCTAGTTGATAGGCATACACTTAATTTTGGGATAATTTCCTACCCAGTCGCAAGCCATGCGCTAATAACGCTAACAAAGACGGACTGTAGATGATTAACACAGCAGGTGCAGTGTCTCCATTTGGGACAGATGGCCACAGGTGCATAGCATTCGGCCAGCCGCTCATGAATATTTTATGCTGTTGTTGTAGCCGATCATTAGCAAGTAGCCGCATTAAAATGTTAAGTCGTCAGCAGAGCGGGAGTAGATCTGTGTTACGTGTCGAAGTTATTATAGCACATCCGGAATGAGCCAAAACTCTGAGCAATTTTCTAGTGAATTTAACCTTTGTCTTCTCTCTCTCTTTCACACACACATTTTATTTTTTATACCATTGTCTTTTTCTGCATATTGTTCTGGATCTAGGCTTGTATTACTCATTATACACAGGGGGCCAAGCACTTCCTGATTTCAATTCATAAACAGAGTTCTCAAAATGATTAGTTGAGTCTGTTGAATAATGCATTTTTGAATAATAAATATAAACTGAGTGAAAGTTTGCATTATAATTTGATAAATGCAGAGACCGTAGTTTCATACTAAACAGGAAATCAGATTATGCAGGCGCTATTCTTTCTCTGAGCCCACAGCTCATGGCACATGATTATAAGAGACTCAGTGTCTGAGCGGTCGGATGGTTTCTTCCAGACAAAGACAGACCCAGCCACCGACCATAGATCGGAGTGGAGAAATCGATACATAAGATTGAACAGCACCATAAGCCTATGGCTGAATTAGATTTGGAATGAGTCCTTTGGCGTGCTCTATAGCCATGCTGTATTGGATGAGGCGTGTTTTATGGCTTCTTTTGCGAGGTTTGAGATGGAACATCATAGACCTGCGATTGAGAGGAAAATGAGATTGAATATGACATGCTTGCCACAGCAGCCTGTTTTATGTCTCTGTATTTCTTACTCTCCGAGTCTCTTGTTGTGAGCGTGTTAATGTCATGCACCACTTGCCTTTGAACCTTAATACACAGTGTAACATTACATACATCCTCACGTAATGCTTTAGGTACAGCAATGAAACTTTTCTGTGCTGCGTAATCAAATACATGAGGTACACTTTGAACTGGTAATAAAGACATGATGATTTGACAGTACTGATATTGTATTACAAAGAATGAAGAGCTTAGGCCATAAACAATATCTTGTTCTACTGCTGTGCTCACTTTTGCCATTTTTCCTGCGGATATCAGAAGTATTAGATGTAGTTGGTGGCTCAGTTTTCTTCACATCCATATCTTTTTTTTGTGGTTGCTCTAAGCCTGTATCATCTGTACAATCTAAGCAGTCATCTGCTCTCTCTGAGTGTATCAGCCACTGCTTTCGGTTGTATAGACAGTTCAAGACATTCTTCCCTGCTCATGGAAATGAATGTGTAATACTTGCTAATAAATGCTGTTCTGCATTTTTCCTTTGCTTATTCTGTCTGGGAGTCCAGCATTTGGAAGGCAGACTGTGGATTGGGAGTCCAGCTTTTGGAAGATAACTCGTGTTCATATGACATACAGCGGATATAAAGAGTCTACACAGGTTTTTGGCAGGTTTTCGTGTTGTAAAAATGAAACTAAGTTAAATCATATCAGATCTTTTTCCACCTTTAATGTAATACAGATGAAATGCAAAATTCAAATGAAAAACAAATAGAAATGTTTAAGGAAAAAGAAAAAATAACAATTACCTGGTTACAATAACCTGGTTGCTTAAGTGTACACACTCCTTAACTAATACTTTGTTAAAACACATTTTGCTTGCAGCGCAGCACTCTTTTGGGTAAGAGTTAGCACATGTTAATTTTGCAATTTTATTCCATTCTTCTTTGCAAAAATGTTCCAGATCTGTCAAATTTTGAGGGGATCTCTCTCTCGTTTTTTTTTAACACAGTTTTTTGATAGGATTTAGCTCTGGGCTCTGACTGGGCCATTCCAAAACGTTGATCTTTTTCTTCTGAATCCATTCTTTTGTTGACATGGAGTTGTGCTTTGGGACATTATCGTGTTGGAAGGTGAAATTTTTCTTCATCTTCAGCTGTCTAACAGAGGCCTGCAGGTTTTGTGCCACAATAGATAGGTATTTGGAGCTATCCATAATTCCCTATTTTTGGCTAAAGCCCCAGTCCCAACAGAAACAGTCCCATAGCATGATACTGCCACCATCATGCTTCACTGTGGGTATGGTATTCTTTGAGTGAGAAGCTGTCTTGTTTTTTTTGTACCAAACATATCTTTTAGAATTATGCCCAAAAAGTTCTACCTTGGTCTCATCAGACCATAACACATTTTGCCACAGGATTTGGTAAAATTTTAGGTGGGCTTGGATTTTTTTTTTCCCTGAGAAAGGGCTTCCATGTAGCTACCCTTCCCCATAGCCCAGACGTGTGAAGACCATGAGGCATTGTTGTTACATTCAGGGAGTGACCAGTACTTGGTATTACAACAACTCCTTTAATGTTGCTGTGGGACTCTTGGAAGCCTCCCTGATAAGGTTTCATCTTGTTCTTTTGTCATATTTGGAGTGACATCCTGCTCTTGGTAATGTCACTGGTGCCCCGTTTTCTGTACTTGCTGATGATAGTCTTCATGGTATTCTGTGATACATCGATTGTTTTGGAAATTCTTCGGTACCCATCTCCTGATCGATGCCTATTGACAGTGGGGTCCTGTACTAGCTTTATAAGTTTTTAGCGGACTATGGTCTCAGCAGTTGGATGAAACCAAGAAGAGAAAATCCTATGGAAACAGCTGGTCTTTATTTGGGGTTAATCAGAATCACTGCATTGATTACAGGTGTATGATAACTACTTTTGCTAACTACTTATGATGACTACAATTCTGAGCACAGTCACATGATCCATTATAAAAGGGTGTGCACACCTATACAACCAGGTTAATGTAAGTTTTCTCTTTTTCTTTTTTTCCTAAAAAGTTTCTATTTATTTTTTCACTTGAATTTTGTTGGTTGTTATATCACATTAAAGGTGGAAAAAGATCTGACAAGATTTATCTTGTTTTTTTTTTTTTTACATAACAAAAACCTTCCATTTTAACAGCGGTGCGGATACTTTTTATATCCACTGTAAGATGTACCATAAATAGAGTAAAACAAGATATGAATTCATAATTATTCATAATAATGCCAACTTGGTTATATGGCATGATGGCAGTTGATGCAATAAACTTAAGCAAGTTTAACTTAAACAGATACAAATTTTTACTTTCATTATTATGGCTTTTCCTTAAATTGTAGTAAAATCCCCAGACAGATATTGGCATGCAGATGTCAAACCCATGACAAGATATCCTGGGACCAAATCTTGAAGAAATTAGAAGAACTAGAGTTAGCATGTGAAAACAAGAAAGCATTTATTCATTTGTCTTCAGAAACTGTTTTATCCTGGTCAGGATCACAGTGGAACCCATAGTGGAGCCTGTCCCACTTTTTTTTTTTTTTTTATTTGCCTGCATTTATAAAAGATAGATATTTTCACTGCTAAAAGGTGAACATGATTTAATAAGAGTTTCTGAAGCTTCTTCTAGAACTACTGTTAATCAGAATGAATTTTACACAGTTTTGGTCCATTACGTGATATAAAATGGCTTTAAAATAGGAGTGAGAACAGGATTAATATTAAAATGATTGCAGATCTACCTCACCTTTTAATTAGATCCCATGAGTACCTAGACTCTTCTCTGTAAACGGAAGTAGGTACGAAGGAGCAAGAGGAAATAATGAGGATCAGAGTGGAATCCAGAACATATCCCGGGAACACAGGGCACGGGGAGAGAATGCTTCCCGGATGATAAGATAGTTCATCGCAGAACAAGAAACTAGAACATGAAACACGAAAACGTGTCAACCGTGGAACCGCATGGTTTGGAATTGCAGTATAGCATTCAAGATTTTTCAAAGCAAAGCTTCAGTGTGAGCAAACAAGAGACAGGAGGTTAATCCAATGATATCACTTTAAAGTGGTCTTCTGATGGACACAACGAGCACCTAAGACGTCCGTAGTCATGTGTATCTTGTACAGTCTGGTATAATCTTTATTCTTCATCTTTAGTAACTTCTTTATCCTGGTCAGGGTTGTGGTGGATCCAGAGCCTATCCTGGGAACACTGGGTGTGAAGCAGGAATTCACCCTGGATGTGACGCCAGTCTATTGCCGGGCACCATGCCACACACATTCACACACTTATTCACACTCAGGGCAATAGCCAGTCCACCTACTGTCATGGTTTTGAGAGGTGGGATAAAGTCAGAGATCCTGCAGGAAATCCAAAAGGACACAGAAGAACAGGCAAAACTCTATACAGACAGTAGCCTGAGCTCAGGATCGAACCCTGGAGCTGTAACGCAACCCGCCGCACCACCAAAGCCACACTTCTTGTATAATCTTATACATTTCAAATATCCATTTCATTATAGACTCCCTCAGAAAGTGGTTCCAATTTCTGCCAATTAAAATGGCAGTCCATTTGTCTGTTTTAATGGTCCAACGACACAGAATAGGTCAGCTGTTTGGCCATGTGAATGGTTCTATTGTTCTATGGATATATCGTCTTGCTGGATGTGTAGTGATGTTAACTACAGTTATGGAGATCAATAACTGGAGAGTCAGACTTGAATTGATCCAATTTACCCACTTATTTCCATATCTCAATCTTTACTAACTTTCAACATAGAATAAAAAAAAAAATCAATAACAAAAATGTAAAAAGTAAAAAACGTTTTTGTTCCAGACACCACTGAATGCCTTAGATTTTTTAAAAGCTAGTTTTTTTTGTTTATTTATTTTATGTATTTATTTTTTAACTAGTGTGTTTTTTCAGAAATGAGTTGAGAAATGATCGATGTTCAGAAACATTTTGTCTTCAGCGTTACATATTTCAGACATGAATGTTAAAAGTTTTGGATATTATAATATAATAATATAATCTTTTAATTATCTCAGGCATACTGTTTTAGCCGCATGGCCCATCTATTTACTTTTTAATATTTGGTATATAGACAGAATTAAAATTCATATATCATGCAATTTTTAGATATTGTTATCTAAAGAATCCGGATATGCATATAAATAACGTATGCATGCATGGGGTAATTTCCATAGCCAAGGTCTGGACAGAAGATTCTTCTCTAATACTCAGTGAAAAAACATGACATTACTTTATATGTATACGAGTCACCATAATGACATTCATGTATTTTGCCTTTCTTTGTGCTTAAAACATTAAAAAAATTTTTCTAAAACTTTTTTAATTTGCCTGCATTTATAAGTGATAGATGGTTTCAATGCTAAAGGCTGAACGTGATTTAATAAGAGTTTCTGAAGCTGCTTCTATAGCTACTGTGAATCAGAATGAATATTACACATTTTTAGTCCATTATGTGATATAAAATGGCTTTTGAACAGGATTAATATAAAAAATATTGCAGATCTACCTCACCTCTTAATTAGATCCCATGAGTACCTAGACTCTTCTCTGTAAGTGAAAGTATGAAGGAGCAAGAGGAAACAATCATTTGAGACTGAATCATTATCTACCTTAAATATACAGGCTAATACTCCATTAATAATGATAAGATTAATAGACTTGAGTATGTCTTAATGGAAATAATAATAATAATAATAATAATAATAATAATAATAATAATAATAATAATAATAGTTGTTGTTGGTGTTGCTGTTGTGGTATTTATTTATTTGTTGTTTGATTGGTTATATTATTGTTGTTGTTATTGTTGTTGTTGATGATGATGATGATGATGATGATGATGAAGAAGAAAGCTGTCCACCGCTCTTTTCCACGGTCAGCCCAAAATTGTATTAGGTAAAGATAAGCCTGGTGATTTAGCACCTCCAATGAGTATTAAGGTATTATGGCAGATGTAGGAAACTGTATGCCTTTTTATCTCCTCTTTTCCCTCTTCACACATTAACCACAACATCTGGCCCAGCTTGGTTGTTGGCACTGTGTGTAGATTCCTAAAACACATTTTGTCTTTTTGTTTCAGGATGGTTTCGAGGATTCTCCACCAGGAAACCTAATGTCAAGGTAAACAGAATGATCCTCCTACTCTCAGAATGAATTTGCTTCCTTGTGTAACTTGTGATTTTTCATGTGTTTTCACAAGTTAGCTTCAGATCTTCACGAATGCAAGTTGCTAAAAGTGCTGTGATAGGATGGCATAACATGAATTGTGTAATATGTAACTTTAGAACTGGAGTTCTTTAGTTTCATTCCCCCTATCAGGTTTGTCTGTAGAAATATATATTTACTTCAGTATATAGTTTTTTCTTATATATCCTATTCTTTAATACATTTGTGGTTAATTTATTTAACTGTTAATTTCTTTTCACATGTTAAAATGTGTGAGTGGATGTGAGCAACTGCCAAATCAGGTCCCTTGCAAGTAAATCTTTCTTAGCCAATTAGATACTTAGATATGATTTTAAAAGGTGTCATGATTCTTACAAAACATATCTGAAATGTGCCAAGGATTACTGTGCCCTTTAATTAGTTAAAAAACAAAAGTGAATTTTAAAAACTGCCTGGGGGCTCGAGGTCAGAAATGAGCTTACTATCCACAAACTAGTGTTTATGTATTTGTAGTATGACTTTGTAATACTGCTTCCCAGAATTTTAAAATATTTAAAGGCATATTTAAATACTGCCACTCTCTTGCTCATCTGAGACTGACAAACCCACTTAATCTCATTTGTATGACACATTTATTCACAGTCTCAGATGAAAAAGAAAGCTGTTAAACACTCTTTCCCAGTAACAGTCAGGATGTTTACTGAAAGGGAGCTGGCAGCTTGATTCTCATTCGCAGGATTTTTCCAAGTTGGTTCATTGTATCTAAAACCATTTAACACGTTTAACACAGACCATTTAACAATAATGAAATGCCAAAATGCCTGAAAATAATCTCAAATGGGCAAAGTGTACCCGTGGCCTGCAGAGTTATGGTTCTGTGGTAGTAACCAGAAGGTTGTGAGTTCAAAACCCAAGACTACAACAGAGCCACATTTGGACCCTCAAGGAAGGCTCTTAATATATTTTTTTTCTTCTTCTTTTCTTCTTCTTCCCAGTACTATGTCTGCATTGTAGTATAAAGAGCTTTATAACTGCCTGGCCTATGTCAAGATGGCTCCATAATGAGCTGTTGTGTTGTGTGTTGTACACTTAATGATAATGGGCCTCATTTATCAAGCTGGATACGGATGGATTTATACGTAAATTGTTTGGGCATTTACACAAGAAATTTGGTATTCATGAAAATCCTGTAAATTTGGAAAAACATATCATATCACATTCATGCCCATGAGAGTGTTTAAATCTACGCATAGGAAGTCTAACTAATGTAAAACCTTGACTTATCTGGAATATACTGTCGAGTTTAAATTGCTTATTTTTGTTATGTTTACAGCATTTAGCAGATGCCCTTACCCAGAGTGACTTTATAGAGCTTTGGAGTCTCTGTCAAAAACACATCCTCATGCTAGTTCACAAGGTCAGAGACTAAGAGTACCACTGAGAAGATTTTTGAAAGCCAGTCATTTATATTAGTGGCATTAAAGAATATAAAAAATAAAGAAAGTGAGTGAACACAAACCCATAAATTAAGACAAATAAAATTAATAATCATTCAATTATGAGAAAAGAAATGTAAAATCAGAGAATGGGCTGGTCTGTCATAAGCCATAAACAAATCAGCTGATGAAAGATTTAGTGCATGCTTATTATTATTAATATTATATATTATTAAATATTCGATTGACATAGAAGTGAGTCAGAATCACTTCCACCTCTTTCTTTCAGCCTTTTCCCTGATCGTTCATTTGTACTCCCAGCTGTCTGTGCACTTGAACTTTTATGGAGATTTGTGGGCGTCACTACATGCAAATGAGCTGTGTTGGGAATGCGCTTTGCACTTTGTGGGTGATCAACTTATACACGCGAGTACGAAGAAAATCAGCGTTTCTGAAACTTTTGTAAATCCGGCAGAAAGATTTAGTTCAGTTTGGCTTACACAAACATTTACACACAACTTTAGTAAAAGATTGATAAAGGAGGCCCAGTGTGTCTACCTTTGAAAATATTGCAAGAAATTGTGAAAATGGTTTCGAATTGATTTCGCGATGCTGTTTAGCCTTTTCTTATCATTAATAACACTAGCTTTTCAGGTCTGTCGTTGTATTGTCTTATAAGGGAAAGTGGGCATTGGCTAATAATACTAATAAATTTTCAAATTACAACAATCGCTTACCTTCTTATCAGGCTATCTTGATATTATAGCCGATATAATTCAAAATGTGATATAAATACATACCTGTTTATCAAGCAGGTTTCTGACAGATGTCTGAAAGTATTAAATCCTTGATTTCTAACATTGTTGTGCAGTTTGTAAAATGCATACTTTTTCAATTCAAATTGGGCTAAATGACATTTTGTAGAAAGTAAAAACTTTCCATAGTTTTATAATTTTGCAGCCATTATAACACTTTTGAGTGTTTGCAATGAAATTATAGTATTTACAAACTGACAGCTGGCATAGTATTAGCTAACTGACTAGCATTGTGTCAACAAATTCAGATTCAAGCCTAACATAGAATACATTTTGTAATTTCAAGTTCATTCTTTCATTCTTGGATCTAGAGCCAATCCCGGGAACACCGGGTATAAGGAGGGAAAACACCTTGTATATACACAATCATACCCTTATTAACACCTAAAGGCATTTTAGCATAGCCAGTCCAACTCCTGGCATGTTTTTGGAAGGAGGAAACTGGAGAACCCAGAGGAAACCCAGAGGAAACCCATATGGACACATGGAGAACATGCAAAACTTTACACAGACAGTAACCTGAGCTCAGGATTGTACCAGGGATCCTGGACCTGTGAGGTGGCAAAGATACCCACTGTGTCAGCATGGCAGCCAATTCAAGTTTAGCTTTTTGAATTAGAAAAGTAGCTACTGCCCTTTACACTATTCCATTCACGCCATGTACTCACTGTTGATCTATGCTGCAATTAAAAAAAAAGTCTGATTATTTACGCTGAAAGTGAATTTGACTTTAGAATAGTTGTACAAACATTATTAGAGTTTTGTGGAACTTTTATCCAGTAAACCATTAACTAAAAAGCATACCTGCAGGGGTGTGTTTAAATTTAGCTGAATAAGAAACATTTGAAGTCAGCTTTTTCCCAAAGGCAACTTTGAATTACTCTGAAGTGGTGCAATAACAATACTGTGTATATTTTTCTAATAGCATGTATTTCAACTTATTGCTATTATGTCTACTGAGGTGTTTATGCACAATTGCCTGAAAACAGTAATAAAATGTTGAAAGTAACTTAGACACATAATATGTTTCTCATTCACTCACTCACATTTCTATGTTTAGACAGTAACTGCTTTATCCTGATCAGGGTCATGGTGGATCCGGAGCCTATCCCGGGAACACTGAACGTGAGGCAGGAATACACCTTAGATGAGACACTAGTCCATTGCAGCGCATCATCCACACATATTTACACTCATTCATAACTAGGGGCAATTTATTCACATACTGTTTTTGAGAGGAGGAAGGAAACCGGACCACCTGGAGGAAACCCACACAGACATGGGGAGAACACACAGTCAGTCACCTGACGCCAAGATCGAGCCTGGAACCCTGGAGCTGTGAGGTGGCAATGCCATCTACTGCACAGCCCTCATTTTGTGTTTCTGTTTCATTTATTAATTACCATTTTGGGTGAATTATTTCCTCAGAATGAGCCTTTCCACTATGTCACTAACATATGGCCTTTCAGAATTTGATTCTTGCTTTGCTTTGGTATGCTAGAGTCTTACTGCTATCTTTTTTTGGTAAAAGAATCACACCTGGTTTCATGTTATGCAGATGTGAGGTGCAATATTGCATCTCACTGAGGTTGTTGTATGCAGAAGGACATTCCTGGCAACCATAAACTTCAGGTATAGGATAAGAAGTCAAACATTATGTACTTTTTCATGCTTTCACTGACCTAATTAGACACAGGCAGAGCTTGAGCCAACGTGAGGTGAGGACACAGCACGCTCCGCTAAGCTCTTCCAGTAAACAAGAGGGCTGGGGAGTGTGGAAAAGGGGTTTAACGTAACTCAAATCACATTTGTCATGGCTGGTTCCATCTGCCGCGTAGAGGTACGGCCAGGTATTAACTGAGAGCAACATGTTGTTGGGATTATGTGTAGTTCTTTCTCTGGGCTGAAGGAATCCCTACCTTGAACAACTTTATGTATTAATTCCCCTAAAATTGTGAGTCTCTTTTTGTGAAATATACTGAAAAATTTTAAAATATGAGAAACTCCACCTGAAACTATAATTTAATTATCACTACACGTATGTCATAGGGATGCATCAATACCTTTTTTTCAGACTGAGTATAAGTAAAAGTGCATGTTTTTTTGGTAATTGTCAATACTGATACTGAAATGAGTAACATACTTAGTAATAAGCAATCAGGGGCAATCAGTTTAAGATGGTGTTTAAACAGTGTCAGTATCTTTCACACAGAGCGTGAGGCATCAGCGAGTGTGGTAATTAAAAATGACTGCAAGGTGCCATTAGAAAAGTGTAGATGTTAGCGAGTCAGGGGAAATGAAATATGCATGTCTCAGTGCTCAGTGCTCACTGAACTGAACTGCTCTCATGCATGACAGTTTTTCTGCATGCTAATTTCACTGCTCCACGTTCATAAATACCATGGTGGCACTTTGAACACATTTTTAATGGCCACGCTCGGTGATACTGCTCTGTGCACTTTGGACAGCTGCCCATGTGCTCTCTATTAATGATACTGTTTAAATGCCATTAAAGGTTTTATCATGTTGCTTGTATTGGAAGAAGATGCTGTAGTTTCTCCTGTTGATATTTTCGCAGAGCACGGTTTGCTTTGATTATTATTCATGAAATAATCTAGTCTAGTCATAATCATTGTCATAATGTCATGTGGTATCGGACGTTGGTATCAGAGCAATTTTTATGAGTACGAATAATGAGCACAGGATTGGACCGACATGTACTATCAGTATCATATAATATCAAATCATTAATATTTGTTCAAATTGAGACTCATCTGGCCCAAGTATTACCATCAGTCTTTCATGTAGAGAGATAGCAACATTGAGGGTATGAGCCAATCCACCTTTCCGAAATAATGGAGTCTATTTATGAGTCTAATTTTGTGAAACATTGAGACTCGGTCCAAATATTATCATCAAGCCTTTATATAGAAATGCTCCCACTTACAGAATAAAATATGTCATGTCTAGCCATGTAACCAAAGATTGACATTTTCAAGCAAAGTTCACCCCAGAGGGGATAGTGTTATGCCTCTGCTGACCTTTAAAAACAAATACTTTGATAATATACAGAGGGCCTTTGTCTGAATCCCTTAAGGTAGCATACAACTTTGCTTCATGAGACCTTGAGGCAAAACATCCCAAAAACGGTCCAGAAAAAATAATCACGTTCAATAGGGATGATTTGATGGCATTTTTTTCCCATGGCAGCTAGGGGCTTTGCTTTATAACTGCCACCGGGCTGGTATTAAAAAGCAAATGTCATGATTTTGCAGGGAGAAGATAAATGAGAAAGGCTCATGGGAAGTATTAGAGAGAAAATGTAAAAAGTTACAGTATATTGATGTGCCTTTGAGGGGAACTTACTGCTTGCTGTAAATAGGAATCTGTTAGCATTGTACACCTCATTCCACGTCTCTTAGTCCATTTACACTTAATCATTTGTCAGACATGTGAATTCAAAGCAACTTCCAAACATGGCGTTATCCTATTCAAGCATTTAGCTGAACAGTTGAAGGTTTACAACAATACTAAAAAGATGAACAATGGTTCTGAACTCAACAACCTACTGCAGCCAGTTGCACTAGTTGAATGTAAGTTTGATCTTAAATCAGGGTGTAATGTTGGTTGTAAAACATACATCGACAGAAGATAATTTAAAACTAGCACAGTGTAGTATTTTGGTTGTGCCACAGACACTTAAGGTGACTAGTAGTGCATTTTTTTAGTCCTGGTGAGAAAGGGTAGTAGCATTATACAGCTTTGAAAGCTAATTAGTTAAACGCAAAATAATGCATTAATGAAGTGAAATACAGCAGTTTGATTTACATATTATGCGCTAGACTTTATACTAGCTTCATTGGCAGATTAGTAAAGCAAGCTAACTGTACTAGCTATGTACACTTCTCAGAGGTACCAGTGATCTCTGCTACATCCTTCCAAGTTTTTTTTTTCTTCATAATGTCTCTATGCACATTTAATGAGAGGTCATATATGACAGGATAAGATTAATCCATGGTTATAAGTTTTTCTTCCATTTTTCCAACAAATAGAAACAAATCGCTGGTAAGAATTAAAGTTGTGAGTCAGGAACTGAAGAAACGTCTGACCATATGCAACATAGGATTGGTCCTAGGAATTATTCGAACCAATCATTTAGATTCGTTGCTTCACCATATCATACTATTAATAGTTTTGTTTATGGCAGATGTTGCACCTAAACTGAAAAAAAATGGAATATGTAGTTGGTCAGATTTACGAGAACATATTATGCATAGTTTACATAAAAATATTAAGTTTCTCATCAAAATGTGATTTCATTGCTTATACTAAATTTTATTTAAACAAGTTTCTAATTACTAGATTGAATTATGTAGAGTGAGTGCGATCAATTCACGTAGCATTAACATAAACCAGTTACATTATGAAATCTCATGAGGATGTCAGCACTGACAGGAACTATAACTATATTATTAAATTGGCACAATTACTCCATGTGTGGTAGAATAGTGCAGTGGTAATGTGGCTGTTACAGGATGCTAACAGCCTGGGTTTGATCCTAAGGTCAGGTGAGAGTGTGGGGTTTGATTTTTTTCAGGGTTTTGAAAATACATCATGAAATCATGTTGGATGTATGAAAACAAATTGTATTAATGTAACTCATTTGAATCACGTGGAACTGATGTACACATTTGAGTTAAGTAAATTCAATGAGCTTTTTTATGAGTTTGCTAGAAGGTAGGTGTAAATTTTAAGTTGTAACTTAAGGCTACATTAACACTATGTTAATACTTGATGCAAATATTATTTTTTTAGTAGTTTGTAAAGTCGAACACAATGGCGATATATATTTAAACTAGGCTATGATAGAATTTTTACATACACACCAGCTGCAGGTACTTGCACAGAGGTACCCCTGCCCAATACACAGTTAAGTATGCTCTCTTCAGAAGACAAATGAAGCAATGATTTTGTAAGATTATATGCACAGATTTTCTCAAAACTAGATTTCCCTGCCAATTCTAACCCTTGCCTAGGTACAGGTGTGCCACTCTGCATGCCACCTAACACATTCCACCAGGTGAAAGCTTGGAGGCATGATGTGAAATCCTGCATTTGCCTGTGTGGACATTGCCATGTGGCAGCACTTCAAAGCGCCATGCTGGACGTGCCCGCCATCCCCACTAGTGTCAGCTTCCCGTGCCAGCCAACGCTAATCTACTCTAGAGGTGACACAAGGCTGGCATGTGGCCCATTATTAGCATGCCAAGCCCACACTGAGCAAACTGTAGTGCCAGACATTCAGTCACTCAGTCATTACCTGTGCGGACATGAATATGCTGTATGGAATTTTAGATACATTTCTGTCCAAAGATTTTAGGCAAAACTCTTCAAAGGATCTGTCTGATCAGTCAGTCAGGGAGAATCTAAAGCACACACTTGCTAGGTCAGCATTTACTTTACAAATTTGTTTCCATCATCTTTTATCAAATCTTTCCCTCATTGATATGCTGAGTCTTCCACTTTTTTTGCAATGTTTAGGCATTTTTGAATTTCTGCCTTTTCTATCCATTATGACTCAATTTAAACTTTGCATAAAAAAAACATTTGGATGGAAACACTACATATATAGTTTGGGTTGTGTCCTATCCCTACCTCATCTGATTTTTTGACAGCTATTTTTCATGTTAATGTTGTAAATAAACCAATATCATACCATATTTAAAGATTTAAAGCTCTAATGTCCATGTTCACATTGAGTTACATATAGTTACACAAAATAGACTATATCTTAAGCTATTTACATTTATTTACGATTTCATGACCTTGATTTAGTGTCTCATGGCTACATTAGGTTGGGCTCACAATTAACCATCAGTACACAATATAAAAAAAATGCAAAATAATACGTTGTCCTGGATTAAGTGCTAGTTTATAAGCCGATGGTGAAAGCCATATTTTTAAATTACACCAAATGTCTAGTGATTAACATGACAAATACAACTAGGACTGTTCATGCACAATATAGTATTAGCAATATACTAGACTCTTATTAGATGCTTATTTCAATATGGTCTGATTTTTGTGGGATCCCTACTGGATTTTAAGGGGTTAAAATGCATATTACTTGGCGGGTCAGTGGCACAGTGGGCAGCTTAGCAGTGGGTACTGGTCCCTGGTATGAGCCTGAGCTTGGGTTTCTTCCAGTTCTCTGCAATCTCCCAAAAACATGCCAGTAGGTAAATTAGATACTCTAGATTGCTCCGAAGTGTGAATGTGTCTGACATCCCATCCGAGGTGTATATCCTTGTTTTGCACCCAGTGTTCCCAGCATCAACTCCGGATCCACCGCAACCCTGACCAGGATAAAGCAGTTAATGAAGATGAATGAATTAATCAATACACTTGACTTTCTGCTATCTTTTGCACAACATGCAATACAAGTCCTAAATGGACTTTATAATTTAAGGTTTTGTTTGATGATTATAGAAATGTTATGAGTGTGCCCTGTGAGTATTACAGACATTCTGGGCTTTAGATGTCCTCTGCTGTAGGTTATCTCATGAGAATTTTCCATATGGCTTTTCAGTTTGCTGACAACAGCAGGGTTTGTCTTCTAAAAGCAGTTTAGCAAATTAGAAAGGCTGAAATCATCTAGTTAACATAACATGTTCATGGTGAACTCTTTAATGCAAATAGAGCATATTTCTTATAAATAACTAAAGCATGGACAGCTGGATGAAGCCTTAGCATAAATGATTGTGAAGAAATGCCAGTCTATAGGGGAAAAATGCATTGTCTCCTGCTCCATCATCATGATTGATGACTCGAAGGCGTCCCAGGACAAACAGCATCTGAAGTGTGTAGTGGAATGTGGAGGGGCATGAAGGCACAGTTTACAGCAAGATCATTTTTTCATGTTTTTAGGAAGTGTATTAAAAGGCAACACCAAACTATGACAGATCTACAGTGTGTGTGTGTGTGTGTGTGTGTGGCAGCCTTTGAAAACCTTTCAAATAGTGAAATTTTGACATTAGTTTTCAAAACTACTGTCTTTCCTGAATTTGACTTTATTGTGAACTTTATGTATCTGATTACAAACTGAACTGAGGCTTATGTCCATTTTAGTACCCAGACACTTGATCAAACTGTAAGATCACATAAACGTTGAGGTTTTTAGGTAGACTGACTGCATTTGTTAAACTGGCTCCTTATACAGCATGTTCATTGCAGGCAAACAGCAAAGGAAAGGTTAGAAGGTCACCTAAACAAAATTTCCATGCCATTTTGGTAAAATGTACTGTATATATGTTTTCTAAGTAGAGATGTTGTTGGCATCCTTCTGTCTCTAGAGACAATGGAATCTGCACCTGAGTATTTACTTAGGTGTGGTGCTGCAGCGCCGATTATGGCTGAATAAGCCAATATGAGAGCTGCAACTCCTACCACACTTGCTGCAAATGTAATCAGCGGTTGGGACTATGGCATAAGCAGTGGCAGACTGTGTTTTCTGCTGTTTGCGGCTCTTTCTTTCCTCACGCTGGGCCTCTCTCTTCTCCTCGGCCAGCTTGACCCCGATTTTGACATTTGCACGCCAGCTAGAGGGGTCGGAGGTCGCTGATTCGAGAACTGCTGGGTTGATGCTGCACGACTTCAGATCCCTCTTGCAGACATCCTTGTAGCGCAAGGCGGGTCGTCCAGATGGCCGTGTGCCTGTGATGAGCTCGCCATAGAGAATGTCCTTTGGAATACGGCCATCGTTCATCCTGCATACGTGCCCGAGCCAGCACAGGCGCCTCTGAGA
>CM040473.1:15098625-15125271 GCA_022758105.1 Pangasianodon gigas
GCTGCAGGAGGTGCCAGAAGGGATCGCAAAACTCGTCCAACTGCCTACGGGTCTCCGTACCGGATTTTTCTTCTGGGTTTACTCCCATAGCCTTTGACCAACCAAGGCCGACCTGCAAGACAGCAGGAAACTCGTGGAGGGCGGGGTCGTTCATTTCCCGTACAGATGCGTAGCATAATGAAGCATCTGCCCACTGCCCATAAGTAGAGATGTCAAAGTATATTATTGGTAGACAAATTTCAATTTTGGTCAAAACCCAGTCATTCTTCATTTTTGGCTGTTTTTTAGAATTCAGCTGTATCAACTTCCAAAAGTCTGAGACCACATTGAAAATCTGGGATTTTGTTTTTATATAAAACTGGAAATAAACAGAAAGTTTTAGAATTTAGAAAATTCTAAAACTTCTAAAAAAAAAACTAAAAAAAACAAAGGAAATGTGCCATATCTTGACTATTCAATATTCAAGATCTAGGTCACTATTTAAATTTAAGCAAATATGTGATACTGACCTTGTTAACTCCTTTGTACAAAAGGTCAGATTTTCCATGAGCCTTTTCCCCACGTGTTCAGACAATACACTACTGGATTTGATCTAACATGGACCAGCAGTTTTAACACAAACTTGTGGAGTGTGTGTCAGTTCGAGGGCACACTGTCATTAATGCAAAAAGGGGACATACTAAATACTAAGAAACTCTGAAATTCAGGTAAATATTTATAAGATCCTACTTTTCACTCGAGTTGTTGCTGATAATATCATTTGTAATGAAAACCTTGGTGTTAAATTGAAAAAGAATGCGAAACACACACACACAGAGAATACAATATACACTCACCGTCCAATTTAATAGGAACACCTGTACACCTGCTCATTCCGATGGCGTTAACTGAAGCTCTTGACCTGTATCTGCATGATTTTTTGCATTGTGCTGCTGCCACATGATTGCCTGGTTGGATAACAATATGCAGGTGTACTGGTGTTCCTAAAAAAGTGGATGGTGAGAGTATAAATTCAGTGCTGCTACATTAATATTATTATATGAATGAGGATGTTGTGGACTGAAGAGCTACCAGTGTTCAACCGCTTTGCCTCTTCTCTTTGCAAGACCCTTTAGCCTATGAGTTACAAATGATGGAATTAGAAGAAAGTAAAAGTCTACATTCAGTTGTGTGTAGCCTGATGAGTAAGATTTCCCACATGGAATTTTCCTAGGCAGTAAGAACATGGGCAGATTTACCATCTGGCCAAACATGGTAAACATCTGGGTGTACTACTTTTGCAAGTATGGTAGAATCACAAATTATAAAGTAGAAAAATAAATTCATTCTGTTTAGCTCATAAGAACATTTGAGATAACATTAACATCAATCCTGTCTATTATAAGATGCAAATATGCCAGTGACTTTGCTATAACTACAGCAATATAACTTCTGCTACAGAAGCAACTGTGCATTTTAAAATGAAATTAAATACATGTAATTTAATAATAGACCCAAAATTATACAAACAGCAAGTTAATATTACTGTAATGCACGTTTTAGGATAGTGGAAAATCAGCAAGCCGCACATTCCTCTTTGCAACAGGGATCTGTTGAAGAGAGTTTGTCAAAATAAGTTTATCAAGTCAAGCTTATGGCACTTCTGGGCACCAAAGTTAACTTTCTTGTTTTATCTAATTGCTATTGTCCTAATTTCAGACAAAATGACAAGAAATTACTTCTCAGGCTGGCAGAAAAATAAGCAGCTCTCAGATTAGCATAGATACTATACAATAAGGTAAACAATAGGCCTGCGTTTGATTGACAAGTGAGCAATGCGTCCTGTCAGCAGTCTGAACAATACATGTTAAGCAAAGGGAGTTGGGCTGATGATGAAATGGCTGGCAAAATGACAAAATCACATGACATATGATGAGAAGTAACATTTAACCCAAAGCATTATATACATATATATATTATATACATATATATATATATATATATATATCAGAAAAGTGTCTTTGGTCATGCCTTATGTTCTGTTCCAAAAATGTTCAACTAAAATTTGTGAAGGTTCAGTTCCATAAAATTCTTTGCTTATAAAGTGTCTGGATAAAGAGTCTGGATAGATGTCTGGATAGGGGTTTCAAGAAAAATATGAAATTTAGTACAGCTCAGTATTGAAATTATAATCACAATTATTTATTACAATTATTTAGCATATTGAGGAACAAAGTAGTTTCATTTTAGCATTTATCATTTTGAATCAACAGAAAACTTTTTTTTTTTTTTTTACATTGTATTAAAAGCTTAATTAAAAAAAAAGTGATTAATTTTGTATCCCTACAATAATCGTAATGTGAAATCTGTTGTTGGATTTTTGTGTGATTGAAGTAGACTTTAAGCAACGGCTTTACAAATAGAGGACCGCGGTCTATCATGTTAGTTTCTTATTCGGACAATGGTAAGCAAAGAATCTAATGTAACTGGACCTTCATAAATTTTAATTGAATATCCCCTGCTGTAATATATTATAATCAAAACTTATTAAACCTTCCTCAGCTGTCATCATGATTTGGCTCAGTTTGATTAGATGAATCTTGACAGGGTCTAACGCCAAATTAGTTTTTTTTTTTCAAACTGAGTTTGAAAAAAAAAACAAACCCAAAAACTATAGTCTCATATACATTTTTTTCAGGCTGCTCTTCAGGGTCTGGCCTCCTTTCAGGCACAGCAAACAAGAAAGATGGGCTCAGCTTGCTCCATCTCAAACCGAAGGATTCCAAATTGATTAATCACCTATTCTATGCTAGGTTTTACCTAAAAAGGGATGCCTTTTTTTCTTTTTTAACCACTCAAGCCATTTGTTTTTTTTGCTGAAGGTTTCTATTCTGGTTTCTTCAGCTAGGCTCCATCAGTCTCTAGAGCCTCTAGAGATGAATTCCAGCCTATTAGAGCAGATCATTACTCTTTACGGTAGCAGAAATGCAACCCGCTACCACACATGGAGAGGGATCAAGTGGAGAGTTAGAGAGGTAGCGAGAAACCTGACAGGCTGTTAGTCACACACGGCTCAGCTATTAATCAACATCAGTGTGAGTTAAGGATTTAAAAAAGATCTTACATTTGTAAAATCTGAGACAGCACTGCAACATTCAGCTTATGTTCATTATAAAAGAAGAGTGCTATTTGGTACTTAATCTACCATGTTACAATAATGCCTGTGCTGTGACCTGTCCAGGAAACTCTCATTAGATTTTTACTTTTCCACCACGTACAGACTTTTAACAGGGTATGTTATGTTATGTTATCATTTTGATGTGATTTTATAGCAATATAGGTAAGTAGTTGAAAAACACAATTAAAAAGAAGTGACTGTTAAATAATTGGATTGATTATGGTAAAAGCTCTGAATGCATTTTCCTGATTAGACACAGCACTTTTTGTTTTTTTTAACTGAGTCACAATGCATTCATGATAGTTTTTGATTGCTTTTGAGTGCTTACCTGCTCACTGAGGGTGGATTCTTCTGTTCTTTATTGCTTAATTAATTACTTACTGAAGTTTTTTCTTATTTCTCCTTGGCAAAGGAGACATGATGCCATGTACAACAAGCCTGGTTCCCCTTAGTCCCTTAGCGGTTACTAGGGATGAATAGAATGTGTTCTAAATAAGATATGAATATGCGGTGCACAAACAAAAGTCAGGTTCATTAACATGGAAGTATATTCATTCATCCTTAGTAACTGCCTGCTCAGGGTCATGGTGGTTTAAATTAGTCTAAGCATTTGTTTACATTTTGGGAAATAGAAGCATCTATATCATGGGCGTGTACAAAGAAAAAAAAAACTAATTGCGTGAGTGCGATTAAAGAAACAGTCCTGTGCACATATCTAGTTCAAAGTATTTATGAACCGGAGTGATGTAGCTGTGGTTGAGGAACTGTCACAGCCAGAATTCACACACCATGCTGACAGAGCTGGCATTCCAGTGTTTTTCAGTGTTTCCAAGGGCACAGTGGTAGGGTTCTGGTTTAGGCCACACCCAAATCTGAATATAGATACGGATGTTTGGAGCATTAAACAGATACAGATAGTGGCATTGTGTCACACCCCTACCAGCAACTGTGTCACTGTTTATCATAATTCATTTTCATATCTGCCAAATAAACAAATGAATTTATTTATTCTTCCTCACAGTGGATCTGGAATCTAACCCGGGTACACCAGGCACAATGTATGGGCCACTGCAGGGCATCACACGTATTTTTACCTAGGGGCAATTTAGAGTAAGCAACCCACCTATCATCATAGTTTTTGAGGGATGGGAAAGAACTGCATGGACTGTGCTCAGAACCCTGGAGCTGGGAACACTACTTGCCGTGCACCAAATAATCACCTTATAATTTTAACTATAATTCCTAGTTCTGTCACCTTCTTTATAAACTTTATAATATAACATAAAAGAAAATGGTGCGTAGGACGATGCCTGTGTAACAGTAATTGTATTTGCTGAATCATTCCTCCTCCTCAAAGAAAAAGTGAAAACAATTGTATGCCGGGACATCAACAAGGCCTTTACAGACTGTTTATGTACTATCAAATTATTAAGCAAACACCAGTTATTCTGCTTCCCACATAATGAAAGAGAGAATAAAGGCTGTCAGTGATGGTTCTGACATGCAGAGGCTGTTTCTCTCTTTTGCGTTCTTCTGCTTGAAGCGGGAAATGCTATTCTTATTCGACTCAGCGTTGACCTTTTCTGCTAAGTGAGCGTTCAGGCGGAGGCAGGGGAGCTGCACTATCTCTACTTTGCCTCCCCCGATTCCTTGTTCCTAAACAGTTTGAGTACACACTAGCTGGGAGCAAGACCATTAGTAACAGCTCAATGTGTTCACCCCACTGGCTTCTCCATAGTGTTCCTGTTCCTGTTGGATGTAGTAACATTCAAGTCTGAAAATCTCATTGGTGACCAGGATCAGACTCAAACTCAGGCCATGTCTGCTTCCAAGCCATCTTGAGGAACACCATCTTTACTTTAAAATCTAAGCACTTCACAGGGATTGTGTATAAAAGGACAGATTTCTTTTTGACACTTTTTATGGAAATGGCACTGGTGCTGAAGAATCGTATAGTCTCTGAAGAACCCTTCTTATTGTTCGAGGTATAATTCTTTGAGAATGTGGAAAGATTGATGTTGCATACAAAATGGCAGCCACTGTTATTTGGATGTTGTTTATATACTGAAAATACAAAACTTTCTGAGAAGACAACTGAGAGGACATCAGTAAAATACTGCATGTGAGCATGTTTTATCTTAGTCATTCAGTCATGTTCATGAACCATTTTATCCTGGTCAGGGTTGTGGTGGATCTGGAGCCTATCCTGGGAACACTGGGTGTGAAGTTCCCACAAACCCTGGATGGGACGCCAGTTCATGTGCACACACATTCACTGCGACTTAATGTGGCAGTGACAGTTCCTGATTTTACCAGTCCAGCAGGTATAATGGTACAGAAAATAACTGAATTTGGTGTCCAAGAAACAGTTTTGCTGGAAAAGCCTGACAGTGACCAGGACAGAAGCCAGACAACACCCAAAAAATACATCTGAACTGAGCTCCAGTGCATCTCTCACCTGCTGAAAGTGGTGATTCCCCAGAGTGTCCAAGTGGGAATGGTGGGACCAATTCTCCCATGCTGGCCTCACTGATTCCTACAACATGGTGGGATGTGGGGCACTTGATACCACATACCCGTGACAGACTGTCTTATCTCCACTCTCCCTCGTCACCTCCTTGGCGCACTCACTTATTTATTAGAGGGAATAGATTTAGCAGTGCAAGCAGCCTATACCACATGGTGCTACAGCTTACTGCTGATTGAAAACCACTCAAAGAAAAAGTCCTGAAAATAAAAAAGCACAAAACACTGATATAATGGGCATCCCATGACTTAGTTTGGCCTTCTTATATATAATGTTTTTTTTCCTTGACAAGATTTATTGTATCATTAGTTTATTATCTTATCTCACAGTGGATAATTTGGTTTTAAATTTGTGCACAGACAATATTACAGAGTAGGATCCACTTACCAAGCCCTGTGTTTTTATGGACTGATACCTAAAAGCTTATTTAAAAGATATTGAGTTAATTCATCCTTAAATACAATATAGCACTACCCACTATGTGTAAAGATATCTCTAGTGTGCATACAGTAGCATCACAGTTTATATTAAAGCTTACTTTGGACTGGTAAACACTCTCAAGCTAATCAATTCCTAATTAGCAATGCAGTCTGTTCAGTGTTCTCTGCACATTTACTATAAATACCTTAAATACCGTATGGGCGATGTGATGTACCAGAACTGGTGCATAACAAAGACAGACTTGTCCTCAGTATAAAACGGATTAAAGGAAGCATTGCAGATGAATTCATTGACGTTCATATTTAATCTAATAAATCTTTGCAAGGCACCCAAATACTGTGACTGTCCATGCAGAAATGCTAAACTGAGCAGGATGTTAGAGGGTGAGTAAATTAGGACACCCCAAATAAAACCATTGGAATTGCCGTCTATGATTCAGGATTTCGCATTCATAATGAGCCTGGGGCTCTGTGGTCGTCTGGTCTGAGTATCTCAGAGCTGTGGTGGCATAACACAGATGTGCAAGCTTGCAGGATGTTGATGACCCATATATTCATCAGCTCCCTTCCTTCCGTCTTCATTTGCAGGGCTAACCTCAATTGATTCAGTGAGGTGCAGAGGCTGAAGAGAAAACATCCTGTCAGTGCTACCCAGAATGTAATGCACACTGGGACTGTGAGCATAAGGTTGGGATAATTAGGATGCCTTTAGATGTATGACTTGTCTTGACGTCTCAGAATCTGGTCAACCAACTGTTTGCAACATGTACATTATGTTCATGAGACAGGTACATGCACCCACAGCAACTTACAATTGAGTTACCAGCAGGTCAGGACTCACAATTCTTTGAACAATTTGTATGCTGTAGCATTAAGAATGCACCTTTACTGAAACTAAAGGGCCCAAAGATGTTCCAGCATGACAGAGCACCTGTGCAAAAAATAAGGTCCTTAAAGACATGGTTTGCCAAGGTTGGTGTGGAAGAACTCGAGTGGTCTGCACAGAGCCCTGACCTCAACCCCACTGAACACTTTTGGGATGACTGCACACAAGGCCTTGTTGTCTGACATCAGTGCCTTTTGGGCAAATCCAACCAGCTACACTCCAAAATCTAGTGGAAAGACTTCCCAGATGAGTGGAGGTTATTATAACAGCAAAGAAGGACTAAATCTATAATGGGTTGTCAGACAAGCATATATGGGTGTGATTGGTCAGGTGTCCACATACTTTTGGCAATATAGTGTATGTCTTTTATTTGCATTGATTTTAGGGAAATTTGCTGTGCTCCTTTAATGCTCTGTTTGCCTTGTTTGGTGCCATTGTTCTAAGCAGTCTCAGGGCTGCTTGGTCCTCTGTGCAGCTATGTGCCTGTATCGTGTAGCTTGGTGTTGTGCAGCTCTGTGTCTCTGTGAATCCGTAGCATGCTGTTCAGAGCGGTGTGGCAAAGCAGAATGTGTGGCCATTCCAGTATAGGCCATCAGTGTGACTGTGATCTACTAGTCCACAGAAATTCTTCTTCTTCTTCTTCTCATCCACATTTAGCCATTTAAATCTTTGTGTCATATATGATAAGCATTACATTTGGAAGACAATTATAATTAAAAGATTCACTCTAGTTCATCTGGTTGCATTGTCAAAACAGAGTTTCTGTGCACCTAAATTGATTTGCTCAACACTGCTGTGAGAGTAAATTGCTGGACTCCTGTGAGGCCTGTACAGCTACAGTAACAACTGACTCAGCACTCCATGAGGATATCTAACTGCTGTGAACATGAAATCCCAGCCACTCAAACATGGATGACACAGCATCATGACGGAATAACCAAACTAACTAACCCAAAGACACCATATTTGCTCACGCCAGATTGATTTACTAAATACAAGTGTCCCGATGCTTACATTGATTAACCTTTATTCACTGAAATCTGTGTGATATATTTTTTACATTCTGTCCCAGCACTTGGGTTGAACACAATGCCTGTATATAGCAAGCTCAAAACACACACGTTGTCAAGTGAGACGGTTGGGCGTAAAAATGAACTGCCACATCTGTGTTGCCCCCAGGCAGAATTAACATCACGCCAGTGAATGTGTACTGTAATTCATATTATATGGAATGTAAAGCAGGTCAGATGATGACAGTAGGCACGAATGGCTTGTAACATATCAGGATTTTACTCAGTATGAACCTCTTTGTTAGCATGAATTATTCATGATATAGTAAATTTTGTCTCTTTTTGTTTTCTTTCCAATGTTCACCCAAAACCTAGACTTTAGCTTTGTTTCATAAAGTAGTTTACTAATTAATGGCTGGATAACATTTTCATAATCAGAATAGTGACATTAGGTGTTAAAATTTGATTCATGTAAAGGATGGAGATTTAGAATGATTTAGTTTGCCATTTAGGAAGCATATTACTATCTAGATCTAGAATATGGTCCACATTACTCTTCATTAGCACCATGAGGAACAAAACTGTCCTCATATAATAGCATTCAACTTACAGTAGATTTAGGTAATGTGCATGCAGTTCGGGGCAGCTAGTGATTAATAGAGCGTACTTGTTCTCTGTCTCAATTCTCCCATTCAGCAGATGGAATTTTAGTGTCCTCAATAACTGAGTTTAACCTGCTGAAAAATGAACACATGAAAGAAAATATATACCTGAAACAGTTCAGAACCAGACTCGGTAGCATGTAGGTACTGAGCTTTATTTGGTCTAATCCAAGAATCTCAGTTGGTACAGGCAGCAAGACAGACAAAACAATTGCAGGATAGATCATAGTAATGCAAATAGACAGAAAACTCCAGCAGAAGAAACTAAACAAACATGAGACATTTATTCTCTAGTACAGATAACAGCAGGACACACAGATGACAGAAATGGTACAGATTAAAGTAATACGCATGAACCATAGTGAGAGCAAAAGCTGAGGAAAACAGTAAGCCCAAATCGAAAGGTTTAATGGAAATCTCCAGACTGAAATGCATTAAATACAATTATAAATATAAAAAGTAAACACATCCCTGTTAAAATGGCAGGTTTTTGTGATGTGAACAGTTAAATCATGTTAGAACTTTTTCCACCCTCAATGTGAAATTACAACTTATAAAAATTAAGTGAAAAACATTCAGAAACATTTTAGGGAAAAATAGGAAAAATAAAAAAAAAGTTCCAATAACCTTATTGTGTAAGTGTGCACTCCTTTTATAACCGGGGATGTGCTCAGAATGAACCACATTCTATCTCATGTTCAAAAGTAATTATCTCACACCTGTCATCCATAAAATTATTCTGATTAACCCCAAACAAAGATCAGCTGTTTCTGTAGGATTTTCTTGACATCTCCTTGGTTTCATCTGACTGCTGAAGCCATGGTCCGCAAAGAACTTACAACCCATGTATGGTATCTCACTTGTTGAAAGGTATTGATCAGGAGAGGGGTATAAAAGAATTTCCAAAACATTAGATATACCATGTAACACAGTGAAGGCCATCATCAGCAAGTGGAGAAAATGGGGAACCACAGTGACATCATCAAGAACAGGACGTCCCTCCAAAATTTACAAAAGGACAAGACGAAAATTAACAGGGAGGCTGCCAATAGACCTACAGCAACATTAAAGGAGCTGCAGGAATATCTGACAAGTACTGATTACTCTCTACATGTGGCAACACTCTCTCGTATTCTTCACATGTCTGGGTTGTGGGGTAGGGTGGTGAGACGGAAGCCCTTTCTCGCAAAAACTACTAATTCACCCCAAACCATGTGGCAAAATGTGTTATGGTCTGATGAAACCAATTCCATAAAGTATAATAATTCCATAATTCCAAAAGGTATGTTTGGTGAAAAAAAAGGCACATCACCAAAAGAACACCATACCCACAGTGAAGGGGTTTTCTTCAGCCAGAACTTGGGCTTTTAACAAGGTGTCATCATGAATATCTACAAGCTGTAAGCTGAAGATGAAAGGAATTTCACCTTTCAGCATGACAATGACCAAAAGCATACATCCAAATCAACAAACGAATGGCTTAACCAAAAGAAGATCAATGTTTTTGAATGACCTAGACAGAGCCCAGACCTGAATCCATCTAAAAATCTTTGGGGTGACCTGAAGCGGGCTGTGGACAGGAGATGCCCTCACAATTTGATGGATCTAGAATGTTTACTGTATATATGTGAAGTGCTTAGTTATGTTGGCATTTATTTGGTAGTGCTGTATTTTCGTTATTCCTGTGAGAGTTTAGTGGTTGTGCTGATATTATAGGGGGACATTGTTAGTGCAGTTAGAATGCTGTTTAATAGGAGAAAACAAAGGAGCAAGAGCTTAATTTCTCTCTCAGCATTTTCTAGTGACATTTTTTTCCAGCAATGGCATGTTAATGAGAAATCTAACACAGAAGTAGTGGAGACAGCAAAGTTACAGCAGAGACTTACAGCTAGTTAGCGATCTACAGGATAACAAATGTGATGCCGTTGCCAGGTTAGCGTTTTTTTATGCCATATTGGCCTAGTTAAAAATAATCCATAGCTGCCAAGATCTTGTTTTGTAGTAAATACTTGGACTTATATCAAATACCACAAATAAAAGGCGAAGTGTAAGTGCAGACAGTGTGTCTATGATATACAGAACCATTTCTATTGTAATATGTATTGCAATGTTTGGGAGAGGGATTTGGGGCTTATGGAATAGAAATGCCTGTGCACCATGGTCACCTTGTTTCCAATATAAAGGCTGATCAAAAGAAGAAAAATGTTGTCTCTCTTTTCCAATGCCCAATTTTTGGGCTAGGTCTTTTGTGTGGTTAGGCTGGAAATTTAGCTGAAACCTAGCAACCCTGGTTAATGATATTAGCTCTTCTGTGTGCACCTCACACACTGTGACAATGGCAATGGGAAACTCAATAGATAGTCGACTATAGCATGAGTCAAGTGTGATAGACTCTTGACTTAATTTTGTTTGAGACTATGACATTATTAATGCCATCCTGCCCCACCTGCTGCTGCTCAATAGTTAGAATAGTATGGAAGCAGTAATGCACTACAAGCTTCACAAGTCCTGAATTCAGACCTGCTGGGAAGATGTTCATTAAGAAATCGAGAGCATGGAGATATGGAGATTGGGCTCCATAATATTCACAGTTTGCAGACTATTGGGTTTTGTCCCATACTCACATACTAAACAGTGAACAAAATACTGTATATCTTCTACATAACAAATTAATATTACACTATATGGCAAAAAGTATGTGGACACCTGATCATTGAACATCCCATTCCAAAACCATGGGCATCAATACTGAGTTGTTCCCCCTTTGCTGTTATAATAAGCTCCACTCTTCTGAGAAGGCTTTCCACTAGATTTTGGACCGTGGCTGTGGGGCTTTGTGCCCATTCAGCCACAAGAGGCTGGGCACTGATGTCCGGCAAGAAGGCCTGGGGCTAAGCTGGTATGCAGGTCACTTGAGTTCTAACACACCAACCTGGGATATCTATGTCATTACGGGCCTCACTTTGTACACAGGGAAAGGAAATCTTATTGCTACTGCATACAAGACATTCTAAACAGTTGTGTGTTTCCAACATTGTGGCAACAGTTTGGAGAAGATCCTGATATGGGCGACATGGTCACGTATGCACATACTTTTGGGGATACAGTGTACAGTATATATATATAAAGATCTAAGCATGATTCAGCTTATAATATAACCTTTAGTTTAATGATTCCTAATGGTTAATGATTTTTATTAAGTGCAAGCATACATTGCACGAATTTAAAAGGCGTTATGGTGACAGGAAATCATGTGCCCTCACACACTTTTCACACGTTCTGAGAGGATGTTCACTCATAAACCAAGGACAGCTCTGACACATTAACATCCACAGTTTGCTAATTCTTGGCTTTTGTCCCAAACCTCATACTACTACACTAAACAGTTTGCCAAAATAGGATGCCACATACAGTATGTTCAAATGGGTGTTACTATTTATAACAGTTTATTTTATATGGGAGTATATATTTTTGTAGCTTACTGGCTTCTAGTCTGTTAAAATATACAGTATATCATACATCTTAGCCTGTGAACAATTTTCCCTAATATTTTTCTTTGATCAGAAGAATGGTTTAGAGCTATAGTTCTCCTGCCATAATTTCACTTATCTTGTCCAAGCAGCATGATAAGCAGCCATACTTGCTAAACCATTAACACAAAGCCACTTCCTGATTGGTCGACATGAGTTAAGATGTTGTGTTGGCCTGGTTTACCCCTCTGGACCTTGTAAGCCACTTAGATCAGTACGTAATATATTTTACACACTTCAAGCAGTAATATCACAAGAAGTGTCATTGCAACCATCGGCAATTTTTTGACCATTCTGCCACAAAACCATTTGGGAGCTCAGAAGTTGGGCTAATATCGTACAGCGTACACCCTCTGTTAAACTCAGTTGTCAACGTTGTTGATGTAGGAATGACAGTTTTGGTCATGTCAATCTTTTTTTTTTTTGTAGCTTTTTGGATAAATTGCATATATAACATGCAATCTCTTCTTTTTAAATCTAGTAAAAAAAAATCAAAACTCAACAGAAAATTTTTTCTGGTTTTGTCTATTTTTGACCACTGCATTATCTGAAACTTTAAAGAAGGCCTAAGCTCCGCCCACTCGGCACGATCATGCCATGTCATATTGGTAAACCACACTTGGTATTTTAAAAACCTTTTTTAACAAAATCAGTTTTTCTGTTCTATATTCAGAACCAAAAATCTCTTTTTCTACATGACCAGCATTCATTCTCATGGTCATTCCTATATATACAAAAAAGATATTCCAGAGGAATTTGTTAAAATGTTGATTATTGTTGGAATTATGTTACATTGGAATATTAAGGATTAGAACTAAATCGTGTTGTGGTACGGTTGACACGCTATGATCCAGAATGCTTCTCCAATTATATCTGGTGCTTTGATTATAGAAGGAATATTCATAACATGCTGGAAGTGAAGTGGACTTGAAATGATTTTGTAAATTAAAGACATTTTGCTAAGGTGTGACTCAGAAGCAGCATTATCACTCTAGTTATGGGTTATTTTAGCAGGAAATCCTGCTGTTTTAAAATCATGGTAAAACTGATATTTCCTATGCCAAGCTTTGTCAAAGGTCAGTGAAGATGGCTGGCGGAAATGACAGAGAAAAGTCTTTCACAGCATTGTATTTTAATCTCAATAAGCATAATAGACGCAATATTTGTATATTAGGATGGTAATTGTGTTGTGTGATGTGTGTGTTGAATGTATCATGTTGTGACCAAACACCAAGAAAAATTCCTAATACATGTAAATGTGTATGGCGAATAAAATGATTCTAATTCTGATGTGTGTTTCATAATGGCATGAAATGTTGGCTAATATGATTTATACCACAGAACCATTGAGTTCTCAAATGTGATTGGTCAGAAGATGTTGATTAATTTTGTAGAACAGGTATTAGTGCTTAGTGCTTAGAACAGGTATTAGTAATAGGTATTAGATTATATTGATAAATAAACATATTAGGTTAGACATTATGACAAAGCATTTGAATTTTACTCAGTCCATATCCACTTATGCTATCCAGAGTTCCCAACATCTACACTGTAGCCCTAGCATTTATTATTTTGTACCCCTTGTTACAGCAATATGGGATCAACCTGAAAACTATGCTTTTCTGTTTTTTCAGTCAGACCAAAATGTGAATAAACCTCGCCTGACATGAAAGAACAGAAAGACTTTTGCATAATTTGGCTTCACACTTTATATAAGTGAACTTTGTCCTGAATTCATGAGCCTCGGTCTTGTGAGCCAAAAGAACCCAGCTGGGTGGGACTGTGTCTCTTTGATCAGTAAAAAATGGAGGAGTTGGTTATTTTTATTGGTACTTGATGTACATCTGAATAATAATAATAATAATAATAATAATAATAATAATAATAATAATTATCATCCACTGACATATGCTAGGGTTTTTGTGGTAAAATTTGATTGTTTTTTTTCTCTCTCTCTCTGTCTACTAGGATTTTCTTGGTAGCATTGTTGGCACCCCTGATGTTATCATCCCTCCAATTTCATGTATCATTAGCAAAGCTGTTTCCTTCTTACTTCTTACAGACTTCTCGTTCCTAACCACTGTAGTGATGTTAAACAAAAAATCCCTTCAGTTTCAGCTCCCAGCATAACTAAGGCCAGGTACTTGCTGCTGAACTGGGTTTGTAACCTCAAGCGGTCTTATTATCTCAGCTAAACCAGTTGTGGAGCTCTTCTTAAAGGATGTTATTATAGTTTTACAGAACAGTTTCCACTTTGGAGTAATTGCAGATGATTATAGTTCTAAGTCTTTTTTTTTCTTGGTTCACTTTTTTGCATGTTTTTTCAAGCCTTTGTCCTTCACTTACCTCTAATTGCATTAAGGAAAAAGCGATATCTTTTTCCTTCAGTTAAAGAATACTTGGTCTTGGAGTATACTGTAGACTATAGACTCATGCTGATCTATTAGCTGTCGTTATTGGATTTCTACTTTTAACCCATCAGCACAATGTACTGTATATATGCTGATACTACACTCCTGGGCAATAAATAAATAAATAAATAAATAAATAAAAAAGAACAATGAGCCAAGCCCAAAATGGAAATATTAAGCTATTAATGGTCTTAACAACAAATTACTGGTCAGAAAATTAGCAGTAATTAAACAAATGCACTCCTGAGACCTCCTGTGCCACCATTTGCTCGTTTACTTTTCCTGTAGTGAACTGTTTGTTTGGAGAAAATCTAGAAATAGGGCAATTCACTTATATAGTCTTCTTGTACACAAAGGTAAAATCATGATAATTATTAAAATATCTGATGTAAAATTCAAGCTAACACATGTCTAGGTGTACAAAGTTTTCCAAAAATATCTTCTGGGATGTTTAAAAAGATTAGTCATTATTTGGTTATCTGTCACACCTGATGTGGCCCATCAAGGACCACAAGGCTTAAACATTTAAAGAAATCAAAAAGGGAAAAGCTATCCCATACTAACTCCCTTTATCTAGTTGTTTAATTCTTGCTAATTTCCTGACCAATGATTTGTTGTTAAGACCATTAAAAGCTTAATATTTTGCCACTTTGGGCTTGGCCCTTTTTTTTGTTTTGTTTTTTTGCCCGGGACTGTAGATCAGTCAGCATCAAAAACTGACTTACTTACACTTTGTCTCAAAAGGACTGAAAAGGTGTAGTCAGTATTTCTAAAGTTTTAATGAACGAATAGTGCCAGAGAGAGGGATAGCAAAAAAAAAAAACCTAGTCAAGAAAAAATAAACTAAAAGACAGAAGGCTGTAATTCCATGATGTGCAAGACATTTACAGTGATACAAATGCAGCACTATTTTCTTCCACTCCATAATCGGCATGCTAGGTATTAATGCTATGATTTAACCCCAGGTTACCTTTGTTTTTTACAGGGCATCTTCCCAGCTAGCTATGTGTATCTGCGGAAGGCTGTTGTCACCAACCGAGGGTAAGTGCTTTTCTGCTGAAGTTGCTTAGTAAATGGGAAATTAACTGTAGTAGCATGAAAGAGAACATATACCTACAGTAACAGTAATTGTTGGACTATTCCTTCATATTTCTTCCCTCTTTTATCTTCTCCTCTCTTCGCACATTTTCGGAACTCTTCACACTGTTGGAAAGACTTCGTGCAAAATGAATGGCTTATCAGGCTAGAATAAATATAGAATTATATAACGTAGTGCATAAAGTTAAAAAAAAAAAAAAAAACACCAAACAAAAATAGCCAGCCCACAGCAGTCATGGAGAAACTGATACTGATGAAAGATACAGAACACAGATTGTGCAAGAAAGAAGATATATCTATAGTGTCTAACTCAAATCTCAACTGCACCAGCTCCAAAACCAGCTCCACACACACTGCTGTGCTGAAAATGATCCACCACACTAATACTTTCTGCTCAGTAAGATTTTAAAGCAGTTTAAATGCAAAAATATCCTGGTGAAAACCAGAGAAAACAGGAATCCTGCATTATTCTGATAAGACAATTTGATTAGCGTTCAAGTAGTTTAAGATATTCTAGCAGTTTCCTTTAACAGATAATCATTTTACTGCTACTACAGTTTTATATTGTATTTAATATTATATTATGTTCTCTTTGATATTCCAAAACCATCACATTAGGCAATATACCAGAAATAAATAATACTCTACCTCTATGTGCACTAAGGTTATAAAGTATACCTATCACCCAATAAACTGGCAATATGTAATGAAATATGTAAAATGCACCCCAATTCTAATAATGTAGTCAATTTCATGGAATAGCTTCCTTACCTACTTTGTAATCTGTTTCCTTCGCTATAATACACAACACTGCCTAGAACTACACTTCCTTTCAATCATTTTCATTCATTGAATAGCTGCAGAGGCATTCTCGCAATGTTGATGAATCACTTCAATATTTTTTGTGTTACTGCAGCTATGAAATACATATTATTAAATTAGCAAATATTTAAGCATTTTAGGCACAAAACAACCAAATACTTGTGATTTTTTCTGCCTGCTTGGATTTTTTTAATCTCAGGGTGAATAGTGTAAGATCATTTTACTGTAATAATTCAAGTAAGAAATGAGTTAAATCATAGGTTCCAGTTTTGTCCGTTTTATCAGTTGTTGAAATATTGATTAATACTCATGATGGAAATGTGAACCAAATACTTATAGAGCCTTTCAAAATACTGAATTAGAATTTGAAGCATGTATTTAGTCTGAGGTTGTGCATTTGAGTCTGGATTTGTGTATTGGGTATAATATGTACTGAGTCTGAGGTTGTGTACCGAGTCTGAGTATTGTATCTGAGGTGGAAATTTTGTATTGAGTCTAAGGTGTAGTGTGTCTGAGGTTGTGTACTGAGTCTGAGTATTGGATCTGAGGTAAAAATTATGTATTGAGTTTGGGGTGTACTGAGTCTGAGGTTGTCTAATGAGTCTGAGTATTGGCTCTGAGGAGTACTGAGTCTGAGGTTGTGTATTGAGTTTGAGTATGTGATCTGAGGTGGAAATTATGTGTTGATTCTAAGGTGTACTGACTGAGGTTCTGTATTGAATCTGAGTACTGGATCTGTGGAGGAAATTTTGTATCGAGTACAAGGTGTAATGATTCTGAGGTTGTAGACTGAGTATTGGATGTGAGGTTAAAATTATGTATTAGATCTGGGGTGTACTGAGTATTATTGAGTCTGAGGTTGTGTAGTGAATCAGAGTATGGAATCTGAGGAAGAAATTATGCATTGAGAACGAGTGGTACTGAGTCTGAGGAGTACTGAGTCTACCTAATGGTAGTACTGAGTACTGAGGTTACCTAATGGGTCTTAGTATTGGATCTGAGGTGGAAATTCTGTACATAGTCAGAGGTTATCTAATGAGTCTGAGTATTGGATCTGAGGTGGAAATTTTGCCTGAGTCTAAGGAGTACTGAATCTGAAGTTATCTAATGATTCTGAGTATTGTATCTGAGCTGGAAATTATGTATTGAGTCTGAGATGTACTCTAAGGTTGTATATTGAGTCTGACTATTGTATCTGAGGTGGTCATTTTGTATTTAGTCTGAGGTGTACTAAGTATGAGTCTGAGATGAGTAATAAGTCTAATGTAGTTTTATTGAGTCTGAGTCTGAGTTTTACATTTAACCTGACATGTTTATTGACCCCCAGAGTCAAAGTCTGGGGTAAGTAGGGAGTCTGAATTTGTGTATTGAGTGTATTTTGTATATTATTGAGCCTGATGTGTGAGGCATCTGTTAAGTCTGATTCCGAGTTGGTGATTGTGTACCATATTCAGCATAAGAAAGCCATATATTGTGCCCTAAGATTTGATTTTAACAATTCTCAATAGGACCTTTTAAATTCTTTCTTTCTTTTTTTTTTTTTTTTGCTCGCTCAGCTAACTATTTGGCATGACTACTAAAAATCCAGTTTATAAAAAGCATAGTGTAAAATTTTCTTCAGTATTTCTAATAAACTCTTTATACATAGTCATGTTCTGATAATTAGTTCCAGGATATACTGCAATATTCAATATGTTAAGGATTCTGTATATTAATCTGCTGTAGTGTAACTGCAGGATCATCAAATGGTGAGTTTTCTTTGGCCCAAAAAAACCTCCAACAGAGTTTTAATTCATTTATTCATCTTCAGTAAGCACGTTATCCTAATCAGGGTTGCAGACAATCTAGAGTCTATCCCTGGATGAGATGTCTGTACATCACAGGGCACCATACACACACACATTTACACATAGGGGCAATTTAGCATAGCCAACCTACATATTTTTGGGAGGTGGTTGAAAATCCACACTGACTCGGGGAGATCATGTATAAAAAATTCAGCACAGACAGTAACTCAAGCTCAGAATTAAACCGGGACTGTGGAGTTGTGAGGCAGCAATGCTACTCACTGCACCACGTTTTTTCTTTTGTATTTACATTACAGTTATGCAGAATGTCTAAAAAATATAGTAAAGTGTTTAATACTGTCCTAAGACTTACTGCAATGTATAACTACATATAGGTGATACTGTCTTGCTCTTTGTGTGTGTGTGTGTGTGTGTGTGTGTGTATGTGTGTGTGCGTGCATCAGACATCATTATTTTAGGACAGCAAAAACAAACACATGGGAATGGAGAGATTGAAAAAGATGAGTGCTGTTAGTCCAGTGTCAGAAAAACAATAAGGAGTGAAAATGTAAGTGAGGAGGCATGGGAACTGGAAAATGAAGTCACATCTTCACTGGCACTTCAGTTCACGAGGTCCATCTCAGTCCATTGTTTTGTGTAAAACATGTCGAGCAGCATTGGCTTTTTCAAAAATAAATTGCACTTTTAAAAATGGTTTTAATTGGGTTTACTTTTTAATCTTGCGTGAGTAAATATGTCAAGACGGAGATGTGTTTTCACATTCGGCTCTGTTTTTCTGGCTAAATATCAAATGGCATGCACTACACGTCTGGATGTTGGGCCTACAAAGTATTTATGACAAGAATTACCCCAGGTCATGCCTAATTGATGACCCATGGTGTAATTATATTGATTTAATGATGCAGAATGCAGGAAATGTAACAGATGTCTATAGGTTTTAATGCATTAGCAATACTTGATGTAACGCACTTGGTATATCTCGTGAACTGTTTGCCAAAATGAAGTGTGTGTAGATTTAGAGAGGGAAGAAAAAACTCCATCCAGGCTGTAACTCCCATCAGGAGTACAACGAAACCTCAATGTCAGGAACTGTCAGAAACAATTGTACTTTTGTCTGAAATTTTGGGCTGATTATGCATTTGCCTACAAATTGTTAACCGCATGCCTGAATATATCATATAGTAGCAATACACATTTGTGTGTATATTATTGCTTTATTTAATACATCTACTTTAGGCCACATTAATTAGATTAATGCCGCACAATAATTTTACATTTCTTCTGAGTCACACACGCTCACAAAAATGATGTTCAGATAAAGCGGGCTCGATAAGACCACGCATTTGCATAGTACAATTCAAAAAAAGGATAATGGAAGGACATGACAGGGCTGATGGAGAGAAAATAGGAGGAAGAGATAAATGGCAAGACAGAACAAAAGAGACAGCAGGGTGGAAAAAGGAGCAGGATTAAAAAGAAGCTGGGGAAGGACATTTTACCACATTCCCTACGGTTAATGACTGCTTGGACAAATCTGGAAAAAGAGAACTTACAGGAATGAATACAAGGCATCACTCGATGATGTTTCTAGAGCTCTATCTGAAATCGTACTCTTACTTACTTATATAGACCACTCTAAATAGGGTTGTTGCTTATAAGACACCGGACTGAATTTGACAATAATTACTTAGTTTAGATAGTTTCTGCATAAACAATTGAAACATCAACTATAATAAGTAGGCTAGCAGTACCATCATAAGACATTGAAGTAACACATCTTTTCACATATGCATATTAATACCATGAAGTGTTAAATTCCATTTGATACCCAAATAGTGCACTATATGGTAAATAAGACGTTTCATGACTTAAGACCTGACTCTATTAAGGTTCTATGAACTCTATGTTCCTCGGTTAACCTGCTGAGAGAATCCTCTCAAAGTTAGCATTTAACCAAACTTGTTATCATCAGGTAAAATATAAGCGTGTACTCAGTGCTAACCTTGCTGTCTTTGTGTTTGTGTGCAGGCAGTATGAGACAGTGGTGCCTCTCGAAGATCCCATCGTGACCGAAGTCACCTCCACTCTACAGGAATGGGCTGTACTCTGGAAGCAGCTCTATGTGGTAAGTCTCGACATTGCATACTTCTGCTAAGATGGATTGCAGTGGATGTGGTCATTCGGCAACTGGATTAGCAAGTTGCTATTCTGTTGTGGGACTGAATTAAGCAGATATGTAAACACATGTTAGAAGTGAATACAATCTTAGCAGGCGTTATGAATAAATGAATACAGAATGGTCTCTGAAGTCTGTTGGTCTATTGCAGTGCACACTGTAGTAGCATGGTGCTAATTTGGTTGTTTGACTTTGTTAGAAGCTACTTACGCTCAGAGGGCATGTTTGGTGTTTTGTTTTTTTTATTATTTTTACTGCATACACAATTCAGAGTTTGTGGGTTCCTGGAAGACTAGTGGCTAGGCCTCGGTGCTCTCACTGCTGCAACCCGGGTTTGGTTCCCGGCCAGGGAACCAACCCCAGCCACTGGGGCTGCACATGACAGGGCACTCACAATGCCGGTCCCAAGCCTGGATAAAATTGGGGAGGGTTGTGCCAGGAAGGGCATCTGGTGTAAAAAACTGTTCCAAATCAAATATGCGGACCAATGATCTGCTGTGGCGACCCCTAATGGGAGCAGCCGAAAGAACAACACCACAATTCAGAGTTTGACTCTTATTGGGTAAAGGCTGGTTTATGTTTCCTTCCAAACAAGCCTCTAAATCCTTTCTGAAGTTTGGAAAAAAAAAACTTTGGAAGTGGGTGGAATGAGATGGAAGGGGGATTGGTGAGCACTTGTCCGAACTGGGGTTCTTGAATTCTCATCTACAGTGTATGATTGCTGCCTCTGCGAGTAAAAAGATGCTACATTCAATTTCTAGAAGCAGTGGAAGGCCTAGGTTTATAGTGGTGTGGCAAGAGAGGGTAAGGGGTGGCACCACGTAATTGTGTATAAAACAATGTGATTTGCTCCTTGGTGTAAAATAAATGACCACGTAATGACATCATATTTGTTTCATAGTTGCTTTCTAGTTTCTAAAAATGCCAAAATGTAAACAGTGATTATTTAAATCACTATGATTGGGGTCGTTTTTGGGGTGCCAGGGATTATTATAGGAGTGGTAGCTGCTGTGGCCACGCCCCTCCCTTGAAGGAAATTGTGAAGGCTGTAGGACTTGTCTCTGTTGAAGGGTGTGGCCATTTACTTTGAACTACTACTACTACTACTACTACTACTGCTTCCTCGTTATTACTGTATAGCCCCTGTCCATTCAGGCTGAAAATAACTAAGAACCTCCTATTGTTCTGAAAAACCATAAACATTTCAGAAGCTCTTCTTCCAAAGCATGAATCTCAACAACATCTCATTAAACAGAGCAATGCTAAAGCATTTTAAACATACTGATAATTTATTGGAGGTGAGAACCTTGTTATATTACTTGGCTTCCAAGTCAAGGTTCCACTGAAGCTAAGTGTGCTAAAATTATTGGTATAATTATGGAAGAAAAGCAATGTGCCCTGCAGACAATAGAAAAAGGTTGAGCTGTGAGAGTGTGTAGGCCCCCTCCAGATTATTGTGCATTAGTGGAAGTGATGACAATGACAATGGCCTTGAGTCTCTTTCTTGATCTCGAGTTTTTCACTGAATTCCTTTATTCTCTTTTCTGTCCATGTATGATGAAACCAGCTTTGATTTATAGCAGCTGTAGGACTATGCTGTTTCAATACTCTTAAACAAAATATTTTCACAGAACCTTGGAAGTAAGTCACTTAGCGCTTGCTGTAAGAGAAAAGAACATGGAAGAGATACACTTGTTACATCTTGTTTTCAGCTTTATTCACAGCTGGTTCTGGTACACACAGTACTGATTACTTACACACACACACGCACACACACATACTTATTACTTTTTATTACTAGTGTACTATTATTTAGAAACATCTTTTTTTTCTGCCCTGTGAGTATCTCCCTCGTTCTCTCTCCCCCTAGTCCTAGTAAAAAAGGTGTGGCCTCTGTCTTGTCAGTCCCAGTAGAAGAGGTGTGGCCTCTGTGCCTTGTCAGGGACAGTGAAAGAGGTGTGGCTACTCTGCTTGTCAGTCCCAGTGAAAGAGGTGTGGCTACTCTGCTTGTCAGTCCCAGTGAAAGAGGTGTGGCTTCTCTGCTTGTTAGTCGCAGTGGAAGAGGTGTGGCTTCTCTGCTTGTCAGTCCCAGAGAAAGAGGTGTGGCTTCTCTGCTTGTCAGTCCCAGTGAAAGAGGTGTGGCTTCTCTGCTTGTTAGTCGCAGTGGAAGAGGTGTGGCCTCTCTGCTTGTTAGTCGCAGTGGAAGAGGTGTGGCCTCTGTGCCTGTCAGTCCCAATAAAGGATACATGGCCTTTACCTGTCAGTCTCAAAAAAAAAAGGAGGCGAGGCGTGGTATATAAACATATATTTAGTTTTTTGTATTTTTAATTAATACCAAGTAATTGCACAACACTGAATTACATTATATGGTATTGAATTGTACTGCTCTATAATAATATTGAAACATCTATAAAACAATACAAGATTAAATCGCTCATATGATATATCATTCATATCTCATATTGCTGATCATCTAACAAAATGTGCTGGAGAGATGCACACTCCTATTTAGGTACCTTGTAATAAGTTCTGGTTCATGTGATTCAGTGATTTGTGCAACATCTTCACACCAGGTTGTCATTTTCTGCTTATTTGTTATCAATGTCACCCTTTTAAATGCTTCATCAACCCAATGTGTATCGACACAGTTGAGAAAAATCCATGTCTCATCAACGACTGCTGAGATCAAACACAGCAGAGACAATGACTCAGTTTTGGGACTGCTGTGGTTCATTATTTACCACCATGTTCTCTGAATCTACAGAATATCTGAGGGCTTATAATAAGCTTCCTCACGACAGACAAGTGTGTACTGCACCGAAAAGGAAATAAGATCTAAATTGGAGGCTGGGTGAAATAAGGATAGCTAATTCAAGATGAATTGGGTTGTGTAATGTGTAACGGAACGTTTGAGGGCTTCAACTTCAGCCATAGCTGTACGAAAGGCACGTGGAGAAGAAGAAGGCCATCAATACTGTTATGAGACCCTGCACAATTACAGCACCTTTTGAAGATTTTTCTTTGGCAGCATGCCCAAAGACTTCCCTGTCCAACCTTGCCAACAAGTGTACAATTTACAGTGTATCCAGTTCATTAACAAACAGCTATTTATAAATGTGCCATTTCATACAATGTTGGCAGTTGCACTTTTAAAATGAATTTAATTGAGCATGCCTGTGTAAGTGCAGTGACAGTACAGATTTATATAGCATAAGATTCAAATACAGCCCATACCCCTGGGTCATGGGTTTCAAGTACTGTAGAGTATTTTATGGATGCTACTTAAGGAATAATATATGATGGGATGCTATTACAGGAAAATAATCCACAAAAGGGTGATGTGAATATGGCCCAATGCAAAATGGATTATTTTACTATAACAGCACATCCTGAAATATTTTATGCCTCTTATACCACAGCGACTTATCTAAGATTACAATTATTAGTTTATTAAAAAACGGATGCAAAACTGATTTTTTTCAGTTCCATTCTAAAATCTGATTGGCTGAGCCATGTTCGAAGCATTTGAAAATCCTTAATATATGCATATATACAATCTGTTGTGACTGGATCACAATAATTTAATTCTATTTTAATGCACCAGGCTATAAACCAGTAAAACAACATTTAAGCAATTGTTCAGTCTATAGACTATCCTAATCTTTGCCTATTATTTTGCAACTAAAGCTTACTATTAACAAACTACATTGCATGGTGGAAAAATACAAAGAATTGTTTATAGCGAATATCAATAATATATTTTTCATTATTTTATCATATTGTTTGCACATTTTAATGGTTTATAGTTAGATTTAATGTTATGGAACGTCCAAGAGACAAGTTAATTCCTGGTATCACTTATGTTATAGACATGATAAACAGTCATTCCCTCACCCATCTCCCTCTCTTTCTCTCTGTCCTGAAGACTTTCTGTGCTGGGAAACTTTGCAAAGCATACCATCCAAAAAAAAGGTCTCCTAACATAAAAACATTACCACATCAACGATTATAAGTTGTACTTTTTTAAACAATGTCATTTTTTTAAAATCAATTTATTATTAGTCTTAGACTGTGTGGAGCATCTTACATACAAGTTCCTGTGAATGAGCTGTTACTATGAAAACAATAATGGAACTACTGTCCATCCATTATACAAAAATAATGCACACCTTCTGACCAATCAGATTCAAGAATTCAACCACACTTTGGTACAAATGTAAGGGTGTTTTAGGCACTCCTCTTCATGTCATGCCTAAGAACACTCTTAGCCATAATAAAATCACTATAACACAGCCCCCTCATGATTTATTGCTTGAACGGCACATAATGCTTTTGTACACGGTTTTTAATAACGACATTTTATAAAATCTGTTTGTTATTAGATTTAGATTATGTTATGCTTTCACCATTAAACTGCCTGTGAGCTGTTACTATAGAAATGTATTTTCACAGTGCATTAATATAAACCTTTCATTTGACTTGTATCCAGGACTACTGTCAGAACCACGCTCTTATAGAAAATGAATCAAACACCTCCTCATTCTAGAATCGGGTTTGAGGATTTAACAGCGCTGTGGTATAATTTGACGTTATGGCACAGTTAACTGTATGATTGAATCCAGCAAAACTCAGCATGACTTCAACAAAAGAATCAACTGGCTGCTTTCCTTCTTATTCTGTTAAATGAAATCTTTTGACTTTTAATGGTGTGAGAAATTGGACTAATTATTTTGAGTAAAGTAATGATAGGCCATTTATCATAGTTTTATCATAGTTTTTACAAAACTGTGAGAAAACATAGAGTAAACTTGTAACATAAAAACGATGAGATCCTAACAGACAGCACTATTAATAACTGCCCTGCCTATGCTATTGATAAGCAGTGGGATTGTCTTATCTCCTGTAATAATAGCTCCTTCCAGCATTTACATCTGTCAGCTGATACCAGATTGTTGCCCATCTGTACCAACGTTTCCTGTTTGGAGCAGCTGTGTCTGCTGGCTGTGGGGTTGAGGATGACTGACAGGTTTACCCATCTGTCTGTGTGTGTTTTTATATGTAGGACAGGGGTCATGAAATGGGCATAGATGCTGTTCAGCGTTTAGCCATATATAGGAGACAGGACAGAGTCTGTTTCGATATATTCACACATATAGTGCTTTCTCCATCTAAAATCAATTCTGCTCCATTGTCAGTGCTTTGGGCTAATCAGAAGATGAAGAATTACCTCTCAGGCTGGATATTTGTCAACTTGGGGTGCTTTCACTTATATCCATTATATGTCCATTTAAGTCCATTTACCATATAGAATCAAATCCATACTGAACCAAACATGCTGTATATTTTGGGTTTTAGGCAGTGATTGACTGATTGATTGATTTACTGGTTGGTTGGTTGATTGATTGATAAATTGGTTGATTTACTGGTTGGTTGGTTGGTTGATTGATTGATAAATTGATTGATTGATTGATTGATTTACTGGTTGATTGATTGATTGATTGATTAATTGACTGGTTGCTTGGTTGGTTGAATGGTTGATTGTTTGGTTGATACCAGTACCGGTACCCATCCGATATTGTTTTCTTTAAAAACTACCAAGTTTTACATTTTCTTTTAAATTAAAGCACTTCACAGTTAAACACTTTCACACAGAAATCACTTACACTGTAAATATATTGTGTAAGTATGAACTTCAAGCCTCTTTATATGTAAACATTTCCAGTTTCAAAAATAAATTTCTTTTCCAAATCCAATCTTTGCCATTTGTTACAGGATCCGATATGTTTTGTGATGTATCTAATGTCTTATCCACCATTTTTTTGGCTGGTATTGGGGGAAAAAGACAATTTGCTTAGCATCAGCTCTGTGTTCTCTGTGCTCAGATAATTTCTGTGATTTTTTTTTTTGTAGATTGATTGAGAACAGGACATCCTGAAGTGTTTAGAGAAGAGAAGCCTTTATTTGTGCCATATACAGTTGAGCTCAAAAGTTTACATACCCCTTTCAGAATCTGCAAAATGTTTATTATTTTACCAAAATAAGAGGGATCATACAAAATGCATGTTATTGTTTATTTAGTGCTGACCTGAATAAGATATTTCACATAAAAGATGTTTACA
>CM040473.1:15125371-15158968 GCA_022758105.1 Pangasianodon gigas
GGGGTCATTTTTATAAATTCAACTATTATTTTCTCTTGTGGACTATATGTAAACATCTTTTATGTGAAATATCTTATTCAGGTCAGCACTAAATAAACAATAACATGCATTTTGTATGATCCCTCTTATTTTGGTAAAATAATAAACATTTTGCAGATTCTGAAAGGGGTATGTAAACTTTTGAGCTCAACTGTACATTACAGCACAGTGAAATTCTTTCTTTGCATATCACAACTTGTTAGGAAATTAGGGTCATCCTTGATCCAGCACCCCTGGACCACAAAGGGTTAAGTGCCTTGCTCAAGGTCCCAACAGTGGCAGCTTGCCAGTGCTGGGGCTTGAACTCTCAACCTTCTGATCAGTAACCCAAAGCCTTAACCATTGAACCAACGCTGCTCCATGTGGAGATGCTGGGGATTGAACCCAGGGCCTCATACACACAAAGCATGAGCTACAACCCTTTATTCCTTACATAAAATATTTTACAATAACAGCTCATCCTGAAGTATTTTATTTCTCTTATACTAAAGCGATTTGCCAATGATTAAAAAAAGATTCATTTTCTTTTAAATTTATTATTGATTGAGACATAGTGGTTTTTTAACCATTTATAGCTACATTTAATGTCATGGAATATTCATGAGACAAGTAAGCTCTTATTATCACTTCACTGATCACTGATTCACAATATCAGTGTTTTTTTATGTTAAGTAAGTCATTAAACTTAGCATCTGCCATACAAGTCCAGTGAATTAGCTGTTACTATAGAAATGATTATATTTAAGCAATATCGCACTCACAATCGTGTACTCACAATATCGAGCTCGCAATCACAGCTGTGCTGATATTCAGTATAACTGCATGATTGGAAGTGTGATATTGCTTTTATACAACAGTTCTATGAACAAGAAATTAATATCAAGTAAGTGACAGTTAGGACACAATATGCCAAATGTTCTGTTTATTTTTGCTCAGCTAGTGGAAATAGATCCTGAAGAATCCACACTCACTTTATAGCACTTCAGCTAGTTCGCTAGCTAGCTCACATTCATTTGTATATTCCCATTAAAGGTGCTTCTAGTGAAATAGGCTTCCCTTCTTCCTTTTTATCTTCAGCTGATGAGCTTTCATAATTCATATAATTCAAAAGTTTCATTCCTTAAAAGTATAGTTTGCCATGTCTGCTGATAATGTTGCTAACATTATCTCTAATTTCGCTACTGTAACAACTGTTTCGAACTAGGAAGTGGAATTTTACGTGGCGAACACAGACAAGTGGAGTGATACACACAGTGAAACGTCACAGTGCGGTTATAGTAAATATAGGCACTCTTGGAACACCTTTCAACCAATCAAATTAGTGGACCGGAACTAACTGTTGTATATAATATAATATAATATAATATAATATTAGAGGATTAAAACAGTACCCATGTAGTCCATATATGCAGCTATATTGGATTCCTGCAGTGATGAGATTGATTTACATTGTTGAATTGTTAATGTGTTTTATTCCTTACATATCTCCTATGCATCGTCCAGCATGAGAAAACTAATATCTCTTAGCTCGGAGTGAGAAATAGAGATAGAAAGTTAGGTAGTAACGGTCACCAGAGTGCACTAAAGTGCATAAATAAGTTTGCCATCTTTCCCTAAAGCCCAATTAGAACTTATTTTCAATGGTAGCAACACTAGAACTTGTAATAACAACGTAATGAGCTGAAAAGGAGATGGCAACTTGAGTCATGCAGAGATGATGAGAGTAGAAGTGAAAAGATGTCACTGGAGCTTACGTCCATATGAGTGGCCTGCAGACAGAAAGACAGAAAGAGAGAAGGAAGGCGAATTAGGAGTGGGAGACACAACTCATCATCTATATATATCATAGAAAACATGATCTGATGATCTAATAAGCATCCTGGGAGCCAGTATGAAGCATTGGACTATTTTCTTGCTCTAGGCCATCATGTGTGTGTCATTTTTCTGTATAATGAAGTCAGAATTCTGAACAAACATTCACTCAGACATGAGCGACTTCCTTCTTACCAGCCTAGTAGTAAATGACATTTAAGGGTAAGCACCTTCATCTGTAATCAACAGTGCTTGCGGCAGGATATTTTCCCACTCTGTTATGTCCTTATCAGGTTATTATATGTCAGGCAATGACATGTTTGTTGTCATGTGTCTCTCTGGTAAAGCATGGAAGCCTTGAGGAAATGCTATGGCTTGTACTTTCCATGCACTTCTTCAAGACATCCGATGCTTTGTGACATCTATAAATGGGAGCCACTGATGCATAAATTTTTTGTTACTTTTTTTCTCAACTTGTGTTTCATGTGTAACCCGTCATGCAAAATAAGAAGAAATCCTGTTGTATTTTATTTCATATCTTCATTTCAGCATGGCGGGGCTTTGTATTAGTTTCACCTGTCAGGATCAGTACAGGTTCCGCTAATGTGGGTCCTCTTCTTTGGAGCTTTAATTTACATGGAAGCACAAAGCTTTTAGATTATTACAGAGAATGGTTAGGTCAGACAGGTCTTGTTCTGATACATTTAAAGTCTTGGCGAGCAGCAGAAATGGGCAGAACCGCAAAGGTAGCCATTGTTTTCTAAATGGGTCACAGACAGAGCAAGGCTAATACTAAAACCCACCATTACCTGCTTTTATCTCATATATGAACTGAACTACATCAAAAAAATTTTATTAGATATTTAATTACAATAGCAAGGTTAAAATTAAAGTGCACAAATCTTCCCCCTTACCACACATGTTCTGGAGCTACAATACTAATAATGCTGACAAGTGAGAGAAGATACTATATAGCCTCTAATTTAGCATTGGACAAACTATGTCTAAAGCAACACACCTTAACTGTGTTCAGTCATTGAGTAATTATATATAGACTTCCTTCCGTACTTTCTAACACTGATAGGTATAAAAGAGACAAACAATGTCAAACAAGAGAACCAGCAGCCATTTTAAATCATTTTCTTGCTCAGATCATAGTTTAGCTCAGTGCTATGTGAGCAACAGACTTGATGTGTGACCCAAATTGTGAAGGCAACGTGATTATTTTGTGAATAGATGTTTTTGTGAGGCATGTTTGTGGTGATATACATAATGCTAACTTAGTAGCTAGTCAAACTATAGCCACAACTCCAAACGAAGCAGACACCAAATATGTCTTAACTAATCATTTGGCAATGTGCCTTTTCCTCTTTATAGCTATAATTTTTTAACTCACTCTTTCATTAGTCTGCATTTGTTCCAGAGTGCATTGCTTAAGTTCAGGGGTCGACAAAGATTACATGTCTACAGCTATTAGGTTGAAAAACTTTGTTAGCACATTAGCACATGAGCTCTATTCAGTGAGCTAGCTAATGGATTTATGATTTGCCCAGATACCTGTAGTCTTAATATAATTAAAGATCACCTTCTGATCTGATGTGTAGCTAATGTTTATGGTAAGTCGGCCTCGTGGTTTGTGACTACAGATGCATGAAGTGTGTAATTAGCGTAGCCGGAGATTATCAGGTTGTAGTGTGCACCACTGAGATTCACACACACTGATGAACACCGATGTATCTACCTCTGCCTGGCCTCAGCGGTTTATTTAAGGTAGGTGTTTGGGCGTTAAAAACGCCTCTAGTCATTTTTGTCAAGATGACCCTTTCCAAGGTGAGAGGTCAGCTGTCAACAAATGTTTTTTTTTCACATCTTGCTAACAGAGATTTATTTTTTGATCAGAGAAGCACGGACAATGAGGATGTAGTTAGCTACAGAAGAACACCCACGAGATTCCAAAAGTTCACACCAAGCTTACAAAGCCCTATGTTCAGAGTTGCCAGTTTTTAGACCCTGGTCATTTACAAATATGATTATTTCATAACAGTATGTTTTATATCAGGATGATATATGATAAAATCAGGTGTTAGTGCACCCAAATAATATCAGGTCATTTAAACATTTAAGGGTGACTCCATGATTGGGGTGCCATTTAGCTCTTGTGACTCTTAAACTCTTAATAATAATAATAATAATAATAATAATAATAATTATTATTATTATTATTATTTGTTAACCCATGTTTATAAGGTTTCTTTGCTGACTATGGCTCCATTTTACTCTTAAATGTGTAACAGTTTTGAAAGCACACTATATGGCCAAAAGTATGTGGACACCAGCTCACTGAACATCCTACTCCAAAACCATGAGCACTAATATAGGGTTATTCCCCCATTTGCTGCTATAACAGCCTCCATTCTTCTAGGAAGGCTTTCCACTAGATTTTGGACCGTGGCTGTGGCAATTTGGGCTCATTCAGCTACAAGAGCACAAGAGCTGGGGCACTGATGTCCAGCAAGAAGGCCTGACGTGAAGTTAGTGTTCCAATTCATCTCAGAGGTGTTCAGTGGGGTTGAGGGCTCTGTGCAGGCCACTCCAGTTCTTCCACACCATCCTTGGCAAACTATGTCTTCATGGAGCTCGCTTTGTGCACAGGAGCATTGTCATGCTGGAACAGGTTTGGGTCTCTTAGTTCCAGTGAAGGGAAATTGTAATCCTACAGCACACAAAGACATTCTAGACAATTGTGTGTTTTCAATTCACATACGGGTGTGATGGTCAGGTGTCCACAAACTTTTGGGCATATAGTGTATATGTGACAAATAAAGGCTGCTGCTTAATGGCTTTTTTAACATAATATTTTACATTCAACGTGAATAGATCTACCTTGCCAAACTATACTAAACAACCAAAAACCCTCTTAATACATTATTCTATAAAGTTCTTAGTCAGGACCTCCATGCTCACCATACAGAAATCATTGAATATGTGCATAGTTTATTTTGACAAGTAACAAAGTGCAGTTGACAGATACTACAAAGCCAGCACAATGTGTCTTTCAAGTGGTATTGCCTTTCTGTCTTTGACATAATGGATTGTAAATGTTTGCACATATCACTGTCTGTTCCTTGTTAGCTACGTGAGCCTCACAGCTCCAGTCCAAAACTAAAGAAGCAAGCATGTCTTGACTGATCTACCACATTTTAGTAAGGGGAAAATTAAGTAGATTTGATTTGCAGCATATTATTACAGAGTAATACAGGGCCCTCCAGAATGATTGGCACCCTTCATAAAAATGATTATGTAAAATAAACATTACACATAATCATTCAAATTTTCCACTCAAACAACAGAATTGATCATTTATGTTTGTTCTAACAAATAAAAAATTCATTAGGACTACTTTTTTTTTTAATGAAATGATTTTCTCTCCAAATATACAGTATTGTGAAAAAGTCTTAGGCATATGTAAAGAAATGCTGTACAGCAAAGATGTCTTCTAAAAGGTTTCTTCCTTAAACCAACAACAACAACAAAAAATCTTCCATAAAGAGCAGTAAACAGCACTAAACTAAACAAAGTCAATATTTGCTGTGACAACCCTTTGCCTCAGTTGTCTCAGGTATATTTTGTGCAGTTTAATGAGAATATTGACCGATATGTTTCTAAGCATTTTAGAAAATCTGCCACATTTCTTCTGGAGACTTTGACTGTCACACTTACTTCTGCTTTTTTTTTTTGGAGGTAATCCTTGATAACCAGTATTTTTTTTGTCTGAAATATGGTCTATTACATAATATGTTACTTTCTTTACTGACTTACAAACATTTTTTTTTCTGGAATATTTACTTATGGTTGGAAAAGTAGGTTTGGAAATCTAAAATGTTCTTTTACTGACTCAGTAATGCAGAAATCATAAAATAAACATCTAAGACAAAATTAGTATTCAAAAACTTTTGCACAGTACTGTGTATGTACCAGAATTGTTGGAATATTTTTAAAAATCCAAACAAGTTGTCATTTTCCATTTGCTTTCAGTTTCCAGGAACTCTTTTTTTTTTCAGTCTCCAGGAACTTTTTTTTTTTCTTTTAAGTCTCCAGGAAATTTAGCCTATAAGCATGCCAAAGAACTCTTAAAACAAAAGCGAAATATGGTTGTTGTTGATCTGCACAGATCAGGTAGTGCATATAAGAATATACATATTTTTAGTATAAGCTGTTTAAGCCCAATTAAGACCATAACAAAAATTTTACGTGTGAAATAGTTGGACATTTGTCAGGAATTGGGCATATAAGCTTATTGTTCCTCATCACAGTAAGCAGGATGGTGAAGAAGCGAAGACGAAGCCCTTCTTCAGATCACTCATGTACCATCAAGGACTTACTTGGGTTACTGTATTCTTTATAATTTGCTACACATTTTTTGCTACACAGTTTTCAGTGTCTGCTATGCTTTGCATTGTAGTACTGCCAAATTTATCCCAATGCCACCCCTGTTGTGTGTAGCTAGTTTGACGATGCAGTTGCCTTTACTGTCCTGTATATTTCTTGTATAGTGCTGCACTTGTTCTTGTAGTGACATTGCTCTTGTTACACTGTTCGCACTTTATTTAGTGTCGTAAGGCTCCATATTTTCCCCCACTGTATATGGATTCTTTGTGTACGGATAAAAAAAAGAACTTGTTGACTTCTGCCTCTCTCCCATGTGATGAGCAGAAAATCATGTCATTGCTAACTGGAATCAATGCTATTGCAGCTCGATTTCAGCAGAAACTCTCGAAAGGGTCGAATGTCTGCCACAAGCCACTTACTGTATATTTTTACTCCAACAGGACACAATTGCATCAGTTTGCAAAGACAGTTTCCATCCAGATATATTTCACAGGGTGATGCTTTCCTCTCTGATCATACATATAGATCATCCATGGCTCAATCACCCATTACAGTATGGATTTTAAGATGCCAAAAATGTTGATAACTGATACCATAATACAGCGATATTGAATTCTCAAATCTGATTAGTCAGAAAGTGTTAATTTTCTATAACAGCACAGCTCTGACAATAGGCAACTCACAGGTTAATGCATTTTAATGTGCTAGTTCTAATATATTATCATTTCTACAGTAACAGGTAATTCACAGGGATTTGTAAGGTGGATGTTCCACATAATGTAACACTATGACTGCTGTTATTTAGCAAAGAAACATGTACAATCATTCATACAATGAAGGTTTTTAAATTTTTTTTAAAAATTTGTATTATTTTTTTTATGGGAGTGTGTCTATTGTCATCACTATCCAAGATTTATAGCTGTAACTAAAGTTTTTTAGGGTTCTGTCTTCAGGACAGAAGCCAGTGCACTTTACAGCAGTAATATGACAAGCTATTTTTTGTTTGTTTGATTTCAAGAGAGAGAAAAAAAATGAAATTGTTGGCAGGGCTGCAAAGTGGCACAGTGGGTAGCACTGCCACCACACAGCTCCAAGCACATCTTCAATCACGAGCTCAGGTTACTGTGTGCTGAGGTTTGCATGTTGTCCCTGTGTCAATGGGGTTTCCTTCGAGTTCTCTGGTTTCTATCCACCTTCCAAAAACATGTACATAGGTGGATTGGCCCATGCATGTAAATGTGTGAGTGGTGCCCTGCGAAGAACTGGCATTCCATCCTGGGTGAATTCTCCAGCCTTGCACCTACATCGCACCACCCCGTTGCTGATTGTTTTCCTATAACAGCATGCCCTGTCATCTTTACACCTTAGCCTGCCTGTATACCTGTATTCCTTAAACCTTGCCTGCTTTGATAATGATGCTCCACAGTACTACGGACAGTCATTAACTGGAGGATAGAGCTTTAGTCTTGGAGCTTCTGTTTGCCTGTTAGTATCAGTGTAGTCATGAAGTGCGTGGGCTCATCTCATGCAGTGTTGTTTCTAAGGCTCCAGGCCATTATGATGACCTCGACTCGATATGTCAAATGTTCTCTGGTTTAGACCCTCAGATACTCTGAAATGTCCAAACAACAGCATTGAATTTTATTATTATAGTGTTTAGAGCAAATCAGGTTCTCTAAATTCACAGACAGGCATTTATCAAATACATGAAGAATATTTAAAGTGACGTTCTGAGTGATGTGTCCTTGCGCCTAGTGCTGTTTTGGTTCACAGTGGAAAACAGATGCAGTTGCTAAGTGGAAATCAGTGACACTAAATTAGAAATTTGATGCAAAATGGTTTTACCATTGCCATATTTATAGAAAAAGGCCTAATGGTACTGTTATATGTACTGGCACTGGATAAAGGCTGAACATGTTGCTCAGTGCTAGATGGATGGATGGATGGATAAATGGCTATAAAGAAACATATAAAGTCCCAGAATTTTTTTTAAAAAATGTTCCTTTAAAACAGTACAGCTGATATGATAGATGCCTCCCTTCAACACCAAGTCAACTGAAAACCCGATACTGAAAGGAAGTGAAAGATAAAGCTGAAAATCAATCCACCGTGTATATAGTTACACTCATTCTCCCACGACTTCCTCCCCTTCCCTTCCTTCACTCCTCCTCCACACTCCTCACTCCCCTCTCCACCGCTTTACCACATCGCTTAAGCAGAATTCTCTAAGCAGCCACAGTGAGGAGCGCCTGGTAAAAAAAGAGAGAGTAGTGTTTCCTACTGTTCCAAACTGACGAGCATCCAATCATCTTACTCAGCCAAACTGGAATGAGCCTGACGTGGCACAGCATGTCCTCTGACTTGGCATATTATCCATTTCCCCAGGCACAATGTCGTTCCATGACAAGAGAGTTCGTCTTTAGTGCATTGGAGAGAATTGTTGAGCTCAATGACGATGTTTCAGTCAAGCAGCCTGCTTTGTGTACATCAAGACCCTGCTATTTTCCACTGGAGTGGCTCTTCTTCCACTGCAGCGTGTCATTACACAACAACATATAAATGCTTCTAGATAGATAGATAGATAGATAGATAGATAGATAGAGGGGCAAACAGACAGAAAGTTACATAGACAGATATACAGATAGACAGACAGACAGACAGGTGATGACACAGATACGGTGATAGATATACAGACAGACTCACTGACCAAAGGACAGAGAAGAAGACAGATAGATAGACAGGTAGATATGGAGACAGACAGATAAGGAGACAGAAAGACATCAGTAAGGAGACAGAGAGACAGATAAATAGATATGGAGACAAACAGACATATAGACAGACTGACTGAAAGATAGACAGACTGACCGACACACGGACAGATAAGGAGACAGACAGGTGGACAGATAAGGTGACAGCCAGACAGATAGACAGATTAGGAGACAGATAGCCAGACAGATCAATAAGGATACAGACAGACAGATGGACAGATAAGGAGACACACAGGCATATAGATAGATATGGAGACAAACAGATAAGACACAGATAGACAGACTGACTGACAGAGAAGGAGACAGGTAGGCAGATAGATAGATAGATAGATAGATAGATAGATAGATAGATAGAAACACACACATAGCACTTATAATTTTAAATGTTGAGCAGTCCCTGCTGGTCTCTCTCTGTCTCTGTCTCTGTCTCTGTCTGTCTCTCTCTCTCTCTCTCTCTCTCACAAACACACACACACACGATCCTATTCCTTCATTCCATATAAAAGTACTTGAGTATCCTTGAGCTATGAAACTAAGTATCATGTGTTGGAATGTGAATCCATTATTTCAGAGTGCTCATTCTGACTCGCTAGATGTTGCTAGAAATCCTGTCTGTAGCCCAGAGTTTTGTTCGAATCCATGCGCCATCAGAATATTCTCCTGCATCATCATCATCCTGCAGTGCTTGGAAAGGTTGCTAAGCAACTAGTTGCTCTATAGTCAGTGGTAAAATATGGCTGTCCAGCGCTGTGAGCCAAAAGGAGATGCCCAGCGATGACTTGTTAGACTGCATCATAGCCGGGAGAGACACTGTGTGTGTGTGTGTGTGTGCGCGCGCGTGTGTGTGTATGTGTGTGTTAATATCATCCAAGAATTTTTGACTTCTAAAATTTATGAATCCAAGGCTTTGCCAGTAACACACTGCATGCTCAAACAGAACTAAACAGAAACGGGAAGAAATGTTTACACTGATGTTTGAAGACACTTCCTAATCCTAGTTTTGCGATTTTTAATATGATTTGCACAAAATAAACAGGGTGAGGCTACGTTTGACCTTCTGTTGTCAACATGGTGCACTGAATAATCTTCGTCATTTTCTCACCCAACTGTCCCTATATTAACCTCATCTGTTCTCTTTCTCTGCTTCCATCCGAGAAGAGCATGCCCTTTTGTACATAATTTATGCCTCAGTCTCCCCTACAGTGACTCATTTCTAGCCAGTTTGTCAACACTCTTAATACTGAATGACAAAAGATCCAATATAGTCTGAATTCAGAGATCAGTGATCAAAGAGAAACACTTATTTCATATGCCATATTTATAACAGGAACCTTTTGATGAAGAGAGTCAGTGGATATCCTTGGATATCATTAAAGGAAATACCAGTGTTTTTCCATTAAATCTGTTTCCTTGTACCTAGAAAAGAACCGAAATCCAGTTTACTTTAAATTTACTTATAATTGACGTCTAAGGGCAGTTGTTGAATTCTCTCAGTTAACATTAAAAATATGTGGCTGTATTATCTGTACGTGAATCGAAAATTAAAAACATTACAAAAGCAGAGGTTGTAGGATTAGGTCGTTACTGTACTCTACTTGAGAGTCAGGACACAAATGTGTATACTCAGCATGTTGTTTATCCACTAATGTACAAATCACAGCCAGAGTCTGTAGCATAGGTCAGTAAACGGGCACACAGACACAGAAAAGGATAATCCTTACTTAAAAACCGAGAAAACAGGCGAGGTTCTAAACCAGGAAGTATACCAGAAGCAGATGCATGATAAGACTTCGCACAAACTGCATGTTTAGACAATCACATGACAAAAAACAAAACCACATGAAAAAACAAAAACACAACATAAAAGCCACACTCGTAGTGCTTCGTAACCTGCCCTTAGCTTTCCTCACTAATAAGCGGATTTTTTTACGTTATTTTCTTCATTCAGTACAATGTTTTGAAATTATAGTCTGGTTGAGACTAGAGGTATGCATCAGGACTGCGATCTCACTGTGATCTCACGAACAGAGATACAGGTATGGAAATTTGGAGCACTGAACAGATACAGATGCAGATAGTGACACTGCGTCTAACCCCTACTTCTTATGCATTGTATGCAATATACAGAGCAGGGGTCATCAACTCGCCGACCGCAGCCCGGATGCAAAGCCAGCAAAATATTTTTGTGGACTGAAACAAGTATTTGAAAAAAATACAGAAAAAATAATGAAAAAAAGCGTGCCATAGTTCAGCAACTCTAGTTTTGCATAGCTGTAGCAGATCCCTTGTTGCCGCTTAATCGATCACATGAATTTATGTAAATTATTTTGCTAAAAGCAGCTCATTGGATCAGAGACTAGCTACTGGGCTAGAGGTCATTATTTACCCTTTTTGGCTGATCAGCGAGAGTCCATGGTGCTAGTGAAAAGTGGTAACATGAAGCTCAAATACTAATCAAAACTACTTCCGTCTGTCTTATTTATAGCAATAAACTTATCACTAATGGTGAAGCATTAAAAAGTAAAAAAAAAAAAGTGTTACCACCATTCAGTCATGTCAGTTGCTTATCCAGACCTTTGTAAGCAAGGAATTTTATGTAACTGGACCTTTTTTTTTTTTACATCTGGAAATTTTAGTTGAATACCCCTGGTATAGAGATTAGGTTGAAGCACACAGGAGTATTCCTTTAATGACCAGCATAATAAACTCCATACTGTATACATTATTTCACAGCTTTTTCATATACACAATTATTGCTTGTTTTGATTTTTTTTTTCCAAGAAATTAATGCGAGAGACTTCCTCCCCCAGAGAACTCTCTTTGCGGTTACAGAGTCGTAATAAGTAAGCTTATTTATTGCTACCACACATTAGTGTAAGCATACAGTGAGTGTGGCTGCCACTGGTGTGAATGTGATGTGGAGGTTCTGCTTCTGAGTCCAAAAGAGCAGGATGGATGAATCACCACCTCTGACATGTTTGCCTGAAATACTACAGCCAGTTACATCACAATATTGTGTGTTCATTAGGTTATGCATCTGAATAAACACAAGTGACCAGAGCTGTCAGATTTCGAATCAGTCGTAAATCAAATTTACACCTTACCCTACATGTAGTTGTGATTAGCCAAGACATGTTTTGTGTTTGGAGTTTGTTAGTTTTGCTTTGAAGTTACAATTCTAACAAGTAAGCTACCAGTTTAGCATTTTATAATGTTGTGTATTCCCCATGTCTAAAACCTTACACACGTGTCTCAATCTGCGTCAAATTGTTCAGTATCTCAACCAAATATGGTATCTGACACCGTATGGTTTTCTAGTGTCTATAGAAACTGACAAAAGGACATAGCATAGTTTAGAACTCAGAATCGTAGCACATAGTGAGGTAGAAGTGATCTGAATGATGATATAGTTCCAGTTTGAATTGTACTTTTACTTTTAATAATACAGACATATCTATTTATTTTATTAAACTTATTTTGTGAAACTGGGCCTCCTTTATCAATCCTTTAGTAAAGTTGTGCTCAAGAGCTCTCATAGGATACAAAGTTTTTCCCAGACTGACTGGATTTTCACAGATACCACATTTCTTGTGTAAATGCTCCTACAAACTGTATTACAAATAAATTTATTCATATCCAGCTTGATAAACAAGGGCCTTTGTAGAATGTGGGCTATACACTTCCCTTACTTGTTAGCATTAGTCATTAGCTTTGCTACAAAACTAAAGAAGCAAGCCTCAGACACCAGATACATCTTGAGATTAACCCCTTATGTAATACATCCTTTGCATTACATTCATCACATTCAGCTTTCACATTGAACTCCCTGTCTTATTCTTGTTTACTTGACTAATGTTCCTTAGTTTCTTCCTTAACTTTACTTTAGTATCACTTTTATCTTTGTTTCTTTTTTTTTGCAAACCATACATCTTCAAAATACCGACCCTGGTAATTCCCTACACCCACATTTAACTTCATATATAAATAAAAGCAAGACGTCATCATCCAAAGGGTTAGCCCCAGCCTTCACTTTAGCTTTGAGCCATGCCAATGACTGTCTCTTACTATTGATCTTCAGCTGATGCTCTTAATGAAGGGTCATGCTCCCATTTCTCTCTACTGACATCTATTGACTTCCATTGATCCAGCCCTCATAATGTGTCGAGTACTGCAGTCTCTTTGGAGGCTCATGAGTGTGTGTCTGGGCTGCTGTGTATAAAGCAATAATTTACTTGGATATTTTGACATGGCTAATGGGAACTAGTTACCACGATCACATGATAACAGCTGGTGCTAGTGGTAGCTTGAATAATGTACACATTTCCCCGTTACCTCAAATGTAGACAGTCAGCCAAGATGTGTTCCAGTGTCTGAAATTTCACACTGAAGCTACGAGGCTAAATATGTAAGAAAAGCTTGTACAGTAGCCTCTGATATAAAATTATAAAATTGTAAGCATGATATCCTGCAATGGACTGGTGTCCCATCCAGGGTGTAATCCTTCCTCATACTTTCCCTCAGTATTCCTTGGAGAGTCTCTGAATCCACCGTGACCCTGCCCAGGATAAAGCACTTACTGAAGATGAATGAATGAATAAATGAAAATGTGCTAATGTATAGAAGAAGTTCAAAACCCAAGGCTACCAAAGAGCCCTTGAACAAAACCCTCAATTACTCAGCTATCTACTCGATGTGTATGTGCTGGATTGGACTATGCCTCTCTTGTACATCTCGTACTTCCAAAGACGATGCTTTTTTCTGGGTTCAGTGTTGGCAGCATTATTATTTTTAGGAAAAGTATAAATCAGTTTTCTTCAGCCCATCAAGACCTCCCATAATGCACTCCAGTTAACTGCCCCAGTAGATGGTCCATTAAGGTTGGTTTTATTCCATTGAGGCTGTTCTAGTGCATCCATGTTGTGTGTCAGACATGTCTCCTATGTTATGAGTTTTGTCTGGCTGTTCTAGTTTTTAAACCATTGTCTCAATACACCTCTAATGCATGCATTAGCATTATGCTTTTGGTTAAAACTCCCAGTAGAATGCTCAATGACAGCTTTGAAAACAGGTAGATATATTTTTTTAAATGCAAAACGTGGAGAGTGCCCCTAATGATGCATTATGTGTTAACCATAAAGGAAGATGAACTGTCATAATAGTGGCTCATTACTGTATATTATATTATACAGTGCAGTCTGTGTGGAATTGACAATGACAATTTCTAGTTGTTTTAGCTCTATGTTGGATTTACAGGGGATTTACAACAGTATCAACGTTCACCATTTTCAGTTATTCTGGTCAGGGTTGTGGTGGATCCAGAGCTTATTCCTGGAACACTGGGCACAGGGCTGGATGAGACGCTAGTCAGTTGCACACTTATTCACACCTTATTCACACCTAGGAACAAATCCAACTTGCAGCATGTTTTTGGGAGGCCCACATGAACACAGGGAGAATGTAAGAAACTCAGGAAGCACCAACACTTCCTACACACAGAATTGTTCATGAAAATGGGTAAAATTAAAATATTAAAATAATAACACATGCAATATTGTGATATTTGAGCTCAAATACACTTTATGGCCAAAAGTATGTGGACATCTGCCCGATCACATGGCCAAACTATGTGAACGCCTGACCGATCACACTTATATGTGCTTGTTGAACATCCCATTCCATATTTAGTCCCTCCTTTGCAGTTATAATAGCCTCCACTTTTCTGGGAGAGAAGAAGTGAGGTTACTGTATGTCAGGTGAGAAGGGGCTGTCCATTAATTGAAAGTTATCCCCCCATGTTTTTCTAATGCTATTGGATGACAAAGTGATTTTCCATGTGTGCCAGCTCATATTTATACCCCAGGGAAACAGAACAAAATTTCAAGAACAGAACAGGACGTTTTTTCAAGAATGACAATTTGTTTGCATTTTACTACATAATCCTTACATTTGTCAATAATTTTGGCAGATACATAATTTCAGACAAAATACTATTATTTAAAAAAAAAGTTTCCAATGAGATTCCTTTTTGTCAGAAGAAAAGGTAAATAGTTATATCTGCCATTGGTCCAAGTGGATACCAGTCACATAGCCCCAGCTGTGCCATGTCTTGCTCATCTTTCCAATAATTAGGGAAAGGATATCACAGGTGTAAACACAACAAGCATTAGCCCGTATTATAGACAGATATTTATTTTTTTGTTTGTTTGGGAGTTTTCAAGCCATTTGAGCCATTATAACCCATCAGACACCATTATTTTGAATTAATATAGTAAAATATTCTAGTTTTCATGTTTTCCTTTCATCAACAGTAGGTTTATTTACAGCAGGTAATAGTAATGTATGTTATGATAAGTATGTTAAATGAAACTGCTAAGTTCCAGTGTTACCTTGACATTCTATGTCTCACAACAACTACACATACAGGCTAATGTTTGTTCTGTTTACACCTGTGATATCCTTTCCCTAATTATTGGAAGGACAAGCAAGACATGGCACAGCTGGTACTATGTGACTGGTATCCACTTGGACCAATGGCATCCTTGATGCTTTTAGTGAGACGGCGCGGGAGGGTGCATGTGTGTGGGCTGCTGAGAGCTTCACACAATGTTAGTTAGGTAACTATAGCACAGAGAACGTGGGGAGGGAGTGATAAAAGAAGAGTTCTGTGAACAGAGAGAGAGAGAAAGAGAGAGAGAGAAAGAGAGAGAGATGATAGCGCAGGAACGGGATAAGCAGCATGCCATATGAATTGTTTGTAAAGTGTTTAGGATAAATGAAAGTGTGAGGTTATTAATTTATGCTATGCACCTTAAGAGCTCCGCTTAGGAATCCTTCGCTTCTTTGTTTCCGTGGGTGGCTGTGTGTGAGTGTGAGAAAGAGAGAGCATGAGCATTAGAAAGCGAGACTGAGACCAGAAAAAGAGAGCGGGAGCTCAGAGAGGAAGGGGGCTCAGGCTATTTGACAGGCTATTATTTGCTTCACACGTCACACTCATGTTTACGTCTTCCTATCTGGAGCTGAGGGAGAGAACGAGAAGAGACGCTTGCTTCTGTAGGGGTAAGTGACTCTGTTTCTTTCCGTGAATCCTATGAAGGTTTGTGTATTGTTGTCCGAGTTTCTTTTGATGATGTTGAAAGGCCTGGTGGTCTATTTCTCATAGTGTATGAATGAATACGTATTCCTGATTGTTTAGGGCCTTCCGTCATGTCAGGGTTGTGACCTCAGCATGAGCTAATGACAGACGGGGATGTTATTTTGCTGTTACCTTGGCGACCATCATGTCCTGCAGTAAGGTTTTTGGTGCATTTTTCCTGCTTTCGTTCTCTGTGGTAACTTTCTTGACAGAAAACTGCGCTTCTTTGAAAACAGATGCAATCCATGGGGAAAGTATTTCTAGAGCTTCTGTATGTTGATCAAATAGTAAACTTCCCTGCAGAAACACTTAAGCACTTTTGAAGCCTTACGTGTTTTTTTCGAGATGCGCTATTGTGTTTGTGGAAATCCGGAGGTGCCAAAGATGACCTGCAGGAAAGCTGCTCGCTGCAGAATTAGATACCCTGCTGTCGCTTAAGCTCAGCAAGATCTCTGTGGAGATCTTTCATAGTTATGACACTGTAAAGCCTGTATTTGTGGAGAGGATGTGAGAACCGAACACTGGAAAATAACAAAGTTGTCCTTGGAGGGCTGCATTTAGAGAGAGCCACTTGTCGACTTAACCAGATCTCTGTGGAGCTGTCAGAAGCGATCGTCATTGTTTTGTAGTGACTGTTATAATTAGCTGAGACAAATCTTAGGACTTGTAAGGGAGATTTATCACCCATTATTCTATCAGTATAATTGAATATTTTAAAATTAATGTCAGAAGGGGCAAGGAAAGGAAGGTCTTTCATTCACTGGTCACATCCGGCACTCTCGCAGGTGATTTGGACCCGGTGTTTCGCTCATGTTTGCCCAAAATAAATGCATCAAAGGGATAAATACACTAATTTAAACTGACTAAATATGTCATATATGGAAGAATTCTAAGAGAAAGCCACTAATATTTGAGGAGATGATGAGTCAGAGTCTGGCCTGGCCCCTGGAAAATTACACTGTGAAGTTCTTCTTGGTGGATTTGATGTAGAGATAACTCTTAATCCTGAGTAATAGTATTAGTAAAAAACTTACAGGAATGCAAGTGAATACAGATTTTTATGGCATAATTCAATGATTTATTTATTATCAAGTCTCAGCTATTTGTATTGGTATATTTTTGTGTGTGTTTGTGGAAGAGCCATTAGTAGATTTTTGTTTTGTTTCTGCAGTACAGATTGACCATAATGCTCTTTATCAATTCAATTCAATTTTATTTGTAAAAACTCCCTGAGACGATATGAGAGGTACCAGACTCAAAAGGGAACCCATCCTCATCTGGGTGACAACTGATCGTGCAATTATAAATAATTCCCTTCTAGACTGTGTGCTATATGGTCAAAAAGTGCAATTGTGTAACCAGGAAATTCCCAGGAAATAGTTTTAACATTTCTATTTTGTTGAAGTTATCAACTGTTCACTGATGGAGACTTCAAAACTGATGGAGACTTCAGTGTAAAACTGATCATGGCAATTGCAGTTCTAAAACTTTCACAGCATTTGCAAGCCATAGTAGAAAATCTGTTTGTATCAACTGCAGACCAAAGCCATCTTCATGGTTTCTAAATGGTACCATCCACAGTAATCTCATGTATCTTTAGGCTGTCCATATGGAGCCATCCTCAGCAGCAGCGAATGGTTTCCAAGTGATGAGGACTCTAACCAGAAGTAGGGCCGGAGAGCAGAAGGGGTCAGGATCATTGGTATATCAGGAGTAGCATGTGTAGCTTGAGAGAGAGAGAGAGAGAGAGAGAGAGAGAGAGAGAGAGCGCAATGGAGAGGGAGAGAGAAAGGGAGAGAGAAAAACACAGGTTATTAGGTATGCTTATTGTCATGTAATGGTTAAGGACAATGAACATTGTGTGCAGAGTGCAAGCAGAGACTCTGGCAAGACTAGCTATGACAGCATAACTAAAAGGGAGAGCCAGAAGGTAACCCAGACATGAGGGTTGCCTGGGACATAAAGCAGCCAGCCACTCCACCGTCAACAAACCTGAGTGAACGTGTGAGAGTAGGGGGGGCGACAGCATCCAAACATACCAGTTTACCACAACACTCTATGTCCGTGAACCCTCTAGAGCTGCTCCTTTACCTAAGAAAAAAGCTATTCACAAAAGGCTTGACTAAACAAATATGTTTTCAGCCTAGATTTAAACACTGAGACTCTGTCTGAGTCCTGAACAATAATTGGAAGGCTGCTCCATAACTGTGGGGCTTTGTAAGAGAAAGCTCTGCCCCCTGCTGTAGCCTTCACTATTCAAGGTACCAACAAATAGCCTGCACATTTTGATCGAAGTAGGAATGGTGAATTATAGAAGTTTGTTCAGGTACCGCAGCACGAGACCATTCAATGCTTTATAGGTCAATAGTACTATTTTATAATCAATTCCAAATTTGATTGGGAGCCAATGCAGTGTGGATAAGATAGTGGTGATGTAGTAATATCTTCTAGTTCTGGTAAGGACTCTTGCTGCTGCATTCTGGACTAACTGGAGCTTGTTTAAGCACCTACTGGAACATCCAGACAGTATATTACGAAAATCCAACCTAGCGGTAACAAAAGCATAAACTGGTTTTTCTGCATCGTGTAGTGACATTATATTTCTTATCTTAGCAATATTTCTGAGATGAAAGAAGGCTATTCAAGTAATATTATCTACATGAGCTTCAAATGAAAGACTGGAGTCAATCACACCAAGGTCTTTTACTGCTGCACATGATGAAATATGAAGGCCATCCAGAGATACTATGAAATCAGAAAGCTTACTTCTAGAAGGACAAGTACTTCTGTCTTGTCAGAATTAAGTAGAAGTTAATAAGCATCCAGTGTCTAATGTCCATTACACATTCCTCAACTTTATTAAGCTGGTGTCTCTCACATGGCTTTGCTGAAACATACAACTGTGTGTCATCAGCATAACAGTGGAAGCTAACACCATGTTTATGAATAATTTTACCCAGAGGTAGCATATATAAAGAAAAAAGCAGTGGGCCTAAAACAGAACCTTGTAGAACACCAAATTTTAAATTAGTATGCATAGAGAAGTCACCATTTGCATCTACAAACTGATAACGATCAGTCAAATAAGACCTGATTACATTTTTTAAATTTATTAATGAACAAAATGTTATGTCTTATAAAGACTTCATTAGGCATTGAGGATCCCACATTCAGTCATATGAATATACAGTCCCCTCCGAAAGTATTGAAATGGCAAGGCCTAATCTTTTGTTTTGCTATACACTGAAGATATTTGGGTTTGAGATAAAAAAAATGAATGAGATGATAGATCAGAATTTCTGCTTTCATTTCCTGACATTTACATCTAGATATGTTAAACAATTTAGAACATGGCACCTTTTATTTGAACCCATCCATTTGTTCAAGTGATCAAAAATATTGGAACATGTGACTGACAGGTGTTTCTTGTTGCCCAGGTGTGCCCTGTTAGATTGATTGTTTAAACAATTAATAGCTCTGAATGTCTACTCTTGGTTTGAGCCCTGGGTTTCACCTGTGAAGACTGCGTTTGTTGTTAAAAAACCAACATGAAGACCAGAGAGCTGTCTTTGGGAGAAAAGTAAGCCATTTTGAATCTGAGAAAAGAGGGAAAATCAATCAGAGCCATTCCATAAGCAATGGGCAAAGCTAATACAACAATTTGGAATGTCCTGCTAAAGAAAAAAACCACTGGTGTACTAACAACCAGACATCAAACAGGGAAGGAAGACAACAGCAGTTGATGACAGAAACATTGTGAGAGCTGTAAAGAAAAACCCCAAAACAACAGTCATTGACATCACCAACAACCTCCACAGGGAAGGGATTAAAGTATCACAATCCACCACTTGAAGAAGACTTCAAGAGCAGAAATATAGAGACTATTCCACAAGATGCAAACCACTCATCAGGAGTAAGAATCTCAAGGCCAGATTTGAATTTTCAAAGAAATACACAGATAAGCCATAAAATGTTCTGGAACCAGGATTAACCTCTACCAAAATGATGGAAAGGCCAAAGTGTGAAGGAAGAAAGGATCTGCTCATGATATGAGCATATGAACATATGAGCTCATTGTTCAAGCATGGTGGAGGTAGTGTCGTGGCTTGGGCTTGCATGGCTGCTTGTGGAACACTACTCTTCATTGATGATGTAACTCATGATGGTAGCAGCAGAATGAAGTCTACAGAAACATCCTGTCTGACAAATTACAGAGAAATGCATCCAATCTAATTGGGAGGAACTTCATCATGCAGCAAGACAATGACATAAAACACACTGCCAACACAACAAAGAACTTCATTAGAGGAAAAAGTGGAAGGTTTTAGACTGGCCAAGTCAATCACCAGACCTTAACCCAGTTGAGCATGCACTTCACATCCTGAAGAGGAGACTGAAGAGAGAAACCCCCAAAACAAACAATAACTGAAAGAAGCTGGAGTACAAGCCTGGAAAAGCATCACAAAAGAAGAATGCAACAGTTTGGTGATGTGAGTGGGTCGCTGATTTGATGCAATTATTGCAAGCAAGGAATATGCAACCCTATGCAAATGTTAAGTGTAATTTACTTTAATTTACTTTAAGACTATCTGTTCCTATATTTTTGCTCATCTAAAAATTGGGTGGTCTGCCACCAATGGTGCCATGTTCTATGTTTTTTTTAAACAAATCTAGATGTAAATATCAGGAAATGAAAGCTGAAATTCTGATATATTATCTCATATTCATCTTTTCATCTCAAAACCAAATGTCTTCAGTTTTGGAGGGGACTGTAGCATCAATATTTAACCTTTTACAAATAAAAGACTGGTCCCATCAGAGACCATTATTAAAGGTCAAGAAATATAAGATCTAGTCAATCATAGTCTCCAACTCACATTGTATGTATTATACCTTGCAAAATAAATTGAACTCTTTTACTGCTAGAGTGACCCTGAGCTGACCTCTGGTGCTGGGCAGAGTCTTGGTTTCTCACAAGGTTTTTTGATGCCTCTTCCTCCAATAGTGGCAGCTCAGAGGTCGGGGGTTCAAACTCCAGCACCACCAAGCCGTCACTGTTGGGCACTTGAGCAAGGCCTTTAACCCTTTCTGCTCCAGAAGTGCTGCATCATGGCTGACGCTGTGCTCTGACCCCACCTTCCTATCCAGCTGGGTATGCAAAGAAAAGAATTTCACTATACTGTAACGTATATGTGACAAATAAAGGCTTTCTTCTTCGTCCTCTTCTTCAGTTTCCTCCCTGGTGTCGCTCATGGCCTGCTTGCCAGTTGTTTAGGCTTGTCTTTTCTTTCTGAAGGATTTCATTATGATTCACTCTCCAATGTGATGCTTTTTCTTAATTTGCTGTTCACTAAGGCAAATTTCTGCAGTCTGTTGGTACACCCAAAGTAACCTAGTCCACATAGGACTTTGATTAAATATGAACATATTAAAGAAATTATGTCATTGACAGGTAATGTATTTCTCCTGGAACTCCTTAATTGCACCTAACTGGGACTATGTTATACACTCACTGTGGCAGCAGTGCATAAAATCATGCAGAAACAGGTCTAGAGCTTCAGTTCATAATAAACATTAGAATGGGATAAATGTGATCTCAGTGACATTGGCATGGTTGTTGGTGCCAGATTGACTGGTTTAGGTCTTTCAGAAGCTCAGCCAAGAACAGAAATCTGAGTTTACAATGGGCATAGGCTCACTGAAACTTCAAAACTATTTCATGAGAACATTAACTGCAGCACTTGACTTGTATCTGCATGATTTTATGCATTGAGCTGCTGCCACATGATTGTCTGATTGGATAACTGCATGAATGAGCAGGGTGTTCCTATTAAAGTGGCCAGTGGGTGTATATCTTTGCTTTTGCACACCAGAACACTAAGAAGTGTGGAACTATAGGCTGCCTTGCTTGACTTCTGAATTGGATTAGTGGCTACATGGTTAAGGCTTTAGGATATGGAAAGCTGGGAGTTCAAATCCTTAGCACCAAGCTGCCACTACTGGGTGCTTGAATCACCTCGAGCTTATCCTATCCTTGCATCCTATCTAAATCATTGCTTTAAATACAAGTGTCAACCCACACTGTTGTAAATGTAAATATAAATATAAATATACGTTAGAGATGTCACACCAAATATATGAACGTTAGAATATATGTACCACTGTAGCTTTAAGTGGTAACAACGACATTCTAATATGACAGTCTGTACCTCAGTGTCTCTAAAATATTACTTTATCATTTAAAATAACTTGAATTTAGGGTCTCTGATATGCAGGGCTTTCTAATATTCTTCCTTTCGGAATTGCATTAAAATAAATATTAGATGGACATTTGCTCAAAGGGCAGGTCTAAACAAAAATTAAAAAAAAGACAAAAACAAGCTTTCAAAAGTGAGATTACTTTAGACCTTTGACCCTGTCATTAACAGCACCTTTCAAGCTAGGGTAGAATTCCTCTGTGCTAGAGCTAATGTTTTTGAGAAATGAAGCTTTCAGTGAAGGAAATGACCTGTGTACTTTTCCTAGCAGCTAGAAATAAGATCTGAAGTAGTCTGTTGACTAAATAAGTCAACAGAAAATCATGTAAAATAGAAATATATGTATATCAGCTAGTGCAGGATACACAATGTGTTGTAGAGAAAATGGAGGAGACTAGCTTTATGGACAGGAGCACTTTCAATGTTCTAAATTGAAAAGAAAAAATATGTCAAATAAAACTTTTAAAAAAATCTCTTTCAGGAAATCTATTCCTTTAAGCCATTGTAATGTTAGCATACTAGGAGGCTAATGCTTCCTTCTCTATTTGCTCTCAATCCATTCCTCAATCTCTCCCCAAAATGGAAGCTGACTCACACCTTTCCACCCACTCACCGTGCTAACAGCAGCATAGTTGTTAGCGCTAGTGCTAGCAACAAAATTACAATGAAGCAAGTCCAGGAAAACCACTGGCTGCTGTGATATTAGCTTGTTAGCATGCTGGTATCCCCTGTTTCTTGTTCTCTCAGTCCTCCTTTGTGACTTTATCGTGGGCTGACTCACTCCCTCTCACTCCTTACCACCCACTCCCTGTGCCAGCGTAGTGGCATCATGGCCGCCTTCACTAGTGCTAACACTCACCTGCCGTAGCCAGTTTTCTCCACAGTATCTCCACTGCCCACACATGTTTGAATGAGCCAGGACAGTGGGTGGTTAAAAATGAAAAAAATTTGGAAGCCAGGTCTATTTTACCAATGTTATCTGAAGGGTTTGATGCTAGCAATAGGTACTTCAAAACAGCCAAGTACTCCTATCTTAAATGCATTGTAATGAAAAGTACAATAAGGGAAATTGTCATATATTGTCTGGTAGAGTTAGTGAGTTATATATAAGTATATAAAAGTATCTTATGCCATCTGAAGGTAAGTACTACAGTGCTCTCTTTGGCTTGAGTTAAAGCAAAAACTTTTAGGACATTCCTTTATTTGTGCAGCAAAGAATGCATCAAACCACACTTTATTGAACAGTCATACACAGGCTACAAATTAAATTTCTATCGTCCATGTTTTTTTTGGGCTGCACTGTTAATGACAAAAATAAATAAAATATTGCAATAACTGTGCAAAAATAATAAATCTGTGTATCACATTACACTATCTAAGGATGTACCAATTCTTAAAGTGCACTTGTGTGGATGAGCTCAGATAAAATATTTGATTCTGAAATGCAACATGGCATGGAAGCTCCTTATAGCTTAATGATGGATGGAGAACACAATGTCTACAGCATCTGACAGGTTTTTTGTTCAACTCCATCCTCACTTCCAACCAAAAACAAGTCTGAGTCAGCCTCTTTGAGCTGGCATGTGCTGATCTGATTCCTAACTAGCTTAGTGGAATCAGATAATAATGTGCAACCCGTGGCTCCAAAAGGGCTCTTTCACACAGCACAGGTTACAATGGATTTCACTATGCCATTGAATTCACTAAGTGTTAACTGTGATGTATTGCACAGTGTACTGAACCTACAGGTATACTGTACATCATGTGGTTATGGGATATGCCATTTTGCATGAATGACTAGTAAAGCAAATGGTTCAAACCAAAAAAAAAAAAAAAAAAGATTTTTTTCCAGAGTAGTCTTGTGCAGTTGACTGTAGAATTGGCTTCATGTAGCCTGGAATATTTTCTAACTAATAAAGTACATTTAATCTGCTTCTTTTACCATCTGCCTGCATCTCCTTATTGTCTGCCTCACTGTTTTCCACTTCCCCCACAGCAGTGGTGACTAGTAAATGTATTAGTTGACTAGTTGACTAGTTTGTTCAACCCCTAGTGTACAGAAGAGGTCAGAGAGTGGAAACACATGATGTGTTGTTTCTTCTTTCCCAGGGGAAAAAACCTAGTTATGTGAGGTTCTAGCTCACTGAACTAACAAAAATATTAATGTCTGAACAGAGAAAAGGTTGGTTTCAGTCTGTTTTGTCCTTTACCTAAGGAAGGGTAGATGTATAGATGTCATTAAAGGAGTATTGATCTTGGTGGTGCACCGACCAGGCAGGGGTAATATGTCTTCTCCAGAGTTGGCTTTCCAGGAAGTGGATGCATCAGTGGTCATGAAGTGTTGTGGTTGAATGAAAATCATGGCATTTGTCTTGTGTACTGGAATAACAGAACAATATTGGTAGCATCTGATGATTGTCCTGTGCTATTAATACTGGCCTGAGATGTGCTGTATGCCAACTGACCAAATGTATTTCAGCATTTGAGTAGGAAAATAGCCCTTCACAAAATAATGGAAATGTTATCTGAACTGAAGTGGAACAATTACCTGGAACTGTTCTAAGGCCCTTCTTTATGGTGGTTTCTATTCTTAATAAGCTGTGACATACCTAAGTACTGGAGCGACTTAAGGGAGTTCCATAAATACCATATCTGAGGAATATATCAATATATTAACTAGTAGTATGAGAGTAGTGGTGTGACTGTGTACTGGCATGATGGTATACTTTGATGAGAAAGTTACACCATTAGATATGGTATAAGGGTGATGATGTCACAAATTCATTACTTGTAGGTAGAGAGTGCAAAGGTAGGTTTCTAAAGAGTAACAACATGGTAGATTGCTTTCTTTTTTTTACACCATTGTATTCCCACCTTAGTCATAGGCAATTATCAAATGCTTGCTGAGTCTCCCCTATTGCACAGCAATTACCAGTTGAGGAGGGAAAGGGATAACACATGCATCCTCTAAGATATCTATAGAGCACCACATTTTTTCAAGATGCTGTTAATGAAATGTTTTATGGCAACTGAACATACTTTGAGGAGAGCACTAATTACATGCTTCTGTATACATGAGACCAATTAGTAGCTATTGCGCTGATTGACAGGCTATAAAGGAAAGCCATCCTTCTCCCCCAGACAACAGGTTTAGTTGTGCATTCTGGACCATGATCATTAAAATAATTTTTATCCATTGGTTCATATGGCAAGCTGCACAAATTGCTTAGCATCAGGCTTTGAAATGAAATGAAATGAAAGTTTTGAAAAGTGAGAAAAGTTTTGAGTGGTCTATCTGCTTAGCAGCAACCTGTCAATCTGTCCCCAGTGCGCAGACAATGCTGTCACACTTTAAGGGTAAACCCCAAAAGAGATGTTTCTAGATGACTCTACAAAACCTCCAAAACATCATTTGTGGTGCAAGATAATGGTGGTGTCCTACTGTTTTGCACCATAGTGAGAAAACTTTTCAGTTGCCTGCATACAACTAGGACATAGCTAGAGAACACACACTCACAGGAGTGTCTCTGACCTTTTGCATAAATACCAGTATACTGGTTACTCCCAGGTGCCAGACCTATAATTTCAAACTGTGGTCTGCTGTGCCATAGTGACGTGGTCACCTGGGATAGTAGATCCGGTCAGATGAGTAGCCGACACTGAGAGCTCATTTGTAATGTCAATAGCAGGTGGAAAAATGAACAGTTTATCCAAACGAGAAAACCACCCTGGGGGTCTGGAATGAAAGGAAGCAGAACTGTTGTTTACTTTATTTAATGTCTAGAAAGAAAAAGCGAATTTTTTACAAAGAACTTCCAACTGCATCATAATTTTTGCCCCTGCTCCAATCATGTTCGTTTTCGGTGAAAGACATGCCTGCAATTAGGACGCCTACAACTTGAAACTTTGTTAGACATTTCCCGTTGCTTTGGAAATTTACATATCAATATGCCTTTCATCGCCGAAGCACATTATTCATTGCAATCCAGCCAGTCACATTTTCAATTAGTGTTCCTGTTTTGTCTATTTGATCCCTCTACTTTTTGTATGTCTGCAAGTTATTTTCTGTATGTTATGTCAGCCTCTGAGTCAGAAAGCCTTACACAATATTGTTATTGTCTCCCTGTGTATTATGTAGGCAGTAATTTTGGACAGCGTTTGCGCTCCCAAGATAAATTCTGTGGCATTTAGAAATTATCGTAAGCACAGTCTTTTTTTTTTTAATTCTGGACAAATTTGAAAGAGGATTTCATGTGCCCTTCTAGAAGAAGCAGTTAAACTCAAAAACACAACAGAAAAAAGTGTAACTTTGATTTTTTTTAAAAAAAAATATTTATTTATTTTTTTAATTGAGCTCCATAATGTATGTGATATTTTTTTTAGCTGCTATTCAGTGAGAAAAGGTACAGATAAATATATAATCATTATAGATACAAAATCCTGACAATATCCTAAATCATGACTATTGTTAAGTGATTTTTATTATATGAAAATGTAATATTGGCACATGTCTGGCCGTTACCCATCATGCCAACCAACCAAACTCCCTCACATAAGTTGTCTCTAATAATAAAACATGGGATACGCCATGACTCACTATAGTCATGCTCTACAAGTGATCTTCCATCTGTGATATTTTCCACCTCTCAGGTTGAACAAATGTACTGTGCTCGTGTTACGTGAGTTTAAATTTCATGTTTTATTATGTGTAAAAGACTTTAGGAATATGTGACGTATTTACATTAGAGTTAAAGAATAAGTCCAGTTCTTTAATATGGATTTAGTGCCTCACTGCTAAGTGAATTTTTATTATTAACATGCTTTTTGGATTAACTCTGCAAGTGTTTCATTTCAAATACACCTAAATATGCAAAGCTTCTAAGGTAAAGACTTTAAAGACTTTTGAGAGATGTATACACATTCAGCTTTAGTGCGGTTTGAAGTCTCTTTTTTAACAGTAGTTTTCCTGTCATTGGAATATTCATTAACTGACTGAAGCTTCTAATGAATTCACATTGAAAATGATCCATTCTCAGTTGACAGAACAGAAAGTGCTAATGCAGTGCTCATTTCAGCATCACTCCACTGACTGGCTGTTTTCTTAGAGTTGACTATAAAATTATATTACTGTTTGTTTGTTTTAAATCTCTTAATGGCTTAGCACCTTCGTTCATCTCTGAATGATATATCATGTTGCAAATCGAGTCTTAAGATCATCTAGTGCTAGCCATCTTCACATTCAACATATGAAACTGGAGAAGCAACCTTTGTTTTTATTGCACCAAAGACAAAATTGTGAACTCATTACCAGTAAACATTTGTCAGACTCTGTCCAGCATTAATAAACATTTTTTTTCACTTTTTTTTCACTTTAGCATTTAACTAGCTTTTATTGTTTTAAATCACTTTTATTATGTGTAGTTTATATCTTCTATTGTTTTTATTTTTTATTTTTTTCTTTTTTATTTAATAATAATAATAATAATAATAATAATAATAATAATAACAAATGTTTTATTATTATAGTATTTATTTACAATTAATTATTATATTATAAATAAATAATTTATTATAAATAATTCATAATAATAATAATAATAATAATAATAATAATAATAAATGCTTTATCATAATTATTATTATTATTATTATTATTATTATTATTATTATTATTATTATTACAACCTACCTTAGTACTATTGAGATGCTGAAGCTGAATGGTAATTGTAAATCTTTGCAAAATTAACGGCCATTAAACAGGATAATTTAATTCTATGAATTAATACAACTTTATATAGTGTAATAATGTCCTCCACATCTGTCATTTGAACTTATTATTCATATTTTCTGTGGAAAATGGGATAAAATGACAGTTTCTTTTTGACAATTTATATTAAAATGGCAAATGATTTTCAATATTAAATATAGCAGTGTATCATAATGTGACATTTTACAAATCATTTCAATCATAATGAGAATTAGAAGTGGGTAGAAAGAGGATATTTCTCTTGACCAGCAACCTTACATCATTCTACATACCTTCCCCATTTACACTGCACATGTGCAGTATTTTCACACATACTGTACATACGCTACTGAAATCAAATCATTATCTACTTGACCATCATGGTCAGATCAGACTATAATTTCAAGTTTGGATTGAAACCATAGCACCATAAAGTTAAAACTATTCTAACTGATTATCCTCAGTGTTCAGTATGATCCTTGCTCTACAGTGTACCGTCTTTGTGCAGTGATGCTTTTGATGCCACTTCAGCTGTGCTGATCCCGGCCCTGAAGATATTTGACCACTGATCTTATCATAAGAACCGCAAGCACAGAGGCGAAACTGATCTAAAATGTTTATGTGAGTGCAGTGAGATTTAACAGCAGGGGAGATGCTGCAGAGGATGAGCGACAATGCCTGCAGCACAAAGCTTAAATTTGTCTGAAAGATGAAAGGATGTGCTTTTGTCAGTGGCTGCCCTTAATGTCTCATTGAGTCTTCTATCATTGTCTCTTATTCTATTTAACACTCTGTCCACCATGACATTAAATCAACCTGCTCTTCCGAGAATACTAATACACACTGGATAATTTCATTTACATTTATTCATTTGGCAGATGCTTTATCCAGAGTGACTTAGACGTGAGACAGAATCCAATTGAAACATAAGCTGGCTTTACTCCGTACCATTTTCAGCCTGATTTTGTTGTCACAGGCACAATAGCACATCGTAAAGGAAAATCTTTGGTCAGGAGTTAAGATCTGTGGTCTTAGAATGCATAATTAGACAGCGACGGATTTAGTTCTACTACGACCAAAAGACAGCTGACATCAAAGTTCTGGCAGTGTTAGAAAATTTTGATTCAAATCTCAGAGTATGATCGCGGCTACGATGCTCGTTTAAAAGCCACCAACAGGAGAACAGCATAGGATTACACAAAACTGACGGACAGCTGCGAATACGGTAGTGGCTATGGCAAAATCTAAACAAAACATATGGACTTTGAAAAAGGGAGGGGTCTGTTGAAATGTGGCAGCAGAGAGAATGTCTCTATAATATCTCATCACAGTTATATCAAGAGAGGACATAAGGGGATGTGGCATGGAAAGAAATAGAGGATGAATTACAGCTTCCAGGTATGTAGCTAGCTAATTACCATGCAAACACGGTTCACTGAGTTTATGTACTATTATGACAGTGTGAAACTATTTCATGCTTTCCAGCTGAAAGATGCTGCTTTTTTTACATTTTAAGAAATAAATTAAAGGTCTGAAATAACGATGTACTGTATTTTGCCAGTTTATGTGGATGAATATTAGGTTATTTCTTCAATAGAGACCTGGATCAATTTGATAAATTGAAGTCGGCTTCTGTTGGGGAATGTGTGATTGAGTAACTGTTTGATCTGTTGTGTTCATGTGATAGCCTTTAATCCTTTATGAGGTAAAGAAACCTGCCATCATCAATGGCATGACCCAACTGTGCATCTGGGTCGAATGGAACCGAATCGAATGGACGTTGTATCTTCTCATTTGTCGGTTGGAAAATCCCTTGTGAATTTTCCGTTGTGTGCAGAAAATATTGACCCAGGCTCCATGTTGATCATTTGTTCATTTGTACATACATGTGTATAATGAGGCTGTGGTTGCATGTGTGTTGTACTGTATGCATATGTTTTCTGAAGAGCGTGGTTGGAGAGTGCATCCAAACAGACTGGTAGATACACACAGACAGAGCAATATGAGATTCCAGTCAGAAAAGCAGCAAACATAGACACTAACATCACAGGCAAGCATGAGCTTACTTTGTATAATTTTATAATATTTGTACCGTAATCATGTCATAAAATTGTCATCCTAAACCCCCTCCTGCTCCTGTAGTTGTGTGAGTTTACAGAAAAAAACACTCATGATTCTTCTTCTGTAACAGTCAGCGTTTATTTTTATAACAAAAATGTAAATTTTTTAAGAACATGGCACACCTTCTGCACATCAGCTTTGTTCCCAATTCCATTTTGTGCACTGGTGTGTGACTAAAAGCAGTCTGGCCAGGGCTGGCCTCTTTTGATTAAAACTTCATGCAAAGTGATGCACCACTCGTTTAAGTCTCTGTGTTAATACAAGCCACAGGTAAAAGCTGAATTTGTTCAACTGTATTCCTGCAGATACGAAATAGGTTATTAGTACAATATTTGCTACAAACATTTTCACAATAAATGGTCTTTAAATCTGGACTAGAATATCAGTTCCCAGTTAATATCCTGCTTGAGTCTGAAATAGTGACATTTAGGTTGGTGCTATTTTCTTTAAGGAACACTTGCTCAATTGTTTTGCAAAATAGATCTAATTAGGGCTGCAATGATTAGTTGATATAATTGATTATAAGTGCTGATTATCAATGTTGCATCATTTGTTTAACCAATAGCAGAAATGCAAGAACAAATATGCCTCTGTTCCTAGGTAGAATTTCATAAAATAGTGGAGCCATTAGGGGCACCACATAGCACTATGCACAAAACTGTTTGCAGGTCCAACATAATTGAGGCAGTTTCAGAGAATACAAAAAAACAGAATTATTGCAGCAATAAGAGAGAAATAAAAAAAAGGCAAAACCTGAAACACTCATAGTTTCACTCAAAAAATAATAAAATAATAAAAAAAGCACTGTACAATACAGTCTGCGCAAAGTGGAGATGCTTTCCAAATCAGCACATTGGTGATACACAAGCATTAAAAAATAATGCACTTGAAAGCTTCTGCTTGGTAAGAGAAATATACTAAAAGCTTCACATTATGGTTTAATTATCTTGTCTTTTTATTTAAAATAAATTCCTAATCAGATTCCTTATTTGTAATTGTTGTTATTGTAACAGGGAATAATCATTAGATTAGCCCTAGAAGAGAAATTCAGTACAGTAACAAGATGTTAAATGCTAAGAAGCAACACAAGACAGTTTTTTAAACATCATATTATTAAAAAACTATTAACAAAAAGCTGATTAATCAATGATTAATTGATTAATTTCCAAAATCGACTATTAAAATATTCATTTTTGAATCCCTAGATCTAATGACTGTCCATGTAAGTCATTTATTAGATGTGCATTGATCCCTGACATGTAAGTACTGCAGTAGAATTGAAACACACCACTGTAGCTTGGTTTATTACTTTGCAAGTGTACATTTACACGTATAGAAAGCTCAGGTTACATAATGGCACTCTTGGTTCAGTTTAATCACCTTGGCATAAGGAAATATATACCTCTCTTACATCACATTTCCATCAGTGTAACTCAATTACAGGCACTCTTGAATATCCACTGGTTGGCTATTGGTTTTAAATCACTTCAGTCATCTCTAATTAGCATCAAGCTAACATCTCTTATCCATCTGCATACCTTTGTTCCGTGCAGAACGCATAGGATTAAGGTTAGTAGGATTTGCTAAATTTAGTACGGTTAGATTTTACACAGAGACTGGGTCGGAAATAGATTTAAATATATTAATCAGAACAGAATATTCTTTGTAATTTTGTTTGTAACTTTTCAGTATTATCCTGCTAATCCAAAATGGGGAATAGATACCAGAAGCCATCTAGTATATGCTGTATTGGTGATTCCACGATTGGGGTACTATTTGTATCCCACTGATATTACATTTAAAATGTAAGTAAAGGTTAAAGATACTTTAAACATAGGTAATGTGTCTTTGACAACATTTGTGCATATTTCAGATAAATAACTCCTATAGCACTTAGAAAACAGCATTTTACCTGTAACAGCCCACTATAACTACACTTTAGCTTGAAATATAATTATTAAGTTGCTTCAAAATCTTATTTATTGCATTAATGTGTGAAGTTATTTATTCTATCTCATGCCTTTTTCATGCGTTGTCTATTACAGGTTATGAAACATGTACATTTTAGTTTTAGTGTCCCACAACATTCATTCAGCCTTGTTACCTGAACACATTCACCCCATGAAATATTTGGAATATTCCACTAGTTGCTTTCTCAACAGGAATTTGCATCATCCGAATTTCCTGAAGATCATGGGAAGAAGAAAATTACATCCTCTCATACTCTTTTACTTTATTTCCAATCATATTGTGATATTCAGTGACAAGATCACTTTGAAAGTACAACCATGTTACCCAAATTGAAAGTAAGATTGAAAGTAGGTTACGTCATTATCATGGATCCTAGTTAACTGCGTTTTGTGTATTTGCTTATTCTACGCTAAATCCTGTTACTCATTTAGGAGAAAAATGGAACCGTTGTTAGAAAAGATAGCTTGTACAAAATGAGATAGCTGACTTACCTGAGACGGGTTAGCACATTTTTGAATGTTTAATTGCATGTTTTCTTGGGTTCAATGATAAAAAAAGCCCCATAATTGTGAAATCACTCTGTTCAAGAAAAATTGATAGACTTGGCTAGACATTCTGTTTGCCAGAACTGCAATTTTACAAACTCCTTCAGTCTGGTGGTTCTTGTTAATGCAATAGTTTTTATACACTTGTCTTTCAATTGCAAAAACACCTACAGTTGAGGTCAAAAGTTTACATCCCCCTTTCAGAATCTGCAAAATGTTAATTATTTTACCAAAATAAGAGAGATCATACAAAATGAGTTATTGTTTGTTATTGTTTATTGTTTAATAATATGTTATTGTTTATTCAGTGCTGACCTGAATAAAATATTTCACATAAAAGATGTTTACATATAGTCCACAAGAGAAAATAATAGTTGAATTTATAAAAATGACCCCGTTCAAAAGTTTACATCCACTTGATCATACAATGACTGTATGATTTTGAGATCCATCTTTTCACACTGAGGACAACTGAGGGACTCATATGCAACTATTACAGAAGGTTCAAACGCTCACTGATGCTCCAGAAGGAAAAACCATGCATTAAGAGCTGGGGGGTGAAAACTTTTGAACAGAATGGAGATGTGTACATTTTTCTTATTTTGCCTAAATATCATATTTTTTTCATTTAGTACTGCCCTTCAGAGGCTACAGAAGATAGTTACATGCTTCCCAGAAGACAAAATAAGTTAAATTTACCCTGATCTTCAAATTCAAAAAGTTTTCACCCCCCGGCTCTTAATGCATGGTTTTTCCTTCTGGAGAAAAACTAAATCATACAACAAAATCATACAGTCATTGTTGGAAAGGGTTCAAG
>CM040473.1:15167036-15180814 GCA_022758105.1 Pangasianodon gigas
ATTATTATTATTATTATTATTATTATTATTATTATCATTATCACCTCTGTACTCAGACTTGGTACCTGGTCCTTTCTATAGCAAAGACCGCATTGCCAAAATGGATACACTGACTGCTATTATATCCAGATCATCCCTAAATCATACTAAAATGCCTTTCACTGGTTTGTTTTAAGATTTAAAAAAAAAATCCTACAAGCTTACTAGCCAATAATAATGTTTATTATGAGGTCATTAGAAAAAAACAACGTTTGAATGTTTGATATGTGAGGATACAAAACTTTTGGGGTGTGCTGTTATAAGAAAATAATCAATGACTTGGTGGTGTGATGCATAACTACCCAGAGGTTTTATTGTTTTATTACTCTTTCTACACAGCAATTTGTCAATCGCAAATATTTTTAAAATTTATTAAAGAATGACACATCAATTAAATTGTTGAACATCTGCAAAAGAAGTTACTTCCTGTTATAAAAGTCTGTCCTTCACCAGCCTCACTCTTTCTCTCTCTTGAAGTTGATAAGACAAAAAAAAAAAAAAAATCAGCTTGCCAACCATAAAGCACTCTGTCCTGGAGATTTTCCCATGTTAGAAAAATTAAAAGGATCAGCTTTACTTCTGAACGGTATAAAGCACTGACACTGGAGACTCCTTCCAAAAATGCTAAATAAATCTCTCCTCACAGAAAACATCAACAACTACACATATATTAATCCTTTTATGTGGATTGTCTGCTATAAAAGTCTGTATGTAAGTCATTACTATAGAAACAATAACACATTAGTGTGACTATATTAATATAAACCTGTGATTTGCCTTGTAGCCGGCTCTACTGTCAGAGCCGCTGTTATAGAAAATTCATCAACACATTCTGACCTGTGAGAATTGAGAATTCAACTGTGCTGTTGGAGAAATATGTATAAATGTATTAACACAGATTAAAGCCTGACATTACCTGCAGAAGCTGCTATCATTTTAATATAATTGGGCATGTTAATAATGTGATGTCACGCAACTCTGAGTCAGAGCTGAGTTCAGTGAAGATGTTATTCTACTGTATTGCACCACTTATGGGGATTAACACTTTTTTTTTTAGCTTTTTCATCTGTCCTACAGTAATACAATATTTTAATCGGTGCTACAACACTTGCAACATTTCTAGCACCAGTACTATCTATGACAGCGTTTTAAACCGACATAAAAATACAAGATTTCGAGAAAAAAATATTTATATTTCTAAAGTAAAGTCATAATGCTATAACAAAATGATATATATATATAATGTTTGAGGGTCGTTGAGGATTTGGTGAAGTTATTGTTTCTTTGGTTGAAAGTGAAAGTCCAGGTAATGTTCACCTTCAGGTTTGTATGCCATTCAATGTGGTTGTGTAGATGAATGATAATCAAAATTATCACTCCCGAAGGAGGTGAACTCAGGAGTGCTCGGCATCGAGCCCCCAACGTGCTCTGTCAACTTTTTCTTGTAATATTATCACTTTTTTTTCTCAAAATATTAGGACATTATTCTCGAAATATTGTGATTGTTTTCTTGTTATATTATATAGTACAGCTTTTTTTCCAGCATATTATGACTTTAGTCCAAAACTATTACTTTATTATTTATCTTGCTTTTTAATTTTTCGAACAGTGGCCCTAAAACAGAGTTATTAATTTATTTATTAATTAAATTATTAGAATTTTTATTAGCAGTTGCAAAAAAATAAATAAATAAATCAAAGTACCCATACACTCTACACAACAACATCAGTGGGTCCAAACTATCAGCTGCACTGTAGTTACTGAATAATTAACTGAATAATACGGTTTAATATTATTATTAAACTGAATAATAAACTCTTGACTTTACGGGCTAAAAATGATTGAGTAGTTGTTCACCAAAACCAGTACTCGGGCTGTGGAAGTCGACATGTGTCAACAACTGTGTCAGCAATTATGAAGGCCATTCTGTCCTTCAACTTTCTTCTGAGTAATGCACTTTCAGCCAGTACACTGTCAGCAGAATATTGCTGGGAGATCCAATGCTGGCTATGCTAACAGATAATTGAGTAAATGGGATAAAACGGAAAGGAGTCAGTGGCATTTACTGAGCTGACATTTATTCAGACGCCTGAAGGACAAAAGTGGAAGCTCTTCAAGAGCAAGTTACAATAAACTGGTTCAAAATGAGCACCTGTGTATGGGCTAACAATTATGCATCGAAATATTCACTGGCATTTCCAGTGTCATAGGTCATTTCATACAGCAAAATTACTGTTTGAAAGACATATAAAAGTGTCCAGTGCAAACTATACAAATATATCACATGAATAGTAATTATGTATGAAGAAATGAATGAATATTAGGTCACTACATAGGTGTTAAAAGAATGAATACAAAATGTGTTCGTAAATTATATACAGACATTTATGAATGCTTATGTAGATTGTTACAGACTGTGCTATGTGAGAATACATAGAGAATATGTATGCCTTTATTATGTATATAACTACACTCCTACCACAAGACCAGTTTCTTAAGTTTCACAACTATTTTTTATGTCATTTTGCACCACAGGGCCATTGAATTCTCAAATCTGACTGACCAGAAGGTGGTGATTAATTTTCTATAACAGCAGCTCAGACAGCATTTTTGGCTGTGAAAAAAAAATCACAGGTTTATATTTATGCACTTGTTATACTACTTTATTTTAAAATTGAGGCTGGTGAGGGAATATAGTTTGTAGTGTAGATTCTTGCCTTTCTGTACAGCACAGTATGCTATAACTAATCGCACTGAGTTTCCAAGCTTGTTGAGGGAATTGGTGGCAGGAGGACATGGGCATGTTCAGGGGTGCTTAAAACATAAGGAGATCCAATGGCATGTTTCTTTACATTTTTTTAACATTGTAAAAAAAAAAATTCGCTTAGTCACACGGCTTCAGACAGCTTAATGATTTATGTACACCGTCACCCTGTACAGACTCATCGACTGAGATGCAGTTTTAGTAAATATTGTCTCTACTTTGACATGTTGTGCTGTCTAGTGTCAGTGTGCCCTCATTTCCCTGCAATCATAATCATGTATTTTTGGAGAACCTTGAAGTGGTAAATGAGAAGCTTTCGTCTGGCTCATCACCCTGTTTAGTAATTGCATCTTGTTAATCAGCCTTTTCACACAGAACAAATTCGAATTAAATAAATTATTTTCTTCATATTAATTAGTGTTTTGTTAATAGTTTGCACTGTATTTTTACACCCACCGTCCACTTTAATAGGAACTCTTATGCACCTGCTTATTTATGCTGATCTCCTGAGAGTTTCACACGCAACAGTCTCTAGAGTTTACACAGAATGGTGCGAAAAACAAAAAAACATCCTGTGTGTGGAGGGAATGCAGACTGAAACACCTTATTGATGAGAGAGATCAGAGGAGAATAACCAGACTGGTCTGAGCTGACAGGAAGTCTATAGTAACTCAAATAAGCACACTTTACAACCATGGTGAGCAGAAAAGCATCTCAGAATGCACAACACATCAAATCTTGAAGTGGATGGGCTACAACAGCAGAAGACCACATCATATTCTATTCCTATCAGCCAAGAACAAGAATGTGAGGCTATCATGGGCACAGACTAGACTGGAAAAAGACCAGGTGATTTTTTTTTCTTTTTTCCCAATCTTCAACTGTCCAGTTTGGGTAAGTTTGTGCCCATAATAGCTTCATATTCTTGTTCTTGGCTGGTTATTTACAATGTACTGACACTCATACCATTCTGAAAGCTTTAACATAGATGTTGTGTGACACATAAGTGTTAGCATAACACAGCAACAGCTGCACATAGTGCGCATACAGCATAGCATTTAGTTATTGAGTACTGTTGTCTCTGCTATTTCATCTGAATAAACTAACAGAATATGGCTTTGTCAGTAGATTTATGTATAAAGTAGGAATGTGATGATATGCCAGTGTCCCTTTTCTTGAAATAGCCTTAAAATTATATTCATATAGGCGACAGAAAAACTGCTTCTAGACATGAAGCATCCCATAAAATATGCTACAAAGCTTTCATTTTATAAAGTTTGATATATTGTGTAGTTAGTGTACTCTGAGATATGCTGACACAATGAATTTTGTACAATGCATGACAGATGGTTGTTGTTAAGACCAGCATTACTTGGCATGTGTTAAAGCCACCACAACAGGTGTCAAAAGTGACGTGTCAGATTGTAGTCATTCATGCAAGCTATTTTTAACTTGACTCTTTGATCTAAATACTACTTCTTTATTCATGCTCCTATTCCCTTACCACAATCTCTCATCTTTTTTTTAAATCTGCATTCATTTAACAGACACTTAGGTCTGGATCTTGTACCGAGGAAGGACTTTGAAATGGTGGATGCAGACCAGATTAGTGTCTCTGACCTCTACAAAATGGTAAGTGTTCCCTGTTATAACACTTCCTATTTTTGAGAATGATCCCCATCAGTGCTAAAGACATATTAGCATATTAGCATGTATGGTAAATGAAGTGCTAAGTGAGTAACAGGTTTTGTTTCATGACTCTGAAAATCTGAATAACACTCATGAAGATTCACTTTACAACCCAAGTGATTTGTGTGTAATTTTCAGTCAGGGTTGACATTGTTTAACTCAAATAACCTGTTTAATATGTGTTATAGTCTGGTTAATTTATTAGTGTGATGACCTTTGGCTGTGTCACAGCCACTGTTAAGTCTTTTTTTTCAACATATTTTAAACATAGTTTAAAGCTACATTGCATAAAATTGTTTTGTTAAAAAGGAAGAAAAGTGCACCATGGGAGAAAATATAAAACCCTTATTTATATGGAATTCCTGAGCTGTTCTATGATTTTTTAAAAACATATATGTTTTTATTTTTTCTCCCTAATTTGGTCTTGCCCAGTTCCCACCCACCAGCCAGCTCTCCGTTATAATTCGACAGCTACCAAATGGGGATGGTGAAGGCTAACACATGCTTCCTGCTTCCTTGCATGAGTGGTTGCATGAATATGCTAGAATTGATTGGCCTATGGTGGCCATTTCCAAATCTCAACATGTTGTTGAGGATAATTATTGAGGATCAGATGAATATTTTGAAACCGATGTTGTGGAAATACACTAAAAGTCCTAGGACTACTTCACAAAAGTAGATTTCACATATTATTAGCTCAGAATCTAAGTAGGTGATGTTAAATGCCAAACACTGGTCCAGTGAACAGAATTATGGGATTGCCTACAAGGAGAAGGATAAATGCGATGCAGAACCTTGTCTATGCTGCCCTAGGGCACAACTACAGTATATGTGTTTATGTGTCTTTATGTGTGTGAGAGTGAGATTTTATAATTGATTTTTTTTTTTTTCAGTTTCAGTTTTAATCCTTGATGTATGTCTTGTTCATTCAGCCCCTAATGTAGGTTGCTAATGTATAGTATCTAAATATATATGTTATCAAAAACCCTTTAAGTCACAATTTTTAGTATTGGATGGTTTGGCACCAAGTACCTTAGCAAATATTATTAAATGATAGATTGAAAAAAGAAAACATTTAAACTGCAGATTTAACTGCTCAAATCATAAAGGCCCATAAATTCTCCAAACCAACAGGCATTAATTAAGTGCTTCCATGTTTACAAATCAACCAGCTTATTAATTTGCATGCTGTCTTTCTAGAATGAGGGCAGGCATATGCTTTTATTATTTCCGACAAAATATCACATCGTCTTTCAGCTGCACTGACACATATGGCAGATTAATGGTTTAATTTCTGCCTCAAAAATACCCAGTGCAGAAATGACACCATGAGAAGAGGGTGAAATGTTGCCAAGATGATCATTACGGTGATGCCCGAGGTTGGCATGGACAGGGCAGTGCTGTCCTGGCCTTGGCACTGAGGTCTGGCACTCCTGCAGGGCCTGTTGGCACTGATGTGGGAGAGTTGGCAGGGAGTTGTGCTTCTCACCTTCTCCTCCTACTGCACTTGTTTTTTATCCACCTTTTTCCCTTGTAGAGAGTGAATTAGAAGTGAATGGTTTGGTAGTGAATTCGAACCATGATCATAATTTAAATGATTTCTTAATGTAGTTAAATAGTTTCCACATCCCATTCTGCATAATATATGGAGGAAAAAAGTAATGCAAAAAGGAAGAAATGACAAAAGCCTCTATAGATTCCAAGAAAAGAAAACAATCTGTGTAACATTTCAGAGACGTTCCTGCATTATCATATCTAAACACGCAGGACAGCAAAGGTCAGACCCAGTGATGGACACAAATACTTGTCTAATTGAGTAGCCATCTAATCGCATAGTAAAATACCACTTTAAAATTCACAATTTGATATCAGGTACAATATATATTTTTCAAACATACCTTTATTGGTTTTATATATATAAACTTTTCCTCAAATCGAACATGTGGCAGGATATGAAATAAAAATAACGGTACTAATAAATAAATAAATACATACATACAATCACAAGCACATATTCCTCACCATAGATTAGTTAATTACACCGTAACTTCACACTTCCAAAGCCTCTTCAATGTCACCATTTTAACCAATTCCAAAAACACCTCCCACATGATTTCAGGTACAATGTTAATTAGAGATGACACAATACCACTTTTTTTTTTCCAATACTGATACTGAAACCTTGAGTATCAGCCTATATTGATACCAATCCAGTATTAAGCTTTAAAATGGTTTTTAACTGAAGCACTTAAAAAATAGAGGAAGAAACACATAGGGGAGTTTTGTAGGTGACTACATGTACAATAATAAAAATCATGGGTGTACAATAATCATGGGTGTAGTAAGCATGAAGCCGATGCAGGTTGGCTAAATTATAATGGATAAAAATATAATTTTTATTTAAAATTTAAAATAATCATTCAACCATTCAACCAGGGTAGCCACAATGGGACAAAAAAAAATCTTTTTAACAAGTGAGTCCTGGCCAAGGAGGCAGCACAATATTTACCACAGACAACTTTCAGACACAACGAATATATATGGCACATAACAACAACAACAACAACAACAACAACAACAACAACAACAACAGCACTTTATAACAGCACTAAAAAAAGACCAAGCATATAGAAACAGTTGTAGGATGATTACCACTTGCATGTCATTTGCATGTCAATGTTTTGATATCTTGATATCAATTTTCACCCCAACATGGTGATGGGATCATGCAGTCCCTAAGGACCAGTAACCAGCTGCACCATTTGAATGCAAGTTTGATCGTAGTAAGCCTATAACATGAAATTAATTTGCTATTACACTTGAGATTCCAAAGTAGTAGAAAAGTTCAGTGCAAATTCACAGCAAAATCTGGTGACAAGGAATTACCGTTTCATTTGAGTGACTTGAAAACTAAACGTCTACTGTTGAAAAATGAAAGATATGATGTACTTGAAATAAATATGCAACACTGAAATAGACTACCAACAACCTAACTACCTTTCCTGATGTTGGATTGATGGCAGGTCAATCATAAGTGAAGTAAAAATCATAAGTGGTCCATTCATGTGTTTGGTGCGAACAACATCTGATCAATTCATCTGCTGAATGAATAAATACAAGTTAAAAGTGATATTGTAAAGTTGTGGCAAAAGCAGCCATTACATGTCCATATTGAAGAATATAAAGCAGCACTGAGAATAAAGTGGACTGCACTGTAACACTCTTGGCGAACCAACTGCTCAAACTCTTTTTGGAAGTGTGCTAGTGTAATGTGTTGTGTTGGCGTGCTAGAGTTTCAGTTCGTGGGAGGATGAGGAACTCCTTGCCAGTACTAAAAACACAAACCAAAGCACGCAGAGCTGTAAAAACCTCCACATTTACCTGCCTTCAGGCAACACTGAACCGAAAAGTGCTACAAAAGTAGATATTTGGATAGCAGATCGTAGCAATCTGGATAGCAGATCGTAGCAATTGTATATCTTGATTGTTTCAAAAACTAATTAAAGTACATTAATTAAAAACTATTTTAAGTAGGGGGCAAAGCACCGAAGGTGCGTAGGCACCCTATTGTTATTCTATGTTTTCTTCTTCTTCTTCTTTTTCCAAAACCTAAAGCCAGGCATCTCTGGATTCCCTGGATAGAGACGAGTTCAATGCACCCTATGATGTCAATTCCTGCCTAATTAGATTTTCCACTATCTTGGATTTTGTCAGAAAGAGCTTTTTCGCTACTCCTCCTACAGATTTTGTCCAATCACCACCAAATTTGGCAGACATCATCTTCAGAGTAAGCCTCACAAAAATTATTAAGAATTATTAAGAATTTTGAATAGTCCAAAGGGCTTGCCTGTAATTTGCCAACGAATCTGATGGTGAAACTGCCAAACAGGAAGTGAGGCTGTATCTCAGCAATGACCGCGCACTTACACATAATTTAATAGGCATCTTCAGGACCATGACCTGAGGCTATGCAACAAATTTCATGAGAGTGCCACCTACTGGTCAAAAGTTACAATAACATGCCAAAAATGCTTACATCTAACTGCTATTTTTGCTAATCCTCCTCCAAATTTTGTCCAATCTCCACCAAATTTGGCTCACATCATCTTGATACCTGTCTAAACAATGCTGCAGGAATGCCACCCTGCTGCCCATTTGTTCATTTAGACCTTTCCTCCTACAGTCAGAGAGTTATGGCTCTGCTTTCCTGTGATTGCTTAGGCAACAATTGTCTGTGAAAATGTGGCTCACCGAGTCTGGGCGCTTGGCCCCCGAAAATGCTGCTTTAATTTTATTTTATTATTCTTCATTCTTAATACCTGAGTTTATTTATTTATTGATTGATTTATATGTATTAATTATCAGTAATTGTGAGTCTGGAAAATTAAATAAATTAAAAAATATATATTTCTTCCATGCAAGGCGAAGATTTAAACTCTCAGGGAACAATTGAACCTACATAACAATTGAACAATTGAAAATACATAATTATTATTGGGATTTAAGTCCTGCAGTTAATAATAATCTAAGCAACTCTTTCCAAAAGCCTTTTATCTTTGCATAGCTCTACAGTCAGTGCATTAATGTTTTCTTTTTCCTCAATATATTTTAATGACTCATCTGCAATTTAAGATTGAAATGCTGTAGTAGCAAAGGAGTTATATATTATCCAATTGTAAGGGAAAAAATCTAACAATTTGTAAAAAATAAAAAGCGACACAATAATTGCGTAATATTGAGTAGACATGACCAAAAAAAAAAAAAAGAATGCCATGTCTAAATTTTCTCTCAAATATTACAATTGCAGAAAAGTTCAAAATTATGTAGGTTATGCTTTCTAACTTCACTGTTAGGCACACTTCAGGATTAATGGGTCCCTCAAGGAGTGCATTTTGCATCGCTAATGAAAAAATAACCAAGAACAGAAGGAAGATGTTTGTTTTCAGAGTGTTTCTAAATCAGGAGGTCCCCTGCTGGAGTTGAGGATGAGGCCTCGCTAGCTGTCACGCTTTCGTGATGTCTGCACCTTGCTGTTGTTTTAATCTGTGCCAAAGTTACACAATCGGAACACAATCAGATAACACAGAGTCAGGTTTAATGTTGCGTTGAGTTGCATGTCTCTATCGGCGGGTTCACAGAGGGGGGTCTGCACTGATTTATTCAGAGCACACACAAAGCCTCAAGAGGGGAAACATATGCTTGGTAGTAGAACTTCATAATTCACTCACAATCCTGCAGCAAAAGTGTGTGTGTGTGCGTGTGTGTGTTTGAATGTGTATTAGGGCTGTGCTGCAATATGGCATAAATATCACGATTCTTGACTTTTCCTCCCACCTCTCAAAAACATGGTGGGTGGATTGGTGACTCTAAATCGCCCCTAGGTGTGAATGAGCATGTGAATGTGTGTGCATGTGTGTGTGTGCATGGTACGCTGCAATGGACTGGCATCTCACATCATTTCCATGGTAGGTATATATTTTGTTCTTTAGTAAGGAAGGAATACAGTGATGCAACATAAACCGATCAGCCATAACATTAAAACCACTGACAGGTAAAGCGAATAACATTGATTATCTTGTTACAATGGCACCTGTCAAGGGGTGGGATATATTCGGCAGCAAGTGAACTGTCAGTTCTTGAAGTTGATGTGTTGGAAGCAGTTAAAATGGGCAAGGGTACGGGTCTGAGCAAGTTTGCAAAGGTCAAATTGTGATGGCGAGACGACTGGGTCAGAGCATCTCCAAAATGGCAGGTCTTGTGGGGTGTTCCCAGTATGCAGTGGTTATTACCTACCAAAAGTGGTCCAAGGAAGGACAACGAGTGAACCAGGGTCATGGGCACCTAAGGCTCAATGATGCACATAGGGAACGAAGGCTAGCCTGTCTGGTCCAGTATAACAGAAGAGCTACTGTAGCACAAATTGCTGAAAAAGTTGGTGCTGGCTATGATAGAAAGCTGTCAGAACACACAGTGCATCACAGCTTACTGTGTATGGGGTTGTGTAGCCACAGACTGGTGAGAGTGCCCATGCTGACCTCTGTCCACTGCCGAAAGTGCCTACAATGGGCATGTGAGCATCAGAACTAGACCATGGAGCAATGGAAGGAGGTGGCCTGGTCTGATGAATCACATTTTCTTTTACATCATGTGGAAGGCCAGGTGCATGTGCGTCTCTTACCTGCGGAAGAGATGGCACCAGGATGCAATATGTGAAGAAGGTAAGCCAGCGGAGGTAGTGTGATGCTCTGGGCAATGTTCTGCTGGGAAACCTTGGGTCCTTCATGTGGATGTTACTTTGACACATACCACCTACCTAAACATTGCTGTAGACCAAGTACACCCCTTCATGGCAACGGTATTCCCTAATGGCAATGGCCTCTTTCAGCAGGATAATGCGCCCTGCCACATTGCACAAATTGTTCAGGAATGGTTTAAGGAACATGACAAAGAGTTCAAGGTGTTGACTTGGTCTTCAAATTCTCCAGATTTCTCCTATCAAGTATCTGTGGGATGTGCTGGACAAACAAGTCTGATCCAACAAGCTCCACCTCACAACTTAATTTAATTTAATTTAAAGGATTTGAAAGATCTGCTGCTAACGTCTTGGTGATCCATCCATACCACAGCACATATTCGGTGCTCTTATGGAGTCCATGCCTCGACAAGTCAGAGCTGTTTTGGCGGCTCAAGGGGGAGCTACACAAAATATGTGTGTGTGTGTGTGTGAGTTGACCAGAAAGCTCATTTCTGTATACAGTTAGTTTACCCTTTGTTAAACAGCAGTCTTTTTCCTCTCCCTTGAGGGGAGCCTATAATGTCTTCACTGCTGCATGAGGCGTACCGCTGGGGAGAGGGAAAATACTGCTGTGAGCCGGTAACAAACCATCCACAGCCCAATACCAATCCAGCATGGTTGGAAACCTCTGCTCTAGGATACCAAACATTGCAAAATCACAATGGGAAAATTGGCAGTGAGAAATCTTTCACAGCTATAAAGCCTCAGCTGCATTATTTAGCCAAGTTACTAAGCCACAGTTCAGTTTCTTTCAGATTCGGCATGGGGTATGCCTTATTTTGAATGCTGAAATCAGACGCGCCCTTCGACACACTCCCTCTCTGACTTCCTGTTTCAAAAGGAAATACATAAACATACGTAATCAAATTATAGCTCTCAAGTCAAGAGTGCATTACAAAACTAATTGATGCCTCCTTGGTTCTTCTATCCTACCTACTTCAGGCTGTACCCAATTGAATTTGCAATTTCCAATGGAAATTGATCCATCAAGATTAAGATTAATCAATCCCTCAAATCCATCAAGATTAAGGAAGTACCAGCTCTTTAAATATGATCAGAGGAATCAAGGAATGAGGAGAGATGAGGTTTTAAGATCAAGGATACACAGGTGCTTCCTACAAAAATTCTTTTTTTTTCATTCTGGCATGTGATGTAAGCCTATGATATAAATGCTTCATCTCTACCCAAAAAAAAATGGGTACAAATGAAATCCTTGGATGAAAGTCAAATAATATGCCTTGCTTTAAAACAAGAGAAGTCAGAGGATGAGTCAGCATTAACATTTAAGCAAGTGGCACTTCTATGAGCAAGGACATCTCATTTGTTTGTTCTTGATTCTTCCTGTCCTCATTCCCTTTTCCTTGGAGAGAGGAGCTAAGAAGAGAGGAAGGGAAACAAGGAAAGGAAATGATGAGGTGCAATTTAAGAAATGAGAAGCACTGCATGTCATGGGCACTTTCACTGCGGTCCTGTTGGAAAGATGCTTCAAATGGAGACCACCCACGGCAGCTATTTGTAGAATTGTTCCAAACTGAAGTGATGAAAAGTATTTGACATTCAAGTGTGTTCCCTTCAGAGTTCTCACTGTGAAGGATAGAGACTTTGGAGTGAGTAGGGCTTAGTCATGATCACTTCAATATGGACCTTAAATGCAGCAAATATAATTAGAGCGGAGGCGGTGATCACTGCTTGTTTTGTTAAATAAATAGCATGAGTCTGAAAAAATATATAAATTGAAACATGTTAGATTTAACGCTGATTAAATCACCTACTGTGATATTGTTTACTTTAATATGAGAACACTCATCAGGACGGAACAAACTTGGATAATAAAGTGATTCTGACACTGAAACACAGTTATAAACAAATTGTTACTAATTAATGTCACAATCATTTCCAAGGTACTTTGCTAAAGTATTTACCACAGTGTTTTTTTTTTTGGTCACCCAGCTCTAGTGCGTGTGTTTTTGTGTATTAATTAAACATGAATGTGAGTCTGCAAGTATCAGCATTGGGAGTTTGTGCATTTCTGTGTGATAGAGCTGTCAGAAAAAAATTCACAGTTCAAGGACTCGCGTTCTACTTTCAGCCTCCTAATGTGCGTCTAGTACAGCACATGTTTTGCAAACCTTTCTGCCATAAGACCTTCATCTCTTCATGTAGGAAAAATTTTCTAGAAGAGCAACTCTGACAATAGTTCCAGCTGCAAGGTTTATATTAATTCCCTCATTCTAATACATTATTGTTTCTATAGGAACAATGTACCCAGGAACTTTCAAGGGGGATGAAACTCATAAAAAATACTCATAAACCTTTTCCCCAATTGGATCACCTGCCTATTCCTGTTCGTCAACCTTTTATCATACAACAGCTACCTAGTGATGGGAAGTTCGGATCATTTTACCGACTCGGACCTTTGAGTCTCGTTCAGCAAAATGAACGAATCTTTTTTTGAGTCATTTCGTTCATTTCGTTCATTTTAGCAAAATATAATTAAAATGTTACGTGTTACTTCCCTAACACATCTACTACTTACGCAAACGTTGATCACACTACAAACAAGACAAAACTATAATGCTATAACAGAAAACATTAATTCATTGTTTACCTGGATCTTTAGTCTATGATTAGCTCACCTCACCTCTTATCTGACAAGTCTTCGGGTTTGAGTCGTTCGTTCATCACGTGACAGCCCCATAAGCTTAACCAATGCAGTCTGAGCTGGAAAGAGAATTGATTAGTTCATCTCTCGAGTCTTTCGAGTCTTTCGAGTCGTTCGTTCTTTTGTCACATGACCACTTCCCGGCTCAGTACCTCAGTCAGTAATACTATAACGTAAAACTGTATTTTTTGTATGTTGGATCATATTTAGGAATTATCATAAAATTATCAAAAGATGTGTAATAAGCATTTTCCTAGAAATAAAAAAAGGTCTGTCCATTTCTGTCACTATGTTTTTGTTACTGTTTCTTGAAGATCTGTGGTGTTATG
>CM040473.1:15180914-15318112 GCA_022758105.1 Pangasianodon gigas
TGACCACTTCCCGGCTCAGTACCTCAGTCAGTAATACTATAACGTAAAACTGTATTTTTTGTATGTTGGATCATATTTAGGAATTATCATAAAATTATCAAAAGATGTGTAATAAGCATTTTCCTAGAAATAAAAAAAGGTCTGTCCATTTCTGTCACTATGTTTTTGTTACTGTTTCTTGAAGATCTGTGGTGTTATGTTTTAATAATAATAATAATAGTAATAATGATAATAATTACTATGCACCCGTTTGTAAGGAAGGTTGTAAGTTAACTAATTTCTCTATCCAATGCTGTCATGTCACTTGACAAAAGTACGAACGACTCGAAAGACTCGAGAGATGAACTAATCAATTCTCTTTCCGGCTCAGACTGCATTGGTTAAGCTTATGGGGCTGTCACGTGACGAACGAACGACTCAAACCCGAAGACTCGAGAGATGAACTAATCAATTCTCTTTCCGGCTCAGACTGCATTGGTTAAGCTTATGGGGCTGTCACGTGATGAACGAACGACTCAAACCCGAAGACTCGAAACAGGTGAACTAATTCCAGTACAGAACCTATAGGATGTTGCGCATGTGCGACTGAACGAATCACTCCCCGAGACGACTAGTTCTTCCCGAGTCACATTAAAGATTTGTTCAAAATGAACGAATCGTTCAAGAACGACCCATCACTACAGCTACCAACTAAGCCAACTACCTCATGCTTTTGAACTGCTGCTCATGCAGCCACACAGACAGCATAACACACTTGGAGGAAAACGCTATCTGCCCTCTTCTGCATACATGAGCTCACAGTTGCCCACGATTGGCTAGTGTCACTGTGATTGATAGGGGAGAGAGAGTATGCCATCCCTTCCATCCAGAGGCCACGGCTAATTTTTTTCCCTTGGCTCCCGGCTTACAGATGGCTGTGGCATCACCAGGATTTTATTTATGATTTATAGAAGGAGTCTCCAGTGTCAGCCCTTTGTAACAGTCAGAGGTAACTGTAAGAGCCGTTCCTTTAAGTTTTCAGCACTGATGGCTTTGCATGTTCTTGGTATCATGACAAATTGAGAGATTTTTGTTTTGGTTTATGTGATTATTTTTTTCCTTATTCATTTTTTTAAGAAAAGAAAGGCTGGTGAGGAAGCAACTGTTTATAGCTGCTGTAATATAAGTAATAACAGGAACTAACATCTCTAGTTTTGCAGAAGTTTCAAAACTTTAAGCATAACTACAAACACATAAAAAGTACAATGTGTCATTGTTTCACAAAATTAAAGATATAATCGACCTTGACACTACAGAGTCATTGATTATTTTCCTGTAACAGCAAATCCCATCATATTATTTAAATTCCTTGCAATATTCAGCAATGGTACTATATATACTTGCTGCTACTAACAGATTTCTGAAACCCGGTGTGTGTGTGTTTCTTCCCCGTATGTCACTGTGTTTTATTCAGTATGGTTTGGTGTTATTGCCTCAGGTTTTCCCCCACATCCACTTGAGACACAGCTGACAACGCAATGCTGTTCTCCTGCTAGGCTCTAAACACAGCAGACACACACATCACTTAGGATTTTTTTCACAATATGGTTTCAAGAAATGCGTATCTGCTTTCACATCTTTCTCTTCCTCTCTTTCTTTCTCCCTCCCTCCTTTTCTCCCCTAACAGCATCTGTCCAGCAGACACAGTGTCCAGCAAACCACATCACAGGTACACAAATCTCCTCCTTCCCGCGTGAATAAAGTCGCCACCTTTCACAACAGTTTTTCTTCACACTGAACAGTCTGACCATTTTATAGGTCGTTGTTGACTTCCGGCTAAAACCTGACACTAAACCTGGTTTTACAGCTTGTTAGCAGTTTGTTAGAGTTCATCTCAAGGTCAGGACATGATAGTCATGTTTATGCACATTGATCAATTTTATATTAACATTTATTCTTGCACAGGTGCCATCATTGTTCACTCATAGAAAATATAACACATATACAAGCTAGTGATTGAGTCAGTATCATGTGTTAGTCATTAAGGCAAGACACAATCAATCTTCGCCAGTGGACTGCTTTTATTTTTGTATTTATTTCTACACATGATGCTCCATCTTATTAAATACACACATATTTGCATACTTTATAAATCAAAAGTTTAGTCTTTGCATAATGTTACACATACTGTTTAGCATTTAACATAGCATCACAAACACATCATGCGCAGTTATAAAAATTGTTTTTATGCCAGTTTTCAGTATAAAGTCTATCAATCCAACAATTATTAACATTGAGAAATTCCTGGGTAATAAGCTTTTAAATAAGGACAGGAATGTACCTGTAAATTTGTGGAAAAATGAGTTTAAAAATAAATATGATTTATGAATGATTGAGATAGTGTGGTTTATAAGGGTTATAAAAGTAATTGACATACATCTTAATGACACATACATTGGCATAGCAGGAAACAAGCTTGTGGGTGGATCTTAAGCCTTCATTAAGGTTGCTAAGTTTCAGATAATGCAGTGGTCACAAGTGGACAAAAAACAGTGAAATAAACATATTATTGCTGAGTTTTGACATGTATTACTATAGTTTAAGAGTGTTATAGATGCAATTTATCCAAATATCTGATTGAACTGACCAAAATCTGCACTTCTGTCTGTAGTGTCTTGCCTTAAGTGATGACAATGCATGTTAGAAATGTAGATATGTTTCTATTTATTGAATTGAATATGCAGTGTTTAGGCAAAGTGCCAATTTAATTTACATCTCAAAATAATTGTCTAATATTTTCTCATGGAAAATGATATTATGCTGTGTAAAATACCGAAGCAGACCATTGGATTTTTAAAAACTCTTTAAAAAAATGTATGAGATTGCTTTCTCTGCAAACGACCAAAATCAGGAACATTACAGGACAGTCTCAGAAGGACAAACACTATCCAAAAATGCTGCCTACATAAGCATCCTACGCCTGAAAGAAACACAGGGGAGGAATACAGATTCAGTCCCCTTCACAATATTTCGAGTGTTGTATATCACAATATCCTCTATAACAAATTATAGAAACAAACAGAATGATGAAGAAACTAGAATGAATTTTCTCATAATATATGGATCAATTGTGAGATGTGTCAGTTTATATCAGAAAGCTGTATATTTTATAGAAAATGATTCATATGCAATTGTATTATATATTCCTCTCTCCTTTGCTGTGTCATTTATGGGAATAAATGCACATTAACTGAGAAATGCTATACTATATATCTAATATATAGTGTGCATATAAAGGAGAAAGCACTAACGTGCAAATTTGGCATCCAGAAAATAATGATTCACAGTTGCAAAATGAAATGCTAAATTGAAAACATGTTATATTTTAAATTCATTACATTAAAAAATAGTCTTCTGTCCATATATACATATATATTGTTCCCTCAAACAAATGAAACACATTGATGTTGTATCAGCTGAGTCTAATGTTGTATTAGCTTACATAATTTATTAAATTATCGGAGTTGACATTGGGTACATATACACTATACAGTTTTGCAAATGTATTCACCTCCTCTAACTTTTCAATATTCTTTTAGTGTTATAACCTGGAAAGTAAATGGATTTAATTGCGATTATATGTCATGAATCTACACAAATAGCCCATAATAATGAAGTGTGTGTGTGGGGGGGGAATTAATATAGTTTGCAAACTATTTACAAATAAAAATGATAAAAGGTGCATAGGTATTTTTACCCCCAGTGCTGTGAAACCACTGATTTAGCTCTGCTGCAACCAGTTTCCATCAGAAGTCACAATCAGTTGAATGGAGTCAACCTGTATGCAATTAAAGTGGCACATGATCTCAGTATAAATACAATTGTATACACCTGTAACAAGCTACACCTGAGTTTGTTAGAGAAAACATCTAAAGAAATAGCATCATGAAGAAAGTAAAGAAATAAGTTCTGGGGAAAAAGTTCTGGAAGAATATCAGCCAGGGTTCGAAGAATAATGCGCAACCTCGACTAAAAGTCAGGAGACCTGGTAAGGAGGACATTAGTCCAAGAAGCAGCCAAGCTTTTGTAAAAAAAAAAACAAAAAAAAAACTTGAATGTAACTTTATGCTTTTGTCTTTTTTAAAGGGGGACAGCATGCGGCAGCGTCATGGTGATACGTGTCGGGTTCCCGTCCCTCACCACCTGTTTGTTAATCTCAAGAGCTTTACCTACAACACCATAGGAGAAGACACAGACATTTTCTTTTCCCTCTATGACCTTCGGGAAGGCAAACACATAAGGTGAGGAGCATTGTGAGAAGTCATTATCCCAAGATGTTCAATCCTTACACATTTATTGGTTAGGGGAGTCAACTTATTTATGTTATTCAGTATGATGCAAGGAATCCAAGACATTAAGTTTAGATTCTGCTTTCTGCACACTACCCCATGACCCCATTTCCTGTCCTTAGGGCATATTAGTGTAAGTAAGTAAGTTTTATTTATAAAGCACATTTAAAACAACAATAGTTGCCCAAAGTGCTGTACAGAAATAAGAATAAAATTGAGACTAAAAATACAGAGAGGGCACAATATATAAAGAAGAATGCTAAGGGATGAAATAGTAATAAATATTAATAATCGTAATGACTATAGATAGATAGATAGATAGGAGAAGTAATAGTGCAGAATTATTCCAAATAGAAAATTACCTGTTAAGAATTGCTACAAAAATAGGGGGAAAAACCCTTGTGTGCTGCTGGTGCCCTTCTGGATGGTAATTTCCTGTGCTACATTCTGCTTGTATCTTCTCCTCAGAACTAAGGAGGGTCTATCAAGCACAACACCTAGAAACCTTGATGTGCTTGCAAATGTATGCATAAAATGCTCTTTGATAGTGCCAGAGTATTCTGCAATATGTTAGTGTTACTGTCAGTTATGGCTAGTCATTATATTAGATGGGAGGCTAAAATCTAATGTCTATAAACAGCTATTAGTGTTGAGGGTAATGCACTATAGAACATGACAAACAGAAATAGTAAACACAATAAACACAAAAGCACATACTGTTCAATCAGTAAAAAAATTGCACAAAAAGACAGTGTGAAAAAATTTTTGTGTTTTTGGTTTGAATGAAAGGGTTATGAATTCATTCAAACCAAAAAAACCACTAAACTTACATTTCTACGTTAATTGAACAATGTGCAATTAGTCTATCTACTTTAATTTTCTCCCCCAAAGGCATTTTAGGGAAAAAGATTTATAGAATAAATAATTCATAGAAAGAAAAGATAGAAAGATGTCACTAGAAAGAAATCAGCCCCAGCTTCACTTCTTCATACCATTCTTGTGACCATCGGTGGTGCTATTGCTCTTGGTTCCACAAAAATCCAAAATAATCTGCTTTAAAACATTAGTTTACATCAAATAATCTTATCCCTACTAGCCCATTTATACCAGCCACCCCTGGTAACCACTCTTACACTGTTTTCAATCACAGCTGAAGGTGGATGATATAATATTCTACCATACTTCAAAGTAAAGGCTTGCTTTAGCCTAATGCTACTCTAGCAAACCCAGCGCTTGTTTAATTTGATTTGTGCTTCTGTGTATGATAGTGGTACATGATATAGAAATGGTTTTCAAGAATTTCCAAAAAATAACCAAACTCGCCAACACTGTCCTTGTTAAGGTTTGTTTTGAAGAACAGATCAGGTACTGTTTTTAATCAAGTATGAATTAACAGGAGAAAAAGAAGCAGTTGAACAGAGCAAAACATAGATAAAGTTGGCTTAAGTAGAAAATGAATATAAAATCCAGTTTATAAAATCCAACTTTATGTGAAACCCACTTCCTTGCTGGTTCACATCAGTTCTCTGATAACTTTCAGATGCTTGAATTCAAAAGAGACCAAAATGTATACCATAAGCATGGAAATAACTGACCATTCAATCCACTATTATACCCCATTATATATCAAAATGACCTAAAATGGCAAAATATTTCTCTAAAATATAGATTCTCTCTCAACTTTTGTCTCAAGCTGTCCCAAAAAGATCTGCAGACTAAGGATGACCAGTGCTCACTTAGCCCTGTGAACTGTGATTATAGCATGGAAAAAAGCTAAGTTAAAATCTACAGCTTTAATCATAAGCCTATATCACATAGAAATTTTAATCATATAATCAAATAGAAATATAAATCAAATGAGTGCAGTGGTTGTCAGAACACTGTACAGTGTAGGTCTGTATCCTATTATCTTCTAGTGTTGTCAAAAGCCATCTAATTTTTTCTAGTTTCTATGTTATTTTGAATTTCTGTAGAAACTATCTATATTGCTTTGTGGACAATTCTCACAGTCCTTGGACCATGTCTGAATGCTATATCATCTGTTTTGAGGCTTGAGGCCTCTTTACACCCAAGGACAAGATTTGAATAGCAACAATCAGGTGTAGGTCGTCCACCAAAAAAAAGGTACTAGTACTCAGACTTTGGCTATCAGCTTGGGAAAACTTGTCGTCGCAAACATCCTTGCCCCTAGAGGCTTGGCAGAATCGGGAAGAGGAAATGAGTATCAGCTGGGAAGGCAATCATTATTTTCCTCCATGCTGTCACAGCTAGAAACACCCTCACAGGAATTCTGGCAACCATAGTGCCCACAAGCTCCATACGAGTCATTATACATTATTCTCTCTAATTTCATCTTTGCTGACTTTGGAAATAACTTTTTAGAAGTTTGATGGACGTCTTGTTTCAAACTGACTGGTAATTAACTCTGGATTGATGAATGTACTGTTGATTGTGACAAGCATTGGATATGCCATTCACATTTGATGATAAGAATTCTCTGCACAACCTCAGTTCTCCTGCTTAAAGGGCCTTCAAATATGACTTTGTGTGAAGAAAAAAACACACACTGAGAAATGTGAATGCTTGCCGAAGGCTTCCAGAACCTTGCTGCGAGTCTCCTGTGAGAGTTTCCACTGCTAAGATGGAGTTGATCTGTTTCTACAGAGACATCACACTCCCATTTCTCTCTTTATATCTCACTCTCTTAGTCTGTCTTAATCTATTCACTTAGTGAGCCTTAGGCGACATTACGGCAAACTTTCCCAGTGCCTGTCTAGCTTTGCTCCTCTTCCCTGCTTCTGAAACCCACATTTTGTATGCAAGCTGCATATCAAACCATATCAAAAGAAGCGTGATATTTTCACAAGAATTATACTTAATTTTTTAGAATTACATACTAGGATTTTTATTGCCAACCCTTACGGTTATAGAAATTGCAGACATTTGATACCATACTTTGTATATCACGAACATTTTGAGTTTTGGAGAGTGGTTTGAAAATGTACTACATTTTGTCTAACATTATATAAGCCCCACCAGTCTAATGCTAGCCAAATAATTATTCACAGCATCTTGGCCTCTCTCTCACTCTCTCGCGCTCACTTTCTGTCCACCCACTCATCCGAGTCTTGACGGTCCGTTAATGGTCCTGCACCTCCCACTTGAAAGCTGTCCACCGCTCCCGTCCAGGGTCAGCCCAAAATTGTATTACACCTCATTGCAATTAGGCAAAGATAAGCCTGATGTTTTATTGGAGTATCATGAAAAGTGTAACCTTTTGGATCAGAGCCTTTCAGTACAGATCTGGAAGCAGTATCTCAATTCTCTCACAATAGATCAAGCTAAATGTGAGAATTATTAGCTGCTGTTGGTAACTATTGAAAGCTTTTCTTATGAAGGTATTATGGTAAATGTAGGAAGCCGTATGCCTTTTTATCTCCTCCATTCCCTCTCCACACATTAACCACAACATCTGGCCCAGGCTGGTCCCCTGCAGCTCTCTGAATGGTTCTACTGTGGCTTGTTCATTAGACCTCCCATCCTGATTTCCTGCAAAATAATACAGCTGTTGTGCCGGTAAGGCTCAAGGACTTAGACAATGCTTTGATGGTAGCTTCAAATAACATTTGAAATCCTCTCTATTTGTTGGTATGCTTTTGTCAGTTGGTGGCATCATGGGGCAGCATATAGCATTGATGCCACAGAGCTCCTGTTCTGGAGATACTGATCTCCAGTTACTGCCTGTGAAGAGTTGCTCATGTTCTCCCAGTGTTTTTGTGGGTTTTCTCAGAGTACTCCAGTTTCATACTAACATGCCGGTAGGTGGATTTGCCAGTTGTGTCTCCTCCAGGGTGTATTATTGCCTTGTGCCCAGTTTTCCAGGGGTAGGATCTGCAGTGATCCTGACCAAAATAGGCAGACAGTCCCTATTTTGCTCTACCATGTGTTCAGTGTGGACAGCATGGTGCCACAGTGGGCAGCGTTGCAGCCTCACTACTCCAAGGTCCCTGATCCTGAGCTTGAGTTACTGGCTATGGTGAGTTTTGCATGTTCTTCCCATGTCTGTGTGGCTTTCTTTTGGGTTCTCCAGGTTTCCTCCCACCTTCCAAAACAATTGATTAAATTAACTATGCTAAATTGCCCCTAGGTGTGAATGTGTGCGCATGGTACCCTGTGATCCAGGGTGTATTCCTGCTCACATCCAGTGCTCCCAGCTTTGAATCCACCATGACCCTGACCAGGTGGTTACTTAAGATGAATGAATGAATGTGTTCAGTGTGTGGGATTGTAAACTGTCTCAGGGTTTATGATGACTGGCTTGGGAAGCATGGTATGATATAAACTTTAGACTATTTTGCAGATTATATTGTTTAGACTACCAGCAACATTGGAAATAGCATCAAAAAAGGACAGACATTTTTGAGCATACCTTTTCAATAAACTTTTTCAGATTTCAGCTGCCAAGTACTTGATGTACATTTCCTTTCAGTGAGTCTTTCACTGTCTTTCAAACTTGACGTGATTACATAACTGACCACTCAATTGAAAACTCACATCATCCCCCAGTATTTGATTGATTTATTTCCTGTAAATCTATGCTTATTCCTTTCCTTTTTTGTCAATTCTCAGACAGTGAACTATCTGAACATGCCTCTTATCGCTAATCACCAGATCATTCATCAACCTTATAGCCTTTTGGCATTTGTGTAACTATGCTAAAACGTGTAAAAGTCTTTAAAATTCACTAACAATACTCAGAGCTGCCCTTGAATTGAACAAAGCCAAAGAAACACTTCTTTGTTAACGATGAAAGGGTTTAATGACTACCTGTCATTGCTTGCAAAGGACAATGTTGTTTCCTAAAGTGAAGGCTGTTGTTGCTTTTCTGTGAACTGATTGGACATTCTTGGCAGGGGAGCTTGTCAAATCAGCGAGTCAACTAGTGTGCAATGATGTGTATTCCCATGCTGGTGAGCATACACACACATGGACAAGTATCCACACAACTGAACAGACATGTCTCAGGAATATTGTTGCATCAAGTTCACATGCATGCAGTTTGGAGAGTGACATTTTTTAGCTTCTGGAAACCAGAGACAAGTGAGCATATGCAAATAGTCCTCAGAGTCCTCTGTCTGAGAGTTCTCGGGCATAGCTGGAGTCAAAACAGAAAAGGTTACCCCAAATATAAAGTGATGACTAATGGTAAACAGGAATTAGAAACTATAATTAGGACAAATGAACTACTTAAATAGTAAGTACTAGTAAGGAAATAAAAACAAGAATTAGAAGACAGAAGGTGAACAGGAGACTTAATCACATAGAGTTGAGCAGTTAAAGGCCCACCAGTGGCTTTCTGAAAATCCCGGGATTTGAACTGGATGTTTTCCAAACACTAGCTCAGAATCTTAACTAGTAAGCTACCACTGACCTCTGTTAGTGTCTAGGAGTCCTTCATGTTTATCTCAAATCCCTTCTGCACGCATATTTTCAAGTAAGAGAGATAATCCACTACACACAAAAGCACTTGATTATCTAGGTTATAATTCTAAGCATGCTGGAGAGCTGGAAATGGAAATCATGAGAAATATCCACTAGTTTTACTTAATCTCTGTTCCAATGATGAATGCATAGAGAGTGTTTGCTGGGGTAAATTTCTGGGAAATTAGAAAGTTTGATAACAAACATGAACAGATAAAAATGGAAAACAGGAAACAAAAAACAAGGACACCAAGGTAGATAACATTGGGGGAGAAAAAGCTATATCTTGAACCTTAAAGTGTTATGGTTGCTCTGTCAGGAGGAGTTCCAAGTAGAACTTCTTTTGGAAGATAAGAACCCTTAATATCCAAAGAAATAACGAACAACATGCAGCTGTGGTCATGGATGTATATGGCCACAGTGCATTTGTAATGTAAAGGCTAATGTGTCTTGAGGTGTCCTGGACATTATAGAAGGGCTGCCTAATCACCAGTCCTTGAGGGTTTCTCACTGAATCAAATTACTTTTGAAATGTCCAGCCATGCTGCTGTGTCGGGTACATGTGGCACTTTTCAGTGTCTGCAGGAAGAACATTTTACAAACATTATATTAATATTATAATTCAGTCCCCTCTCATACAGTATGTAGATATACACTATATGGCCAAAAGTATGTGGACATTCCCCAAATGTTTGCCACAAAGTTGGAAGCACACAATTGTCTAGATTGTCCATAAAGTGATGGTATGCCAAGGTTGGAATGGAAGAACTTGAGTGGCCTACACAGAGCCTTGACCTCAACTCTACTGAACACCTTTGGAATGATTTGGAATGCCAACTGGGCACCAAGCCTTCACATTTGACATCAGTACCTGACCTCACTATGCTCTTGTGGCTGAAAGAGCATAAATCCCCACAGCCACATTCCAAAATCCAGTAGAAAGCCACAGAAGAGTTGGGGCTGTTATAGAAGCAGCCGAGGGACCATCTTCATAATTAACGGGTTTGGAATAGGATTGTTTTTAACAAGCACATTGGGTTGCGATGGTCAGGTGTCCACACACTTGTGCATATAATATACATATAGGCCATATAGCGTATTTCATAGTCAAGATCAATACACATGCAAGAATCAAAAACTAGAACAACCTGGAAACCAATGCTCAGAGCTTAATGGTACTGAAATGCATGATACAGTTGTCAAGAGGATATAAGAAGGCAAAATAACCACAAACTCAGAACAGGTAAGTACAATCAGTAACAGACCAATGAAGGGAACGTAACGAAAACCAAAATTTAAACACATGATAAAACAAACAAAAGCACAAGGAGAACTAATAAGCACAAGCAATGCTCACATTGCTGGGAACTGTGACGTGCTGAGAGGGGAAATTTGTGACAGGAATTCTGATGAAATAATTGTTAAGGGAAGTGATATGTTTGTATACTGCGCCATTAAGAAATATGGCATTACTTTAATTATTACATTTGCAACAATGGTCTCAATGATAGAGTTAGTGTATAGCATTTAGACCGGGCAGGATATCCGTATATATTTAGCCATTGGATGAGGTTATTATAGGAAATGCTATTATACCATTGGATATTATTGTTATATCAAAGCTGTCAAGTGCACTAAATGGCTAGAAAGCATGCAACAAATAAATTACCAAACACAAGCTTGAAACTCCTGTCTGTTGGACATGGTGTAGAAATGCAAAACGCATGTGAGCTACAGTAATGGAATCAGTATATGTGGACCAGTATTAAAAAGGGCACTGGGTTATATGAAATGTGATATGTTCTACACACAGCATTTTATACAAAAAAAACATAAATAAAACAAGTTTAAAATTCAAGATTACTTTATAGCCCTGTGCACTGTGGACAAGTTCGTTAGAGTTGAACGTGTACAAGAGCAGGTGTAAATGGGGCCAGAGAGACAAATCGAAAGCTCTACTCTAAATGACTTTTCTTCTTTTAAGGAAATGTCTTCATCCGATGTAGCATCTGTCTGGTCAGCCTATTTTTCTGTCAGCCATGCCTCAGGTAGACTACATTCCTCTTTTCTGTCTTCCTCCCATAAACTCTCAAAACTCTGACACCCTGGTTCCATTAGGCTGGGCTGTGGCAGAGAGGAAGTGTTCTCCTCGCCTGCCTCAGATCTGATTAAAGCTTCCTACTCTCCTTCATTCTCCCCCTGTCATCGCTCTGTCTCTCCATCCTGACTTTCCCAGACCCCCTGTGGGAAACGAGAGGAGAACGAGGCACATTATTAACCACCCACCTCCTCTTTAGTCTCAGCTCCTTGTGTGAGAGAGCCGCTAAGGTGTCAGAGCGTCTGCAGGAGGCCGCCTTTAATTGACATTATGTAGAGCCGTCTGTATTAAGGAACAGCGGGACTTATTGAGTTGTTAAGACTTGAGCCACTAGGCATCTTATGCAAATGATTTCAAGGTGAATTTAAGCTTGTGCTGTTTTGTTGCAGTGAGAAGTTCATGGTGAGGCTCAACAAAAACGGAGGCCCAAAGAACCCGGAGAAAATCGACCGGCTCTGTGCACTGTTTACGGTAAAAAAAAAAACTGAGAGCAGGGTTTCCATTTTTCATCCATCTGCTTTTTTGGATGTAATGTGCATTTTAAAAATGTGAATTTAAAAAAATCCTAAACAAATCCTAAACATTTAAAGCATCATTAAAAATGGCATATTTTGCCAAATGATTGAGGTGGAAAAGGTTGGTTTATCAATAAAGCAGAAAACTATTATGGAAATAATTTTTTGCAAATACAAGTCAAAAATTCAAGCAATGTCAATGTACAACTGTCCCTGATATTTTGTGCATATGACAAATAAACTTGAAACTTGAAATTCAGTGAGAAACGTGTTACTTCGTGGAAAAGTAATTGCGTAATGGGTTTGGTGTAGCTGCCCAAAATGAAATATGCCCCAAAAAATGTAAATACTGTATAAGGTAAATGTAATAACGCAAAATATAAAATAATTTAAAAAAAACTGCTAGAACAGTGTATTATTGTAGTGATGTAACATTATACACAATAATGTGACACTAATGATATAATCACAGTTGCCGTTTCTTAGATAGCTGTAACAGTTTTTATACCTTGTTGCTCCCTATTTCAGAATAATCAATATACTGTAACTTTCTTTTCGTATTTCCTTTTGAAAAATGTAGTTTTTTGCAAAACATCTGGATGGAAACCTGCCTCACACATCACTATGGCTACGCTACAGAACATTAAGCACACATTATATCTAGTAGTCATTAGTAAATTAACACTTTCATTTACATCAGGCTTAATACACAGCGAATACAGAGATCACATTAGAGAACACTTTAATTTGGCTGTAAATTGAACAGTGGTGATTATACTGGGCAGCTTTAGCACACGGGATACAATCATGTCCTGTACAATTGACATTCATTGCTCCACAATATGCCTCATCTCTTTCTCTGTATCTCCACAGGACCTGAGCAATAAGGATATGAAACGAGACCTATACATTGTTGCTCAGGTCATCAGGACTGGTAAGTGGGCCTGTAATGTTCTCAGTTGAATTTTACCCCTATAAAGCAGAGCTAAAATCTCTGCCCCCTCCTTCATGTGCACTTCTTTCACTTTGAGCTGAATGTGCTCCAGTTTTTGTTTTTTTTTTTCTTTTTTTTTGTACTTCACCTGCTATGGAATTCGCATCACAAGTGCTTTTATGTAACTGCAGCATTGTGCATTTGAGCTCAGTAAGGTACAAAGAGAACAGTACAATCAGTGGAATGCAGACATTTGCACAGTGTATTATCATGTTTTACCTTATCAGGAGATTTCAGATATTATGTTACTTTGTCTGATTAGCCATTTTACATGAATCAGTAAAAATGAAAATGATTCATGTTGCTCTTTATTCTCTGGATGATGTTAAAGGAACCCTTCTCACATCAGGATGCTGTGAGGATAGTGTGCTATGAAAAGTTATCCTAATATGCCTAATATGTTAAGGATTTTTTTTTACCAACCTGTTTTTCTTTATGTTTTATCTGTTTCAACTGTTTTAGATTTATAAATAGTACTTATTACATATTTATATGTAAGATATATTTCATTATTTTGCTAAGTCTTGTTGCTAAGTGTTATTTATTTATTTATTTATTTATCTATCATTTCTGTGGCATATTCTTTCTTTCTTTCTTATCACACTCTCTTTTCTTTCTTAGTGCACTCGTCCGAATATGATTGTTCTCTAATAACAACTAATTGAATCATTTGGTGTTCTCCCGACATATGCAGTTCTGCAGCCCAAGCCCTGTACAAATTTATTCATAAATCATTTGCAGGAGTCCAGGTAGTTCTGAAAAAATGTATCTTATGAGAGTTTGTTTAAATTTGCATATAAGAAGACTCACTACATTGAACCTTGATTGATTGGCTTCAAATTATGTATTTGGTACTAGCAATTTCATATACAGATTGTTGTCAAATTTTAATTGTTTATTTATTTCAATTAGTTATATTTTGTGAAACAGTGTCATTTCATGACATTTCATTAATGACTTGAAAGAAAGCAAACTAAAACAAATCCAAAAATGAAGACAAATAAGACTAGCCATTCCACAAGGACAAACAAGTTGGTGCCACATAACCGAAGGAAGAGTTAGGCTACGTTTACACGACAACGATGTAGTCAAAAATGGAAAAGTTTTTCTCTTACGTTTTCAAAAAGTTTCACGTATACACGACAACGTTTTCAAAACGATTCGCATTTACACATATCCGCGATAACGGCCAAAAACGCTGTATTACGTATGCCAGGCCAGTAGTTGTTCACGCTTGCCTTTACAATAGACACGTACTACGCACGCGCATGACGTCACTGTTTTGAAAGATTCCCGTATTGGGTGTTTACATGGAGACGATAACGGCGGCGTTTTCAAAAACTTGCACTTTGAAACCCGTTTTCAAAAATATGCGTTTTCATTCCCCAAAACGCCGTTGCTGTGTAAACGAACAGGCAAAACGCATAAAAAGTTTCCCGTTTTTGGCTGAAAACGTTGTCGTGTAAACGGCCCCTTAGTGTGTGTTTGTGGTATCTGATGCGCTGCAGTGGCTGAGCTGCAATACTGGATGATTTATTGTATGTGACACTTAGGAGGCATTCTTTCACCGTTTAGTTGTCATTCTGTCATTTTCAGCTCTATGTGAGCTTTGCCTTTTATAGAGATTTATGGGCATCACTGAATGTAAATCAGCTGTGCCATGAATGCGCTTGGTAATATATGGGTAATTGGCATTTATCAACATACACACATGACTAGAAAGAAATTCGACGTTACCAAAAGTTGTGTAAATCTGTCTGGTTTGGCCTACGAAAACATTTACATGTGAGTGAAAGCACAAAAATTGATGTTTTTGCAAAACACTGAATAACCTTTGTAAAAGTTTGTTAATGAGATTAAATTTCATCTTTAATTTTTCAGAAAATATTAAAATAATACAGTTGTGTTTTGCATTATATATGCAGTTCTAATACTAACTCTAGTGCTAACTGCAAGTTGATGTTTCAGTTATGGTAATGTTAGTTAGCTGGAAAATGTCAGCGAAGTTAACAGGAGGGCTACAGTTTTGATAAAAAACAGTTACATTGTGTTAAAGTGAAAATTGTGTGCTATTTCATAGATGCTGTCATTGCATAATTAGGTTCAATGTTACATAAATATCGGCTAACTGAAAAGCAGTCATTTTGTGTATTTTGGACTTGCACCCATGTTTTCTGGCCAAAGCTCTATTTTGAATGTTTACTTCTGCCAAAGTAGGGACTTCTTTTGTCTAGCCAGAGGATTTACACTTTTGGTTTGCAGGGTAGCTTCTATTGACTTGAATTCTCTAGCCTGCAATCAGGTGTGTTAGATCATAGAAAGCTCCAGACAGTGACAGCTCAGATATGCAGTTCATTGCTTCTGATTTATGTTCCTGTTGCTGAACATTACTCCCTCACTCCATACCGCAGTGACTCTGCTGTAATAGTATCATCCATTTCCGTGTGTAGATGTTGACATGGTAATGTAGTGCTTTCTGTTCATAGGGCGAATGCTGCTGAATGACTCGAAGAAGGGCCCTCCACATGTGCACTACCGACGCCCATACGGATGCGCTGTGCTCGCTATGAGCGATGTGCTGCACACCATATCAGAACTAAAGGAAGAGAAAGACTTCGTGCTCAAAGTTTACACGTGAGTGTCTAGCACGTGCATACATGTGTCTTTAAAATGCGTGGTTGGTGCTAGAGAGGATCCATTAGTGATTGATGATGTACTCAGAGCACTGACTTGCACTTCCACAGAGTGGAAATGTGCTATTGCTGATGCATTGGGTTATCTCAAAGAGATCTTCTGCCTTAGTACTGCCCACTGTCATTTTTAAGGCAAGAAATTACAGGTACAAAGCAAAGGTTTTGGTCATGTCAATCCTTCTAAACTGCATCATGTCTTGTTTTAAATGGTCGTAATAAAAACATCAAAAATCTACAGACAATTTTTTATCCACTTGTGACCACTTCATTATCTGAAACCTAACAGATAAGCTCCATCCACTTGGCACAATTATGCCATGTCATATATTTCTGAAAAATTGTTTGCTGATATATGCTATATCAGTTTATGTGTCATGATATATACATGTCAATTTCCTATATAAGCCTTATAAACAACACTAACCAACAACATCAAACCACACTGTATTTTTATTTTTATTTTTAAATCTGTTTTATTTATATTCAGAACTGAAAATCTCTTTTTTCTAAATGATCTGCATTCATTAAATTTTACATGCTCATTCTTATTCCTAAGTAGACGAATATTACTAAGGAAATTTCCCACAATCTGAATTATTTATTATGTTAGATTTTATATACTGAAATTTTGTTTTATAACCGTGCATTTCTCAATTAAACAACTTTTCTGTAAAAGTCTTTCTCCTGCGAGCATCTTCACAGGGAAATAATTATTTCAATTTCAGTAATATCAAGACTAGATTTTAGGTTTTTTGTTTTTTTTTTGTATGTGAAGTATGCAAAGTTTTATGCTATTTAATTAGATGAAGCCTCATTTGAATGAATAAATGTACATTTTTAAAACGACTCAATGCAAAAAATACCTGTAAGAATATCAGCAATCAACTAGCAAAGATGAATTGTGCCGTGTATTGTTTTTAAAAAATGGTCATATTGTAGTGTCTTGCCTTAATTTCTTTTGTACAATGGGTGCATTTTGTTGAGGTTTGTTAAGCAATTATTCCACAATCTGATGTCAAAACAGGCTGAATTATAAATAGCAACAGCGATTCTGATTGATTTCATATGAATGAAGATTGGATTAAGTAATAGTACTCACTTCAAACAACTAGCACCAGTTCAAAAACTAATAATCTAATAAAAAACATCATACATCATAATGTCTGTCAAACACTGTGTATGAAAGACTGTGTATGTTGATGCATGATGATGATACATCATCATGATGATAATACAATTTCATCATAAGACATTACATCTCCTCTGACCCAAAAAATATTTGAAAAAAATAATGCAAAAAAGCTTCTATCCATCGTAAGTGATGCCATCAATACATTCTCTCAGGCTACTTAAGACCTATGATCAATGACCAACCACTAAAAAAACTTCTGTAACATTGTGTAGATCACCAGTGAATAACTGTTAACTCCAAATTATCTTAATTTTCATTTATAGACAGCAAATTCTTGATCAAATCAGTCTGTCATCCTTCTTCCATTCCAGCACCTTATGGGTTAAGATTTCATTTTATCGTTTTTTTAGGATATGCATTAATATGGCTAGCTTCTTTTTTATTGGCCTAATTTCTGAATCTCATGCTCTCAACACAGACGTTCCAGCTAACAGTTTTAGGCTAGCAAACCATTTTTTAAATAGTATGGTTTTAGAAATTTGCTGTTCAACGAACTTTCAATCTGTCATGTTTTTTGGCCTTTCTAATAACTATATGTAACATTTGTAACTGTTTCTATAACATTGTTACAATATTGTAGTTATACTGACATTAGCAGTAACATTTCCATAATTGTATTTTCGTCTAATTGGGAATGTTTTGTGAGACTCTTCAACAACCCATTATTACTTTGCAGGGATGTTACTTAGGAATATGACAACCTGCTGAATACTTGCTGAATGTTTTAGTAACTTTCTCTCCTGGCTAGCATTTGGCATGTATGTAAAATGTGGCATTGCATAAATGAAGGCCAGCTAGTGGTTACACCATGGTAATATTCTCAGTCAAGGATTTCTTGATTGAGGGTTTTTCTTTCAAGGTAATCATTCAACCCATTGGAAATCAAAAACACAATTGGTTGATTCCACTGACACTAATTATTTTGGTGGCTAATTGGACATATAAGGTCTTTTCTGTAGAGTTCCTGATATTCAAACCAGTTGCTTGACTTTATCTAGTTGTGCATGATGAGGACAAAATCTGATCATTTTTCTTTTGGCTCTTCAAAATTTTAAGATGTCACCAACCAGTGATAATGGTTGTGATACCTGCAACTGATACTTCCAGAGATTAATTGCACACATAACAATGCTACGGAATGAAAATGAAATAACATGACACAAATCCTTATTTCTGCTTTGAAGGCATATTGGCTCGCATCTTATATTCATTTTTTGTTTGTTCTTGAGAAAAACAGCTGTTTGACAAAACACAGTGGAGCAGAACACAGAGCATATACTCTGTAGAAGGTTTGCACCTCAAACCCAATGTTTCTAAAATTCCACCTACGTAATAGACGTTTCACTTCCAGCTCCCTCTATCATGAACTTTCACTCCGGTTGTTGTCTGGGGAACAAGCAGAATTGGTAAAGGGGAAAAAATGTGGGAGAACCATACAACACACAGGAAATCTTGTGATAGACTAGCAATCACTTTGACAGGTAATCATGTGGTTTCCAAGCCCCGAGCTCATGTTTCTGCAAGTGTTAAAGACGAAAAAAGTGTTTTTTTCATCAGGGAGCATTTGGCGGAATATACCATTGAACCTCAAGCAACACCCATGGGCTATATGAGAAAAACAAAGAAAGAAAAAAATGTTTTAGATGCTCCTGTGTTTGAAAATACATTAAAAACATCTTTTAGGATTTATTATCTAATCTGATGGACCCAAGCTGCAACTTAACCACAGGGGTGGAGTCATTTCCTGGTGCATAATTTGGAAAAAAAATTTCAGAGCTAATGTTTAGAAGTCTGGCAGTCACATCTCGTTAGCCTCTCTGATTGAATTAGCTTGGCGTAGTGGGTTAAGTCATTTCCAGCCGCCATCCTGAACATGAAGTGTCAGACGTGATCATTTTCAGAAATAGCACCCTTGAACTTTCCAATCAGTGATGCTCCTTTCAACCCTTTCATACCCTTCATGTGCATTATCACTGCTGTAGTGGCACAATTAGTGCTAGAGACCCGATTACGAGCTTGAGGCTGTCTGACAGTTGTTTCACTCTCTGGCATGCAAGTTAGCCACAGAAAAGATCCCTCCCATTTGTTTGCACTTAGCTGTAGGAATGAGGAAGAGAGTCACAATGAGAGATGTAGAGACATGGTAGAGCACAGTAGATGGCATTATAAAAGGATTTTGTGCATAAGGTTATTATTTATGATGGATGCCTAATACTTTGATAGCTATATTCTCATGCATATTCTCATGCTATCATGCATGAAATCTGCTAACACTATATGCTAACACTATATTCTCATGCATCATGCATGAAATCTGAGCATTCATTGATTGCATCATTGCACTCTGGACTATATGTGCATGTGTGTATGCATGAAAGAGACTGAAAGGGAGGGTGAATGAGCCGGTTAGAGATATATGAGTGTATAAGTTATGCAGGGACACCTAGTGGTGTAAGGGAGTACAGAGCTTGATGCTTGATCAATCAAGTACCTTTAAACCACCTTTACATTTTCCATTGCATTGCGTAAACCTATAATCCTGTTTTCAAAGAACCCAATGCAGTTGGCTAGGGCTGCACTAGCTGGTCAAAACTAACATATTGCAATTAAATTTCAATTACAATGTACATACCTCGCAATATATTATAAAACAGCTAAAGAGCACATCATAGATAGATAGATAGATAGATAGATTTTAAAAGTTTATTAAATAGATTAAATAAAGTTTATTGATCCTGAGGGAAATTGCAGCATTATAGTAGTGGTAAAAAGACAAATCTTCACAGATAACCATAAATACAGTAAGATAGCACAGTGCAAAGCGCACAAAAAAAAAAAATCCTGTTACATTAAAAAAATATCAAAATGAATTGTTTAATTTATTATTATTATTATTATTATTATTATTATTATTGCTTTTTTTTGCTAGAAAACATCATGTGTCTGTTATAATGGAATTGCATCCAATTTTGCAGTAACATTTAATAAACGGCTCACTGATATTGCCATGTTACAGTTTAGTCCAACAGGTTCAGAAATTGAAATAAATTCATTTGGCATTTTATCTAAAGCAACTGTGTCATACAGCACACAATCCTTGCCTAGAACTAAGGTGAAGAGATACGCTGTATTCAGAGTCAATATTTATGCAGGGAAAGTTCTCAGTATTCAGAGTGGTGCAGCTGTTTTAAGATGATTTTTTTAAGTATGATTAATTAATTGTGTCATATTTATGTATTTAATGTTGCCCTTGAATGGCATTCCATATATTTTTGATTGGATTTACAGATAAAACATAAATTTCACTGTGGTTACAAATACCTGTCAGATAAAACGCTAGACTTAACTCTTACATACATAAATTATTTATATGCATACCCAGAATCTTTTATATTTTCTCTTTTGTTAATTAAAATTGCATGAAGTTTGAATTTTGATTCTGTCTAAATATTCCTTATTATTAAAAAATGAATGTACGCCTGAAATTTAAAAAATAAATTATATCTTCCAATGTCCAAAATTTTTTACTTTTGGTCTAAAATATGTAATGCTGAAGAAGTTTTAGAAAAGATCATTTCTGAACATTTCTGAAAATTTACACAGTTTAATGATGCAAGGAGTTAAAAAAAACACTAATAAAACAAGCAAACAAACAACAAAAACAAAAAATAGTTTTTAAAAATCTAAGGCGATCCATGGAGTCTGGCAAAAATAAAAAAAATAATTTTTTTTTTGCTATTTACTTTTTATTTTATGTAGAAGTTAGTAAAAGATCAAGAACGACAGTCTAGAGAGCTACAGAAGTTTATGTTAATTTACAGTAATACTCTCAAGTGATTTGTAGGTGATTTACTATATTTATATTTTCCTAAAACATAAAAAAGAGATTTAAACTGACTGTCCATAAGTGTGGACATTATGCATGAAAGGGTTAATACTGCTCCTTGCTTGAGCCGATATCACGCAAGACAAATGCATGTATGTTCATGGTCGGAATTGCTTGTGACTGAGATATGGCTCTGTTGCCTATTAATTCAGAAAACCTCCCTTCTTGCACTAGCATTAGTGCATTCTGTGGCTTTTGTGGGAACAATTGGCTTCAAAATTGCTGACTGTCTTTTTAAGAGAGTTGATCAAGGGCCTCCCTTGCATTCACAGGCATTAAACTCACAACTTTCAGGTCACTACCCAGAATATTTGATACTATACTACCAGATATTTTCTTTACCTGGCTACCATTGACCAAAATGGTGTTTCTACCTAATTTACAATAGAAATGTCAAAGATTGCAACCTTGTCTGTATTTGTTTCCGTTACAGTGCCTCTGCCATGTCCCTGTAAGTGTGTAAAGGCACAGTGACCCAGTTTCTGTAAGTGACAGGCCCTTTCCACTTCTGATTCTCGTCTAGTGGTCACAGTGATAACTTGCCAGATGGACTCAGTTTGAGATCCTGCAAAGCCCTTGACCTGGCACTAATGCCACTATCACAGGCCATTCAGCATGAAAATCCCATGGCAGCCATGCTGCCACACTTGGTGTGACACTTCATTAGCCATTAGCCCTCACATTCTGCTCATTACTTGGACGGTAGTTGTTTGCTATGTAAGCAGTACTTATGAAGGCTGACAGGAGGGCTACGGTAGCTTGATTAACCACTGTTTACAACTGTGGTGAGCAGAAAAACATCTCTGAATGCACAACACGTCGAATCATGAGGCAGATGGGCTACAACACCAGAAGACCACATCGAGTTCCACTTCTGTCAGCCAAGAACTGGATTCTGAGACTACAGTGGGCACAGACTCACCCAAACTGGACAGTTGAAGATTGGAAAAAAAAAAATCTGATGAATCTCCATTTCTGCTGCAACATGCAGATGGTAGTGTCAGAATTTGGCACCAATAGCATGAATCCATTGACTCAGCCTGCCCTGTATCAGTAGTTCTGACTGGTGGTGGTCTAATGGTGTGGGGAATGTATTCTTAGTGCACATTGGGTCCCTTAATACCAATTAAGCATCACACCTATCTGTGTATTGTTGCTGACCATGTGTTTTCTGTTATTTCAAAGAACGTGACATTGACAAAAATCACTTGGTTTACGTTGTTGCTCTGTATGCCAGTATGACTTGAACAATACCCTTGTAATATGAGTGTGATTTTGTAATGTTTTCAGAAAAATTGAGCAAATAAAGTCCCCTGTAAGTTTTATGTTAGAAAAAAAATCATTTTTTCAAAAATCAGAACAGAACAAAGGGCTTAGGTAGAGAGTTTCCTTTCTCTGAATTTCAATAGCGACAAAGTGCTTCACGACTTGGTTTTCAGTGTAAAGTGCAGTGGATTGCCTCCTAGTGCCAAAAGTTAATGATAGCTTTATTATCTTGGCTTGCACCCCTGCCTCTCTACACATTGAACAAGTTTCATAATAGTCTCAATGTCAGTGGGCATAATTGATGGTACTTTTCTCTTTACATCCAAATACATTTGAATGAAATATAATGTATAAAACACTTATTGTTCTGTGGTTCAGGTTTTAAAGTTTAGAAGTGCTTGAGACTACTATTCAGTTTTACACAAGAACATAAGACCCAGATTGTCTTAAAGGAGCAGTCTGGAATTTTTAGAGCCCTCTGCTCACTGTTAGGTGAATTATGTTTACAATTAAAGCGCTGACAAGCCTCCTTCTCTCTCCAAACGACCTCACCCGTTCTGTTAAAACCATGCATGCCAAATGAATTGACTATGAGGAAAAGAGAATTATTTAAGTTATTTGAAAGTTATTTAGCTATTTCACTGGGAGTGAAGCTATTTTCCGGGCCAGAAAAATGTAATGCTGAAATGCCTAAAATGAAAAATGAACAGGATACATAGAATGGTGATATTACGAGTCACAGTTTACTAAGGTATCTTTAAAATTTCCTTACTCTTAAATATCTAGAAATCATTAAAAATTTCAAACCGCACCTTTAATGTTTGTTTTATCAAGCTTGCAAAGAGGCTTAGTTGATTATTTATTTTTTAATTGTCAGTATCACTTTTGTATGAGAGATCAGTTGATACTAATAGGTCTGATATCAGCACCATAAAAAAAGAAATAATTGAATCAGTGTATCTATTATTCAACTGGAACATATCCAAAGTCATTCATTATTCCTGGCTCAAATGTTCCAAAATCTATGACCCAGTCTTCATTTTGGCTAACAGCCTTAGATTATTGGACATGATTTTTCAGCTCTTTATTATAAGAGACAGCCTATTTGCAATATTCATTCTCCCTTTGAAGGATCGGGTGTTTACTAGGCTCTAGGCTCCATGGTTGAGTGTTCTGTCTATTAGAATACTAAAACTAACTCTATCCTCTGTCTACACTACCATTTTTCTCCTCATAATTGATTTATTCTTTCTTCCTTTTTGTTTTCTGCAGATGTAACAATGAGAATGAGTGGTACCAGATTCATGAGAACATCATCCGCAAGTCCAGCACCAAATACACTGCACCCAGCACCAACTATGGTATGTTATCCATGTTCTATGGAGGGATAGGAAATGTCAAATTGTGATTATAACAATCATAGTGTTATGTTTAGTCTCTCAGTTTAGTCTCTCTATGTTTAATCTCTCAGTTGAATAATTTCCTCTTACAAATTAACCTTTCGCTATAGACAGCTACCTAAACCATGAACATTTACTCCTGTACATCTGCCTAAAATGACAAGTGTGGGAGTAGAGGTTTTAGAATTGTGTCAGGGATCTAGAGAATGGCATTGACCATATTTCACTAGTATGTCATCATCCTCAACCACAACATCTCGGAGAATGCAAAATGGTTCAAAGCTGGAAAAGGTGCTTTGATGACTCAGTGTTTCTCCTCCTCGGGTAGTGAGTCAAGGGAGTAAAGTGTTGAGAATCAAAAGTGACAAACTATTTTATAACCTCCTTAAATATATACCTGAGATACTGTCACTTTACAGAAATGTCGCTCTGCAATGAAGGTACATTTCCTCTGAAATAGTTACTACTACTACGATAATATTCTGAAGATGTAGTGACAAGAGGATATAATAATAATAATAATAATAATAATAATAATAATAATAATAATAATAATAATAATGATAATAATAATAATAAAAGCACAGGCTAAAGCAAGTTCAACAAAGCTTTCCAAGGTACCATGACACTCTGGAGTTCACAGTGAGTTCATTTCACATGCTTATATTCAAAGTTAATGGTACTAGCTAGCTAGTTAGCTAGCAAAGCATTTAGCAACCAAAATAAAGCTCGCCAAAACAATTAGCCACTGCTTGTGTTTGTTGCTAGGTTCAAAAACAATGTATGTAAATACTCCAATGTATGCACCAAATGACATATACTATTTTGGCATACTATTTGCTACACTAGTATGTTTTTGGGAATTTAGCCTTTGAGAGATTGAAACGTTAGAATTATAAATCAGAGAATGTGCACTACTGAAACCAGTGTTCCTGCAGCACATACTCCACATACATAGATTTTTACCAGTTTTGCTGATTTTTAAATAAAAAAAATAAAAGTGAGATATTTCTTAATGTGTGGCTTTTTTTATTTATTAAAAATTTCCAAATTACATGGACAGCATGATGTAAGGTGCAGTGCAAAGCATTTAATAAGACCGCAGTTTAACCCAAAATTAATGTTCAATTTACTAAGGCTGTAACAGATAGCACCTGAAACCTCATACAAACTGTACTTTGCAAGAAATAGTCAACTATAGCTTTTTTAAAAAGGTCAAAACTGAAGAGGAATGGCAAGTTCAATAACTAAGAGACAAATGCCTTATTAGCTGAAGTTCCTTTGTTTAAATGAGCAAGCTTGTGTCAGAAGAAGTAAATGGTTTAGAGGGCATTAATCCCACTGATATGCCATTAGATTCCTTAATGAAAAGACTGCTGCATACAGAATAAGCTACTTCATATAAAAGCGTATAATTAAACTATTTCATTTTTATGAGGTCAAATACAGCTTCTATAACATTTATAAAATTGGCAGTGGCACAAAAGTCCTCTTTAATTTGTACTTAAACATCAGAGTACTTAAACACTTATTTCATACATAATGGGCAACATTTTTCATGCAGAATTCAGTCTGAAAACCATAAGCAGTATTTAAACTCGTACACAAAATGTATTTGCTACTCAAAAACCAAAAAACTAGAATCGAAAAACTGAATCGAACATTCAGCATCAGTTGTAGTAGTTGATTACTCACTGAAATAATGGATCAGATAGCTAAATGAGTGTAACAACACACAAACTTCAAATCGATACATATGATACATTGATGTCTCGATACAATATAGCATAAATAAACATTGCCTGAATATGCGCCTTAGGTTTCCATTTTCAGTTGATTAAAACATTCAGCATAGTAAAAGTACAATAATTGAGACTTAGTATTGACAAAGTGTTTGTGTGATTGATTCAGACTCTTAGCAGCATAAAACGAAACAAAAGCTGTGCATTAGAATGGAACAAAAGTGTTGACTAGTGTGATTCTCACCCATGTAGGGAGTGTATCGAAGTGCAATTCCTTTTCCATTCTTTTTTTAGCTAGTTGTGTCAGAGTCACATAACTCTCTGTAGCCCTAGATGTGTTTTTGAATCTTGCATTCTCCATTACCGAATATGAACTTCTCAATCACTGCTGTGATTTCTTTAGCCCAAATGGAAACAGCGAGGAAAGGGATTTCTGAACGCAACAAGGACTTTGTTGTGTGTGTGTGTGTGTGTGTGTTTTGTTTTTGCCTAGTTTTAGAGACTGATACAGAAGGGTAATGTCTGATATTTTTCTGGTATTAGTGCCAGTGTGTTGTATTCATAGTTGGTAGAATGTAATGTTCTGGTTCACAACTCACTGGCCATCAGCATTGTTCCCTTACAGCAGACCTTAAAGATTTAGGAGAAACCAGGTCCTGCTTGCTTATGAGCGAAGCCACTGCTGCTTTTCCCAAGCTATTATGCCAGTAAGCTAGTATTCTAGCATATTGACTCATGAAAAATACCCTGATTTGAGAAAAAGAGAAAGCTACATTTTTAGAGGAGTGTGGGCTTGATTAAGTTTAAGTATCTTATTATAAGCGGTATTTTATGATGAATATCCTACTTTATTATACAATCTGTTGAATGTATTGTTTGATATGCTGACATTTCGAACATTTCATTGAGAGCCTTGTTGTTTTACATCCAGTAGCTAGCTAATATTTGAAGAGAAAATTATTTAGCTATTTTAACTGAGGACTCTACATGAGTCACTAAAACTTTCATTTTTAGCAGCACTTCCAAACAAAATATATTACTGTATCACTTAAATTGGGTAAAGCTACAGATGATCATAGCAATTTTATTATATTTGCAGTTTCCATTTACAGTGAGGAGAAGGAGCACCAGTCTGACAGCCAAGTGGCTTGCTTTGACATAATCTATTCCAAAAATCAGTTTCCACGACAGGTTGTGGAGCTGATTTGCAATGTTTAGATGTTTTTGGAATTTCCATTCAGGTTATTAACTCACTTTAGACATGTTTTATTTTAAAAAATGAACCATCATTGTTATATTGTTTCTGACTTTATTGCCAGATAATTCAATCAACTCGCAACAGAACATTTAATTCAATGTTAGCCATGTTAGATAGTTTGCACTATCCCTTTAAGGCAAGCAGTTACTCTTCATTAAATGTTTGATAGGATTCTCCAGATTGTTGTATATCGGTATACTATTGCACTATCTTGCTTAAAAATAAATAAATAAATGTGAGAAAAGTGCTACAAGGATACATTTTACAAAAATATCCTCTCATTAAACAAGCTAAACCCCATGAATACAAATGAGTGCAAAATTACCAATACATTCAGCTGGGGGCTCACTTGTTTCCAAAAGTGCATAATTCTAATTATTCAGTGCCCTCATATAGCTGGTGCTAAGGCCCTGTGGAGCGAAACCAAACTCTGTGTCTCAGCGCAATGTGTTATTGAACAACCACTAGCTCATAGTTCTCTGGGAACTATGCGAAATGCATAAAAGTTTTACAGCTGTGCAGTTTGATTATCCGAAGCTTTTGGTGTCTTTAACGATTGAAAGCAGCCCTCACTTGGATAATGGACTGAAGCTAGGGTTTGTAAATGAATCATACCCTCTTCAGCTCCCTTAGCTCCAGTCTCATTTTCACATTTGGTGTGTCTGACAGATACATTATGTTTTAATCTAACACCCTGAATATTTAGCACTCAAGAGTTGCCACATGAGCATGCAGTTATTCTGAATAACTTGTGACCCATGACCAGTAGTGACATTTAAAAAAATACTAGTGTATAATCCTACAGTGACATTGCAACTTATCTATAACATAACAAATGTATAAATCAGACCCTACACCTTTCCCTCTTACATCTCCTCCTGTATCTCCTGTTACACATATACAGGATATTTGCATTGGTTGATGCCCAAGATGGCAGCCACAGTGTTTTGGCTTCTTGTCCTGTCTCTTTTTGGGTATTTTTTTGTCAGTGGCGATCCAGTTCAGATTCAATATTCAAGGGCCATGCTTCTTAATATCAGGAGTTGTATATTAGGTGTAATATTTGTATATTAGGATGGTAATTGTGTTGTGTAATGTATCGTGTTGTGACCAAACACCAAGAAAAATTCCTAATACATGTAAATGTATATGGCGAATAAAATTATTCTGATTCTAACTACAAAGTTACATAACTATACAGGCAAATAAAAAGTGTTTCCACTATTACACATGAATTACGCTAGCACATGTTATGTAAATATAAATGTGCATTAAAATCAGTTTTGACTTATGGCAGCATTTCCAGAATTTGCATTGCCCATGCAAATGGAATTGCAAAGTCATTTTATTTTTGGTAGCCAAATGGCAGCGTGAGAATAGAGATAGCTGTTAATTAAACAAAATTATTTAGAAATTGAAATTGACTTTGCATTTGCACTTTAATTTTGGCAGCTATTGTACAATGCTCTGCACTAAAATGCAAATCTAAATACATATTTTGCAATTGAATTTGAATCATCTCTCAAATTCTGCACACTCATTATGGAATTGCTTTTGAATGTACATGTTTGAATCAGCGTTTTCTAAGTAGTGTTTGAAGTTGCATAAAATGCTGCCATAAAAAGTACATAAAATGCTGCCATATTGGCTCGAGATGTGAAAGGATGGGCGGCATGGTGGTGCAACAGGTAGCATTGCTGCCTCACAACTCAAAGGTCCTTAGTTTGATCCTGAGGTTAGGTTACTATTCTCAGGTTGCGATCCGTGTGGAATTTCAGCATGTTCCCCCCATGTTTGTGTGTGTTTTACCTCCGGGTTCTCTGGTTTCCTCCCACTGTCCAGAAATATGAAGGCAGGTGGATTAGCTACTCTAAATTGCCCCTAGGTGTGAATGTGTGAGTGTGTGAATATGGTGAATATGTGTATGCATGGACTGGCATCCCATGCAGGGTGAATTCTCCTGCCTTGTGCCCAGTGTTCCTGGGATAGACGCCAGATACCAGGATAAACCGCTTACTGAAAATGAATGCAAAAACAGGGAGGAGATTAAATTTGTATGAAATGCTGTTTTCCAAATATTATTTAATGAATATACTAACTGCACAGGAACTGTACACTTGTTATAAATCATAAAATTTTTTAGAAGCTACACTTATATATTTAATATAAGTGGACAGTTCCTGTGTAGTTAGTATGTAGTATTATCAGATTCAGGTATTAGTCCATCTGATTTTGTTGGGTAATGCAAATATTGCACGTGAAGAAAAAAAGACACTTCACATGTCAAACTTAGGGCCCATGGGTCAAATACAGCGTGTTAGCAAGTTACATTCGGCAAAAAATAACATAGAAACGGCCCATAGTACCTATTATTCAACATTTTCACAATATCCAGCGTAGTGCCCACCTGCGATCCGCACTGTAAAGTGCATCTCACAGTGCTGAAATGCTGGTTAAAATCCACAATCTCAGCTGCATTTGATGCAAGACAGACCTGCGGCCAAATTCAGAAATACGTCAGGTGTTGGCTTTTAGTGTGATTCAGTGATTGACTCTAAATGAAAGAAGAAAAGAGGATGGAGTGCTATGTGAAGCTAAGGACATGTGTGATCTTAGCATGCAAGATACAATTCCCTGTGAGTTTGTATTAAATATCTTTCTTAACATTATATATTTAAAAAAAAACAGATATAGCCTATATAAGGAGTTGCAGGGCTGTTAATTTTAGAAGACCAGTAGGCCTAATTCAGATAATTATTGTACTAGCCATCTTTTCCATAGTTAAAGCAAAAACCAATGAGTGCAGTACACTTCATACAAAGTGATATCAAAGTGAAAATGTTCCATTAAAGCAAAAGAAATTAAAAAATAAAATTAGACTTTCCCAACGTAGCCTTACACAATGTGCAGTTAATTGTAGAATTCATCTCGTCTGAGATATTACATTTAGACTGCTGTTTTTACTGTCTGTCTGTTTCCTTACTGTCTGCCTCACTGTTTTTATCCACAGCTCGACTAGTCAACATCCTCACAGTGGCAAATATGAATGTATCAGTGTAATCAACTATTCTATATAAACTAATATATACTGTATTAAAAAATGTTAATTCTACTTTCAGAGTCTAGGTTATTAGTGTTAATTGATAGAATAGATAATAATAACAAGCAAAAATAATAGACATGGTCCCTTCAAAAGCTCATAAAAATACTGATGTGGCAGAATTTGAGTTTGATACCCCTGCTTTAAATCAACTTGTCAAGATAGATAGGTAGAGATAGAGACACCTAATACAAAGTGGGACCATAGACCTGCAGACGCATCCTGCTTCCTTTTTTCCTCAGTCTAGTTTGCAACAAAGAAATCACTGTGAAACTTTAGAAGATTCTCCTGAGCACCTGAAATGTTTTGAAGCGTCTGAACTGCCATGCTCTTATGTGTGATTACTGTTCTTGTTTCTTCTCCTGCTCAAGCCTCTCATCTCAGTACGCTCTTTTGATCTAAGATTTCAGACTTTCCACAGCACCATAGAAAGTGTGGTTAACCTCTTCCCTCCATTTCGCTCCTTCTCTCTACCTGAGCAGGTTTGATCATCTCCCTGCAGTTGCTCAGGGGAGAGACGGAACAGATCCGTAGGGAGAATCCTATGATCTTCAACCGCAGCGTCGCCATCACACGCAAACTCGGCTTCCCTGATGTCATCATGCCAGGTGAGACCTTTGATTGGTGTGTCATCTTGAGGCTGAGTTGAGTGAAATGAGATTTTAAGCCTAAGAGTTCTATGCATACTTTTGCCCTTTTTTGATACCTAAGTTTAACTTTAAAAAAAAAAAAACTATTTCAAATAGATGTTTTTATACCAACACAGATAGGACCATGTGACTATTCTGGTGCCACAGAAAAGCATTCACCCAATCATCCAGGGATCGTTAGTTCGAATTCCAATGATGCCATAACCATTTGTGGCCGGGAGTCCAATCGATCAAAATTGCCCATGCTGTCAGGGAGGGAGGGATGGCATTCTCTCTCTCCCCTATCAATCACAGTGACACTAGCCAATCATGGGTGGCAGTGAGCTCATGCATGCAGAAGTGGGTGGATAGCGCTTTCATCTGAGTGTGTTACGCCGTCCTATGATGCAGCATGAGCAGCAGTTTGAAAAAAATGTGTTTAGCTGGCTTCACATGTCTTCAAGGAAGCACATAATAGCCTTCATCCTCCCAGGATTGGTAGCTGTTGTATGATAGGGTAGACCTAACTGGTGGATAGGAATTGGCCAAGACTAAATTAGGAGGAAAATCACACAAAAAAAGGGTGTGGCATTCTTGTCCAGACAATATAACAAAACAAAAAACTTTTTTTGCTACTAAAGTACAAAGCTACAAGTGGATATGAATGTAATTGGCTCTCTTCCAAGTGGCTCTCTCTTAAACACAATATGTAAATTATTGCACATTTCTGAGAATTTCATGAAAGTGGTGCCTAATTAAAGAATACAATGCATAAGAGACAGCATTCAACTATATTGGGGTTCAGTTGAGCTGATTGCTGATTGAAACATTATTATTTATGATTACTTAATGATAAAATGGTAGTGAACAATGAATGTTAAATACAGTTGCTTGGTCTCACTTGGTTTTATGTTAAAGTTGTAGTAAGCAATTTTGGTGGAATTTAGTTGAAGATGGTGTCTCGAAACTCAAAATTCAAACAAGTAGAGCCTTCCATACTGTGTTCCCTCAAATTCCATGCCCTGAATGCTACTGCAAGAGGTACCTGGCAGGTAAATAGAGATGTGTTCATTTGTTGTGTGGTTTTTTTTTTTTTTTGGGTCTGTAAATGCTGAGGCACTCGAGATTGTGTTTTTCCTTTCAGCAGTTATTTTATTACCAGCTATCACAATGTCAGGATAACATCTCCGAATATGTTTACAAGACATATTCTGGCTTAAAATCGCTGACCTCACCTTTAAGTACATTTTGAACAATGCAGTGAAAATGAGTCCATTTTCAGCTATTACAATTGTCAGGTTGTGAGTTTGAAATATGCAAATGAAACAGACCACAAATAACATAAGCTTATTACTGTCATTATAACAAAAGCCACAGCATATAATAGAAAAAAGTGAACTGTATTTAAGGGAAAAGGGAAGAGAGGATGATTATTCTGGGATGCACTCTCTATTCTAGACCCAGTGGTTAAACGGAGATGAACCACATTAAAAAGTGCAATCCCTGTGACTCAGCAGCAAGCCCAGTGGGAAGGCACCTATGCTATTATTAAGTCTAACTTTATTTATACCAGTGTGTGTACTTCAGGATCTCTGACTCACACCATTTGGAGTCGCAGCACACACACAGCCTACTTCCTGCCACAAATCCCCAGATTGAAAAAAGTCCATCTGACAGGAAACCACTATGTGCTGATTGGACCGAGGCACTCTTTTTCCCAAATGTAGGGTCTGCTCCCTTCAAATGGATGTGGATTGATGGGATATGTGTTTCTCGCAATCTATATTCCAGTCAGCCCCCTCAATTATGCATGCCTATCTTCTCAAAATTTTCAATTTGAGCCAGCTAAAGAACTAGCTTTATATTCGTCATCTTTAGCATCTGAAAGATGGCATTTATAATCACAGCCAAGGCTGTGTTTAAATGCAGCATTTTGATTGTCAATAAATCAGTAAGGCCTGGAGACTCCCTGGAACCATGTGGTATTTATGTGTGCATTTCTAATAGGGGCTTGAAATGAATTGAGCTAGAATGCCTGGAAGAACTCTGTATATTATGGTAATTGTGAGATTTGTGTTTTGTGAGATTGAGTGTAGCTGAAATATATGCTATATGGCCAAAAGTTTGTGGACACCTGACCATCACACCCATATGTTGGCCTTCCCCAACACTGTTGCCACAAAGTTTGAAGCACAAAATTGTCTAGAATGTCTGAGAATGCTCTAGCATTACGATTTTCTCCTGTACTGGAACTAAGAGGCCTAAACGTGTTCCAGGATGACAATACCCCTGTGTACAAAGCGAGGTCCATAAAGACATGGTTTGCCAATGTTGGAGTGGAAGATCTCAAGTAGCCTGCGAAGAGTTCTGACCTCAACCCCTCTGAACACTTTTGGGATGAATTGGGACACAGACTGTGTGCCAGGCCTCCTCGCCTGACATCAGTGCCTGACCTCACTAATGCTCTTGTGGCTGAATGGGCAAATCCCCACAACCATGCTCTAAAATTTAGTTGAAACTGTTCCCAGAGTGGACGTTATTGTAACGGCAAAGGTGGACTAAATCTACAATGCGCTGTTCAACAAGCACATATAGTAGGTTTGATTGGTCAGGTGTCCATATACTTTTGGCCCAAGTTATGATTCTGTTCTGACTGGGAGCAACTCATGACAAACAATATTAAAATGCACAATATTAAAATGCACAGTAAGTCTGCCATTAGAGTGAAGCTTTTATAATCAGCCAGTTAATTTGACATAACCGCCTGTCAGTATTTTTGTTTACACAGTCTCAAGGAAGATAGCAAACTGTAGTAGAAAATGACAAAAGGTAAAGTTAAAAGTGGAAGAGCAATGCAGCAGTCTGAATAATTAGCCTGGTGGGCTGTCAGAACAGTTTCAGTGCACCATGGCAGAGACTCTACAGGTCTATGGAACTGTACTGGAGCAATGAACACCATTCTTTAAAAAAAAAATATTCTCGCAGTTTTGATGTTTTGATGATGGTGCTGGAGAATGCTGTCTAAACTTTGCTCCAAAATCTTACACAGGTGTTCAGTGGAGCTAGGATCTGGTGACTGCAAAAGCCTTAGCTTGTGATTTACATAATTTTCTTCCTCATCAAACTATTCAGTAATATTTCATGCCCTGTGGCTGGGGGTGGGGTCATCCTGTAAGAGACCACACCCATCAAGGTTTGAAATGTATCATCAAAGGTAATCAGTCAGAAGTACTGTATTGATTTAGGACACACACCATGTCAGGAAATGTCCCCATGCAGCATACCAAAGCCAACATCTAGACATCTAGACAGTTGACATAAGATACACTATTGGAGTCAATAGGATTTTCAGTTATTTTATCTGTATGTCATTGAAAATAATTTTAATATGCATTTAAAATACACAATGGAATCTAATCTGTTTTATCTGGAGAGATCAACACTTTAATTCTGTCAATATAAAAGTCTTACCATTTAAGTTTATAATACATTTACATCTGAGTCTCCTAATCTAACATAGCTAGCTATTCTTTGCAGAGGAAATTTGCTAGTTAGCTTGGTCCACAGTCTGTCGATCTGGATTCACAATATATTTACACCTGAGTGTCCCAAGCTAATGTAACATAGCTAGCTATTGTTTGGAGAGATAATTTGCTAGCTAACTAGCTTATTCCAAAGTCTCACGATCTGCGTTCACAACATATTTACGAGTGAATCTCCAAAACAAATGTAATCAACGATAGCTAGATAATTTTTGCAGAGAACATTTGTTTGCTAGCATAGTTAATGATATATTGTGTAATCCTGGACAATACTTACACAATCTAAAGTCTCATAAAGGTTCTAACCCCCATGAAACACCACAACACTTAAACTGATGTTTTGTTGCATTTACTGATCTTTATGGATTTTTTTTTCCCGTTTACTTAAATCATATTTGTGTGTTTTTCTCCTTTCACATTGCCAATTCTACTCTCTCGGTGCCCTTTAAGAAATGAAGATAGATGATTGTAAGTGTGACACACAAGCCTGAGTTTGTCTCTGCTGCTTTCTTAATCTTAATTTATTAACAGTAGTGCAGTTTTCATATCTAATATTTACGTCGTGTGTTCTTAACTCCATTTTCATATCTAACCCTGACTCTGTCTGCCGTTAGAGCTTGAATCAGTTGACTGTAATGAGCTGGCAGAAGTTGATAAATTTAAACCAGCCTCGAGTTTGTCATGTCTGTTGAATAAATTGCACGGTTTGAAAATTTACTTTATCCAAACGAAAACTAACATAAAAGCAAATTGGGAGCATTTCAGAGGCATTATAATGAATAAAACAGGGTGGGGAATGCCATTAGAGGAAATCTACAATGGAATGGAATTCCTGAAGTAGATTACTTTCCAATAACAGCACACCCTGAAGTGTTTTAATCCTCTTTTACCAAAACAACTTGCCAGTGCTAACATTTACAAAAAAATATATTAAAGAAGGTTATACATTTCATCCATTTATAGTTACATTTAGTTGTGGAAGGTCTGTGAAACTTACACTGTAATTACTTTTACACTGTAATTGCTTTAAACAGTCGGCCCCTTACCAGCCTCTCATTTTTCTCCCTCTTGAAGCTAATAAGACAAAAGTGCAGCTTATCATGTTAATGGGAAACTACAAAGCCTCTCATCCTGAAGACTTCTTAAAACTTAATGTTAAAGCTTTACTTCTAACTGTTACGAAGCACTGACTCTAGAGACTCCTTCTATACTGTTAAATAATCATTGCCTAAAATACAATAAAATTTGTCCCCTCACCCAAAACTTCACAAAATCACAAATTTTCATTTCATTCATAATTCATTTATATAGTTTATGAGTCATTTATGAGTCCACCATAGAAGTTCCTGTGTAAGTTACATTAAAATAGGCACATTAATGTAAACTATTGTTAGAGCTGTTGTTATAGAAAATTAATCAACACCTTCTGACTATCAGGGTTGAGAATTCAACAGTGCTGATAGAAAACCCTATTACAAAAACAGTGAATTGACAGTGAATTCCCAGGGGAAAATAGTGGGCAAAGATCTAGATGTTAATTCACACATCCTAATTCTCACATTTGTTAGCCACAAAAAGATTTAAAAAACGTTTTTGTATAACATTGCCACAAGATATTAAATTAAGGTAACAACATTTTAATGCATGTCAATTATTTACTTAAATTATTAATTAATTATTATTATTAAATTAAATTTTCAAGTTTTTTTTTTTTTTTTTTAATCCAAAGCACTTATAAACTACTGTGTGAAGCTGCAAGCTGGTTAGTGCTGGTTAGTTGGTTATATGGACACATTATCTTAAAATGAGAGTGCAAATGAACCAAAACATGGACAGAACTTTATTAATTTAAAAACTATGAATAACAAATTACCAACATATAAAAATTCTGTGCATGTCTTAAGAATTTATGGCATCAAATTTGCATCTCAAGGCCAGGTTAAACTAAATGAACTTTTAAAAAACTTTTAGGAATGCCTGCTCATGATATTTGCACATTAGCAGATACACATTATAAGTTGGTGATAAACAAATAAATTAATTAAAATAAATTAAAATATATAAAAAAGAAAAGAATCATTATTTGTTTCTAAATAATATGAATAAAATAAACAAATGCCATGTGGTGTCAAACTTGCTTATATGCCCATATTAATTCCTTCATAATTGCCTTCTAAATATTAATGTACAGTAATGTATGTATGTATGTATGTTTCAATTCCATGCAGAAATACCATAAATATTGAGATGGCTGCACAATTTTGATTCTGTAAATCCTTACACCCCTATTTCCTGTAGATTTGTTTTGTGATACCATGGTTGGATGGTTGGACCAGGGTCCTGTCAATGGTGCAAGCATGCCGTGGAGATGATAGGAGATGAATATATGAAGATATTTGCACTAGATTTACATTTTCCCCCATGTTTCTCCTACATTGCTGAGCTATTTTCCTTCATCAGCTTTCATTTTGATGCATGGGAATTGTTGGGGAGAGTGGAATACATGGCTGAGCTGTCTGAGCAGTGAGCTTTGCATGGATTTGATAGACCGGAATAGCAGCAAACCAGTGAAGGAGAGAGTCTAATACAGTACAAAAGCACTGGAAACGGAGCATGAACCCCATCTTACACACACACACGCACACACACACACACACACACACTCTCAGCCAGTCTGTGCTTCCAGATAACATTTTATCATGAGCTATTCTGTCAGTGGAGCAGACAAACGGATGGAAGTTTTTTCACACAGTCTTCCATTTTTTTTTCCCATCATTTTCTGTTCTAGACCCCTCTCCCATGTGCTCCTCCTGTGTGTTTGTAAGCAGCACTGCAGTGCTGTTTTCTTTCAAGCTTATCAGAATTAGCGTTTATAAGATGAGATGTAAGCATTTGTCAGGTCCGGACACCTGCAGACATTGCATGTGGTATTTGTTTGGTAGAAACACACCGTGATTACAGCTTTGCACAGCAATTTCAAACAGCAAGTGTTTTGGTTGTTGGACTTGGCAGTGTAGTTGTGACTGACGTGTTCGCTGCAGACAAAACAACAGGTGGTGCATTACAATGTGTTGAAAAAGCTTTGGAGTTTCTTGTTTCCTGAATTCATACACATTACTTTTGCAGATATGGATGGATCCTTCAATGAATGACTGAATGGCTTTAACTGATACAGACATGCTAAAGCAGAACATGCCACATGATATTCAGATAATATTCAGCTTTTAGTACAGTTTAAGTAGGTATATAACCGAGTGTGAATACATCATTCAGAATGAACAGATAATGTGTTCTAGACAGATACAAATACAGACACAAATAGGAGGTGTAATATTCCTTTTTAATTTTTTTTTTTTTAGGGCATCTGTTTGAGATTAGTGGTGTACAACAGAATTGGGACCTCATGGGATTCAATAAAAAAAATTAAGCGAGCATGAAGTTTTACTTTCTTGCGAGCTGAGCAGTCAGATATAAAGCTCTCCGGGACAGACGACATTTGTTAGAACATAGCACGGGCAGGTACAAACATAATGAAGTCGAGTGATGTAGCTGAGGTCAGAGGAACGGTCAGAGCCAGAATTCACACACCATGCTGACAATACTGGCATTTCTACCGCTGTTGTTTCTTCTAATGTTTTCCAGTGTTTCCAGGGGAATAATGGTAGGGTTCATATTTAATGGTTTAGGCCACACCTACTTTAGGTTTAAATCAGAATACAGATAGGGATATTTGGAGCACTAAACATATACAGATATGACAGTAACAATGCATTACACACCTAGGTCTAACAAATGGTAGTCAAAGGTACTCGGGTCTCTCTTTTTTTCCCATTCAGTGTTGTTAGAGTCCATTGATGTGGTTAAAACACAAACAGAAATGCCAATCATCATTGTTTCTCATCCAACAAGAAACCAAAAACTTGCAAATAATAGGGGAATATAGGGTACAGAAACTAGAAACATGTGAAACTGTGAAACAAAAGCCTTTGAGAGGGAAGGATTGAAATTGCATGCACACAGTTTAGCATTGCAGATTCATACAAAGCACAAAGAAAGCAAAAACTTTCAACATCTTAGTGGATTCTATACCTCTAGGTCTTGATTGTACTAAATATACTAAACGTGGCTAATGGAAGTACAGGATGTCATTTGAGACTTGAATTTTTGTGAGGTGAGAAGTAATCTTCATTTCAGTTTTATTTGGCCTTTCATAGTTATCTATACTCATGTACAATACATATAAACCCTCAAGAATAATATATTCATTTAATGAAGAGAGGCATCATTAAAAACAGTTTTTGCTTTGGTGCACTGGTCTTGGGTATTATTTCAGAAAAAGTAAAAGTAAAAACAAATGCCCAGATGTTCTAAACTTCCATTACTACTACAGTTCTTTTATTTCTATTTACATTACTGACATCTCAAAGTCTTGTACCAAAATAACATAACTGCCTTTTTTTTTTTTTCTAAATCTAATTCTGAGTTCACTTGGTAACACAGTGCTGGACCAACACAAAACCAAATGCAAATTGCTCAGGGCATTCTGACGGCTAGGAGAACACACTGGTGCAGAGACCGTGGGCCGATGGGTCAACGTTTTGGAAGAGATTAGCATGAGGTTAGCATGGTGCTCCCACACACTGAGAAGGGGAGAAGCGGAGGAGTAGTGTTGTGCTCTGTGGGAATAATTGGGCTGAGTTGTTGAAAGCAGTTTGTATGCTCTATGGTAGAATGGCATCAGTAATATTACATAATAGATAGCCCTGACATTTTGTCTTATGCTAATGAAATATTTGGTGGAATTGTGTGGGTGAGATGTGTGAAGGAGGAACAAAACACTGGGTTTCTGTAAAGATGTAACAGTGTGAGCTACTGGACATAATGTACTATGGGATATATAAAGTTGAACGGGGTGATGTTCTTTTTGTTTTTTTTTTTATGCTTATCACATAAATAATTTCAGTTTTTCATACCAGACCAGCTAAATTTAAGGATGGTTAAATGATTAGAGTTTTCCTTTTTAAAACTGACTTTACACCAGTATGATTTGTAGCCCAATCTTTCAGTCATAGACAAAAATCATACATCATAAAATAATCATTTGGTCGTGGGTTCAGCTTGGCAGTCTGATTGATAATGTAAGCAGAACATAGTAATTTTCTTTTATCACCAGTGTATCATAAGAGGATCATTGTCATATAATCTGACATGGAGAACACATGTTATTGCACAGTCTTTTACAGAATTTGGCCAAGATTTTATTGGGATTATCTCCTACAGAGTGACAAAAAATAATCTTAAAAGATCTCTGAAATTGCATGGTGTGAAATGGGCTTTAGACATGCCTATTACGTAAATGAAGTCATCCAATTTTCTTGGACAATAATTTATTTCTCTTGGACGTATAAAGTACATTTTGCAAAATTATATGTACACCTTTATTTAATAGTTAAACAGAGTTAAGTGATAACACCAGTCACTTTCTTACCAGAAGTACCTTGCCTCCATGCTACAGCTTGCCTTCGAGTTTAAAATAAGTGGGCGGCCAGAATCTATTCATCTCTGTCTCTCTAAAACACGTCATGTTCTAAAGTGAGCTTATGTTGTCAGTGTTGATCAATCTGCTTTGCCCTTTGGGATTGAATGTTTGCCATTCAATTCTGGAAGTGCTGATACAGTAAAATGAAGCATGTGCTTCACATATGAGCTCCTTCTACTTGCATAGCATAATTTTTTAATGCTGTGATATAGCAAACCTCATTGATTTTATGCTCACACAATCACATACTTTTGCTGATGTTTTAGGTGATATCCGTAATGATTTGTACCTCACTTTGGAAAGAGGCGACTTTGAGAGAGGAGGGAAGAGCGTACAGAAGAACATCGAGGTCACCGTGTATGTGTTGTATGCCGACGGAGAGATTCTTAAGGTATATTTTGGAAATCAAATTAAAATTAAAATCAAATTTGACTTACCCCAACCAAGACATTTTTGTATTTGAGGTTTTTTTTTTTCTGCATTGAAGCCCCTTCTCTAAGAGTATATCCTAGAAATCTATTATAGTCTGTACTTTTTTTCTACTTTAGGACTGTATTAGCCTGGGCTCAGGAGAGCTGAATATCAGTGAACACCGTTCACTCGTCCTCTACCACAACAACAGTCCTCGCTGGAGTGAAGTGATCAAGCTGCCCATCCCCATCGACCGCTTCAGAGGCTCCCATCTGCGCTTCGAGTTCCGGCACTGCTCCAGTATGTTCTTCACTGATTTATCAAAATTCAATATATTCAGCTGAGAACTCAGTGATAAAGGTTCTGTGTTAGTGACTGAATGGTTATCAGCCACTATGGGTGACTTACATAGAATACAAGAGATTCAGGACAAGAATATGATTTAAGATTCAGTACATTAAAGCAAGTTCTGTCTTGACAATATCAGCCAAGAATATGATTTAAGATTCAGTACAAGTACGCAAGTTCCATCTTGACAACATCAGCAAAGAATAAAATTGTGTTCCTATTTCTGCAGCAAAAGACAAGGGCGAGAAGAAGCTCTTTGGTTTTGCTTTCACACCTTTAATGAGAGAAGATGGTACGACGCTATCCGACGCGTGTCATGAACTCTATGTGTACAAGGTCAGAACATTTTCTCCCGCTAATTAAAACAGATTAAATTTGTGTTTGTCTCTCAAAAAGTGCTTTGATGTACATAGGGTATGCATCACTATTTCTCTGATTTAATTAATTGAGATTTAGTTTTTAATTAATTAATCTTCTTAACAACTGAATATTCAAATAGCTCAGAATTTATTCTTGTACATCAGTGATATTAAAAGGAATTAGGCAGTAGAGCACATAAAAACAATCCAGCACATTATGTAACACATTAATGTAAGCACATTACACAGGAAATCAATAAAACCTCGGGCACATGAAATCCAGAAAGAATGATCCCTTTTACAGTAAGTGAGTTGGTTAAGGAACAGGTAATAAAAGTTAGTCAAGTCTGATAGATGGATCACTCGGTTCATGAGATAATGTAAAACCATAGATGGTTTATATCTCAACATTACAGCCTACTTAATAAACTAGTTTATAATGATATACTGAAGATATATACTAAAACAAGTGGGGGCTGGGGGGCTTTTTGGTGAACATTGGAGGGAAAACCTAATTTAGTGGCCAAAAAAAGTTATGTGTTCAAATTTTAGGAATGCCAGAGAGCCACTCTTGGCCTTTTTCAAGATTCTTACCTCTCAACTGCTAACAAAATTAGTAACAAATGACACCATATTACAATTAGAGTAATGAAAATAATAATACTATGTACAGTAGATTGCTTGCTGTATAAGTCTCAGAACATACTACAAGGTAAATCAATCTTATAGTCATGCAAATGCATGGGATAAGTGATCTTTGTGTAAAGCACTTGATCATTAATAGACTAGGTCACATGCACATAACATGGACTGTACATAGGCTGTACCTGAGCTAGGAACTCGATAACTTACCTAAAAACCCCAAAAGTGTCACTTCTATGACACATCCTTTTAAATGTCATTTATATTTTAGTGTTCTGTGCTTTAAACACGGTCAATACTTGGTTTTGGTTTGGTTTCGGTAGGAGACAATAGAATAGAGCACTTCCTGGAGTGTCTTTATACTGAAGAAAAAGCAGAAACCTCTTTGCCCACAGGATATAATGGAATCTTTACCAGTATGTTGATTCGGATAGGATATACACTCTCTGGCTACGTTATTAGGACAACCATGCTAATACCGGTGAGGAACACCAATATTAATAACCCCCTGATACACCCCCCCAACACACACACCTTTTGCTCTAACAATAGAATCAAGGTGTTGGATTCCACAAGGTGTTGAAAACATTCTGTGTGAGATTCTTGTTCATGTTGACATGATTACATCACATAATTGCTGCAGATTTGTCAGCTGCACATTCATGCCGTGAATCTCCCATTCTACCACATCACAAAGGAGCTCTGTTGGATTTGGATCTGGTGACTGAAGAGGCTGTGGAAGTACACAGAACTCACTGTCATATTCATGGAACCAGTTTGACACAATTTGTGCTTTGTGACATGGTGCATTATAATGCTGGAATAGCCATCATAAAATGGGTAAATTGTGGCCATAAAGGGGTGCTCATGGTCAACAACAGTTCAAATGAAGTTTGGTTTGTAAGAAGGGACCCAGTGTGTGCCATGAAGACATTCCCCACAACATTACAGCACCACCACCAGCCTGAACTGTTGACACACACAGGCTGGGTCCGTGGATTCATGTTGTTGATGACAAATTCTGACCCCACCATCTGGATGTTACAGCAGAAATTCAAGACTCATCTTACCAGGCAACATATTTCCAATCTATCTAGTTTTGGTAAGCCTGTGTCCACTGTAGCCTCAGAGTCTTGCCTTGACTGACAGGAACGGAAACCGATGTGGTCTTCTGCCGTTGTAACCCAGTTTTGATGTGTTTTGCATGCTTTTCTGCTCACCACAGTTGTAGAGTAGTTATTTGAGTTACCGTAGCCTTCCTGTCAGCTCAAACCAGTCTCTGCCACTCACTGGATGTTTTTTACGATTCTGTGTAAACTCTAGTGAATGTTGCACATGAAAATCCCAGGAGATTAGCAGTTTCTGAAATACTCAAACCAGCCCAACCACCATGCCATATCTTTTAGGGATTTAACAAGAAGTTTCTTTACTGTATATATCCAGTCAAGTTCAGAAGGCCATAGAACAGAAAATAACTGAACCGGTGTATTTACAGATGTATCACAAGTAACAGGAAAGCTTAATATTAATAGTTAAAAATATAAAATAAAGCTTGTCCTTCATATTCTGATTGTGACAGGAATATTCTCTAATAATATGCATGCCCAAATGTTGCCTTTATCCTCTCAGCTGTTTCCCTTCCCATTCTTATTGACATCTATCTTCTAAGTTTGTCATGGCATACAGTGCTTTCTTCAGATCAAATATGGAGACTGAGAGGCTGACACATCTTTCCGAACAATTTTTCTGTTGATTTTGCCTTACAAATTATAAGGTACATTTTTTGTTTTGTCAGTCAAAAACAATGGATGATTCAAATTTTTACTCTCAAATGTATTTTCTCAGTGTGATGAGAACACAACCTTCAGCAACCACGCTCTGTATTTGGGCCTACCCTGCTGTAAAGATGACTTTAACGGCTGCCCCAACATTCCCTCCAGCCTCATCTTCCAGCGTAGCACCAAGGAAACCCTGTGGATCTCCACTCAACTCTCCTCCACCAAGCTCACACAGAATGGTAGCTTCGAAACACTTCATAATAATATACACCTTGTTGGTTATTGATTAATGGCTGACTTTATTGTTTTTATCAGGTTGTAATACGTTCTTGTTCTCTTCTGTACTCAGTGGACTTGCTAGCTCTGCTGAAGTGGAAAGCTCAACCCGATCGCGTGATGGACATTCTGGGTCGATTGAGGCATGTTAGTGGAGAGGAAATAGTCAAAGTAAGCACTTAATGCAAGCTGGAAAATATTAATGACGGTAATGCAGTGATGTGAAATATTAACACGCTGCAATTTCTTCAGTTTCTTCAGGACATCCTGGACACACTGTTCTCCATTTTAGATGACAACACAGACAAATATGGTCCTCTGGTGTTTCAGTCATTGGTAGGAAGCATTTATTTCCACATAATGCAACTTTTATATGTATAATTAAACAGCTTGAGTGCTTCACATCTATATTCAGTGTGTGTGTGTGTGTATGTGTGTATGTGTGTGTGTGTATTCCAAGCTCTCGTATCACTGATCTCTTTCTCTAGTACCCATGCTGCTGCTGGTGTGTGTGCATGTGTGATGAATAGCAGGTCTCAGCTGGCAGGAAGCCAGCCGTTATTAGATCACAGCTGCCTGCATTGCTATCCTGTAGGGAGTCTTTAGCTTTTCAGGCCTCAGCACAAAGAGTCAAGTAGTTTTGGCTATTACCTCCCTAATCACATCTGTCATATCTTTATAAAGACGAAATCTCTCCACTGGTCTTCTCATAGGAATTTGTTCTGATGATTTCAACTGAATTGTTAAGCTTGTAAATATATTTAATATCCATGTAGAGTGTGTTTGCTCTGTCATATCTTTATAAAGTGGATGATTAAGGGTTGATGACTTTTTGTTGTGTAGTTGAGGTTGTAAATATATTAAATGTGTGTTTTCAAATTGAGTATTTAACCTGCTGCATCTTTTTAAACTCTGGAATTCTTCACTATAGCTAAAAAAAAAAAAAAATTGGTACCTCGGCTCCCCAATGGCACAGTTAGCTCCATGTCTAACAATTTTGAGCTCAAAATCTCCCAATGATGCCAGAACCATAATCGGTCCTGCTCTCTAGGTGGAAATGATGACCTCCCCCTCTCAATCAGAGCAACACTAGACAATCATTTGTTTATTTTTTTGGAAATAATAATAGATTGTAATAATCCTAACTAAACCAGTATTACCAATTTATTAGACTAGAGGTGCAATTTTAAAAATGATTTTTACTTATTTATTTTTTGTCTTGAAAATGGCACTATTTAAATGAAACATCTTAAATAAACCTTTATAAAGTATGCAGGTTTGAGCAGCAATTATCAGCCATATTCAAATCACTTGCAATATGGTCCCATTTTGTTGTACTTTTGAAGCATTTTATGATTGCATAGATTTCTAGCACATACATGATATGAAATATGATGATTGGATCACCTGATATGGTAGCTTGTCCGGATTTATAGAGTGATAATGGGGGCCGATGTGTAGACCTTCCAGATCACACCACATCTAAACCAACGTTTCATTTCTTTACTACATTTGGAAAATATATCATATACATTATAATACGTGTCAGATTCAACATCAGCATATATTTTTTACATGAAAATAAAATTGCCTTTAGCTTCGAAAGGTTTGCAATGCTTGTCACGTTGTAAATTTGATGTACTTTTCAAATTGACAGCCGGCACTTCACGCTGGTCTGAAATGAGGTCAGAAGAGATCACAGTGGCACTGATGCATGACGGCCCTTTCAGACTGAATCAGAGCTCTGTGCCTGATCCCCACTACATCTCTAACCTCCTGAGCTGTGTTTGCTTTGGCTGTCTGTCTCTGACCAGGTATTCATCATCAATCTGCTCCGGGACAGCAAATACTACCACTTCCGCCCTGTGATGGACACTTACATCCAGAAACACTTTGCTGGAGCCCTGGCCTATAAGTAAGCATACTTACATTTGGGGCAAAAACTGAGCCTTGTTTTTTTTTTTTTTTTTTTAAAAAAAGAAAAAAGAAAAACTTCACTGGCTAGTAACTCAGCCTTCTGAGTATATATAATATTATAATATTATATTAATATTATTATTTTTTGTTTTATTTTATTTATATAATAAATCAGCATTCTATTAAATTATTTTCAGCTCATTATGACCTGATTAATTTGTGATTAAAATATTTAAATGATTAAAAATTAAATTAAATGGCATTAGGAGGATTTTTGTATACATTGTGTTATTTGTTACTCATTGCAATTAAAAGAGATGACCTGGATTAGTTGGAATCCATTGCTTAGTAATGAACAGAAGTCAGTGGTTAAGCTTAGAAAAAATAGAGTCTAGCACAGACAGTTTTGAAGCTGGCATTCCAAAGCCTTTGCTTCATTAGAAATGAAACTATTTTTTTTTACCTGTGTGTTATACTTCCAGAGAGCTTATACGCTGCCTGAAATGGTATATGGACCGCTCAGCAGAGGTCGTCCGGCAGGACCACATTCAAGAAGCAATGAGGGTATGCTCTTGCATCCAGTCTAGCTCCAGAAATTGAAGCGATTAATCTTTCAAATGATTTGCAATTTTTGGCACAGGACCACTTGAGTCATTTTAATTACGATCTTGTAATTGCAACCTGTCAGATTAGGTAGTAGGGTTGTTGAACATGTTTTGCTCATCAGATACAATGCATTGTAATGCAAATAGAAGACAACAAATAGTATGGCAAACAGTTGTCACCCTTCTTGGCACTCATGGGATTGGAACTGCTTAATAGATGAACTGTATGTAATATTCATGAGGCCTGGTCAAGCTGTGATTCAGTTCAGAGGGGATCTGTATGAATATTTCATGGATCACTCACACTTTTAACCAAGTCTGTCTTCACAGCCACCATTTTCCTTAGAGGCCCTGCAAAGGAAATGTCCATCCAAGATATGATGTAGAGCAGCCTGCTTGGATGCCTCCTGGCTTTTTGTTTTTATTGCAATAAAAACTAGCAGTTTCTTTTCAAAAACTTAAGGACATTTTTATAACATGGAGGATATTAGTGCTTACAATGTAAACTCTAAAGAATATTCTCTATGAATATCATAAGGTGATTGTAAAACCCTCTACTTCCAGGCCCTGGAGTATTTGTTCAAGTTCATAGTCCAGTCACGGATCCTGTACTCTCGGGCCACCTGTGGCATGGAGGAGGAACAGTTTCGCACCAGCATCCAGGAGCTCTTCCAGTCCATCCGCTTTGTGCTGAGCTTGGACAGCCGCAGCTCAGAGACTCTTATTTTCACCCAGGTCAGACAAGCCCAAAAACATTCCAACCATGATGTATGATTAAAAAATGGACAACAGAAATAGTCCCAGTTTTTGGTAGGTTTCACCTCCAAATTCTGATTTAGGTTCTACAATTCTGGTGTGACTAGAACACAAAAAAGATGGCTTATCGAGGATTTTCTGTGGTCAGAAATATATCAGAAATATCCATTCATAGACAAGGCAAAGAAATACTTCTCCTCTTAGAGGAAAGGTTTCCTTAGGGGTTCATTTGGATGGTTAACAATAGTAACTTTTAAAAAAAAGTGTTCTGCTTTCACTTTAGAAGTGGATCTCCATAGCTTTCTACATAGAAACTAGCTCTACTTAGAACTTTAAAGTTCTATGTCATCCCTAGAGGAACAAACAAAAGAGATAGGCGGAATATTTTTGAACCTTAGGACCTTGTCTGTGGGTTTAATAGATTTTACCTTTTTATTCTTATTAAAGTTTTGTTTTTTAGGTCTTGGTAACGAAATGTAGCTAAAAAACTATCCAAAGAACCCTTAAGGAACCATTCAGATGATTTCCTTAAATGTATACATGCATCTAGAGTCCAGTATGTATGTGTGTATGTGTGTATATATATATGTATATATATATATACACACACACACACTGTGCCACACGTGCCTTTACACTTCCACTTTAAATGAGGGCTACAGTTCATTTAAGGCTAAGGCTTCTAGTTGAGCTTTATAAACACAGTTGTGCTAGAAAATGTACAGGTTAGGCTATGCATTCATATTGATGAGTGTACTCAAATCTCAAGCCTGTTCAAGCATTACTTAGAAATGAAGAAAGCATGGTGTTAGGCCTGAGTTACTGCTGAATGAAGCTTCTGTTGACCCAGAATCAAGGCTGTTTTCTTCGGTGGCAGGTTTGTTTGGGCTACTGACAGATTGATGTGTCTGCCTTGTTGTGCCCTCAAGACTAAACAGTTTAGACAGCCCCATTTTAGGACAGCCTATTTTAGTCTGCATCATATGTACTGAGTCGAATCTGAACAGCAGATTTTTTTTTTCCTGTTTTCTTTTGTTTGATGGCAGCAAATATTAATCAATGACGGGGCCGTGTGATGTTACCACCCAAAATTGAGTAATTTCCAATAACACCACATCCCAAAGTGTTTTATCCCTCTTGTACCACAGCAATCTGTTTTTTATATATATTTTTATATATATACTTTTTATATATTTATAGTTACAAAATATGTTCATTCCTGTTATCACTTATGTTATAGCGGCTCTTTGTTTCACTCTCATGAAGGTAATGAGACCAAAAAAATTCAGCTTGTCAAGTTACCAAAAAAAACAAAAAAAAAACGCAAAGCTCTCTGTACTGAAAATTTTCCAATGTCGGAAAACTTAAATGAAAAGCTTTACCTATGACTGTTACAAAGCTCTGACACTGGAGACTCCTTCCAAAATTGCTAAATCAGGGGTTCACGAACTTTTTGGGCAAAAGGACCGCAAAATTAATTTTCTACGACCCCAAGCAATGGCCACCCTGCATTTTTTAAATTCCAGATTTAAAATATAGGACTACTGTAACATTTGAACATTTTATTATGTTAGTAACATATGGATGTTAAATGAAAGTGAATAAAAACCAAATGAATATTCCTTGCACTGGCTTAGCAGTCTAGTGGGAAGTGTTGTGTTGCTATAGGAAAATAATGCGATATTGTGGCATGATGTGTGTACACGTGCAGAAGCAGCGGCAACACGAGTGACATTGTTCACACACTCACCTGCCTATCTTCTGTACATCCGCAAGATTTAAATGCGACATTCACTATATAGCACATCAGAGCCAAAACATCCCTGTCCATCAGGTTTCCGAGTCACGATTTCACAGCAGCATTAATTTCATTTGATTTGAGACACAACACTAGTTTGTTTGGTGGAGGTAGACAGATGGGGAAATTTGGCTATTTTTAATGCTGAACTATGCTAGTGCAGATTATCAGGTAGTGAAAAGACTCAAATAATCTAAATATCTTAATCTAAATATGGCTTGTCAGTAACATTTCAAAATATTAGCATATAGAATCTTTGATATTTCTAATATTAATACTAATACCAATACTAATAATAAATGAATGAAACAAGAGAGGAGATTGTAAATTTCTCTTGCAACCCCATTTGTTAATCAAGTGATGCTACATGGGATCGGGACCCCTCGTTTGGGAGCCCCTGTGCTAAATAAACATCTCCTCACAGAAAACTTCCCCATATCAACAAATACACATAATTATGTGGAGCATCGACTGTACAAGTCCATGTGAATTAGCTGTAATTACATATAAATAAATGTATATAACGAGTACATTATTATAAACTATAATTTGCCTTGCAGTCAGAAATAATGCCCAAACTGCTGTTATAGAAAAGTAACACCTTGTGACCAATCAGAGTCATAAATTCAACATGGTATCAGATCCTTGAATTCAACCAGTGGCTTGGTTTATTTTACTGTAGGCTGTATGGGCATAGTATGGTATAACAGTATACTTGAGCAAGTCACTGATCTCCCGTCAATGTAGAGAAAATGAAGAGTCACCCCTTCTACAACTATTTACCTGACTTTCAGCATACAACTAAATAATCATTTCACATTTCAGTGAGTCTCCAGCTACTTTCCAGACCTTATTAACCTTTTTTTTCCTTGAGTTTCTTGGTCACATTATTATTGAAATAATATGCCATTGAACCACATGTCATTTCTTTCTCAGCAGGGTAGCTAACAATTATCTGTCACATAATCACAAGATTTCATTTCCACCTAACAAACTTCATAAACATTTATGTGAGAATATGGCTTTGTTAAGAAAGTAGAAATTTCTTTCATTAACTTAATCTCTACACAATTTTGTCTTTGTTTGGCCCTTTGACTGTGACCTCCTGTTCCTCCCTTGGCTCCTTTAACCCCTTGTTGAACAATTCAGGGCCCCCAGCTTCCTCTCGGACAAACCATTACAAATCAGTCCAGCTGTTTGCAGCTCTTGAGCTGTAATGCTCCACGGCCAGCGCCTCTATCAGTAAGTACTTGTGCCTCAGTGTTTTGGCCCAGTTAAACAAGACACACTGCCTTAAATCCTGAATCACACTACAGCCAAAATGCCACCAACCATCCAGCATCGCCTGAATCATCACCTCACCCCCCTCACCAACCTGACAAATAATCCCAACAACCAACTGATTTATCGACACCCACATCTTTCTTGCCCTTGAAACCTGTCAGGAATTTTTTGGATTGATTGTAAATGTGTTTTCTTGAGTTCCTGTTTGGTTGCTGTGTGTATAAAAACCTCACCAGTAAAGCAAGGCACTCCTTCTTAAATCCTTACTCACCCTACAGCCAAGATACCACCAACCATTCAGCATCTCCTGAATCATCACCCAAACCCCTCACCAACCAGACAACAAATCCCAACAACCAACTGATTGACCAACACCAACAACCTCTTTGCCCCGAACGTTATCAGAATTGGTTTGGTTTGATCGTTGATGTGTGTTGATTTTTTGTTTTGCTTTGTGTATTAAAAACCTCACAATCATCTCACATCTTGTGTGCTTCATTCACAAGCTGTGTGGTTTCCTCCATGTCTCTCTACTGCCAGGAATGCATCATTCCACAGGTCAGTCAGCCAAGTTTGGAAGCAGAGTCTCCAGAAGTAGGAAATGCAGCAATAGCATTTTTGATATGGTCTAGTTTGATAGAACCCTGTGGTTTTCTGATTTTGTACTTTTGACAACTTTTTTTTTTTTTTTGTACTTCTGTCAGTTTCGACCACACACCAGAACCCATCAAATTTTCTGATTTCTGGACTGAAAACTAAAGACACCAAAATATTTTTGAATCAAATAAATGTAAAAGCTTAATCTGTTGCTGTTTCTTGCTCTGTGGATTATGTTAACTCCAATCCTCAGTCTGGAAATTCTTTCACAACTCAAGTAATCCATAGAGGAATTTGGTGCTCAAGAGGGTCAACACCAAAACACATTACCAAACATCTTTTTTGTCTTTTGCTTTTTTGCCCACTCCAGGCAGCCCTGCTTAATTCCTTCCCAGCCATCTTTGATGAGTTGCTGCAGATGTTCACGGTGCAGGAGGTGGCTGAGTTCGTGAGGGGAACCTTGGGGAGCATGCCCAGTACCGTGCACATAGGCCAGTCGATGGATGTGGTGAAGCTGCAGTCCATTGCTCGGACAGTAGATAGCAGGTTGTTCTCTTTTCCAGGTAGGACTTCAGCCATGTTTGAGATCATTTTGGTGCTGGATTCTCATATTGAACCTACATATCAATTGTACATATTTAGACTTTTGATCAGACAAAAATATGACTCTGATCTTCTTTGCCTTGTGGTGGATGAATCATGCAAATATTCGCATTGTGTTTCTCTGTGAATGTTTTTTTCCACACGTTGCTTGTTGTCCCACTTCAGAGTCAAGGAGGATTCTCCTGCCTGTGGTCTTGCACCACATCCATCTTCATTTGCGTCAGCAAAAAGAACTGCTCATCTGTTCAGGGATCTTGAGCAGCATCTTCTCCATCATTAAGGCCAGTTCGCTGGTAAAACGCGCAGATTGCACATATGCATGCTAGCTAAACATTGATGACTTTTGTTTAAAATGTGACAGACAAATATTGCATTGAGTTGTTGATATATACACATTAGGGCTGTTAGAAAAAAAAATGTCCTTCATGAATACAATTTGAATTTTGATAAAATGTTTGAATTCAAAGGTAAAAATCTACATCTGAGTGTTTAACTGAAAATATCAAAACTACTAGGTAACAAACCAACTCTGGGTGTAGTCATGCTTCCTTGACTAGACTACGTGTGTCTGTATCTATGCTTCTGTGTCTCTGTAGGAGACCTCAGTGCAGGAGGAGGTGGAGATGGTGGTGGAGAGCTTGTTGGATGTTCTGTTGCAGACGCTGCTCGCCATCATGAGCAAGTCGCAAGCTCAGGAGGCGGTAAGAGGCCAGCGCTGCCCACAGTGCACGGCCGAGATCACTGTTAGTAACTAACAAATCTGATTCTTCTACTTCCACCAAATCATCCTTCCTCCATTCTTCCTCCCACACTCTTCTCACACCCATCTCTATACATACCAGAAACTTTGTGCTGTCTTTTACCCAACTTACCTTTACATCTTTTTTGTTTGTGTCACTTTTTCAGTATGTGTTTCTTAACGACTTTTGATTCTTTCACCATTACCCTTTTTATATTTTTTTCACTTTTAAAACTATGTTGTCATGCTGTCTGTCAGCATTGTCATGTTATTGTTCTGTTAGTAAAATTTGTCTCTTAGAGTATATAAAACGAACTGATTTGCACAAATAGAAAAAAACAATAGATATTACTGTAAACTAATATTCTTATAATACTGTAGTTTATTTCCACTTCCTGTTAGAGGTTTCAGTGTCAATACATTCAGTGTCTAAGTTCTCCTCCACCAGTCTCTTCCATGAGTTAACCTTCCTCTCACAATTTCTGTGTGTTTGATTGGCCATTTGAAAGCCATTGGAACAAGATGATTGGCTCACAACTACTCTGGTGCTTTTTGATTGGCAGGGTGAATATGTGTCCTGCCTGCTGTCCCTCCTGAGGCAAATGACAGACATCCACTTTCAGCACCTCCTGGACAACTTCCAGAGCAAAGAGGAGTTAAAGGTCAGTTGAAGAAACTGAGTAGGTTTTCCCAAGAAGATAATGAGCATGAAATCAAGAGGGACACAAAATCAATGAACCACTTCCGTTATACACTAACCATACACTGAGCTAACAGTGTATTGGGTACAGCAGTGTATCTACACTTAATGGCCGTTTATCAGGGTACACCTGCTATGTAGGTTTATAAGAACTAGCTGTAGCTTGGTTGTTACTGTGCACAATGTGTCAACACCACCCTACTCCATCCAGAGAGGGTTTCGATGTTGGAAAAGTATTCAGCTAGAAACACCTTTGGAAAGCTAGAACCATTAACCTTCCAAAGAACCCTTGACGAACCTATTTTTCTAAGAGTGTACCGATGAATTACATGTTTGTTTGCTGACAAGAAGGCATGTGTAAAGCATTTATTTGCGTACGCTTTTTTTAGTAGATGGTTAAATTTGCCATATCTACCAACACAAATCATTTCTAAAATGTCGCTAATTAGCATTTCTATTAGTAAATCTGTCCTGTAATATAGATTTTTTACTACTAGATCAATTTTCACTATTACTCTTGTAATAGTAGAGCTGAGGAAGTGAAATGAGGAAGAATGACTGCTTCAAAACAGTGCTGTAGTGCAACAGTCACACTCAAACTGAAAAAATATGATGCAAATCATTAGTTCAAGCTCATTAGGCTTATTGTAATGTATTTGCTTCTGTTTGCACTCTCCGTCTCTTTCTCTATCCATCTTCTCAGGAGTTCTTGCTGAAGATTTTCTGTGTTTTCCGCAACTTGATGAAGCTCAGCATTTTCCCCAGAGACTGGAATGTGATGAGGCTCCTGACCAGCAAGTGAGATGCCCCCTCCCTCTTCTTCAGTCTCTCCCACTTTTCCATCCTGTCTCTTCCTCTATTCCTCCCTTTTCTCATCTTGCGCTGGCTAATGGCATGCGATGCATTCTGAGCTCGCTTGGTCCTATGGGAATTGGCATCATTGCATTAAACAGGGTTGTGTTGGCGCCTGATGAAAAAATGGTATTTCTTTCTCAGCGAGAGCCTGTGCTTCATCTTTCCCTTTTCAAAAGTAAAGTTTTTTCCATTGTTCTTTTCAGGAAAATGGTCTTTTTTTCTAAAATGCGTGTGCTATACTGTATTTTTGCCTTACACACGAGGTACACATCTTCTTTTCCCAAGATTATCACAGAAACAGCATGCAAAACTGTTTTTTAAAGCTACATTTTGTAATGTTTAAAAGTGTTTCTAGGACTATAATTATGTTACAATTTCAAAGATTCCTTTGAAAAACTGTGATTCTCAGTATTACCATGCAGTAGATGTTGGTAGTTTGTTCAATTTAGGCTTCACTTTATAATTTTTCTGGCCCAGAAATTAGCTCCACTCAAACTAAGCTGCTCAGCTCTGCACCTTTCCTCTAAAGGCAACTCACAAGGCATACTAAGGGGAAGGGAAAGGTGTTTCCTGTTTTCCTTGCAATCACAATTCACCTTGTAAACAGCAGAGGGCTTGAAAAATGACTAATTGCTCCTTTAACGCATTTTCTTCTGTCTTTTTGCAGCATCATTGTAACCACAGTGCAGTATCTCTCTCCTGCTCTGCACAAGAACTTCACAGATGCTGACTTTGACTTTAAGGTTTGTGACTTTGATTAGTAAGGTGAACTTGAGCAACACACAGCAGGCCTGGGATTACCCTCCACACATACACACACTCAGCAATGGTGACAGACTGTCCACCCTGCATGCGACAGATGGCTCCACGTGGCAGAGAGAGTTACACACAGCAAAGGCTAAATGAACTGAATAATTTAGCAAGGTTGTTTAATAGAGAAAAAAAGATCACCTAAAGAGGGCTGTACAATTTAGAATTACCATTTGCTGTTTTAGTATGAAAGTCAATTCTACATAAATTTTAGACATAAAAATTACTGGATGATTTTGATTCTTATTATATGGAATGGTGTTTAGGTTTAATTAGAAAACATGGCACAAAAGTCAAATTTTCCTTTAATCAGAGACTTTCAGGCTCGGGCCTGGAAGCTAACCATCTAACATCCGTGAACATAAGCTTGGTTTACGTTGTATATTTCGAAAATATACTGTTATATAAATCCCTGAAATTGTGGCAATGTAAATAAAGAAAAAAATAAAGACTTAGATACTAATATCCCACTTGTGCTACCTGTGACAAAAAAACAAGCTAATATAATAGCAGCTAACTAGCAGTCTAGCTGCTTTGCTAATCTTAGTGATGGGTATGGTATATTTGACAGGTTTGGCTAGTGTTAATTAAATCACTGAGAATGTATCAATGCAAATCCAGACTGAGATACTGAAATCCGGTTTATGTTTACCTGTTTACCAAATGTGAGGTATTTAACTTAGACAGCCAGCTCAGTAAGCTCGGTAATGCTAGTCATATCAGGCTATTTGGATTACGAGGACACAAGGATGTTTACAAATTACATATTCATGTTAATAGACCTTGTCATTTAAAATGAGGGTAAAAGTGTGGAAATGTTTACGTACAAAGCAGGGACACCTCCATGTTCATTTTTTGTTAGCAACAAGCTAGCCAGCTAACCGTGATGAGTGATGTATATTTATCGCATTAAACAGTCAAGTCTGTATAGTTAGATTTAACAAGCTAATATGTGTGTATGTTGATTGATCTAAATCAAATACTTGTATATACTTATATATATAACTTTTCAAAAAGAAAGATGCTACTTTTTTACTGTTCATTCCGTGAGCAGCCATGTTGATTTGACGTCACTTACTTAACTCGGGGTTGAGGAGACCGTCCCGAGTTCCCAGTAGGAATTTTGAGTTGAGGGGATGGGTTTTTTTTATTGTTGTTGTTGTTGTTTTTTCCTAGTTGGAAGCCAGATATTACGAGTTAAGACCTTTTGTTGAAGGCAGCATTAGTCATTTCATGGACTATTATCTATCATTTTACACAGACTAATTTAATTTTGAGTTTAAAATGACATTTTAATGGCAATTGAAGTAATAAAATCAATAAACATGACTTAATATTGTAAAAAAAAGCATAATCTGTGGTTAATTATTCAGTCAACAATCCAACATTTGCTAAACAATAACACGCATTTAAAAAATAATTCAGTTACATATTGGAAACAAATTGATCATTTTTTCATTTATTTTAATTTGGTAAATGTAGGAGGATCATTAAATAATAAATCTTTTTTTTTCATATTTTTTTTTATTTTGCATGGTTTATTGCATAAAAGTGTATATCCATTAAATTTAATGCAAGTGTTCCAGCACTTAACGCTTGTCCAGATTCCTCTAAAAAAAATCTATTAAATTCTCGTTTATGTCGTACTTTTAAGGTTTTCATTGACTCAGCCTCATATTAAGTTTATGTTATTGACAGGTTTAAGATGTATTTATGCAGTAGCTTGGCCAGATATGCACACAAATCTACTCTTACCCCAAATTTAAATTAGCCAAGTTTAGACACTTAGTCTAAGTTTGCATTTTTAGCTTTGCTCTGGGGCTACGAAACTAATATTGATAACAATAAAGAAAAGCTTTTATTCATAAGACTTGGCACAATATAACTTATATTGCACAATATTTATACAATAGACAAGTTTTTTTTAAAATCTTTCTCCTCACAAGCAATTGTGATTAGCTTTTGTGCTGTCTTAAAAGCAGATTGGTTGACATTGGGTCCATCGCATACACCTGTGTATTGATGATATGGATCCTTCTTTGCTTCAGGTTTGGAACTCGTACTTCAGTCTGGCAGTACTGTACATCAACCAGCCCAGTCTGCAGCTGGAGACCTTAACCCCATCCAAGAGGAAGAAGATTCTAGACAAGTAAGACTCAAAGCCTGATGTATACTTAGCTGGCTGCTGGTTGCCAGTGTGCACTCGAGCTGGCATGGACTCCACTTTGTGCAAAATCTTATGACCTATTTTAGATCAAATCCATCGGAGTGTCGTTTGAACACATGCCTCAGTAGAAGAGATTAGACATGAGGAAAATCTGACCTTTTGTATAAAGCAGTGAACATGGTCAGTATCACACATTTACTTACATTTAAATAGGAACCTAGAAATAGTGCAGAATATTGAATATTAAATATTCCAGATATTGAACATTTACTTTCTTTGTTTTAAATATTTCAAAATTCTAAAACCTTCTGTTTATTTCTAATTTTAAATGAAAAAAATGTCCAGATTTTCAATGTGGTCTCAGACTTTTGGACCCCACTGTATATACGAAATGTGTTCTGTATACATCCGTCTTTTCATTAAAACCAGCTAGTAGTCAAATAGCATATCAGCCTTTTCAGTGCCTTCCACATTGTTTACTTGTTATGACAAGAATCTTTATTTTATAAGAACTTCATTTATTAACTCAATATTGCCATTATTGATCTTGCAAGTCCTGAGCTTTATCGACAGCTCTGTGGCTGAACACTTTCATGTCACGTCATGGCCGCCTGGACAATTCCCATCAGCCTCATCTGATCACATGACACTGTCACTTGTCCTTTAACATGAAGAAGAGTTAGTGTGCCTCTATCTTAGGCGATGCGCTGCAATGGCTGAGCTGTATTACTGGCAGATTTAGTGCACACCATGCATAGGAGTTGCTCTTTCTTCATTTGGTCATCATTTGGTTGTTTTCTGCTCTCTGTAAATCTATGCCTTTTATAGAGAATGGAAGACATCAGTAAAGGCAACTCAGCTGAACCATGAACAAGCTTGGTACTTTACAGGTGACTGGTGTTTATCAACACACCCGTTTGAGTATGAAGAAAATCAAAGTTATAGAAACTTTTGAAATCTAGCTGGAATTTTTGATTTGGGTTGGCCTTCCAAAACATTTACACACAACTGTGCAAAAAGTATGATAAATGAGGCCCAGTGCAAGCACATTTTGATGAAACATCAAGTTCCTTTTTGTGTTGCACTTCTTGACGTATGTCCTCAGTTGTCCTCATTTGCTCATCCAAAGAAAATCCAATGCAATCCAAGCATATAGTTGAGCAGTGGAAAAATCAAACATGTTCGAAAGTACTGGAAGAACATTGATCAGTCTGGAGGGACATCTGAAGGCATAAGATCAAATTGTTTACCCTCTTACACCTAGAGAGTATCCATGTCAATAATCAGTTCTGATTGAGGAAAGCACAAACTGGGATCAAATCAGGCTAAAGGTCCTACAGTATACTGTACACCCAGCATATGTCTGATATGCTGGCAGCTCATGTCCTACTTAAGCAGCTACCAAGGACTTGATGTGTACATTCAAAGCCTTTGGCATCACAGCAGTTAGATTCTTTTTTCGTTCTTTTTTTGGGGGGGGATCTCTTTCGGCACTTTCTCTGCACCCTTCCAAAATTTTGCTGTGTTACATTAATGACTCAAGAGACCCCACGGCTTTCAGACCTTGGTGGGATGTCACTGCGTGTTTGCTGCCTTTCTGAACAACTCAGTAAAAAAAGTCTTGCTATAAATAAAGCACAAACGTTTTCATTTGAGGGAGAGGAAAAATGTGTAATACTGGTGCCAGCTTTACAAGTCAGTCTGTTAATGAGCAATAGACAAAAGTGCAGAAGTGATCAAAGATGTCACAGAACATTTTCAAAGATGAGCAAGGACTGATCATGCACAGCGTCAGTGTCAGTATAATAAATCAGCCGAAACATGAGCGCTTGCTTGTCTTTAAGTTTGTGTCTGTGTGTTGGGGAAGGCCACATGCAGGCATTCGTCCTCATCAGCTGCATCTACTGAGTCTGTTAATCTTGAGCACAGCATGAAGGATTTATAACCTTATAACAGCATGAAACATTTAACATGCTTATACATCCTTAAGCCCATGAATACTGTAACAGGTACAATATATGCACTTACTCAGGCTTCCATTTACTTTGCCTTATTGCATTTCATACAGCCCTGGCTTGGGTGGACAGATCACTTAATGTGTGTTTGCGATGCCTTCCTTAAGATCTGTGATTAATGAATGTAAGTCTGAATGGCTTAGTGCTTAACAGTGTGTCTGAAATTAAAGTACTTCTTTCCTGTTAAGTATGTTTCAGTGCATTATGATTAATTGCTCGTTCCTGAAGAGGTTGTGTGTGTGCGTGTGTGTGTGTGTGTGTGTGTGTGTGTTTGTGATTAGTGCACACTTCCTTGCAGAAGGCATCTTAATCATCATGTTTGCCTTCCCAAAGCCAAGCACACACTCACATTAGAGCTCGGATTAGCCTTGCGTACAAACAGAACAACAGAATCTGTCAGGCAGTGTCCTGATATTTCCTCTCCTCATTTTCGCCCTCTGTTTATTAAAACTTACATTATAATATATATTTTAGAAACTGTTCTGTATTAGAGCACCATTTTATGTTTTATATTTATCTTAAAATATATTGTATACATACAGTAATTGGCCAGTAGCAAAAAGGAGGCAAATGGGATTTTCTTCATTCATGGAGACCATCTAATAAAAAATAAAAAAAAACGAAAGTTAAAGGAAAGTAATGAGAAACAGATGACACTGAGAAAACCAAATTTATTATATACGTTACATAAGAAATAAAACATGATGGGGCATGCTCTTATAGGAAAATAATCAGTAACAGGGGGTTAGAGTTCTCATCACTTGGAAATCACTCGCTGTTGCTGAGGATGGCCCCACATGGACAGCCTAAAGATACATGAGATTATTGAGGATGGTATCACCTTTTCAGCTTCTTTTTTCTTTTTTTTTGCAGGTACGGCGATATGAGAGTCATGATGGCCTATGAGCTATTCAGCATGTGGCAAAACCTTGGTGAGTGTCTGCTTATCATTTTACTGTCTTTCACTGTCCTGCCTTGTCCTGCTCTATCTATCTTTCCTTCTCTCTCTCTCTCTCAGCCCATACACACATGCATGGTGTTATTTGGAAAGGCAATACTGACCTCTATAGATGAAAGCAAAAATATCCAAGGCAGGTCTTTATGGCTTCATGTTCATAAATAATCATGTATTGTAATTCAATTTCACAGCCTAGTTTGCTTGACTGAGCATCGAATCCAGATATGGTCTTCACTTTCTGAATAAATGGAAAATTTACAAATCAATTTACAACAGATAAATAAAACTGAACAAGTGCAAACTCTGTATATAGCAGGTGATGAAGTCTACACACTCCTGTTAAAATGGCAGGTTTTTGTGATGTAAAAAATGAACCCAAGATAAATCATGTCAGAACTTTTTCCACCTTCAGTGTGAAATTACACGTATAAAAATTAAGTGAAAAACAATCAGAAACATTTTAGGAGAAAAATAGGAAAAATAAAAAACTTACAGCAACCTGGTGAGGATGAGTCTCATATTCAGAAATGACTTTGTAATGTGTAATGTTCACATAGCAAGTTGTTCATAAACCCTATTATAGTTCAAGTTGTGCTATTGTAATTGACTTTGCATTGTTTTTCTTTTTTTTTTTTTAATTATTTTTCCTCCAGGTGAAAATAAGATCCACTTTATCCCAGGAATGATTGGACCCTTCCTGGGTGTGACCCTGGTGCCTCAAAGTGAGGTCAGGAACATCATGATCCCTATCTTCCATGACATGATGGACTGGGAACAGCGCAAGAACGGAAATTTCAAACAGGCAAGGCCTCTATAGCAGCTTTGTGAAATAAAAGCATAAAATGTGTGCATCATCTGCAGGTTTTCCTGCAACTGAATGAAGGTATCAGTCTGTACAGACCTTAAACTCCCTCCTGTGTGTGTTTCCAGGTGGAGGCAGAGCTCATAGACAAGCTGGACAGTCTAGTGTCTGAGGGTAAAGGAGATGAGAACTACAGAGAGCTTTTTGGGTTGCTGTGAGTTCATACACACACACACACACAGAGAGAGAGAGAGAGAGAGAGAGAGAGAGAGAGAGAGAGAGAGAGAGATCAAAGATTTTTCTTTTGCTGTCAAATAGGTTTTGATGTAACAAAAGCAAAAGACGATTTCAAAATGGAAAATAAAAAGACTAATACGATGATATGTGAATGAAAAGACAGAGAACATTGAAATAAACATCTAATGTAACTACCGTAATAATATATTGCTGCATAATACTCCTAGTTGTAATCATCACTATAGCACTTGATCCAGCACGTCCTATTATTTTGCATCAATTTTTTTATATTACAAAACAAACAGCAAATTGTGCACACAACTTAATGAAGACATGAGACACTAAATTTAGGTCATAATGTGTGTGGGATCTAATTGATTCCTGCATGCTTTTAATTCGCATTTTGAGTTGTTCTGCTTAATTCGAAGCACTCTCCTGGAAAGACAACATGCTCACGGTTTGAAGGATAAGCTGACTGGGTAATCCATAAAACCCTTTTTGTGGATTTTAAAGGGGCGATACTATTAATGTTTAATGTCATATTTACGTACCCCTTAACTAGCATTCCGTACATTTTTTTTTTTTTTTTTTTTCAAAAAGACAAAAAATCTCAAAATCTCATTTCAGCGTGACGTATTGTGGTTACATCAAACTATCAGACAGTGAAGAATGACACATACAGTAACTGAGACAACATAACTGTTTTACTCAAACTCAACCCTGAGTGCTTAACTATCACATTACTTCTGAAGAGTGCTTAAAGAAATGTTTTGAAGCTACATTCCTTGGTTAGTCTTACTGACTTCAAATTAAGAGTCACTGAAAATATAATTAATACCTTAGGTCACTGTCAATTTTTTAACATATAAAACATAAAATTTACAACTCTGTTTCACTTTTTTTCTTACCCTATGTGTGGTACTGTTGTAATTCTATATCTTACAAATATGTATATCCTAGTGTATTTGTGTGTGTGTATGTGTGTGTGTGTGTGATTGTGAGGCTATTTTGACCAGGACTCTCTCGCAGAAGAGATATTGCTCATCTCAAGAGACTTCCTGGTTAAATAAAGCTTTTAAAAACATTGTAGTTACTGTGTGTCTGAGTTTTGAATATAGATGTGTGTAATTTCAGTATTAAATCCTCACTATGCGAATGTAACTCATCTTGGAATGTGTCCTATCCAATATAATGTTGGAAAAACAGTTTTATCCTTTTTATTTAGTAAGCATGGACACAGCATTAGGGTGAAAGGAGGGTTATGGAGGACTGCTGTGCCGGTGCTACATTCTAACATGTTTTCTGTAGCATTAAATTAAATTAACAACCTCACTGTGTTTGCTTTGTGCTGCGGGACTGTAGTACTCAGCTTTTTGGGCCCTATCCCAGGTAAGATAACACTAACCATTTTAGTTCTACGCCAACTAATACCAACCTTTTTATGTGCCGTACTGAGCTGCTCTTTCAGAAAAGCGCCATTCTTTTCACCTCTGCTGTACACTGAGAAGCGTGACTTTGCTTTTTATTGTTGATGTCTAGTCTTTTGGAAAAGATCGAGCAGGAGACATGGCGTGAGACAGGCATCTCTTTCGTCACCTCTGTAACTCGCCTTATGGAGAGGCTACTGGATTACAGGTGGGATTTATAGTGCCAAAGCCAAATCCATTACTACATACCATGAATACAACATTGGCAGGTGATTATTATGTAGGTATGGTCACAGTTCTAACTTAGTGCTCCTCATACTAATGGTGTAAGTCAAATCGGGTCGTGTTTTCACAGTGTTTACATTCCACTATTCTGGTATTCACTATTCAATCAAAAAAATGCTGACATTTGGCAGAAAACTCAGGAAGTTTGGTTTGTGCAATTTTTGTTGTATGGAAGGTTTTTTTTTTTTGATCATTTACACAACACATCATGTAATGTTGATATTCCCGGCAGTTTTTTCTCATTTCCTGTCACTCTGCCTTTACATTGTCCATATAAAAGATAAGATATGCTAGTTCACTCAGTCATTATTCTGTTATTAGCTAGTTTCCATGCATCTGTAACTCATCTGCAGTGCTCATGTGTTGCCTAGCAACAGCGAGCTCACAATTTTGCCAACTTACCAAAAGTATTAAAGTGTGTGTTTGCCTTACATTTTGAAAGCATGAATTTACCAGTCATCTTCATCTTTACCAGGCATCTCTACATATGCTTGGAGCTTCTGAACTTGAAATGGTGTCATCTTTATCAAGTTTATGAGAAGATTCCATACTTTTGCTTTCTCAGAGTTTTCTCAGAGTAACGTTGTAACGCAAAGTTGATGTTCCTTTAGAGAAGACCCCACAGATGTTTAACTTGCGGTTAATGCTGTGTAATTACAGTGTAATTTTAATCATACAGCTTTTTTTTGGTATTTAAGTCTTTCAGTTTAACTAGTACATAACCTATATAGCCATTAAACTCTTTGTCTGTACTAGCTAGCCAAATTGTTGATTTCAGTCATTAGCTAGTTTGTAGGTGTTGTCTGTAATACCCAGTTGCCTAGCAACAGCGTTCTGGCAACTTTAACCACTTGAGTGGATATTGTATCCTATTCTCATATAACCAAGCTGAGAGTTTTTTAATGTGCTAGTAGCTAAATAAAATTGATAAATAAGATTTGCAGATTTGATCATTTATGAGTAATCAAAAATAACGCCAGTCGAAATGTCCACATATCAGAAAATAATGGGCTTTGGAACAAACTCTCTTTTCTGTTTTGGCATTCTTGACGCCGTCTCCAATATTTTCCAAAAATGTGATGTTTCTCTGGTTGTCATATTCGGTTCCTTTCAGGAAAAATGACAGCAAGCTTTACAGCTATATATACACTCATTCAGAGTTGCATGTCATTCTGAATGTCATAAAAATGTCATAGATTTGTTCACCCAGTCCTGGTTTCTGTTGACAGGGATTGCATGAAGGGAGACGAGACAGAGAACAAGAAGATCGGCTGCACCGTCAACTTGCTAGTGAGTTTATATTCTGCCAACCCCTTTCACTTAAAACTAAATGCTAACCATTAATTTAAGCTAGGAGTGACTAGCTAACATTATCTCATTGACTAATTAGAACTTTTAACGTTTATTCTTTATTAGTAAGTTTAGCATTTTCAGGTTGTTTTCTTTTCATTCCTGTATGATGATGGTTTGTTTTTCGCAGAACTTCTATAAGTCTGAGATCAATAAGGAGGAGATGTACATCCGTTACATTCACAAGCTGTGTGACATGCACCTGCAGGCTGAGAACTACACAGGTAAGCGAAACACACTGTCAGAAAATGTAGCAATCAGATGTTGCTTTGTGAAAACTTTGTATCGTAATATGACCTGACTGGTCTTAGACCAGACCTGTGTAAATGAGCTAAGATACTTGTGAAGAGAATGAAATTTTAGACAGTTTTTTAAAATCATATTTCTATTCCAAAGATTATGTTCAGGTCATTCTGATCCGAGAGTGAAATATCCATGTGAAATAAAAAGTGTTGAGTAGTGTTTACCTTTACATTTATGGCATTTGGCAGACGCCCTTATCCAGAGCGACTTACAAAAGTGCTTTAAAGTCTCTATCGATAAATACATTCTGATACTGGTTCGCTAGGTCACAAACTAAGAATACCGTCAGTCCAATAACTCTGTTGGGGCGGTAATATTGTAACAAGCGCTCAGACAATACAAAGTGTTTTTTTTTTTTAATAAAGTGTTAATTTAAGTGCTTTAGGAAGAGGTAAGTCTTTAGACGTCGTTTAAAGACTGCCAGTGACTCAGCTTTTCGGACATCTAGGGGAAGTTCATTCCACCACCTAGGTGCCAGAACAGAGAAGAGTCTTGATGCATGCCTTCCTTGTACCCTGAGAGATGGTGGGACCAGTCGAGCAGTGCTTGAGGATCAGAGGGAGTGTGGTGCAGTACAGGATGTGATAAGTGCTTTGAGATAAGAGGGTGCTGGTCCGTTTTTGGCTTTGTAAGCAAGCATCAGTGTTTTAAATATGATGCGGGCAGCTACAGGAAGCCAGTGGAGGGAGTGTAGCAATGGGGTGGTGTGGGAAAATTTAGGAAGGTTGAAAACCAATCGTGCAGCTGCATTTTGGATCAGTTGCAGAGGATGAATGGCGCTCAGAGGCAGACCTGCCAGGAACGAGTTGCAGTAGTCCAGTCTTGAAATGACAAGGGACTGAACAAGCACCTGAGTGGCCTGTATGGAAAGAAATGGACGAATCTTTCTGATGTTATAAAGGAGAAATCGGCATGTAACCGAAGACGAGATCAGAGAGTTGTCCAGGGAGAGAGTGTTGAACTTTTGCGTGTTCAATCCTAAGTCTTCATATCATGATTAACCTGTCCTGTTGCTCCACAGAGGCGGCGTTCACTCTGCTCCTGTACTGGGAGCTGTTGCAGTGGGAGGATCGACCCCTGCGGGAATTTCTGCACTACCCAGCTCAGAGCGAGTGGCATCGCAAAGAGGATCTCTGCCGCAAGGTCATCCACTACTTCAACAAGGGCAAGGTAGGACACACACACACACACACACACACACACATGCATACACAAAACACATTTCCTGCAACATTTGACATTGTCAAGACATTTGAATTGAGATTTATTCATTGTATGCAAATAGGTTATGATGCAGTAAAGCAACAAATCCTAAAGATTGGCTGGATTAAGGTCCTCAGACCAATCCTATGGTCTAAGGCAGAGATATCAGAAAAATGAAAAATATTTACAACACTGTATCAGACCTGCCAACATTTAAGTATTTTGCAAGTGAGTCCGGAATTTTAACATCAGAGTATACTACATTGACTTATCACTCAATAATAACACACCAAAAAAGCAGACTACTTTTACTCCTAATAAAAAGGGCAGATGAGCCAATCGATATATGAATCTGGATTGACAGTCCATCCCTCCTTCCCCATCTCACTTCAGTAATCTTTCAGCTGGTGCTCTCATCTTCACTGATCCCCCTGCTTAATAAGATAAGCTGAAGCAGCGGCCTTGCTTTCTCTCACGGTAAAACAAGACTGTTTTGAGTTCACTAATGTGAAATAAAATCCATCAATGTAGTATATTAGTATATAGTTAGTATATACAGTAGTTAACATTGGTTAAATATTTATTAGGGATGCACAAAAAGAGAAGAAATCCCAGAAAAAAAAAACTAGGCGTGTCAAATCTAACACTTTACAAGTAATTGTAATGGTAATGATAATTAGAAAGTGATTAAAACCACTGGTTTTATGTAAGGAATAAAACAGATTGAGAATGGTAGCATCCAATGTTGATTATTTCACTAAAAAAGAACATTAATTAACACCTTCTAACCAATCAGATTTGAGCATTAATGTTTAATGCTTTGGTATAATACATTATTTAACGCTTACATTATTTAATTATATCTCAAACAGTCATTTGCAGAAATTATACTATAGATTGAAAACCATTTGGCTGCTATAATTTCTTTTGCGTTATAATCTAAACAAGTACAAGTAACTATATTTGTGATGCACCCAACTGATTTTTTTTCACACATCACAAATACTATGTATTACGTTTTCACTTCGTTACAAATTTGGTCGTGAATTACATTTGCATTTAGAATGTCTTAAGTAATAATATAACCATTTAATGGGTCGTTCATTGCTGAATAGTGAATAGCACACTAGTGGTGTAGGAATTTATCATTCTGGCATTTTCAGGATTTATTGCACGTCTTTGCCCTTCGCTAGACTCAGTTGTCATGGCTACAGGTGTAGGGAGTCTATGAGAAAGGTCCTTGTTTATATCTGGGAGCCTTCGGAGTGAGAAAACAGGGACACTGTTTATGGGCTAGGAGGAGAGTTGGGACCGTGGTGTATGGTGTTAAGATTATACATGTCCTGTATGAGAGAGAGGGAGAGCTGAGAACTCTTGGGGTAACATCTTGGTATGTTCAGTAAGAGACCAGCTTTCTGTGCCTGCTTGAGTCGTATTCCTATATTGAGGATGGAAGAAAAAAACATTCTAATACATGAATGGTTTCACCAACAAGGCTCATATTGTAGCCTAAAATAATAATATTTTATAACATACACTATATGGCCAAAGGTTTGTGGACATCTGACATCACATTCACACGTGCTTTTTGAACATCCTATTCCAGATTTGATCCCCCTTTGCAGTTAAAATAGCGTCCACTCTTCTGGGAAGGCTTTCCACTAGATTTTGTATGTGGCTGTGGGAATTTGTGCTCATTAAGCCACTAGAGCATTAGTGAGGTCAGGCACTGATGTTGGGTGAGGAGGCCTGGGGTGCAGTCGGTGTTCCAGTTCATCCCAAAGGTGTTCAGTGGGGTTGAGGTCAGGGATCTGTACAGGCCACTTGAGTTCTTCTACACCAACCTTGGCAAACCATGTCTTTTTGGATCTCGCTTTGCGTCATGCATAACTAATATATACAGTAGGTAGTATGTATGTACAGCATATACACCATATACACTATAGATATATATATATATATATATATATATATATATATATATATATATATATATATATACAGTACAGTGCAAAAGTCTTAGGCACCCTATTTTTTTTAGTACAAACTTTGTTATAGATTTTCATTTTATGACTTCTACATTACTGATTCAGTACAAAAACATTTTAGATTTCCAAACATTAGTTTTCCAGCACAAAATTAAATGTTACAGAAAAATGTTTGTATGTCAGTAAAGAAAGCAGCAGATTACATAAGAGACACTTTTCAGACAAAAAACATAATGAAGGCTGCTGGGTTTTGCTGCAAAAATAAGAAGCAAGTGCAACAGTCAAAGTCTCCAGAAGAACTGTGGCTGGTTCTGCAAGATGCTCAGTAAAACTTATAGCTCATTTCCTTATAAAACTGCACAAATTGTACCTGAGACTACTATTTTTTTTTAAAGCGAAGGATCGTCACACCAAATATTGACTTTGTTTCATTTATTACTATTTACTGCTCTTTATAGTATTTTTTATATGTAGAAACATTTAACATTTCATTATTTTTGAAGGCATCTTTGCTCTACAGCATTTCTTTGCATGTGCCTAAGACTTTTGCACAGTACTGTATGTTAATAGAAACACCTGCACTCCTTCTCATTCACGCTATTATCCAATCAGCCAATCCAGTTTCCAGTCCAATTTCGGTGACCCTGAGTGCCCATTGTAGCCTCAGATTTCTGTTCTTGGCTAACAGAAGTGGAACCCAACAGATGTGGTCTTCTGCTGTTGTAGCCCATCCGCTTCAAGGTTGTGCATTCTGAGATGCTTTTTTAAAGAATGGTTATTACACATCCCTCCTTTCAGCTCAAACCAATCTGACCATTCTCCTAAGACCTCTCATCAACAAGGTGATTCCGCCCACAGAACTGCCACTCAGTGGAATTTCTTTTGCACTATTCTGTGTAAACTCTAGAGACTGTTGGCCTGTGAGCGTGTGTATATACTGCATACTGTATGTAACTTATATATAAAGAAAGATCACATTCCTTTACATGAACATGTGGTGCTGCACAATGCGTTTTCAGCATTCATTAATCATTAGTAACTGCCTGGTTAGTTTGATGGTGGTCTAAATTAAGGAACTAATTATAGAAAAATAGCTAATTAAGTTAAGAACAAAAATAAGAACTAAATTCATTAGACAATATCACAAAAAAGAAAAGATAGATAGATAGATAGATAGATAGATAGTTTTATTCTTAAGTCAAAAAGACAGACCAGTCTGCTTTATTTTTTTTATTTTTTATTTTTTTGTGCACTATTTTCTTTATCAACGTGACCTTGCACTCAGCTGTGTTATGGAAGAATAAGTCAAAATTACAGCATTTGGTTTCTCAGTAGAGTCACAGCACTGATACTGAAATATCTTCAACACCCCTTCACACTGTACTGTTGGGAATCTGGGACCTGTTCAAGTAAATGTACTAGATAGTAAGGTATGAATTCAGGCTTGCTGGCTATCAAAGAAGAGCTTCAAAGTACATCCTGAATGAGTGCACGAGTACTGTGGCTGTAAATGATACATGTAAGTCAAAACCATTTTGCTGTGTGCTCTATCCTCAGTGCTGGGAGTATGGGATTCCTTTTTGCCGAGAGCTAGCTTTACAGTATGAGTCCTTATACGACTACCAAAGCCTCAGCTGGATACGGGTGAGTCCAAACTGAATATGAATTGAGTTAACATAAGCAAAGTACATATGAGCTGTATGAAGTTATATCAAGTGTGCTAACTCAGATTTTGAGTTTTGATTTTTCAGCATTTATGTGTGAGAATAAAAAAAATCATGAATGAGGCACTGTTGAGAAGATATTGGCTGTTTTTTTATAGAAAATGGAAGCAGCCTATTATGACAACATCATGGAGCAGCAGAGACTGGAGCCCGAGTTCTTCAGGGTGGGCTTTTACGGTCGAAAATTTCCTTTCTTCCTCAGGGTAAGCTTGTGTAATCGTTTTTTCTCAATCTGTTAATATTTATATCCATGACCAATGAGCCAGAGCGAGTGCTGTTATTTTCCCTCGACACCACAGGTTACGTTAACAGGCAAAACGAGTTCAATTTAAATCCAATTTTAATACAGGCTTTTCATTGGCAGAGGAAAGTTGCTTTAATGTTGAATATAGATTTTTTTTTTTTTTTTTTTGCTTGGCACAGAATAAGGAGTTTGTTTGCCGTGGGCACGACTATGAGAGGCTTGAAGCCTTCCAGCAGAGGATGCTGGGAGAATTCCCACAAGCAATTGCCATGCAACATCCCAACCAACCAGATGAGGCCATTTTGCAGTGTGATGCCCAGTGTATCCTTCAGCAATGAAGAGAAAATGAGATATGGCAAGGGTTGTTTCCCATTAATGTTTCCCATTAGTATTCCATAGTATTATTAGTATTTCAATAATTTTAGACCACAAGTCCACTAAATAATGTACAGTACTCTTATTTGCTTCATTCAAACAAAGGTTTGAAACTAGAATATTTCCTTGACACAAAGCCTCCCAGACTTGCAGATCTACGCTGTATCTCCAGTTCCTGAAAACGTAGAAGTGCTTCAGATGGACCGTGTGCCTGACCGAATTAAAAGCTTCTATCGAGTGAACAACGTACGCCGCTTTCGCTATGACCGGCCCTTCCACAAAGGCCCCAAAGACAAGGATAATGAGTTCAAGGTAAAAAAAAAATGCTGTATTCAGAGTATACAGGAAGTTATTTCTGAATTGAATGCATAGAATGCTGTCTTTTGAGATTCCTTCATCTGGCCAATACCTGAAGGTAGCATACGTGTATTCTTTAGAAAATGATGGCAGAAAAAAACCAATACCATGAAGACAAGTTATAGACAATTAACTTAGCTGTAATGGTTTTGACTATGGTGTAGTCACAGAATATTTGTTTTATTATGTCTAAACATAATTTATTCTATCAAATCGGTTAGTGAACATTAGCGTGTGTTACTATCGCTGTAATGTCGCTTTGTATTGGGGTTTGAAACCATTTATTTACAGGTGCTTTTGTTGATGGTGAAACACTGCCTTTGAAGACATTGATTTATGAGACGGTGTAAGCAGCAAGGCCTTTTGTCCTAGAACAATATTGTTTGCAGCTTGTCTCCTGTTTCCTGTTTACCTCTTCTTCTAGCTTCACCCTGGTTATATAAATGTATTCCATGTCTAGTTCTCAATACAAAGAGTGTGAAAACCAGATGTGAATTCCAGAAAAATATATTCTTGCCAAGACGAAAGCTACAAGCACAGAGGATCAGAGAATCCTCTATAAAGCAATGGTTCCAACTGTGGCTTCTCTATTTTTTTTCTTTTTTCCACATTTTTCTCCCAATTTGGTCACCTGACAATTCCAACCCACCAGCCAACTCTCCTGTGTTAAACCCGTTACCGACCAGGGAGGGTGAAAGCTAACACATACTTCCTCTGAGACATGTGAAGCCATAGATCTGCATCTTTTCGAACTCCTGCTCATGTAGCATAACACACTTAGAGGAAAATGCTATCTACCCTCTTCTGCATACATGAGTTCAAAGACAACAGTGATTGGGCGAACACTTTTCGGCTGCGCCACTCAGCAGCTGCTTCTCTATTTTCTTGGCCATGTTGGAGTCATAACCAGCCAATTATAGGTTGTTGTCCCATCATGTGATTTTGGAGAGATTCGGCCAGCTTGCTAGATCATTTTATTTGCAATTTGATCTCATTAAGCAAGATTAAGAAAGCAAAGAGTGTGTATTAATTAAAACAAGTGAGGGTAATATGGTTGGATTATGTTCAGATGTAAGAAAAGGTATGTTTCTCATTGAGATAAAATAAGATAAGAGATAATATAAGATAGGATTAGACTTGATCATGATGGCCTGGTTAGCAATCTCTATATTTGAGTAAGAGAAAACAGCTTGTAATTGTTGTCACTGAAATTATAATCTAGTTTTGTGTTTCTTAGTCCCTTAATTTCTAGTTTCCCTGTCACCTTGCTGGTTTGGGAGTTTCCTAGTACTTCTGTTTCTACTCCTATTGCTAGATGCTAGTATTTTCTGGTCTGTACCTCTGCCTTCCTCTTACGATCATAATTATGGATTTGCCTGATCACCCCATATGCATGTGCTTATGTATCTTATGTGTATTCATATCATGCTAATGGGAAATGCCTCAGTAAACAGGACAAGCATCTACATGCCTCTGGGTTGCAAAAGGCTGAAGTTGTGTTTTTGTGTCGTCTTTGCAGAGTCTGTGGATCGAGAGGACCACACTTATCCTCACACATCCCCTGCCAGGCATCTCTCGCTGGTTTGAGGTGGAGAAGAGAGAGCTGGTCAGTGGTTCCTCGCTTTTATGCTAATGCCTTTTAGAATAGAATCATAAGGATCTTGATGGAAAACATATTTTCTGATGTTGTGAATCAAATGAATTGAATGAACTAAAACCAAAAGAATTGATTTGAATCGAATCGACTGAAAGTGAATCCATGGAGGACAAGTAATTGATACTAATTAATAAGATAAATTCCAATTTTTTTTTTTATTGCCTGTTGGAATATAATGTAATTTCCGTGTGTAAATGTATTTTCCAGTGTTGAATTGAATTGAATCAAATTGATTTGACTCAAATTTGGATCAAATAAAATGTCATTGAATCAAATCAAGTCATATTGAATTCCGAGACAAGTAAATGATGCTAATTGTTTGGATAAATTCCCAAGTGAGTTTAAACCCATCAATCATAAGTTGGACAGTAGAAGGCGAACCCACTTTAACTAATTAACTTTAATTACTGCAGCAACAATGTAAATAAAGTGCAGAAATTTTCCGTAACCTATGACTCTATTTTTTTAAATCAATAGACGTGAAAACCAAAAAAATTGTTTGCGCAGATTGTGTATAATTGTGTTTTTTGCTAGACTATAATCAATTTCGGCAGCAGCAATGTGGATTAAACCGGTTCACATTGTAGTTGCATAAAATATAAAAGTAATATAAAGATAAATGCAAGTGTGTGGGTTTTTTTTTAACTTAAAAAGCTTAAAAAGTCCTATAGCTGTGTTTGGAGGTGCTGTTAACTGTAATCCTTTCCCCACATTTCCCCACTAGGTTGAAGTGAGTCCGCTGGAGAACGCCATCTCCGTGGTGGAGAATAAGAACCAGGAGCTGCGCACTTTAATCAGCCAGTACCAGCACAAGCAGCTGCACGGCAACATTAACCTGCTTAGCATGTGTCTGAACGGAGTGATTGATGCAGCTGTCAACGGAGGCATTGCTCGCTACCAGGAGGTGAGAAATCCAGCAAAACAGGTCTGCTGTGATCAAACAGCCATGTTTTGTTTCATCTCCAAGCCTTATAATAAACTTCGAAAGACAGATTAGCTACAAATAAGCTTTAGCTGAATTTTAATTAAAGTTTGTGATTAAGCAAAATGCTGAGAGAGTAGATCTCAAATGCTGGGAAATGTGAACATTAATGTGAAGAGCTCAGGTTTGAGCTAATATATAATATAATGCAATAAAATATGCAGCAGTTCTATTAAGTCTTTATTCAATTACAGTATGAAATGAAAATGAACTGAAACAGAAAATGTCCAAAATGTTTGAACAGTGTGTGTTTGAGCATGCATTAGGCTTTAAAAGTCTGTCATGGACCAATTCTTTTTATCTAACATAATTTTATATGTTAAATAATTATATAATAATCTAAGCTAATATCACAAATTACTTATTTAAAGGAGCAGTCAAAACCAAAATATCGACCAAAATATTGTTCTATTGACAGATTATTTTTCTTCTTTTTAGAAAAAAATGCTTAAAATTATCAAAATGATCTGCCAATAGAACAAGACAATTTCAAGCTTGGAATTAGTACAAATGTCTAGAAATAAGTTTTAATAATTTTAAAATTTTTTGTTTGTTGTAATCTTTTAATAGGAAATGCTAGATAAATTCGACTATATTCAAGATATTTTCACTTGCTAACATGACATTTTTTTGCAGTGTATAACCTTTTCTTATTACCTTGTTAGCTACATTAGTCTTGTAGCTCCTGTGTAAAACTTAAAATAACAAAATATGTCTCCTCTAATCAACCAGATAACCATTAAGTAAGTTACCTATAGAATTGTAAAACATTCTCGAAGTGTTTTATTCCATTTACACCAGACCAATTTCCCGGCGATTACAATTTTTTAATTAAAGAACAACACATCATTCTTTTTATCCATTTATAGCGATTACAATTTTTTAATTAAAGAACAACACATCATTCTTTTTATCCATTTGTAGAACATCCACAAAACAAGTTCCTATTATCACTTACATTATAGCAGCTATAAGCAGTCATCCCCTCACTAGCCTCTCTTTTTTGTTTCTCTTGAAGTTAATAAGATAAATAACGCAGCTTCTCAGGTTACCGAGAAACCACAAAGCCCTGTGTGTCAAAAATTTATAGCTTTACGTCTGACTTTTCCAAAGCTGCCACTAACACTGGAGACTCCTTACATAAATGATAAATAAATGTCTCCTTACAGAAAACTCTTTACACACGTTTTTGAATCTGTTAATGAGTGTCCGGCATACAGGTCTTTGTGAATTAGCTGTTACTATAGAAACAATAACATATTAGAATAAGTGTATTAAACTAAACCTTGCAGGCAAACTATCGTCAGATTTGTTTTTATAGAAAATTAATCTATACCATCTGACTAAACAAATTAAAAAATATCTGTAGTATAAACTAATTCTAGTATAGAAATTATGACTTCAAACTCTTGCATCTATTTTTTAGGCATTCTTTGATAAAGAATACATCTCCACTCACCCAGAGGACACAGACAAAATCACTCAGCTCAAGGACCTCATGCAAGAACAGGTAAGAACAGATATCTCCACACAACATGTCCAGTCCTCATCCTCTGAAGCTAAACAGCCCAAACTGTATGAATATGATCATATAGTCAGTATAACATGTTGGATCATGTTTTAGGTCCATGTCCTGGGCGTAGGGCTGGCGGTCCATGAGAAACTGGTGCACCCGGAAATGCGTCCCCTGCACAAGAAGCTGATAGATCAGTTCCAGATGATGAGGAGCAGTCTGTGCCATGTGAGAACTCGTCGTTCATTCATTACTGTGCCACTGCTAACCTTCAGCTCATGACTATGAGTGTACACTTTTTGTGTGTGTGTATTCAACGCAGTGTGTTTGTGTGTGTTCTGCAGGGTTTGCCAGGCCTGGACAGACTGAGTGCAGCCTGCTCTGGACCCAGCAACCCACGAGCCATCCTCCCGTCCCATAATCCTATGAGCCCAGAGAGCATCAAACTCATGCACAGACACAGGTGAGCAGAACAAACACACACACACACACACACACACACATCTTACTATCCTTGTGAAGACCTTCCATTGATATAATATTAATGCAACTAATTAATGCTATGCCTACACCTAAATCTAACCCTATCCTTAACTCTGGTAACCAAAAAAAAACAAAACTTTTGGCTCTCAGTTTTTGGTCCTCACCAAGATATAAACATCCTCCATGTTCCAATCCAATTCCACTGAAAGATGCTTCACATACCTTTAATTTTAAAACCTGTTTTAAAATCTACTTATGGAAACACAAAATTACTGACAAATTTGAAAGAGCTATAAGTTTATAATGGGAGTTATAATGGGATTTCTTACTTTGATTCTCAGTATCATAATATTAGCATTAGACTCTGTCTCATCACCTGAGGTAAGTCTCATCATCATCTCTTCACCTGACTGATCTCTGTTCACGCTAACATTGGTGGGGAAATAATAATACTGCTGATTAATTCAATCAGTTCTGTTCTGTTGGCTAATTTTCTTGTTATTAATGTCTCTATTAGGTCATTTAAACATTTTAAAACTTTGTCCACTGTTGCCTGTACAGAGTGTCTAAGAGCTCTTCTCTGTTTTGATGATGAAATGATGGCGCAGGAGAATGGCAGGCATTTTCAGAGTTGGTGTCTGATTACAAACTGAACTGATTAGACTTATGTCCATTTCACTGTGACATGTAGCTATCCAAAACTTGATTAAAGCATGACATTGAGTGTGTGAGGAAATCACACTTAGTTAGCAAGGTTTGTGACATCATTAGATGCTAAACTGGATAATTAATGATAAGACAACGTTATTGCTGGTTAACATTAAAATCTGGGTGAAAAAAGACTTTTCAAAAGAGTGAGAAACTATAACAGACAATACACTTGCCTGAAGAAGTTCCAGCTACATACATTAACCAGGACGTCTGTTTGACTATTTGATCAATTCATGGTCTGCACTATTTTAGCTCCGCCCCTGTGTCTTGGCTTGGCTTGCATGGTACCTGGGTAAAAAAGGTAGCAGAGTTTGGCTTGCTTGGTGGTGAAAATACACTATATGGCCAAAAGTATGTGGTCGTCTGACCATGACCCCCATACATGGGCCTTCCTCAAACTTTTGCCTAGAATATCTTTATGTCATTAACATTACGATTTCCTTTAACTGGAGCCCAATCCTGTTCCAGCATGACAATGTCCCAAGCGCAAAACAATGTCCATAAAGACATGGCTTGCCAAAGTTGGTTTGAAAGCACTCAAGTAGCCTGCACAAAGCCCTGACCTTAATTAAACACCTTTGGGATGAACTGGAACACCGACTGCATGCCAGGCCTCCTCGCCCGAGATCGGTGCCCAGCCTCATTAATGCTCTTGTGGTTGAATGGGCAAATCCTCAAGCAACATTCCAAAATCTAGTGGAAATCCTTCCCAGAAGAGTGGAGGGTATTGTGGCAGCAAATGGAGGGATTAATGCCATGCCTTTGGAATAGGATGTTCCCCAAGCACATATGGGTGTCATGGTGAGGTGTTCACATACTTTTGGCCATATAGTGTAGCTACAACATGGAGGAATATGGATAATTTATTGATCTGAGCTGTGCCACACTGTCCGGTGAAAAATATAAGTACAATATATTTATATATGCGCAGTATATGTACAAAAGTTTCAGGTTCAGTCATGTGGGTTTTGAACAGAGAATTAAGGCAATCCATGATTTTCTCATGAGCACACCATACCCAGTGTGTTCCTCATGACTCATACACTCTCACTGACATCGATCTCCAGTCTTCACTCATTGCTCTTTCTCTCTTCTTCTCTCCACTCTGTTTTTTCCCTCTCCTTCCATTGTCATTTTTTTGTTCTTCATTCATTCTCCTCCATGTTTTGGCCATGCCATTCTATTACATTTTTTTTTCTTTACCACTTTTTATCTTGTATCCATTGGCATTTCTTTGGTCTCTGTTCCACCCCTTTGGTCTCCTGTTGCCATCTCTGAATGCTGGTGCTCCATCACTGCTTTGCTCCACCTTTTTCTGTTCCCCATACCCTCACATCCTGCCATACCTACGTCCCCACCATTCCACTCCATCTCGCTCTCTGCAGCCCATCTTTGTCTCGTACCGTGCGTCACTCCTCGTCTTCCCTCTCCTCCAGTGAGACGGGGAACCTCCTCATCCTCACTGACGGAGTGCTGATGGAGCATCCTGAAGAGCTCTACCGCATGCAGGTCAGTCCATATGTGCTTTAAAGTGAACCAGAATGTATTTGAAGACCAGATATTTTTTATTTTGAATAATAAACTGTTGAATCTCCAGCCCAGTCCCTCGACATCCAGCCTGAGCTCTACTCACTCTGCTCCTCCTCAGATGATCAACTCAGGCCCCGGCAGCATCCGAGGTGAGCTGGACACCACTAACACCAAGGAAGAAAATAGTATATTATCTTAGATTTTGGCATGTATACCAAAACTATTAATGAAAGCTGGTAAGGGGCAGAACAATCAAAGCGCCGTGCATGAACGAAGAGCATTATATACATAAATACTATGCAATACGTCTTTGAATGAGAAAATTTAAAGCTACACTTTAAAGTAGAATGTTAAACGTGGTCATGCAGTGCAGATGTTTGAATAAAGAGTAAGTAGTGCAAAGATGGGAAATATCACTCTTTCTTTCTCTGTGCAGTCGGATCTCCATCACTGCCTGATCGATACAGGCACAACCGCGAGATGCTGATGCTGCTGCCAGCACATCGAGATCGGCCCAGCAGCGCCATGTACCCCAACCTCAGTGAGAACGGACAGGTACATACACGACGAGAAAAACGAGATACTGACACATGCAGTGGCTAATTTTTTTTAATTCATTTGTTTTGACGTGTGCTTTTGCTTTGGTTTTGGTCCTATCTCTGCCTTTGTTACTCATTGTGGTCACCTGTTTGCTGTTAGCCCTTGATTAGTTCTTTGTATATTTGTATATTTGTATAATGTATATTTTTTCAGTGCAACTAAAATAGATAGTTGAATGTACTGTATATTTTCAGTGACTGCTAGTTAACTTACCTTATCAGATGATGATCATTGTAGATGATGATGCATCTACTACACATATGCGTTTCATTAACATGTCTTAGCATGTCTTTTTCAATATACATTCTTGCAGGATTGACTGTATACATATATGGTCTATAGTCTATATGAATACAACTTTTTGTCTCCAGCCTACCAACCTGCAGAGGGCCTTGTTTCATCAGGTGATCGGTCCATGCAAGCCCTGCAGTGACCCCAATCTCTCTGTGGCTGAAAAAGGTAGCTGTCTAGCTATCTCTTTTTTTCCTCCATGACTTTTAAACCATTAAAAAAAAGATATTTTTTAAAATAATATATATATATATATATATATATATATATATATATATATATATATATATATATATATATATATATATAAATAATTGGGATATGACTGTGCCCTGTATTTTTTGGACCTGCTGCTAAATGCAAGTATTCAGCCTCAGAAATCTATTTTTACATCGCATTCTGTGATTCTGCCCATGGTCTCTATATCACAGAATATATAATGTCCTATATTACATTATGCAATAATTTTAGGGACCTTTTATATGACATGATTTCTATCCAACTGACAGTGATGGCCTTTTTAGCTACTAAAAGGTCCTTGAGTAGTATAAGATCCTTAATAAATTATCAGTGGTATATAGAAATAAAGTTGATCAACCTGACTTTTTTTTTTTTTTTAAAGTTGCTAGATGTGTTGAATTAAGTATGTGGAATTAAATATGTCCTATTCTGAGATTTATATTTCATTAGTGATTATGGATTTGTCTAGTGTTGTTCCTTATCATGGCACATTTCACACAAAACAAATAACCTCAGATGACAACAAAAAAAAAACACAACAGATTTCAATATGTATTCATTGTTTTTCATTTTTCCCATGACTGTAGATCATGGCTTAACCATAATATACACTGGCTTGTATAAATATTCCCTCCCCTTAAAGCTCAATTAAATATAAATATTCCTCCTTCTACTTATTAAGTGAGATTATTAATGCAATAATTCTTGATTATAATTTGCAAGTTCAAAGGGTGGGGGTGAATACTTATGCAAGCCTCTGTAAATATCATTTTCAAAGTCACTCCATTGTCTGCTGCAAAAAAAATAGCCACAAAAATATTCCCAGAGCATTTTGAGTTATGATCCCATTGTAAGTTACTCATTTCTTCTTTAGTGCTGACTGCTCCTAGCAGTTGGAGCCTGGACAGTGGCACAAGAGACGCGCTTCCTTTCCTCTCGGCCCATGTGGGGAGTGTGATGGCTCCACCGGTGCCCCCTCGCAACTTTCCTCCTGGTAAGAGAGCCCAGAGTTATGCCAGAAAAAAAGTGAAAATGAAGTTCATGTATAACGGAAATTAAAGGACATGAAAATGTTCAAAATATAATAGGAGCCTAACATAAAGCAGTGTAGTCGTGAGTGTGTTGTGTTTCTAAGGTACAGTATATGAATTACAACCTTTTTCAGAAGCTATTTAAAAGCTGTTGGCATCGGATTTGCAAATGTCAATGGCTTAGTCAATGGCTTTATTGTCTGGTTGACTGGCGGAAATGCAGTCAGCGTTCCCAAAGTGACTTTCAGGTGCAGTAACTCTCATCTGATTTGCATTGGCACGGCGATGGATTTTCTACCGTTTAGTAGAAGCACCACAAACTACACATTCATTAAGTCCAACATTCAGAAACAGAAATCTATCTTAAGGTAAGCTATCTTGCTCTTTGAAAGATTGCTCTTTTCCTTCATACATCCTGTTAGTAAATCAGCTTGTATATATTTGCGAGTGTTTTTATGAAATCAGGGCCATCGTGTGCTATGGTTGGAGCCATCACACTCGTACATCAGAAGTGAAGCCCTCAAGCATTCATCCGTGCAGATTTCTCAATACATATGGGACACCATTTCCCTTCCATGCCTATCCTGAATGTTAAATATGCTTAGAAAGAATCTTCTGTACTTCTCATTTATTGAGCGCATGCTCTTTCTCCAACCTGTTTTCCATGCTGTGATGTCCTTCCCTTTAGGGCACTTCTTGATGCACTTTGATGCTTTCCAGCAGCAGATTGGTGAACTCCCCCCAGCTCTCCCTGCACGCTCCTTAAGAAAGGTATCTTTGACTACATTTCTACCCTTTCTAGTCCTTATTATGCATGCAACTGGTGATTTAAAACATCCTACCTTTACATGCTGTCCAAATTTCCCTGAATCCTGACTTGGATGTAATTTATAGATTTGTAGAAGTGCACGTAGGTTTGTGCATTTGGTGGTTAGACGTCATTAAGGTCTTCTTTTCTTTTACATTGGATGGCTTATTGTTGCTCCTACCTCTGCACTGATTCACCGGAGTCTTTCCTCATTAGTGGTGCAATCAATAAATATGGGTTTAATGAGAGCTCAGACAGACAGGTTAAAAAGAGGGACATGTAAATGCAGAGATCTTTGCCATTTCTCTGCCATTTAATTAGAGCAGGCATAGGGCATGACATTTGCAAGCTGCATTAGAGAAAACTGTTTTAGATCTTGGGTACAGGTGATTCAGGAGATGGAAATTTTTGAAAAGGCAAAGGGTAATAAAAAATTGTCACATAGGTATTAATTATCTTGAGTGGTAGTAATGCCAAGATCAGTTTTTCAAGAACAGGTTCATGTCCTTAGCACGATTTGCAAGACCATTCTACATGCACCACTGGTTTGATGTATTTAATTTCTATACTATATTATTTGTTGTTTCAATAGTATTACAGAATGGAATTTTGCGAAGGGCTTGTGATCATACTAATGCCATTTCTCTTCCCCCTGGCTCCAGTCACCTCTTCACCCCATACCTGCCTCACCCACAAGTCCTCAGTCAGCTCTTGATGGCAGTAACTCCACACTGTCGGGCAGTGCCAGCAGTGGCGTCTCGTCCCTAAGCGAGAGCAACTTCTGCCCTTCCTCATCAGATGCTCCTGCTCTGGACTCGACGCCCAGCTGCCAGACGTGGACCACGGACACAGACGAAGCGGAGACGCCCAGCACCGTCCGCTACAGTGTCTCCGAGCCTGACGTCCTGGACAGTCTAAAGCCAGCCCCCTGCCGCAGCCACTCGGCACCTGTGGGCGTCATGCCAGTGCTGCCTCCAGACGGGCACCACCATATCCACGCTGGACACGTTGGCCATTACCACCTCCATCAGCATGAGCCACCTCCAGCGCTTCCCCCCAAACCATACCTGAGAGAAGGCTGCATCCCAGAGGAGGACTCGAGACCTGTGCCGAGACCAATGCCACGCAAGATCTCCCAACCACTGCTCACCAACAAGGAAGAGCAAGCCAAAGTGGCATGGGAGCATGGGATCAGTGAGGAGTAGAGGCATGGCCAGTAGTGGGGCAGCTCAATTGCGTGTTGAGTGGTTGAAGCTGGGTTTGGAGAATTGTAAAATTGTAGAATGAGAGAATTTGATCTGGTTCATGTTACCTCCAACAAGACCTTTTACCAATCATCATAAGGGCCTCATTGGTCCTGATGCAAGAACTGAGTAAATCCCTTGGATGAGCTTTCAAGCTTGTAGTGGTCTGGTTTATGCTTCATCAGAATTGCTTCTGGGAATGGCCTCAAAAAGAACTTCTGAAAGCCTGTAATGTTCTTGGTTTTCAAAGCAGTAGGAGGTTCTTAATTATTTTCAGGCTGTCCATCAAATAATGGGGGCAGGGCAGTAAACAGGAACAAGTATTAACTGAAAGACATTTTGTTTTTGTTTTTGTCTGTTCAACCAAAATGGTATCTCAATTTGCAGTAAGTGTATGAGGATATAACAGTTTTTATACAGTTATAACAGTGTGATCTCATCTGAGAAATAGACAATCTCATATAGAATCACACTGCATCAGCAGTTTCGGGCTACTAAAAATTAGTTAGATAGGCTACAAGTACTCTGAACACTGCATAAGTGCCTCCAACCAACTGACAAGAAATATAAGAGGTATTGAGTACATCATATTAAGAATATCAAGTTAGATTATACGTGATGAATATGAAATAAAATAGTTTTTTTTTTTTTTATAAAATCATTAAGTCAGGAATAACACACAATGGGCTGTGCTGTTATAGGAAAACAATCCATGCTGAAGTGGGGCGATACAGCTTGATGTGAAGCAGACTTATTTTCCTATAACCGCATGATTACATTTTTATATTTATTAATTAATGTCATGTCACGCTTTTTAACCATAATGCTATGGTACGTCCTCAAAACAAGTTAGTTCCTGTTATCACCATAAACAGTCGTCCCTGCACCAGCCTCTCTGTTCTCTCTCAAAAAAAACCTGACTTGTCATGTTACTGAGAACCCGCAAACTCTCTCCTCTGTCCTAAAGACTTTCCCATGGCGGAAAATTTACTGACGTTACGAAGCGCTGACACTGAAGAATCCTTCAACTGTTATATAAACGTCTCCTTACAGAAAGCTTCACCATATCAGCAATTACGTGTTTTTCTTTGTTAAATAACAACACATTAAAAAAAAGTTCATTATTAGCCTTAGAGGATGTGGCGCAAAATCAAGACAAGACCCTGTGAATTAGTTGTTACTACAGACACATTTATGTATTATTAATATAAATCTATTGTTTATGTTATAGCCAAAACTACTGTCAGTGCTCCTATTATAGAAAATGAATCCAAACCTACTGAATTCAATGCTACTTTATTTAAAAAGAGAATACATTCAGAACATTGCATCTCAAGAGAACACTGCATCTTGAACAACCTCCCTTCAAATGAAATATTTTGAAATAATAGCAAAATCAAACCTCCTATTTAAGAATGACTTTTCCAAACTGTCTCGATCCCCTAGAGCGTTTTCCTGCGTTTCAGAAGTATGTTCTGAAGGAAGCATAAACCAACCTTGACTCCTACTAGATGCGTGCTTGCCACATTACTACCACTACCACTACTATTATCTTTTTTTTTTTTTTTTTTTTTTTTTTTTTTTTTTTTTTTTTTTTTTTTTTTTTTTTTTTTTTTTTTTTTTTTTTTTTTTTTTTTTTTGGTTAAGATTTTTTTTAGAGAACCGTGAGGATTTTGGTTTTACATTTACTCCTTTCGCAGGTGATTTTACCCAAAGTGACTTACAAGTGAGCTAGAATGTGATCTAAGCGTAGAGCTGGAGAGTTGGAGTTGAAGTTGACATTCGGGAAGCATTCGGATTTGAACTCGCAACCTTCTAGACCTGGGATTTGAACTCACAAGCTTCTGGACTCTTGAGTAGAACCTTAAGCACTGAGCTCCCACGGTGTGACACAACTGAAGATCTATAGTAGAGTATGAAAGCATGGCAAATGTTCTTGCTAAATGTTCTCGTTGACTTTAGCGACAGTCAGGCGTGTGGAACGAATATTTGAAGATGTATGATATTGTTAGGCCCGTCCTACATTATGATACTTCTATTAACCACTTAGAAGGGAGCGTACTCAATGTGTTAACATGTCAGTTATGTAAGTGGTTAAATGTGATTTATTTTCATTTGAAGAGTTTGAATTGACAGAGGGTGTAAAATTTGGGCAAAAACTACTAATCTTGGAGGGTGAATTCACCTCTTTAAGTCTTGTTTTTTTGTTTTTTTTTCAATTCTGGAAGAACCGCACTTTAGCACTTATTTCTGGAGTACCAAAAACCTTTTGAAGTAAGTGACATTTATTTAAAATAAGCATTTTCGTTTTGCTCAGTCATTCGGATGAGATACTCGGGCCTTGTTTTATATTGCTGTAATTGCAGAAACTGTCATAATTCTGTGAAGTGAAGTCTCTGACTTTAAACATTCTCATTTATCCTTCCATAACATTTACGTGACCTTCAGTACTCCTCACCAATATGGTACACTTTCTATTTTAGTTTAAGAATTCAGTTCTGAAATAGGAAACTCCCTGCCAATTCTCTCGGGAGTTGGCACACTGACTTGGCACTAAGAGGCTTATGTACGTGGCAAAGCTTCATTACACACACACATTTTATTATCACGCTGCAAAAGCAAATCAGCCAACCACTCGCAGCTCAATTATCCACTTAGACGAATACGAAAGCCATTTCACAGATGTCTTTACAGCGGAACTGCTTTTGCTCGCAGCACGTTTCGCTTTATTATTTCATTTATTTCCCGTTAGGTTTTTGTAAAGATGAATATATTTTTAGATAGCGATTGTAAACCTCCCTAACTTTATCTAATAAAAACCTGTATAGTAAAAATAAGAAATACAAAATTATATATTAATATTAATCCAGGGTGATGGGTGTGAACATTTGAATAATGTACACTGTTATTATGCAAGTGAGGGGAATTTGACCCTTTTAGCTGCTGAAGGATGTGCAATCGCTTCCTGATGGATACATGATGATGTGTGAGACTAGAAGATGTGATTTAATTTCATAAGACCTTTTGTACAAGTGTGCATGTTTTCTTTATTATAGTGGGGACGCAACAGTGAAATAAAATGACAGGAATGATATACGTCAGTGACTTTAGAAGAAGAAATGCTTCTGGGCATGTGTAGTGGAAAGTATAGAGTTTTCCACTGTGAGTTTGCTTTATTTTTTTTTTCTCAAGGATGTGACATGGAAACTTGTTATGGCTAATTCTGTGACAAATACCGAAACACATCCATTTGCAATTTTTCTTTTTTTTTTTTTTTCTAGTTTGTAGTACTACAAGCTGCTCGTACACATTTATAGAGCAAATTTATCCATGCCAAATTTGCGCGAGCAGGCATCATGATCAGTGTTGCATTTCTGAAGGAACAATTAGTTACACATGCTGCTGCTAATATTAAACTTAAATGAGTTCATTTACATTTATTCATTTGCCAGACATTTGAGCAAGTTACAAATGAGGCAGAAAAAAAGCACATAGCTGTAATAACAGTAAAAACACATAACAGTTTAGGGTTACATTTTTGCCTAAGGACCTCAAAATTGACTCTCTGAAAATCCTGGAATTTGAGCTCATAACATTCTGGTCGCAGGCACTGACATGTACATTTAATTGGGAAAAAAATCCCTTCAAAAATGTTGAAAAAAAAAACATATTAAATGAAAGATTGTCTATGTATTTGGAGATCATTGGGTCACTTAAGACTAGAATTCAGTTCTATAGGAAATTAATCATTAAAACATTAAAATACGAACAATTAAAACATTAACATACAAAGAAATAATAAGCAGATAAAAAACAAGGTTTATAAAATTAAAATAAATAAATAAATAAAATAAGCTACATATTATGCAAAAGTGTTTCAATATTTCTTTCCATTGGAGAACACCAGAGCTTGAGGCCAAAGCAACTAAACACTGATATTTGCATTATAAATAAATAAATAAATAAATAAATAAGGGGATATGAATTCTTTTGCTAGCAGCAAGCATCTGTCTAAAAGGAAAAAAAATAGGCTTGTGCTTTATTTCTGTCTTTCACTCTAGTGTTCTGAGGAATTTATTAAAACTCTTACATTTCTTTCGTTTTTGAAATTTCTTTTACGAGTCATTTGCCGGTTATTCCAAGTAAGATTTCAGTTTGCTCTCTGTTTGACCTGTACATCACAGTGTGGACAGACACGTGAATGAAGTGTTGTTGCATGTCTCCTTCTCTAGAGGATCTATTTTGGATTTGGAAGGTACGTTTTTTATCGCCGTCTTGCGAATAGCAGACATATGTACTAGAGAATGCACATGATATACAGTATAAAATGTATTTAACCCTTGTTATACTTGAAGGATGTCAAAAAACAGTTATGTTTTAATGGGATATGTATTTTCTTTGTATATGTGTGTGTAAAGTGAGGATTGAAACCTTTGTTTTGGGAAAAGGGGAGATTTTTAAAGTAGCTATCTTCTGAGAACCAATGAAACATGGCCATAGAAGCTCTGATGAATTAGCACTAATGATTATTATGTCATAACATTCAGCAAAAAAAAAAAAAATGATATCCATATTTGTCAATCAAGCAAGAATTGTAATTGATCACATTTATCATTTTTAAATTTCTTCAGTTTTTTTTTTTTTTATTCTAAAACAAAAATCCAGTCCTAGATCAGAGATGAGCAGATAAGGATTAAGGGATCCGAACCTTAAACTCAAATCTACCACTTCCCCCATCTGTTGTTGTTTATATGATTTTTTTTTAATTATTATTATTATTATTATTATTTTTAATCTTGTCTAAAATGTTCCAAGACTTATGCAAAGTTCCAGTGATGAGATCAGATTGTATCTTGGTTAGTCCAAATTGTGCATATAACAAATTTACAACAAAATATCTCTGTACATATACTAAAACATATTAGCTATAAGTGTGCATGTATATGTATTGCATAAATTGTTTTCCTACATTAGCTGCATTATTCATTGCATATTTTTCTTTACTCTTCGCATAGAACGAAGCTAAACTATGGCATTATGATAAATCCAATAGATGTACATAAGCTTAATTTCCCCATCTGAGGTGTTAAATGTTTAACAGGCTTTGTTTTTACATGACATAGTGTGTGGGTCAGGTCTACAGTTCTTTATATTTCTACTTGACATGTAAATTAAATTGTTATTCATTTCCTTTATCCAATGGAATTTCCAATCATCCATTTTCCATTGCCCCTGAAATGAGTCACATGTGATCAGTTACACAAAATACAGATCACTAATAACACTTCTGAGCCACTTGATGTGTATTTTTAGAAGCAAGGGAGATGGCTGCTGTTTTTATATTTTAAAAAATGGCAATATCTTGAAACTAGGAGTCATTATGTCCTAAGTAAAGGGAAAACAGAGAGAAGGATTTTTCAGTTGTCTTTGTATATAAAACTGTAGAAAGATCAGTACTTACACTTTTAAAAGCATTTCAATTCATACGTCCCAGCATCTGTCTTTATGTATATAATCCTTCTGTATTTATACGGTTAAGAAGGGCAAATCATGTATAGACTGGGATTAATTGTCTGCCTTGTACTTTCTGATGTAAATGTGTTTTTAAAACTAAAACGCAAATGGGGAATCAGTGACTCTTTCGATGGCCTAATTAGTTATTTTGTGTATTTTGCATTGAAAGCTGAAGAACATGTTATGTTTTATGAGTATGAGTATTCTCAGTTTTTTTCTTTTCTTTTTTCTTTATTGCTTTTTTTTGTATATATTGTGCTGGCATGAACAAAATGTGATGTGAACTTTAGATGTAAATACATGTTTTTTTTTCTCACTCACTAACTACTGTGATGTGGAATTCATTATTAATGCCTAACATTAAAGGTGACGTTTTATCGAGTCATGTCTAGTTAGGTTTTCTTTTTTGCACACTGAATTTCAATTTTATTAAATTTATTTTAAGATGTGTGTTTCTGCACCTTTGAGAAAATCTTGCTCAATCCTTAATGGGATAGGATTAATTGTAGTTGGGTTGTTGTTGTGCTGACTTTTGAATATCCAACTCCCTACTAGGAAAAGAACAATGTTAGGCCACTCAATGCCAAAGTTCCAAATGGTAAACTCAAATGGTTCATTAAGTCAGAGTTCCTTCATGACACAAAGGAGCCTGTTATAGCTGCTGAAATATGTATGTAACCGCATTGGACATTAACAAAACCAAAATGGTTTTCCCTGAGTGAGCCTGCATAACCTTTCTACCAGTTTCTAAAATTCACCCATTTTCACCAGAACCTTTGCCTTCCAATGGCAGGCTTTCCAAATGAAAGTTCTACCCTTTGGCCTCTTTCTATTGCCGCAGGTTTTTCCAGATGTATGCAAGTGGCCTTGTCTCTTCTAATAACCAGTGGCATTAGGATACTGCCATACTTGGACCACTGGGTCCTATGTGTCCCCACCAAGGAGCAAGTCATTCAAGACCTGTTCACCCTGCTCAAACACATAACAGCACTCAATCTCACTGGGAACTCATAAAAGAGCTTACTAACACCAAAGCAGGCCACACAATTCACTGAGAATGGTAGCCACCCTGTCACCCCAATGTGTGGCAAACATTATTACGTTTGCCAATTAGATTCAGCCAGGCTGCTGTTTCCAGGCTGCTTGTGTTGAGGATGCTAGAACTGATGGCAGCAGTTGATTGGATAAGTGCCCTAGGCTTGTTGGAGGTACAAGATTTTCAAAAGTGGGTTATCAACCTATGGCTGGACCCCCAAATGCCACAATGTGAAACTTTTCCTTGTTTTGGCAAGAGGGGCCCAGAACTACCTTGGGAGCAGTGCACCATCAAAGAGAGATAGTCACCATGGATGCTTCCCATACAGACTGGGGAGCATTGTGGTGCCACAGGTGTAAGATCAGAGGTGTAAGATCAGTATCCTGATGCCACCCTGTTTTAATTAAGGGTGTTCCATCTGGCCCTCAAGTTATTATTACTTGAAATGTTGCTCAGACAATGTTGCGATGGTCAGCCACATAAACCAGCAGTGTGGCACAAGGTCAAGCAACTCTCTTGGTCTTGCACAGAATCTCCTCAGGTGGGATCATCCAGAGTTAGCCTCACTGAGAGCAATTCATCTGCCAAAGCTGTACAATGGTGCAATGGACGCACTCTTGAGAAGACAAATACGTCCAAGGGAAAGGGATCTGCACCTAGAAGTAATATTCCAGAAAAGGTTTGGTGAGGCGCAAGTGGACGTCTTTGCTAATGCCAAGTCAACACAATGCTGCTTGTGCTTCTCCTTGGCACAATGTAGTCCTGATTATGACCCCTAAATAGCTGTTAAGACCTTGATTTCCACTAGTGCTTTGCTAGTGGCAAGAACATCTTGATGGCTGGATAGATTTACAGGTGTGCTGCTTCAGAAGGCATCACCATGCACTTTCTCCAGGTTCTACAAGGTTAACATCTTCTCTCCCAGTGGTGTAAATACAAAGACCATCTCGGAACACCTTTCTGGTTAGTCCGAAGGTGAGCCCTCTTCCTCATGACATTATCGGTGTACATTATCTAGGTGATTCCCAACGTGCATTGTGGTTAGGAGGGGTGAAGTAAAAAAGGAACTGTGGTTCTATGAACCCTGAATAACCACCAGAGTTCCTTATCATTTTGAACTGGTGCCAACCTACTGAGAACTCGGGTAAAATGGTAGAAGCTCTCCAGGTGATGCTTACAGTTACATACTGTATGTAATTAGCATTCAGTGCTGTTATTCTCACTGGGAAGGCTTCACCAAGTATTAATTTTTTTTTTTAGATTGGCAATAATTATAATAATTTTGTATTAGTGTATAATTAGTTCACTCACTCACTGTTTTATCTTGGTCAGGGTCATGGTGGAGCCAGAGCCTATCCCTAGAACACTGAGCGTGAGGTGGGAATACACCCTGGATGGGTTGCCAGTTCATTGCAGGGCGCTATGCACACACATTCACATCTAGGGGCAATTTAGAGTCACCAATCCATCTACTGGCATACTTTGGGAGGAAATCAGAGAACCTGGAGGAAATCCATGCAGGTACAAGGAGAACATGCATAGAAATTCTGCTGGACAGTAACTCGAGCTCAGGATTGAACTGGGGACCCAGAAGAAGAGAGGCTACCCACTGTTGGGATAGGCTCCTGATCCACTGCATGAATGAACGAATGAAAGAATGAAGGCACCTATGCCATACACCACAGGCTCCCAACCCTTCTCCTGGAGTACCCCCTGCCCTGCACAGTTTAGTGTTTTCCCTGCTCTAACACACCCACTTCAACGAGGAAGAGAACTTGAGTAGCTGATTAGTTAAATCAGGTGTATTAGAGGAGGGAAAACACCAAAAAGTGAAGGACCGAGGGAATTCCAAAGCCAGGGTTGGGGACCTGTGAGTTAAACAAAATTACAAACAGTCAAACCCATGCCCAGGTCTCATCCAATCAGGAGGCGCCAACTGGACTCTGTCCCTCGACTAAATAATCTCCACCCAATGGAAAGCGAGCGCGTGGTGCGAAAGCAGCAGGACAACCAATCGCGTTGTGAAGAGTGGCAAAAGAACCAATGGCATATAAGAGGGGGCGGGCCATACTTTATCAGGAAGCTTTCTCGGAGCAGTAGCAACGTTTTCGTGTTCAAGAACCGGTATCCGGACCTTTGGTGTGTGCGTGTGTCTGTCTGTGTGTGTCTGAGAGAACGTGCTATACATGTAACGTGTGTTTTAGAAGTTTAAATACAATTTCAGCTATGTTTGGTTTAAGTGGACTTTCGGTGGCTCTTGTTTTCGCTTTAGTGCCGAGCAGCAGCGAGGCTTTAAAAGAGGGAGAGTGTGAAGGTGAGTTCATGTGGAAGATGACTAGCAAGCTGGCTAGCACTGAGCTGTAATAACCGTAATAACTCTAATAGAACTGTTATTTCCATTCTCCTTATTGTGCCACGCTTCTGTACGGAATGTAAAGATGAATTAGTCAACAACTGTAATTTACTCTACAACCCACTTTGCTGCTACACTTTAGCTTAGTCGCTATTACAGTGGCACCAGTTTAAATGGCTGCGACCAAATTGCATACTAGCGTACTAAGTAGTATGTCAAAATAGTACACTACAATGATTATGGTATGTCATAGCGACGTACTAGTTTAGAATACTATTCAGTACAGTAGTATGCTGTTTTGAATACAGCCATTGAGTAAGTCACAATGAGTGACATTTAATCTGTAATTATACAATGAATTTGTATTAGTTAAACATACTGTCAGTATAAATTATTAACTATTATTATTATTATTATTATTATTATTATTATTATTATTTCTGTCTCAGTACTTCTTCAGAGGGGAAAAAGAAAAGCTTTGGATGTGAACAGTGACATCTGCCATGACAGTAAAATGTCATTCATCTTCATGACACTTTTATGAGGTTATAGAGCTGTCAATGTAGAACCACATTAATTCCGGATCGATTATATTTCTGTATGAGAAAGCAGTTATATGATGTAAAAAAAAATTAAATCCTTTAATATCTGCGGTTCTTAATATTTGTATTTAACATCTACCGTAATTATTGGATGAGGAACACCGAAAGTACAAAATGTTCACTCAGGTACTGTCACTGTACGTAGCAACGGAGTTGGTCAATATACAAAGGATATCCGAAATGACATCAGAAAAGTGTATTGTGACATAATCGATCACAATATGCAGGTTATATCATATTGCCCGGCTCTACTTGGCAGGTGAGGGTCGGCACACCAGCAGAAACATTAGCAGATGCACTGATCGCACTTTATTCTGAGTAAATGCCAACACCGATAATATTTATATGCACACAGTATCAGTATATGGACTATCTGGAAGTTTGCATGTATTACCAAGATATGCAAAACACATCAGAGGTGCAATGGTGGCTTGCTTTCAGACAGTTAGTGACCTGTGTTCATGTGCCAGTCAGGACAACACAAAGCGTGTATCTGAATATGAAGCATTTCATGTTGTGCATCAGCGCTGTAGAATGATTCTGACCACTGATTGGTCAGAAGGTGTTGATCCATTTTCTGTACAGCAACTCTGACAGAAATTTCAGCTATAAAGCAAATCACAGGATTATATTAGTATACTCGCTCTATTATGTTATTGTTTCTATAGTAACACTTTACACAAGGACTTATACGGTGAAGCTTAATAATAAATCAATAACCATGTTATTTAACACATAAAGATTGATAATCATTGAAATGGTGAAGATTTCTGTAAGATGTTTAGTTAGCATTTATGGAAGGAGGCGCTGCCTCTGGTGTAACAGTCAGTAAGTTTCCACCACAGGAAATTTTACAGGGTAGAGAAGTTTGCATTTTTTTCCTTAACATGATGAGCTGCATTTTTAAAAAAATTTTTTTTAAAGAGTCTGTTGAGGGAGCGACTGTTTATAGCTGTTCAGGAACATTCCACAAAGTTAAATGTAACTATTAACAGATAAAAAGTACAACCAGTCATTCATTATTACATTGAAAAAGTGTAAACTTTGGTGAATTGCTGTGGTATAAGAAGGATAAAACTTCAGCACACGGTGTTCTTGGAAAACACTCCACTTTGGGGTAGTAACTGTAACTCTCCTTGGCACCAGGCCACATCACACCACGTCATCACTGATTATTTTCCCCTAACACACGTAACTTCATTCTGTTTTATTCCTTACTTAACCTTTCTCTCTTCTTCTTCTCTCTTCTTACAGTATGTTTAAGCTTTCTGGGGAAGTTTTACCAGTCACTACAAGACAATAATGTACAGTTTACCAGTGATGCCATTGAAAAGGCTCTGGTCAAAGCCTGCAAGGATGCGAAAGGAAAGGAAAATCGATTTGTAAGTCACCTGCTTGCACATGATTTGGACACAGAAATGTTCAACTGACCTAACATTTAACTATTTGTTCTTTTGCACACAGTGCTACTATATCGGAGCAACGAGCGACGCTGCTACAAAAATCATTAACGAGGTCTCTAAACCGTTGAGTTACCACGTGCCGGTGGAGAAGGTGTGCGAAAAGCTCAAGAAAAAAGACAGTCAGATCTGTGAACTGAAGTACGGTAAGTTACGATTTCCTGAGAGGCAACATCTGTCTCATGTGTCGGGCCTTTTCTACGCAATATCGCCTACAAGCTGACCTCATGTGTTTAAACAGAACGATAGATTTCTCGAAAAGTTTGTTAGACTAGACTCCCATTCACGAACCAGTCCATGTGTTTTATTTTAGCAAAAGTTAAAAAAAAAAAGTGCAAAACATCCCATGTGCCATGGAGCAGCAGTAATTTTACTCCTTAAAGGGGAGTAGTTGATTATTTTCCAGGACGCCCCAAAATGTTTTATTCCCTATACAGAGACTTAAATTAATATAACGTTCAGCCAGCAGAGAAAAAAGTGGAATCGTCTGGTGTAGCGTGTGTATCAGTCACAAGTGTGAAAAGTAACACTGGTGACTAAGCGGTCCTTCAGTGTTGTCCAGGACACACTGAGACACATTGGCATTTACATTACAGTAGTGCGAGAGCGACCGGATCACAACTGACCCCATTTACACTCATTCTTAGCTCTGAGCACTCGATGATGCTGGTGTAAACAGGGCCATCCTTAGAGACGGAAGTTACACAGATGAGAATATAGTCATACTTCCACCGTATTACTTATTACTTCTTAGCCACAGTAGCCTCCTAGCTCCATAACAAATCTAACAAACAAAACGCAAAAGACAAAATTCAGACACTGAACATGTCTTGGTCATTTTACGGTAAGTGGACGGAGCTCTGATTTTTTTTTTTCCAAACCATGCCATAAATAACTCCTTTTCACCCAGAATGCAAAGTGGTATCATTTGGTATATGAACATTGTTCCCGTCCCATAATTAATTGCCCGTATAATGTTCATAAATGTGATGGTGATATGTGTGTAGAAAACATATCGACATAACCAAGACCCAATTTGAGCTTTGGAATGAACAGTCTGATTAATGTATCAAGTGCTTTCCTCACATGAATGAAGAGTGTTTACAACCATCATTTTATCTAATAAGACAAGGAGATTTGATTCCCTTAATATTTCATATTTACACATGCATATTTTAAGCTAAAGTGTGATTTTTGTGTTAAAAAAAAACCACATTACTGAGGGGAAAAAAAAAAACCTATGATGTTCCTGAGTTGCTTTTTGTTGCTCTGACAATCCTGCAGCTGTAGGGTTCGATTTGGCAGGAAATTTTGAATGCACGTAGATATTTCCCACGTCATCGCACATGAAATTAGTACAGCCAAGGCCCAAATTTTCCTGTACAGCTTAACATAGAGCCACAAGCAACATAACCTTTGAACCAGCCCAAGTCATGTACTTAGTATTATGGAGTCTATACTATTTAGGCTGCCTATTTAGTGTGCAGAATATGGTTTGGGATGCAGCCCTGAATTCTGAGTGAATTTCTATTAGCGAGGGCCAAATTCCAAAATTGTATATTCTGTAGATTTAATAAGAAACACTAGTGAAGTTTTAAGTGTTTACAATCGAAAAAACGCTGGAGATAAAAATGAATATTTCTCAAGTTTAGACCCCAATGCCTAATTTGTTCCACTAGTACATGTGGCTTTTAATGGAGAGTGAGAGGCATTATGGGTAATGAAAGCACCATTTGAACGTGTGTCAAGTGAGCGATAGATGTGAAACTGTGATGTTGAGGGGTTCTTGTAAATCTGGGAAAACTCGTCATTATGACAGTACAGATTTTTGTCACTCTTTCTTGAAAAGCTTGACAATGCCCTTTGATATTTATTCATTATTAGTATAAAGAGTTCAAATCCTTACTTACAGGCATGTGTAGGTGTAAAAAAAAAAAAAAAAAAAGGTAATTGAGTCCTTTTCTTGAGATCCAGCTGGCATTTAGCTTGTATAGTGTATGATGAATGTATCTCTGAGCTTTTTTTTTTTTTTTTAATCCATGTGCATCCAAGTAGAGATTGTATCCCAACTGATAATGAAATTTATTTAAAGCCCAATTTGATAGTCTAAAATCCTAAAGACTCCATCTGCTAGGATTAAACCATCACTGCTACTCCAGCAGCACAGAAATTAAATTTGCTCATTCACACCAAATCACATTCTTTTTGCTCGGGACATCAAGTGGGTGGGCGTATTTGCATTCGAGACGTGCACACAGAGATTTGTTTGTCATGCGTATTAAAATATTCCGTATATTCGAGAAATCATGCAGGCAGATTATGAAAACTCACGGCATCGGCTTTGCCTTGCAAATCAGCCCTGATCAGCGCCATTAGAATATCTGTCATCTGTAAGGGTGTGGGAGTAATTTGGCAGCGAGGGAGGGATGCATTAACAATTAGTTGGGTTTTAGGTTGTAGGTTGACTAAAGAATGTTCATTAAAAACTCATTTCTAGTAACTTTCGACACTAGTGTTTAGAATATTTTCCCTGCCAGTCCTCAGAGACGTGACTTCTTGTATCTAGCAGCTGAGAAATTTTAGACCTGCAAACCTCCAGGCATTGACACTGGTATGAGTTACCACTCATAAATATGTCAAAAGAAGCAGTCTTTTGTTTTCCCCCCAATAAAAACAGCAGATGCCAATCGACATGTGAAACTGGCTGACAGTTGCATAGGTGTTTTGAACTCTTTGACATTAACTGACGCTCCTGGAAACCCCGCCCCCTTCCCCCTATTTTGCATTATTAATCTCTTGGTCAAGTGCTCTCATCTTGACTCGATTTCCTGCTTGAAAGATGCACAAATGTACCACCAAAGTGTTCTATCAAGCTAAATGGAGAATGTTTCGAGTGTGCTAATGAATAATAAAATCTATCAGTGTATGTTCAGCTTAGCTAACAGGAAACAAGTATATAGTTAACTTTGCGGAGGAGCTTAATTGGGGATGCAATGAAATTTCAGCAACCTAAACTGGTTAAAAAAATTTGACAGAATAAAAAGATTCAATAGGCTTACAATGAAGTGTCACATCTAACATTTTACAACAAATGTTAATACGAATGATAATTAGAGAACGATTGAAAATGCTGTATGTTTGACCCAGCTCTCCTCCAATCGTTAAAACAGTTGGAGCAGCAGATCAATAGTTAAAATATCATGGGGTCTACAAGGGACATTAGGTCCTCCAGGACCAGGACCCTGCGTTCACGCTAACAAGTGACACGTCGCTTATAGTTTGTCTCATGTTGGTGTGTAACGATCACTACCTTTGTCGCTTATGGTCATACACTGTCCAGCATTTTTTGTTTGTTTGTTTGTTTTTTATTTTAATTTCCCAGATGAGAAACAGTAGTAGCCATATTTAAGTCCAAAACCACCCAGTTAAACAGAAATTCAAACAATGCCCTAACCAGTGTGAATTTGGTTGTTTGACTTACATGTTATGAATAAGTAAAGCAAACAAGCTAACTACTAGCTACAGTCAGGTCCATAAATATTTGAACAGTGACACAATTTTCATAATTTTGCCCCTGTACACCACCACAATGGATTTGAAATGAAGCAATCAAGATGTGATTGAAAAGTAGACTTTCAGCTTTAATTCAAGGGGTTTAACAAAAATATTGCATTAAGCATTTAGGAATTACAGCCATTTTTTCAGAGTCCCTCCATTTTCACAGGCTCAAAAGTAATTGAACAAATTAACAGTCATAAATATTAGGATTAGTCCAGTCATTCAAGCCGGGCATTTGGATTTGTTGCTTTACCACACCATACCCAATTAGCATAGAATAAGATAAATAGATATATAGAATAGAATAAATAGAATCTCAGTTCAAACGTCGCTTGTTGCTGAAATCTGGAACATTCATAGAAGATGAATGTTCACCTGTTGATTTGTCACTTGCATAGGGTTATTCCTCTTTAGGGTTAGCAGGTCTCAAATTGTAAAATCTCCTGTTCTGTCTTTTTGCTTAAAACATTTTATTTATCTCTGTATTGCCTTCCACAGATAAACAAGTGGACTTGAGTACAGTGGACCTAAAGAAGCTGAAGGTGAAGGACCTGAAGAAGATTCTGGATGAATGGGGAGAGTCTTGTAAGGGCTGTGCAGAGAAATCAGATTTCATCCGTAAGATCACCGAGCTCATGCCCAAGTACGCCCCGAATGCAGCCAAGGCACGGACAGACCTGTAAACTCTCTGTGGACTTGTGGGACCAAAGGAGCAGCTAAGGGCATCGTGGGTGTGATTTCTGCGCTGTGCCGCCTGATGGGGAGCGTGGTTTTGTTTGTCATATTGCCTGTTAATCTAGTGGTAAACATGAAGATCGTGACCTTTCATCCATTCATTCTTTTAAGGCACACTGTACTGTCAATATTAGACAACACTGTACTGTTTCAACCCAAAGTTCATATATAATATAACAGCAACTCTCCTGAATAACATACAATTTGCTTATAGTGTTGACTTGCATAAATGCTTCAGATGCTAACATGGGCTTCAAATCAACTGGTTTTAGCTGGTTATTAATTCAGAAATGTGATCACATGTCTGCTACACAAATGGATCCTTTTATTAGATTGTTTAGCAAATGGGGCCAAAGCTTACCAAAAAAAGCTGAGTTTGCACACAGGTGTGTAGCGATAATGATTCACTAACTTCATGCAAAACAATCATAACGCTAAAGTCAGCTAAACTTTGAGTTGAAACAGAGTACAGAAACTGAAAAAGTTTATAGCTAGACATGATGGGTAAGATCACAAACCACTGTCACCCTGTAGTCACCTGTAGTTTCTTTTCAAATGGAATAGTTTTTTTTTTTATTTTATTTCTCTATTATATGGAAGAGGATGTGGGAGAATCCAAACTGATTCAAGTCACGTTGATGTCACTGTAAAACATGTTTATTAAGGTTGTACTATACTTTTTCATTAAAATAAGAAAATGGCTCTGTTTTCCTTTCCTTTGATTTTCAAACACCACATCTTTGTAAAGTGTCACACTTGTGTGTATGAGAAATCGAGAACCGAGTCAGTGCAGCGGTCTAAAGAGTTCACTGACGTCACACCGGCTGTGTTCTCGATTTGTGTTTATTTTCATTTTGCCACCATTGCTCTGGGGAAAGCTTTACAGCTGTCAAATCGTTTACATCATTTACATGTTTTCATACCACAGCGCTGTTGAATTCACAAATCTGATTGCTCAGAAGGTGTTGATTAATTTTCTAAAACCGCAGCTCTGACAGTCATGATGGCTGTAATTCAAATCGCAGGTTTATATTAATGTGCTTGTTCTAATATGTTATCTTTTCTATGGGGACCACATAAAAATATTGAAAATGTGTAATTGTTGATATGGTGGTGTTTTTAAAGATCCTTTAAGTTTTCCAGCATTGAAATGTCTCGAGGATGGAAGGCATTGCAGTGCATTTTTTGTCTTATTAACTTAAAAAAAGGGGCTTGTGAAGGAATGACTGTTTATAGTTGCTATTTTATAAATGATAACAGGAACCAACTTTTGTGGACTTTCCACAAAAAGTTGCTGTGGTATAAGAGGAATAAAACACTTTGGGACATGCTGTTATTGGAAAATAATCAACTTCTGTGTGGCAACTTCTGCATAGCCCTGAGCCACACCACATAACCCTGCCGTTGATTCTTTTCTTATAACAGCACACCACAAAGTTTTTTTTTTTTTTTTTTTATTCCTAACTTTTTCTAGTTTACTATTTCTGTTGATTGTATTAAACCAGTCCCAGTGCTCAGCCACATAATACACTTGTACTATAGCTATTGCTTAAAAGGTTTTTATTATCATGTTCTACATATTTTCCAGGTTATTTGTACTAGTAAAAAAAAATTAAAAATCTACTATTACACCTTTAATGATTTCTGACCCTGTAACAGCCAGTGTTTTAGGTTTTTAAGTTGTCTCTCTTTTGCTCATCTGATGAAGCATGATAAAGTAATATATTACAATGTTCCCCTCTGTGTTTATTTGCTTGTTTTTTAATGAAGTCTTGGACGTATCCAAAATGACAGAGTAACTATTTTTGCATTCAAAAAACGTGATCCAGCTGATATTTGTACTGTAAATGAGGCCAGACTAATCACCCGATTCATCACAGACAGCATGTATTTGACCACATGGCAGCTCTTAGATGAATTATATGCAAATATTTGTAAATAACGCACTCATTGGTCATTAAGAGTGCCTCAGCTGTCTATGGTGTAAGTGTATATGTACAGGTCTAAATACAACCTGCATTTCGTAACAGGAATATATCCAGAATGATATAACTGATATTTAAAAAAAAAAAAACCACAGTGAATTTAAATCTTATTTATTTATTTATTTTTATTAAGGTATTAAAGGAATGTGACTTTAGATTGCAACGGATGGTGGACAACTAACAAGAAAATATTAAGTAAAAAAAATGTAAAAATTATTTAACATACTAAACAACAATCTGAAAATAAAAAAAAAAAAAATGGGAAAAAAAAGACAAAGGATTATCTTCCTTTTTCCCAAATGCAAATGCAAGATCCATAATATTTGGGGATGTCGAGTCAGGGCATTACACTGTAAATTTTCTTTCTTTTTTTTTTTTTTTTTTGTTAATAATAAGCATTAAGGACTTTTTCAGTAACTCCATTTCTAGTAAAAATAAGTTACATTTTTGGTTTTTTTTTTGTTTGTGAATATGGTACTTGCCATGCAGAATATAGTTCACAACATACTCCATCATCTCAGTGAATTTAAATCTCTATTATTATGATGATGATGATGATGATGATGCCAGTAAGAACACAATAACTCAATATCAGCAAGCCAGGAAAACAGAGGGAAAGAATAAATTAGAAAAGTCTTTATATATAAATATAATATATATAAAGTCATTCACAAACACTAAAATTAGTCCCAACTGATCCCCAGGTCTTTGTACACAGCAAAAGTTCTTACTGCTTTTAGGTTTTCTGATTGTGCAATAGACTCAAAACAACTTTTAAGCTCACATTTGAAGACCAAAAAGAGAAGTCTGAGAATTTACATTTATGGATATGGTACTTTGCTAATAAAAAATATCAGATTTATTAAGAAAAAGGTATTATTTAAGAAAAAAGGTACCATTTCTTCTTTCATATTCCGGAAAACCAAAAAAAAAAAAAAAAAAAAAATTCTGTCAGACCAGAATTTCACTGTGAATTTAATTAATTTCACCAAAATCTTTCCCGTGACGTCATGACGCCCTGATTTCCGTCGGCACAAACCCCGCCCACCGGCGAGCGCGCACACATTCCCATTGTCCAAGATGGCGGCGTAGGTGCAGTGTATACGATGCCTATGTTTTTATCGCGGTTTTACCGTTGTTATTATTTTCCCTACTTCTCGCGGAACGTTTCTTTGCGGTGCGAACGCGCGTGTCGCTTTTCCAACCCGACATCTTGATGTGCAGCGCGTCTAAAACCGCGGACTTTGTTGTGCATCCGGTCTGGATTCTGTTTGGCTCAGGAAAAGTTTGAGCATCCGAAAATGAAAAGGCAGGCCGAGCGGGACTCCAGTCCGAGCAGAGCTCTCGCTAAACGGATACGGGAGAGAGAACGAGACCGCGAAGGGAGCCGCAGGGAAGATGCAGCAGCTGGTAATCAGCCGCCGCTCGCGCTGCTTCTCGCCGAGAGCCGGAGCTACCAAAAACAGCAGCAGCAGCAGCAACAGCAGCGCGCGCGGAGCCGCAGCGGCGAGCGCGAGAAGCCCCGTGCGCGGGAAGAGCGAGCAGGCCTCCTCCCGCGGCCTCCGTCCATCATCCCGAAAAGCAAAGCCGCCGTCGCGGACGCGCTCGGGAGCAGCAGGGGCGCGAGCGGACTGGAATACAAGACCTTGCTCATTAGCAACTTGGGCTCGCAGCTATCTGACGAGCACGTGGAGGACGGGTTGTTTCACGAGTTCAAGAAGTTCGGAGACGTTAGCGTTAAGCTCTCGCACACGCCCGAATTGGGCCGGATCGCCTACGTGAATTTCCGGCAGCCGGAGAGCGCGCGAGAGGCGCGCCACGCTAAGGCCAGGCTCGTGCTGTATGACCGGCCGCTCAAAATTGAGCCCATGTACGTGCGGCGTCGCAGCCTCACGCCGCCTGACGTCGCCTACGTGCCTCTGCATGGCCCGTATCCCTATAGGCAACGGTCTCTCTCTCCTGGAGCCAGCGCGATTCGGGACGTGAGAACTAGACATTATGTGGATACTCTGAGTCTGCGGGAACGGGAGCGCGTTTTGGACTATTACAGTGCTTTGGAAGAGCGAAGCCGTGCCTATGCGTACCCCCTGCCCGAGGACGATTTAATGCCAGAGGATGACCAGCGTGCCACCAGGAACTTGTTCATCGGCAACCTGGACCACAATGTGTCTGAGGCAGAGCTGCGTCAAGGATTCGACAAGTATGGCATTATCGAGGAGATTGTCATCAAACGACCTGCTCGTGGACAAGGCTGTGGCTACGGGTTCATCAAATTCCAGAACCTGGACATGGCGCACAGGGCCAAAGTGGCCATGCAGGGCCGTGTGTTTGGTGGAAACCAGGTAAAGATTGGCTATGGCAAGGCCAACCCCACCACGCGCCTATGGGTGGGTGGTTTGGGCCCTAACACCTCGCTGGCTGCTTTGGCACGGGAATTTGACCGTTTTGGCAGCATTCGCACTATTGATTATATGAAAGGGGACAACTTTGCGTACATCCACTATGAGAGCCTGGATGCGGCCCAAGCGGCGTGTGCCCAGATGCGAGGTTTCCCTCTGGGTGGCCGCAGGCTACGCGTTGACTTTGCCAAAGCAGAGGAGGCACGATCCTACCCGCAGCAGTACCCACCGCCCATCCCGCTGCCCTCACATTATGATATTTTAGCTGACGGTTTTGGTCGCCATCGGAGCCTGGAGAAGGAACTTAGAGCACGGGCCCGCTCACCTTCCCATCCTCTTTATGCAGAAAGGGAACGAGAACGAGGGCTCCCTGAACGAGACTGGAGTCCTCCAAAGGTTTCAGAGCGGAGGAGTAACCCAGAAGCCTTTGGTCGTACAAGAGCACGCAGTCGTAGCAGAGAGCGCTGGCCGAAGGGCTGGGAAGAAAGGCGCAAGCGCCGGAGCCGAACTCGGAGTCGGAGTCTCAGTCCTGGTGAGCCATATGAGGAAAGAGGACGGTCTAGGGTGCGAGCAGGTCCTCCCAGAACTCCAGACGACAGCCCTGAGCGAACTCGCGGCCGCCTCCCTGACTCCACATCCGATCCGCAAGATCACACACCTGACAGCAGTCGCCATTCCAGCGATGAACGACCAACGCAGGACGCTCGGAAAGCCGGGGATCCAGAGCGCAACCATCGCAAAACTGATACAGAGCCAGACTCGCACTCGGAAAAGCCCAAAAGCGAACCTAAGAAGCCCAGCACACTCTCGGAATACGCCCAGACCCTCAGCCGAGTGTGGCACGGCTCCCTCGTCCTGAAGAACAGCTGCTTTCCCACTAGCATGCATCTCCTGGATGGAGGAGCCAACTTCTTCCTCTCACTTCTGAAGGACCAGACAGACAGCGGCAAGATCACGCAGCTCAAGATCGCCCAGAGACTGCGGCTCGACCAACCCAAGCTGGATGAAGTGAGTCGCCGCATCAGGCTGGGTGGCGCCGATGGCTACACCGTCCTTCTGGCCGTACAGGGACCCATGGATCGTGACTCGCCCCCGCCCGATGGGCTCCAGAAGCGCTTCCTTCGCAACCTGGTGACCTACCTCAGGAGCAAACAAGCAGCTGGGGTTATCGGTCTGCCTCTGGGCGGCCCAAAAGAACGTGAGACAGGAGGGATGCTATACGCGTTCCCGCCTTGTGACTTCTCCCAGCAATACCTCCAGACTGTTCTCAAAACTCTGGGCAAAGTAGAGGAGGAACATCTGGTTGTCGTGGTGGTTAAAGACTCGACTCAACCCTAACCATTGTGATCTGTTTTCTTTTGAAAACATACAAGCATACATTTTTAACACTCCAGACTTTTAAGTTACAGGCGAACAGTTTTGTTGATGGATATGCTTGATACCTTTCACACATTCACCAACCGTGAAGTTATAACGTTCTCTATACACACTATTTTAAAGCAACTTACCTTTTTTTTTTTTCGGTCTGTGTTTTTTTGTATACTTGAGAATTTGGACAGATGGTTGTTTTTAATTGTTTTTATCAACTTTTAGTTCCTGATTTGCACCTCATTTTCGGAAGTGTTTTCTGAGCTTGAATACAGAAGGCAATTTCAGAGGTTCCTCTCCATTGAGCTAATGTAATGGATGTCTATTCGACAGAAAGTGAAGACTAGTTATGAGTTATGTCGAAGCCTTTTTTTTTTTTTTTCTTTTCTTTTCTCAGTAGCTTCCTTTCGCCTGTGCAATTCAATAGAAAACTCAATGTTTTTTTTTTTTTGTCGGTTTTGTTATCCTGACTGACCAATTGTGCATTTTATTATGCGCATTACAGGGAAGAGGGCCGTTTGTCATTACAGGCATCTACCTCTGGAATGGTTTAGGTTGTGTTGTGATTTTTTTATTTTTTTTTTCCCTCCAATGAAATATCTTCAGTAATATTTCTGACAAACACGCTCAGCATTAACAGATAATGTTCAAGAGTGACGCTGGTTTAAGCTGTACCTGTCAACACTATTTTAAACACTAAGACTTGTGCACTAGTGTAACGTTAGTGCAGAATGTTGTTGATCGTTTTTAAGTTTCTCTCTACAGCGAAATTAAGCCATGGCAAGCTATTTTAATTAATTATTATTATTATTTTTATTTTTTTTTTAAAAACAAATTAAGCTGAAGTTACAGTCAAACACTGTGTCAACAAACAGTTTTGCAAAGGGACTACAGTCATTCAACACTATTTCATTTGCTTGTTCACTCTGAAACTGTATTGGAACACATTCCTCAGCCGTTCCCAGACACTCCACTCTTGTTATCCCATGTGCAGCTTTTTTTCCTTCATTGTTTTTCACCATGTGTTTGAACGATGTATGCTATGTATGAAAAAAAAGCGTAAGTAAACATTTCAAATTCTTGTTTTTAAATCCTGTCTCAGCTCTCGTGCTTTAATTCCCAAATCTTGTGGCTTTGCATCATAACCCTGAGCTCAAAGGCATCCACTGTCCCGCAGACAACGGAGCCTGATACCTCGAGCGTGGATTCATCCGAGTCGAGCGAGTGTATCGCGTCTCCATAGCTACCTCACCGCATCCGTTCTTTAAAATCATAACGTGAAGGTCAGTGGTAACCAGGCAACCTTTCTCGAAAAGTTTGCAAGCACATCAGGAGAACAGGAAGCCAGGCTGAGGAGGGTAGAACGCTTGGCTCGGTTTATTTTGAACGCTTATGGTCACTAGATGGCAGTGCGGTTCCACAGTGGACCTCGGCTGCAGTTTAGTCCTGCTGTGTGAGTGGGAAGCCGCTTCAGGGGACGAGCGCAGCAGTGCATATTAAGCACCAAGCTAACGATCGTACATTATTAAGCTGCAAGGAATTAACATTTGACACTTAAATCTCCACAGCAGTTCATGTGTTGAGGATGTATTACCCATGAAGCTCACATAAGAGCAATTTTTTTTTTTATTATTTCTGTTATATTATTAGGCAGTGGTGGGTACTGACAGTGAATATTAACTTTGGTTCCAAATTAAAAACAAGAGGCAATAATATTTGAGTGGTGTCATAAGTATACATATGTATAAAAAAAAAAAAGTCTGAAGAATCTTCACAACATTTATCCAATATAAAAAGTCGACCAAGAGGTGTAGAAATATTGGGATTAAATTAATAAATAATAAAGTATTTAAAAGAATAAAAATAGTTAAACCTACCTGCTTTGACCTCATTTAGGGTCAGACTGTTTGGCTTAATATATTAAAAGCAGAGTAATTTAATCATAGATTAAATTGTAAAATTGTAACGTTTTTATGTAATTATGTATATAACCTGTTATCGAATGGTGTTTTTTTTATTATTATTATTTTTTATTTTATTTTTTGGAACAAACCCCAGATATAGTCATGTAGGACATGTTTGCTGTCTGATGTTTGATTCTTTAGTTCACTGGTTCTCCAAGTAATGTCATTTATTTATTTATTTATTTATTTACAGGTGTGGAAATTATTACAGTTTACAGGAAATTATTACAGGTTACAGTTAGTAGCCTGTTTGATTTGTCATTTGAATTGAATTTTATCCAAACCTCGAAAATACGTAAAGCTATAAACAAGGTCAAGGTGGACTTAATGTGTCCTGTCTGTGGAACGTTCAGGAATAGAAAGCTCTGTTGCTCTAATAAATAGACAAAATATTGCTGTATTTTTTTTTTTAAATACATGTTTATAGAATAAATCTGGACGGAGAGAGTCTGTGTAAATTGGTTTACAGTTAAAGGCGTCTCTGGCTGCAAATAGTTTGAGCTTTAGTTTGTAGCTGTAAGATTAATATAACTAAAAAGTAAAGGAAGTTTATCAGACTCTTTTTTTTTTTTTTTTTTTTTTTGCGCTGATATGATTTAGGACTGTAATCTAATCTATAAAAATAAACAATCTTACTGTAGCTGAATGTTATGTTATGGTAGTCATGTTGGACAGTCACATTTTTACTTGATCACAGTTTGGTTTTATTCAGTACAAGACAGCATGTGGTGAGTTTGTTTTAACACACAGACAAAGCAAATGTTTAAATACTTGCTATTCCAGCTATTGTACAAAATTCTTTATATAAAAACTGCATTACGTATCTTAGCAATTTCATGTCTTATGTATTTATGGGAAAGATATCAGAGGTGTGAGACGTATGTTCTGACATGGTTCCAAAGAGTTTAACACCGCTTAAAATATCACTGCCTGTTATTTTTTCTTTCACAGTCCAAGTTAATACTCACCTTCAGTACCACCACTGTCCAATAATGCAAAAAAAAAAGAGTGATGTGAGCTATGACATATGCTTCAACAGTTGATGTGTTGTTAATTGGCTAGAATGGCTAGAAAAGAGCATTACAGATATTTTTTTACTTAATATGCACAGTGCTTAAACGTCTGAGAGCACTAGTGAAATTTTTTGTACAAACCAGTTAACATGGTCAATATCATATTTGATTACGTTTAAATATGGACCTAGAAATAATGCAGAATCTTTAAAACATTAAATACGTTCAAGATATTGAATGTTTACTTTCTTTGAACTTTCTAAATATTTCAGAATTCTAAATTCTTCTGTTCATTCCCAATTTTAAAGGAAAAAAAAAAAGATTTTCAATGTGGTCTCAGGCTTTTGGGCCCCACTGTATGTATTAGTATTAATGTATTATGATGATTAGGCATGTAGCTCCAGTACAAAACTAATGAAACAAACATCAGACACTAAAGACATCATGGTTGAGTGATTACATTAGGGGTAAGTGGAACATTGTATAAATGAAAGTGTTTGTTGTCCAGTTAATACTGTACTCTAATACTGTTTTAAGCTGCAAATCACTTGCATCCTGTAAAAGACAAGATTTCCATGTTTCTTTTTTTCCCATTTCTTTTTATGAGCAGATAAGAAGCTGAATAACACCTTTTATTGTGGGTATTTTTGACCCGTGGGAACGAAATATGTCTAAATGGAAAATACAAACTTCAATAGCGTTGTGATAATTAGGCCAAGTGGAAAACCCAGAGTGTGTTGTTCTCACCTTCGTTATTTTTAGAGTTGAGCGACTTTCTTGTGAAAGCGAAGATTTACTGTTCCGTTCTCCTCATGAGATATTAATGAAGCACAATAGTTGCCACATGATGAGCTGTCAGTGTCCTGGTGTGATTCAATTGCACTTCGTCTGTCTTTACACAGAACTCAGGCATGTTTAATAGTAATGATAGCCCATTCCACAACATTAGACGAATATGTTAATAAATATTTTAAAGCTGGATGTGAACCTGCTGGGTGTCGGTCCTCCAGACCTGTCTTGCTGTTTCGTCTCAGCGTCTTGCTCAGTCGTGAGTGACACGTTGATTAATAGAGCGCGCTGCTTGCATATAAGAAGCCAAGTAATTCTAGAGAAGCTTAGTCTAACGGTAGTTTTAAAAAAAAAGGCTTTGTGCTTGTCTGTGGATGTTTTTCAAAAAAGAACAAAAAACACTCTGGCTAAGCTGCTCCAGAATCACTCAGTGCCTTAGAGAGACAAACTGAATAGTTCTGTGACACAGTCCAACATAACTAAAGAGGATTTTTTTTAAAGTTTGCTCCTGAAAACCATTCAGTGATGTTAGCCATCTTATTTCTGCCTAGTTCATCATATAAGACAGTGTGTGTCAGGTGAGTGTGTCTAATTACAGTGTGTGTCAGATGAGTGTTCGGATTCGACCTGGAATAAAATTTACATTTCCCTATGCTTGTGCCAAACCCTAATCCAGTCCTCTAAAACCCTTCTTTGCTCAGACTTCTGTTGCATTTACTCTAAGACTAAAAATCTACTTCATATGCATTGTAGAATTGCACTTCATAAAAACTGACTTGCGCATGCTTTGCATATGTTTGTGCTTTTTAGTTTAACTGGTTGAATGTAAGAAAGGCTGGATAGTTGTCTCTAGAACTGAAATCAGAACCATACTGTAAAAATTGTTTTTCCAATAAGACACTAGCCACAGGAGGGATTTTTCTCAATCTGTTTTCGAAATGAAAGTGATGTGAGAAATCGTCCAACTTTAATCCAACCAAATTGAATTGCAGTTTCAGTTTACAGCTTGAGAGCACCACAATCCAGAAATCAAAACAGATCATTTTTGGAAAGCCTTCAAGAGAGTGCCAATGTCAGTGATTACAATTCTGTGGCAAATGTAACACAGCACACATCGCTTGGTTTTTGTGGAAATCGAATGCTGCAGTCTGTTGTACTCAGAAGTTCCAAGTCGATTTACCCAAGTTCCAATTTAAACACATTCCAGTGCTTCGGCTCGGAAAACCATGGATGCCCAGAGCAAGATCATATTTGTATGGCTAGTCTCTGAATTTGATAAACATATAAAGAAGATCTGCATGAATTATTTCTGTGATTAGTGATGAGAGAAGGATGTATAAGACAGGTCAACTTTGTGACAATTATCTGTCCCAATGGTCTTATTGCATTAGTAACATTGGGCTGAAATCAGTGGAATTATATTACAAATATAAACTTACAAAACTGTTAAAACACAACACAAAAGCTACACATCATGTAAAATCCAGGTTTATCATGTATAAAATGACACAAAGGGAAATATGTTTACTGTTGACCGTGTGCCGCCATTTTGTTTTGACACCATGTGTGTGTATGTCAGAAAACTCGGGCAAGGTAGATGTTGGAATTCCGAGTTGAATGAGCATTCCATTGCACTTCTCCGTGTCGGAGGTTGGGTTTTTCCGAGTTATGAGTACAATGGATTGCAGCATTAGTTTCAGCCCAAATCTCACACACCTGTTCCAGCTAATTAAAGCCTTTAACAGCCTCAGAGTATTAGAGTCAGGTGTGCTGGAGCTAAACTCTGCAGGAAGTTTGGAACGCTTACATTTACTCACTGTCTACAAAATACCTGAAAATATCAAATCTTATGCACTTCATTTCCCAAAAAGTAAGTTGCAATCTTTTTTCACTGCTCTTCCTAATAATTATGTTTCTGATAGTGACTCTACATTGATGATGCAGCCATGGCACAATAAATCCACTTAAACACTGGAACGTTAACTGTGTAGGCATCTACTAAGTAAGGAATAAAAGAAACCAACATGAAATTTAGTTACTGTTACTACCCCAGTGTTGAAGATGTTCCTATAACATCTTGTCTAAAAAAGTTACTTCCTGTATTACAGCTACGTATAAACTGTCGTTCCCTCACCAGCATCTTTTTTTTTTTTCTGTCTCCTGAAATTAATAAGATAAAATGGAAAAAAAACCCACGTGGCTTGTCATTTTAGTGAGGAACTAACACCAAAGCCCTTAATTCTGAAGATCAGAGGAGCTACATAATATTAAAAAGCAGTTTTGCCTCACTGCTTCCTTACTTCTTGGTGCACATCTGGGGAACAAAAAGCTGCCTCATCCACTGACACACACTTTTTTTTCTCTCTGTCTGCTAGGATTCTTGTTAGCAATGTCAAAACGAAACTCTAAACTCCTTTCCTTTTGATTTTCTCATGTTTTAGATTGTTCTCTTGTTGGACACACCCACAGTACATTTTTACCATTCTGTTTTTTTGAGTTACATTGTAAAATTAAGGTACATTTAGGGTTCCTTCCACCCAGAAACCACAGGCTTCGAGTGTAGGCCTACAGGGAGGAGACAGAGAGGCAATGAGAGCAGTGACTTTGTGACAGTTATGAAAGGGAGATGGGAATTTATAGACAGTGTGTTAGGAGGGAGGCGGAGTTTCAGGCATGATCGTTCATAAATCTTTCTTGACTTGAGTGAAAAATCATCCCTAACATTTTATCCTATGCTTAGATATAATCTAATATATCTTTCTCAAGACATTAAGCATTCTTAATTCTGAAATAGTTTGTGATGCAATTTTTTAATGGATTGTTTGAATTATATTCTGAAGCATGTTGCTTTGCTGAGGCAGCATTCTCTGTGACCTGTATATGTCTGATTGACTTAGTGCACACCACTGCACCTGCACACCACCACCACACTATTTCAACACAATCTTGTATCAAGCGCAGCACGAAAATGACTCGACTGAAGTGTTTCCCTGAGCCGAACATCATCGAAATCCTGTTTTAACCGATCATGAACATCACAGCCAATTAATCACTGAATAGAATAACATGGTTGAATAATTTGCTTGGGTGAGAATCATCCGTCCATCACATTTTGTCATCACATTTTGTCCTTCATATATGACAAGCACCAAAATCTTATCAACACGATGTTGTCTTTATCATACCATGAATCTCATTACCTTATTGTTTTGCGCTTTACGACGTCCCTGATTGATAGTGCACTGGCTGGTGGTCCCAAAGGAAAGGCTGTTTGTGTGTGTGTGTGTGCGTGCACGCACGCACGCAGAAGTTTCTGCTATCAGCCCATCGACCCAGAGCACTCACTGTAAGCCAGCCTGGTGCTCTTAAAGCTCAGGAAATGGAAGGCAAAAGTAATGAAATATTAATGTGGAATGGTGAGGGGGTCCAGTGAAATCCATTAGAGAGGGCAAAAATCAATTGAACGCGGCCCTGCGCCACAAGAGAAAGGAACCAGATCTAGACAGACGAGCCAGCTCTTATCTCCTCTTACCTCCATGTCGATTGTAACAAAGAACACACACAGAGCAGCCATTAGCGTCGGCCATCCCGAGTGTAGCGGTTTAGTGTAATAGTGTTCCCCAATGCAGCTTATGAAAATGCTGCTATAAAAAGCTGCCTAATCTTATGCAATAGTGGCATCGTCAGTAGTTCTGTTGAAGCTGCTCTTGAAAATAGGATATGTGTATTTCCTCATGATTCGTGCAAATTTAGCTTGTTATTTTTGGAACTTCCAGGTATGTATACCTCTATGCTTGACAATGCGTCAGGGTTTGAATGTAACCAAAGTAGTTCACTTTTAGCTTTTAGGTCATCTTTTTTCCTAGTTAGGCTTAGTCCAGGAATCAAATTCTTTGTACCCCAAACCTCCATGACCTCTACCCTAAAGTGCCAAGATTAAAGTTATTAAACTACTAGATCAGTTTATGTAATTTCAACTCAGTATAGGTGTGGTGGCCTGTTGGCCTTAACATCTCAAAGATAAGCGCTATCATAGCTAAATGGTACAAACCCGCCATCTTGGGTGACTAAGTCAAGCATCAATAGGAGCACAATCACGTCAAGGATAGCTATGTAGAGAAATAAGAGTGATTGAGTGGTCAGTTTTGGCAGGGTCATTTTTGAGGTATAAATTATGCCGTATAAGAATGAGAGGCGCTGCATCTGTCTGAAGGTCACTGGAGACTCTACTATGTTTTGTTTTCAGTCCTGGGACTGAAGACAGGGAAAAAAAGGAAAACAGTCCATAGTGGGATAAAATATCAACCTTGCATGACATTACATAATACAAGTATATGCACAGGACTAGTGCAAATAAAGTACAAAATGTGTGACAGTGTAACACAAGTGCAAAATTAGTGCAAAAACAGTGCTGCCAGTGCAAATACATAAGCACATACACAATATATAGGACACAGGGGCATCGTTAACTAGGTGGGGTTATGTGCAAACCTCAGCAAAACTGCAGATGATATCAGACTGTAAAAATCATACGTAGGAATTAGTAACAACATGAATGTAGTACATAGAAGATGGATAGAAATGCTCCGAAATTCAGGTAGGAGTGTGTATATACACCGATCAGCCATAACGTTAAAACCACTGACAGGTGCAGTGAATAACATTCATTATCTCGTTACAGTGGCACCTGTCATGGGGTGGGATATATATGAGGCAGCAAGTGAACAGTCAGTTCTCAAAGTTGATGTGTTGGAAGCAGGTCTTGTGTGGTGTTCCTGGTATGCAGTGTTTAGTACCTACCAAAAGTAGTCCAAGGAAGTATAACCGGTGAACTGGTGACAGGGTCATGGGCGCCCAAAGCTCACTGATGCATGTGGGGAACGAAGGCTAGCCCATCTGGTCCAATCAAACAGAAGAGCTACTGTAGCACAAACTGCTGAAAACGTTAATGCTGGCTATGATAGAAAGGTATTGGAACACACAATGCATCAGAGCTTGCTGTATATGGGGCTGCTTAGCCACAGACCGGTCAGAGTGCCCATACTGACCCCTGTCCATCGCTGAAAGCACCTACAATGGGCACGTGATCATCAGAACTGGACCATGGAGCAGTGGAAGAAGGTGGCCTGGTCTGATGAATCACATTTTCTTTTACATCATGTGGACAGCCGGGTGCATGTGCTTCACTTACCTGGGGAAGAGATAGCACCAGGATGCACTATGGGAGGAAGGCAAGACGGTAGAGGCAGTGTGATGCTTTGGGCAATTTTCTGCTGGAAAACCCTTTCATGGCAACAGTATTCCCTCACGGCAGTGGCCTCTTTCAGCAGGATAACGCGCCCTGCCACATTGCAAAAATTGTTCAGAAATGGTTTGAGGAACATGACAAAGAGTTCAACGTGTTGATTTGGCCTCCAAATTCCTGAGATCCCCATATATATGTAATATATATGCAAAATGGCTGCCACGTGTATCCTACAGTTATTTGGAGCATCACTTTTGCACTTTTTGAAATTAACACCAACCTTCATGTGGTGCAATACCAATATAAATAGTGGGGGCAGTGTAGCACCATGTGACACTGTGTCTGCAACTGACTAAACAAGCTAGGTATGTGTCTCAAATCGTATACTTGCGTACAATTCTAGACAGTTATTAAGTATTAACATTAACAAGTTTTCCTATTACATGAATTGTACAAATCTCTCATGTAGTCTTCAAACCTACCGAAAGGTCTGTATTTCATACCAGTCTTTCTCAATAGTAGTAAATACTTTTGAATGTAAGGTCTGAGGTTTTGATTTGAGACGCAGCACATGACAACAATCACGATGGTGGCGGAAACCTTAAACACACTGACCAGCTCTGTTTTGTGCTGGAAATTGCTAAACCTTTTACAGTTCAACATGGAAACCAGACAGACAGGGATGTTTTGTCTTTGACATGCCAGCTAGTGAATGTTGATTTTAATGGCATATGTAAAGTATAAACTGGCCTTTAAGGATGCTTCAGTTTTTCCCTCTGGGGGAACTTTTAAAGGTTCTATGTAGAAACCTACAACAGAAGGTTTCCTTTTCAGAACAGATTTCAATTAAATGCCATTTAGAAAGCTGGAACCATTGATCATCCAAGGAAACATTGTTCATATTATCAATGAGTAAAATGAATTCCACAATGATTTGTTATGAAAAAAAAAACACCTTAGTAAGTTATGAGTTGGCAAAATTCAGAACTGAGGCTCAACAGCAAGTTCCAATATTTACAGCTGTAGACCAAAGTTCTTTGTTTCATGCCTCAGAGGGAACCACCAGATGTTTAACTATATGTAGAACCCTACAAAGAAGAAAGTTCCAGCTTTTATTAAGCTTGAACTGTTAACCATAAATTCTTGAGAGACCTTTTTCTTCAAGCTCGGAAGCTTACAGTAACAGAAAATCCTCTGTTGGGTCCTTTAGCAAATCCTTTAACCTTCAACTGGATATTATTGTCCCACTTCAGATAAGTGTCCTTGAAAAGGATTCAAATAATTACAAAAATACATGCGAAATAACGTACTAATGCCTCTTATTTGTTGCTTATTTGCTGCTTTGTTGGCACCTGACAAGTCGGCTTCCAAGAAGGCTTTAGTGCAAAGGCAGCCCAAAGACCCAAAGCTGGATAGATGATGTCAACAGAGGCTCTGTGGAGCCCGAGCATTACGATCCGTCTGGCAGGATGGCAGCTGAGCGGCTTTGGGGTCTCGGTGTGTATTTGTGACATACCTACATAACATTCAAAGCAATGTTACATGCCTACAAAATAAAGCTCCTTATTGTTGAGAGGCACAGGGGGAGAGGCACCTCGCTAAAACCACAGGGGGTCTGTTTTATCGTGAGTATTTTTAAACCATGAACTGAGCACAAAAGCTCAGGCAGCTCAATCCTTTGCAGTTTTGTTCTTTAAATGGGTCCCCTTTTACTTTCATTATGGATGATCCTCTTCTAGCAATAGTCATAGTTATAGCCTTGATTTTGGGAGCCATTGTTGCAAATGAGAACGAAAACTCAACTGAAATAAAAAGACAAGCCGAAGGAACGAATAAGGAGATACACTGTAGCCACAGGAAGAGTGAATGAGGGGAAACAGGCTGTGGTCCAAGTGGATGGTAATTTTACAATTTTAGACTCCTCAGGAAAAATGTTTATATATCTTTATTTATAACAAAAGGCTTATGAAGAAGACCTGAGAGATTGATAGTTGGAAGCTAAGTAGTTATGATGCCATATAGCAATTAAGTAATAAGCAATTGTCCAATCATGATACCATAACTCACCCAAAAGTTATTTTATAAGACCCTGATTTTTTTCTATATTGTACAATACATGGTTGATGTAGTGGTTCCACAAAAACAATAGCACTGCACAACAAAAAAGTTAAAAGAAATAAGAAATCCAGATTATTCTGTTCATGTCTGTGTGAATCCCATCTCCCAAAAACAATCCAATAGGTGGATTGGCTATGCTAAATTTCCACTATGAGTGAATATGATTGTGTATGTGTACATGGTGCCCTGCAATAGACTGGCATCCCATCAAAGGTGTATTCCTGCCTCATACCCAGTGGATGGGTTCTGGATCCTCCATAACCCTGACCAGGATAAAGCAGTTACTGAATGTGAATGAATGAAATCCAGCTTCTACACATGTGCATATCATAATACTCATAATGCTCTCCAAGCATACACATGCACAATACTTTTCCTTGTGTTGAATGGACTGCATTTGCATACTGGAACATGAATGGCCCTTATACTTTATGATGTAATAAAACTTATCTGTCACATGTTCAACACTACAAAGAGTTTTTCAGCTATGACATTTTGAAGAAGCACTGCAGTGAGAATTTTCAACCTTTCCGCAGTCTGTGTACTCAAAATGCCCCCAAAGAATTTAAACATAAAAATAACTTTTTGCAATTTGGGAAATGGAGCACAGCATTTTCCAAAGCATTCATTTAGAACAGGGAATGTTTTCTTGGTCAAATTCATAGTCAGAGCTCTTTAATAAAGATTCTTTATTCTTCTACCTTGGAATTGTATGTTTGAAACCTTGCTTTTCTAACATGAAAATATAATGTCAAAACCAGTGGCCCTTCTTTATCAAAGTTGATTTGAGAGCAATTGATTAGCCAGCTTCAGCTGAATGGGAACAAGCTCCTGCCCACTAGCCCCTTATTTGTATGTAATATATATGCATATAGAACACCTTATTTTACCCTCATATACATCTAATTTACACGAAACAAACCCTGATTTGTGCAGGTGTTGCGGCAGGAAACCAACAAGATGAAAGCATTCATCAGACTCCAGTTATCTGAGGAAAGAAGTAAATAGAGCAGGGTGAAATATCTTTGATATCCTTAAAATAGGACATAAAAGGTGCACACTAAAAGATAACTTGAAATAAAATCAAAGTAAGAGCGCTTTCTAATCTCAGCAGTGGATATTGAAACTGTACTTACAGCTGGATTTTTATTCATTTTAGAACTCAAATAGGTCAGATTTTTACAGGATTTTAATTGAATACTATAGGTAAGCCAAGTTTCCATTATAAACATGTATACAAACATATAGTATATATTATCATTATTATATTATTATATATTATCGATGACCTTTTTATTGGCATTACATAGAGACTAGCACTATACATAATATACATGTTCTTGTTGATGATATTCATTTTGATTTTAATTATTTAAGTATTTTTCAGGTTGTTAAAATGTTAGACTCAAATATACACAAACTTCAAACAGTTGTGAGTTTGATCATACAGTTATGGCGAAGATGAAACTGACGAAGAAGGAAACTGTCAGTGGAATTACACTTGTTTTATGATCAAATTTGACCATACACAACTTTGATGAATACGAGCCAATGAGATTAAATTCGCCGAAATACAAATGGCTTTACATATCCTTCAAATCACTAATGCTAGTGGTGGCTTTACAATGTATACTTATAACAGTATAGCATTTTGCCTTCATTAAAATGAGAGCTGAAAGTCACCCACTAGGAGGCCATCTGTTCAGCAGTAGGTGGTCTGTCATAAAGTATATTCTTAGTAACTCTCAGAACTTAAATATACAGAGCATCCCAGAAGGAATAGGGCAGTCAGCAGAAAAAAAACCATTAACGACGTTTGGGTAGATAATAGCAAAATCTTTTTTTTTTTTTTTTTTTTTTGAATTTATTATTTTTGGTTTTGTAAAATGTTTTAATGTTTAAGACGTGCAATTTATATAATTAATTGTTTACATAATCAGTCCATTTATAGAATCAGCTCTGGGTTTCCACTTTTCTAATCATTCACCATATTAATTAACATTAATGTACTTAAGCATTCTCTAACACTTTAACTGATGTTAAAGAAATTATTACTAGTATAGTGTTTTTAAAAGTATTTAATTGTAGTATTGATGTTTAGTATAGTTTATTCTTTACATGTCTAAACTTAAAAATTACGCAAAATTAACACACATTGAATTACAAATGTTACAAAATGTTGCTAGTTAACTAAACTCGCATTACTAAATGTAAATGTTGCTAGTTAACTAAACTCGCATTACTAAATGTAAATGTTGCTAGTTAACGAGACTCGCATCGCTCAATATAAATGCTGCTAGTTAGCAAGACTCGCATCGCTCAACGTAAATGCTGCTAGTTAACGAGACTCGCATCGCTCCACGTAAATGTTGCTAGTTAACGAAACTCACATTACTCAATGTAAATGTTGTGAATTTCGTTAACTAGCAATATTTACAATGAGCAATGTGAGTTTTGTTAACTAGCATTACTCAATGTAAATGTTGCTAGTTAAAGAAAGTCACATTACTCAATTTAAATGTTGCTGGTTAACGAAACTTGCATTAATCAATTTAAATGTTGTTAGTTAGCGAAACTCACATTGCTCAATGTAAATGTTGCTAGTTACTTACCATTTCAGCAAGTTAACCACAAAGTATATTATGATTTTTAGTTCAAGTTAGTTACTGTGGACTTGACCAATATGGTATCATCGATATAACATTAAAAATTGTTTAAGCAGGGGTTCATTATTTAGTAAAACATGTAAACAAACATCAATTAATAGCAGTGCTAATTATGTAAATACATCATGTATGGTATATTAAGAGAACCTTTAATGTAAAGCGCAATTTTTAGTTTGTTTCACAGCAGTGGCTTGTTATATAATGTTAAATAAGTATATATTCTGGTACACAATTTAAAATAGCAATGACAGGAATATATATTGTTTGCCCCCAGTTTAGTTGTTTCCGATTCCCAGCTGCTAATTAGACGTTCATCTGTCATATGATAGCCAATTCTAAGATTGTAAGAACTAACACTGGCTAGCAAACTTAGTCTATGTTATCTAGCAAACACACAGTGTAATATTCAGCTTAATGTTAGCTAGCAAACCTGACTACTGATTTTAATCACACAATGTTAGCTAACTTGCTAGCACTTGGTTAGCACACTAACTGGCATTGTACTGTATTTAGGTAGCTTAGCTTATATTAGCTAATAACTGTATTGTGTTGTACAATGCTATTTTAGCTGGGTGCAAATAAACACTAGATGTATTTTAGACACAAATCCAACTTACTAAATAATACTTTTAAAAGATTAGCTTTGTCTAAAATTATCTAAGAATTGCCTAAACAGCTAAGCTATAGGAAATCATTGTAGGCTACAAAAAATTGCAGAATGCCACTTTTTGTGTGTAATCTTATTTTGAAAAGTAATGGTAATATATTATATGGTATAGGACCAAATGTTTTAACCACACACAATAATAGTTATCTATTACTAGCTAGCAAACTTGGTTACTGATTTAGCCTAATGTTATTTAGCTTGCTTGAATTCGTTTTTACATGTGTTTATATAGTTAGACATTAGCAGCAGAGTTGTACAACATGTTGGTAAATAATTATATGGTATAGGGCCAAACATTTTAATCACACATTGTAATATTTAGCTTAATGTTAGCTAGCAAATTTGGCTACTGGTTATAATCACACGATGTAATAGTTAATCCAATTTTAGCTAGCAAACTTGGCAATTGTTTATAGTCATTAGTCATACAATGTAATAGTTACCCTAATGTTAGCTAGCTTGCTAGAACTTTTTTTTTTCTTTTTCTTTTTCTTTTTTTTAAACCTGCATTTATATATGGTTAGCCTAACATTAGCAGTAGCATTATACAACATGTGGGTAATGAATTACATGGTACATGGCCAATATTTCAATTATACAATGTAAGTTATCTTAATGTTAGCCAGCAAATTGCTTTTAATGACAAAATGTACTAGTTAGCCTAATGTTATTTATTTGGTTTAACACATTTTAACCACACATATAATCAACCTAAGATTTGTGGTAGTGTTGTAGATCATGTGGACCAAAGACATGGTGAGTTCAATCAGTAAACACATGTCTTACAATCCACTTATAAGCTGCTGGCCACCAATTTTCACTGTTTTTGTCAAATCCTACCCTGAGGGCAGAGACTCCTAAATGGCAGATGGCACCAGGTGGCTTCTTCTCTTCTTCTGCTTTCATTGATCCCATCCTGTGATTATCTTCATCTTTCAGGGAGAGATCTGATCCCAAGGGAGGCTGAAACGGGACACTTCAGAGGCCTTTGATATGAGGTAAGGAGTTTTAATGCTTTAGACTTCACCAGAGACATGTACATTTTTTGCGGGAGAGCACGAGTTGGGGGGTGGGGGTGGGGGTGGGGGTGGGGGATTGTGGATGGGGGTGATTGGATGTTTCTACACAGAAATGTCACTCAGTCTTCTCCTCTGTGGTTAAAGTGGACGCTGCAGTCAGTCAGCATTGCCTCTTACAAATTCATTGCACACACTGTGTTGAGAGGAATGAAAAAAAAAAAACAACAGCAGACTGAATAATTGAAAGAAGATCTTGCAGTGTATGTGATGTATTAAATAAAGGGAATGCTGGGAGCACTATGTATATCCTAATCACATCACCAGCATGCGCCATTGCCACACAATTTCTGTAAAGCGTCCTTTGAACTCACTGTAGCGATAGGTGTAGAAGTGGGTTGATAAATGAATGTGTGTATGACTCCTGTTAAAGTGCTACTTTAACAGTGCTAAGAGATACTAAAATGCTAATGCTCTGCTGTGTTGGGCGTGTTACTTTTTACCGGAGGCCATTATGTCAAATCTGAGGGTTAGGCAGAACCGCTTATAGATTAACTGTCATCCTCCTGAGAGATGCAAATATGACCAAGAGCTACTCTAGAGAATAAAAACTCAGTACTTATAGACACCAGAGTGCATGAAGAGTTTTCAGTAAATGATTTTATAATATATTGGATTTGCCTTCAAACCAAGAATAATATCTTAAAGTGATATAAGATAGCTGGAACAGTTGAGTGTTAGTGTTCATATCCAAGGACTGTCACGGGCCCTTAAGCAATATATTCAATTGCTTTGCTATATATTTGGATCAGGTTATACAGTACTGTGTGAAAGTCTTAGGCACATGCAAAGAAATGCTGTAGAGCAAAGATGCTTTCAAAAATAATGAAATTAAATGTTTCTACATTTAAAAAATACTATGAAACAAAGTCAATATTTGGTTTGATGACCCTTCGCTTTAAAAAGAAATTAGTAGTCTCAGGTAGAGTTTGTGCAGTTTTATAAGGAAATTAGCTGGAAAGTTTTATTGAGCATCTTGCAGAAGCAGCCACAGTTCTTCTGGAGACTTTGACTGTCGCACTTGCTTCGTATTTTTGCAGCAAAATCCTTCATTATGTTTTTTTTTTTGTTTGAAAAGTGCTCTCTTACGTAATATGCTGTTTCTTTACTGAGATACAAACATTTTTCTGTAACATTTAATTTTGTGCTGGAAAACTAATGTTTGGAAATCTAAAATGTTTTTGTACTGACTCGATAATGTAGAAGTGATAAAAAAAGAAATCTATAACAAATGTAATGTACTGTATATACTGTATATCTGGACTAAATAAAAGCATGAGCCAAATGAATACAGTACGCAAAAACAAATACAAGTGCAGAACCTTATGCAGAATCATTCTGTGTTGATCTATACTCATTATTCGATCAACAACAGCAGATCTTGGGAATCATTAAATATGTTTAGGCCACAGAGCTGTTGAATTCTCGATTCTGATTGGTTAGAAGAATGATAACTCAACTTTCTGTGAATATCTGCTTCAAATCACATCCAGTTCTTCAGTATTAGACTGGACAAAAGTCACTGTGTAGCTAAGTGCTGTAATATTATGATGGCACAACTTTTGCAGTTTGGGACTCTTTTGCACAACTCTTTGGGACGACTTTTGCAGTTTTGGTGCAGTTTGGTATAATTCTGCATGAGATAACAAGATGCAAGACAGTTTGAATTCCCAACACAAGCAACAGTGTGTGCTTGAACTGTACCAGAATGTGAACTGATGCAGATGATAGTATAGCACTTAAATATGTAAATACAAAAACTCCCTGCTGTTTACTACATCATTCAAGGGTCAGTCCATCTCAAATGGTCCAATAATTGAAAAAGTTGGTTGCTTGACCATTTTTAATTTTTCTAATTTTTTTTTTTTGAGTGATTACCTCAAATTTCAGGTGCGTATCTGGTCCCCCACCAAAGATATTCAATCCGAAATTGAAAAAAATAAAAATAAATAAATAAATAAGAGAAGTCTCAAAACTGAAATGTCCTGCATGCACACTATACTTACCCAGGTACCCCCTAAAAATATTAATACTGAGACTCGAACCCTTCCCATTATAAACTGACCCTAATAGTGGAACTGTGAGCAATCTTGAGCATTACATTAGGACTTCAGTTCTTAGTCTAAGGAACAAGAATGTGCGACTTGTCTATATATGTACATGTACCTTGTAATGTGTTCTAGAGAGCAATTTTCTTCAAAGGAGCTACGACCATCCTGAGCCGAGATATTTTGGTTTCCGTAAACAGCTGCCATAACCAAAATTTGTGTGCGTGCCATGACACAAAGATGGCCATCATGGTTAAACCAAGTGAAATTTAAAAAAAAAAAAAAAGGAAAATTAAAAATGGTCAAGCAATTTGTATTGGACCACTTGAGATGGAATGACCTTCAATTAAACAGTGTAGATTGAGCAAGTATACAAAGATTTGGGCATGTATTAAATTTTGGATGACACAGACTTCCATTACCAAATGGTCTTGGAGCACATTTAGGGTAATTGGAAAAGAAATCAGATTTGTTGTTCTTAAGACCATGAAATAATTTTTCCTTTATTTAAACAAACATTTGCATTTTGATTGCATTTTGTATTCTTTCTTAAATCAGAATATCTGAAGCTTACCTTGTATTTATAGATAATCAAATATCTTATATATAACAACTTGTACCTTATTTTGTTGTTTATTTGTTAAAACTTTGGTTAGCTGATGTTAGACAAGCCATTTAAATATTCCCTCCAAATTATGAGGGATATACAATATACAAAAGCAATTCTGTGTCTGTTTATTTCATGACGTTAGTTAGCTAACGTTAACTGATCCAGATTTCCAGGTAGGATCCTGGCTCATGCAGAAAATGGACTCGCTTATACAGAAACATTGTTCAAAGTGAGCTTGAGGTAATAAGGACATTTTGTCTGCCCAATAACATGTTTCATTTAGGTTTCAGATTGCCAGTACTGTATTTGTAGCTATTTGCGTAATAGAAATTTAATAGAAATTTTCGGACACTTCAGGAACTTTGCCGTCAGCCATCTTTGGTCGCAATGGCACTAAATTGGCCGCTGGTGAGCACGTCACATTATGCATTCTAAGTCTAACGATCTTCACTCACGACCAAAGAATTCTCTAATGATGTGTGACTATTGGGTTGAATTGATCAACTGAAAATTACAAATAAACAATTTGCATACACGACAGCTTTCCTGCTTGAAAAAAAAAAACATTGTTAAAAGAATACGAGGGGCAAACTGATAACATCAGTGACTGGTTAAGTGAAAAGTTGACTTAAAAATAAAAAAGTGTCTGTATGGAATAAGCCAATAAAAGCAATAAAAGCCATGTATGGAATAAGCCAATAAAAGCAAGTAAAAGTAAATTAACAAGCAAGTAAAAAACACTTTCCATCTGAACGCATCACTACAGCTCTGTAATTTTTAGATCTATTCAGGATACTCGTGACTAAGCGGAAGCTTTGAATGGAAGCACGAATGACTAAGAGGTTTTATGAATGAGTGAAAGTGAAAAAGAAGACTGAGTAAGTGAAAAAATCTGAATCAGTTGAATTTTATGTAATGAGGAAAAAATGCACAGTATTCAGAGGCATAAGCACAATCGATAAAAGTCCAAGCGACAAGGACATCCAACCATCAGCGATGAACGAGATCACTGTTTTAGCAGTAGATCATCATTTCTAACGTTAGACAGCAGCTTCTGTATTTTATGGTCATATTCAGCATCCATAACCTCCCTCTTCTCCTCATTCATGAGCCTATAGGTGAGTCATCAATCATAGCAGCACACTCATAAAATAGTAAATTCACTAACAAGCCATCCATAATGCACCAGCCTGCTTTTGATCTCTCTTATCTTTTCAACATGTTTCATGTGCTCTTTTAGTCTTGCACTGAATTAAAAGTACAGCATGTCTTTGCACCCTGGTTTGTGCTAAAAATAGAAATGTTCTTTACACTTAGCAAAATGCTTCTCTCCAAAATTTATGACAAACCACATAAAAAAAAGAGGCTAGCTTATGATGAAAGAAAGTGCAAGCCTGAAATCTAATCAGATCAGGAAAAAAAGAGGTTCTTTAGCCAACTTTTTAACCACCTACTTGTAAGATACTGTATGTAAGACACTTGTAAGGTATTCTACAAGTATTTGCAATGGTTTAACCAAAAATGCCTCAAATGTAGTCTCACATTTAGTTTCTTTGGAGTTATGAGGCTAATGTTGAATAAGTAATTAACGTCTCACCCAAAACTGTTTCTGTAAATCTTTTTGTTTAAACTTTCTGATATGATTTAAGAAACAGTATGACTTACTGTAGTCTATATACATAACCAAAACCTTTGTTTCACCTTATAGGTGAACACTGTAACGTTATGAAGGCAGCCATTTTGGACATCTTAACACAGTATGGTATCATTCCACACTTGATTTATTTATTTATATTTTTAGAAAGCTTGCCCAAAAAGTTCATAGGGCATTTGGTGGCCATGTTAGACCCAATGACTCTACTGGGGTGGCGATTGAGGGTGGGACAAAAATCTGTGTCTGTAGAAAGTGACATAATATGACTTCGCCTGTCTGTGTACAGGCTGAGATCCTCATATATCCGAACATAAAAAGCACACAACTAAGCAACATTTGTTTGTTGTCTATCAAGCTATATAAAATTCACAGCTAACATAGGCCATGACATCTTCACTCTCAAAACAACCTGCATTTCCCAGAATCCTCTTCTGCTATGCACTCCATTTCCTACAACACACTACTATGAACACCACCACATGATCAGTCACATGACATCATATCATCCAGAATTCTATACTGCAGGCACCTGAACGCAATCACCACTTCTCCTCGTTCTAATTATTCTAGTTTCATTAGAACGATTGAGTTTCATTAAAGCATCAGTTTTTCTAGTGATGATTCTAAGCCTGTTGTTTGTTTGATTTCCTTTCAACCTCTGTTTGTTTGATACTTTTGATTCGTGTGTTTCCTGCATTGCACTGTTGCGTTTATGTTGCCTGATATTTTTGCATTTTTTTTCCTTTGATTTTTACCTTTCTGGTTTGTTTGCTCTGTGGACGGTAGTAAAACTCAAATGCAGAGTTTGTATTTGCATTCAACTGTGCATTGTTCAGGACAACATAACATTAAGCTACCGATGAAATACACTATCAATATATTTAGCTAACGGTAGCTAAGAACAAACTAAAGAAATCCAATGTTATGCCCCCAAATAATGAATATCATTATGTCAAGAAGTTTGACCGCTGGTGGCTTTGTTTGTTGTCCAGGGAATAGTTCGCTTGTGTGTTAGCTATCTAAACTTTCTTGTTTTTCTCCACTGCATGATGATGAAATAACCACTGAAAGTTCCCAGAGACATTGTAGTGACTTATTATTCAAAGTAGCCCATCACAGCAAGGTTTACCAAGTCGTTCAGCTTCAAATCATGACCTTGGTTAGCACACTAATAATAATAATCATAATCATTCTATCTGACTGGGGTGGCCATGCTTCATGCTAGGGTGGCACTGGCCACCTCTTAGCTACGCCCCTGTAAAGGCGTGCATCAGGCCTGGGATCCCAGGGGACGCAACAAATAAATTTTTATTGTCAAGTGGGTGCAAATTGTGAATCTCACTGGAAAATGAAAGACCATGTTCACTGGTTCATGTTTATGCTCACTGCATTTACAGCATCTTTAGTAACTGCCTGGTCAGTGTCGTGGTGGTTTAAATTAGACTACTACTTTGTTTATGTTTTAGGAAATTTTTAGGAAATAACTAAATTAACTAAATTAACTAAACTAAACGGGGGGCAGTCGTGGCCTAATGGTTAGAGAGTCAGACTTGTAACACGAAGGTGGACCTGAAGGTCACAGGTTCAAGTCTCAGGTCCGGCAGGGATTGTAGGTGGGGGGAGTGAATGACCAGCGCCCTCCTCCACCCTCAATACCACAACTAAGGTGAGACCCTTGAGCAAGGCACCGGGTGCCGCAGCAAAAAAGGCTGCCCACTGCTCCGGGTGTGTGTGGGTGTGTGTGGGTGTGTGTGTGTGTTCACTTGGATGGGTTAAATGCAGAGCACAAATTCCGAGTATGGGTCACCATACTTGGCTACACGTCACTTTACTATAATTTGTTATAATATATAAGGTGCTCCGGGTGTGTGTTCACTACTGTGTGTGTGTGTTCACTTGGATGGGTTAAATGCAGAGCACAAATTCCGAGTATGGGTCACCAGACTTGGCTACACGTCACTTCACTTATAATTTGTTATAAAATATAAGGTAGGTAGGCAGGTAGAAACAAAAATAACAGTCCTGTGAGACCAATTATGAATTAGCTGTGGTTGAGGAACTGTTGAGGAGCATATCTGTCTCTGAAGGTTTTCTTCCAGTGTTTTCCACAGTTGTAAAGAGTGGTTATTTGAGTTATCGTAGTCAACTCAAACCAGGCTGGCCTTTCTCCTCTGACCTCTCTCATCAAGAAGGCATTTCTGCCCGTAGAAATGCTGCTCACTGGATGTTTTTTGTTTTTCACACCATTCTGTGTAAACTCAGACTGTACAGACTGTTGTGTGTGGAAAATCCCAGATGACCACCAGTTTCTGAAATACTCAAACCAGCCCATCTGGCGCCAACAGCCATGCCACAGTCAAAGACACTGAGATCACATTTTTTCCCCATTCTGATGTTTGATGTGAACATTAACGGAAACTCTTGACCTGTATCTGCACGATTTTATGCATCGTGCTGCTGCCACGTGATTGGCTGACTGGATAACTGCTTGAATATCAGGGATAGCAGGTGTTCCTATTAAAGTGGCTGATGGGTGTATATAGGAGTCATTATTACATTTATCCAGCACTATTCATGGACCCAATTTGTGTGCGTGTGTGTGTGTGAAACTGAGCTCTGCTTCCGCTTTAACGTATCAACTGAACTCAGAGATCTCCATTCTTTAAATTCTGAGTTTTTTTGGCTGAAACTCTGACCTCTGTTTTAATCCCAGAACTAAACCCCAGTTTAGAGGGCTATTCTCATTCTCTGGCACTCTTTTCTTTCCAGTTTATGACTCGTCGATGGTGCCAGGTCCCATTTATGCTGAGCGGAGGCTCTCGACAGCTGAGAGGCCCTCACCGTGTAATTAGCGGCTTCCATTTCGGGCCTCCTTTGTCTCCAGCTTGTCTTTAATTGCTGGTAAATTGTAATTATTATTCTAAACATCGCTGGGATGAGGTTATTGCTGGGCTAAATTGCTCAGTGACTTTTCCAGCTTTTGTCTTGGGACGTTCTTCGACTTGAGGATGTTGGTTACACAGGCACGGGTGGAGGACCAGAACAACGTGCTGCTCTTGTGCAGGATGCATCGAATGATTGCATATGTAGTCAACTCCAATGTGTTTTTATGTGACACAGGCAGTGTTGCAGGGTTATCATTACACCCCCCTTACCTCCCCCTAAACACACACACACACACACACACACACACACGCCCAGGATAACCCCTTCACGCCGCCTGGAAGGATTTGTTTGCGTTTGAGCAGCTGTTGAAGTGTGAGCTTATTCATAGTAGGCTTTCATCTCGGGCGTTGCCATGTTGTCATTGTCTCTTTTTTGTGTCTGGATGGCAGGACGGTTGGGCATGTATGTGGGGGGACTAAAGTTAAAGGAAAGGTTTGGCTAATATAGAAGTTTACCTTGCAGCTTTTGTGTTTTTAATTTTGCATACTGACAGATTTAAATTAAAAAAAAAAAAAGTTCATTTATGATACTATCTTTCAAAAATGTCCACCATTAGTTTTACTGTTATCCATTTATCATTCTTGAGTATTATTCATTTAATAGGAAATGTCAGTATTAGAAAAAAAAAGAGAGCAGAAAGTAGATGAGCATTAGGATTAGGAAAGTTGGAAAAGGCCGTGTTGGAAAAATGGTGAATTTATTAATGAATGAGTTTAATCCTGAATGAATTTAATCCAAAGCTCAATATCTCAAAAACAAGTCATTTGTACATAATGTCAACTTGGACCTAATGTTTTCTGACTTTGGAAAGTTCAGGAATAAAAAAAGGTCTAGGACACTAGCAAATAGACAAATCGTTAATCATTTAAAAATGCCTTTGTCTTGTTTTTAGGTGTTGTGTAAAAAATTAACCATTTGAAATTTTTTAAGAAACCTTAAAAATACAATACAATATTAAAAATGATACTGATACCATGATGCCAAATGTTCCTTTACCTTTTAAGTAAGCAATAAAACACTTGGTGGTGTGCTGTTATAGGAAAATAATCAAAGAAAGGGTTGATATGATGCAGCCTGCACAAGGCAGAGTTACTGATACAACCCTGATATTGATTATTTTCCAATAGCAACACATCCCAAAGTGATTTATTCTTCTTATACCACAACAACTTGCCAACCATTGCACTTTTTTTAAAATGAATGAATGACACATTGTACGTTTTATCCATTTAAAGTTCTATTTAATGCTGTGGAATGACCATGAAACAAGTTGGTTCCTGTTATCACTTGCATTATAACTGCTATAAACATCATTCCTTCTCCAGTCTATCTTTTTAATAAGACAAATTTGCAGAGAAACTGCAAAGCCCTCAATGCTGAAGACTTTCAAGAAATGTACAGTTACAGCTTTACCTCTGACAGTTCTAAAGCACTGACACTGGAGACTCCTTCCAAAAATGCTACCTAAACGTCTCCTCATAGAAAACTTCACCTATCAACAATTATGCATTTTTTTTTATGCTATCGTATATCAGTATTTTATTAGAGTGAGAGTGTTAATATAGACAATTAATCAACACCATTTAACCAATCAGAGCATTCAACAATACTGTGGTGTAAAAAGATAAACCACATTCATATTACACATATCAGGAAGGTGTTTTTTTTTTAACCCTGAGAGAAACAAGTTGAAATAAAAGTACTGAAAAATGACAAACCAAAGCTGACTTTAGTTCTTGTCACAGTCCCTACATAATTTTTTTTTTTTTACACAAACCCCCCCCCCCCCCCCCTTCCCCCCCATTTTGTTTGTTTGTTTGTTTTTTCCTTTGAATGCAGCACGAGGGTCGACGCTGTGCTTAGACAATGTTAGATTTAGAAACATTAATTGAGATAACAATGAACATCAAAGCACCAGAATCAAGTTAATACAGTATGGTTTTATTCATTTGTATGGCATTAATGAATGGAGCAAAATCAAGAGTCACACACACATGTGCCAGGCTGACACGAGGTCACAACCGGGTGCAAATCAAAAAAAAAAGAAACAAACAAAACAAAAAAAAAAGGTTTAGAGAGAATAGTCAAGCAGTTGAACATTTCACACTCAAATTTTGGCCATAGTGGAATTATCACGTTCAAGTGCAATGTCGCATGTCATAGAGCAATGCATGTGCCGTTTTATACAGTATAAAGTGGTGGTTACTATGTGTTAATGTCTGGAATGAGATAATGGATAGAATACAACAAATATATAGAATGTATATGTATATATATCTATATATATATCTATATATAATCGCACGGTTCAATATCTGCGGTCAGCCTCGTCGCTCGCTTTTGGCGTAGTCCTTTAACCCGGCAGTGGGTTATTTAGAGCTGCCGATGAGGCGTGACACAGGAAACCTCGCTGAACCACCGAGAGATGTTTTGCATAGACGCCAAGTTGAATTCATGCAAATGACTATGTGAGGCATTAGAAGGAAACACAAAAAGTGGAACACATACACAGGGTCGAGATTAACCACATCAAACGGATGAATTGGCGAAGAATCGTTGTCATGTTCTGTCCATAAGATCTGGCTTTACAAAAATAAGTGAGTTATATTCATATATTTATTCAAATGAAAAAAATAGAACAGAACTAAAACAAGGTCTATGTGTACGAAAGTCTTGTGAATGAAAACAGTCATGATTAGAAGAGCTACAGTTGATACACATTTATGTCCGGGTCTATGAGTAAAATCAAAGTGTTCAGTCCAGTATTGCTTTTGTGTTACACTGTCAGTGTGTGTGTGTGTGTGTGTGTGTGTGTGTGTGTGTGTGTGTGTGTGTGTACGGGTGTGTGGGTCAAGTCAATATCCAGCCTAGCTTAGCATTAATGCCATGGCCGTTCTACACACACGTGAATTCTCTCTAAAAGAAAAAGGACCTAGTATTAGTCCCAAGTCTCATCTCTGTAAATGAAGTGAAGAGTGAGAATCTGTAAATCTGTGAGTGGAAACAGTTGTTCTTATGGAAACCATTGATCGTAAAACAAAACAGTCATAATAAATAAAATAAATAACTCATTTTCAAACAAATGTGATGAAACATAAAAAAAAAAACAACCAACACAAAGCGAGCGTTTAAACCTGTCGACTTCTTAAAAACGTTTTTTTTTTCAATTTTTTTAAATATATAGTTCAGAGTATTAAAAAAATGAGAAAGTTTGTATACAGAGGCATACACAGATATCGTTGTATAAAAGCTGATACAGAAGTGTTTAGCATCAGTCACCAGTGTCTCATTGTATAAAGTCTTTTGCGGGAATATGTTGTAATCATTAATAAATAAGAGCAGACAATAGATGAGTATTAGGATTCGGAGAAAATTACAGGTTAGGAATAAGCTATGGCTTTAGAGGCTACATCAGCCGGAAAAAAAAAACATAAATAGAGCTATTTAAATACACTATTGTCCTAATGTCTTAGTAGAGTCAAGTTCAGGACAAGCTCTGTAACAAGCTATATCAAAACAAAACGAACAAAAAAGGGTAAAGTCTCTTTTGACTACACGGCTACAACAGGTAAAAGTAGAGGAACTCCTCGCTTTGTTTGAACAGAGGTGTGAGATTTCTTGTCTCTTTCAAGAAGAGGGTCAGTACGGCGCGAACTTCTGGCGCTCGGGTTTCTTGATGCCGTTGGCTGAAGAGATCTTGGCTGTGTAGGATGCCAGGGTAGCGTGGGCCGGAGCGGCGGCGGCGGCGGCGGCTGCAGCTGTGCCGGCGGGAGCTGAGAGTGCCAGGAAGGGGACGGTTTTCATTCCCAGGAGGCTGGAGAGGGGGAGGGCATAGGGGGCGCCCAGGATTGGAGCATGGGGCAGAGCGCCCATCGCTGCCAGGGCTGCGGCGGAGGACGAGGCAGGGGAGGCGGGCTGGGTGAAGCTCATGTTCAGCTCTACGGGGCTCGACATGGAGGAGGACTGGGCGGTGGATTTGGCGGTCTCTAAACTGTACAAGGAAGGAGTGGAGAGGAAGGGCGGAGAGGAAGAGGTGTCGGGAAGGACAGGTGGAGGGACAGGGACAGGGGAAGGGACCCGGATGGAGAAGGGTTAGAAGGTTAAATAAAAGACATGTTAAAGAAAGAAATTGAGAGAGAATTCAAATAAAATAGAAGAAAACAAAAAAGGAAACAAAAAGAAAAAAATCATAAGAGAGGTGTGTTTTGCTGGAGGTTGCAACAGATTATTTGAGGGGGGACCTTGGCACTCATGGGGGAGGTGCTGTTTAATTCGGGGTGATGGCTCGGGTAGGGGCTTAGGGAAAGGAAACAGAATGATTTTAAATTCATTAGGACTTCCTCAATCCACACTCGGTGGAAAAGACAGCAAATGCATTTGGCAATATGCTATCCATTGCGAATTCAACTTATGACGTGCGTTTGTGTTCTCGCTTTAGGGTATATCCTGAATTTGTCATACCACAAGGTCAATGGGTGATATGAAAGAACAGGGTGTGTTCAATATGCAGAACTTTCTGATGCAACACTCTGTAATGCTGCGTCTTTTGAAGGATGGGTGGCGTCCTTAGTCTGAATTTTGAGACATGAATAAAAACGGCAGGATGAAAGTGTATGATTTAATCGACTCATTAATGAAACATTGTCGAACCAGACCACTATGGATTCACTGCCCTGAGACTTTGCTACTTTCATTTCTTCCCTTCTATAAGGAGCAGTTTGGCTTAAAATTACATTCCCAAGACTTTTGCCCTTATCAGAAGTTTACTTCTTCAGTTTTCAGAGCTACAGGCCTAACAAGAATGGGAAGCGTACAGTTTTACATCAGTTTCACTCCACCAACTAGATAAGAGGTATAGTCCAAGTATGTTTGAAATAATTAGGATTATAATAAAGTTCCATTTTGATTTGTATATATGGGCTTATTCTCCTTTTATGATTTTATTCAACTGTGGGTAGCGCTTCAATGTATAGTATGGTAAGTAACTGGTAATTAATAGGTAAGTACCATATGTGGTAAGTAGCTATTAATAATAAGTAACTATGTAGTAAGTAGCTAGTATCTAATAGGTAAGTGTGTGGTAATTAGCTTTTATTTAATAGGGAAATTTGTGGTAATAACTAGTATGTAATGGGGAAATATGTAGTAAGTGTAAATATTTTCCAATATACACCAAATAGCACTTTATTGGATATTCATGTGCATAGTAACTTGCGAAAACTTTACCGTTTCTGTAGTAGTACTTGGGGCCATGAGATTATAATTACCTCCAAAAGACAAGATAATAGCTACTGTTTAATTCACACACTTAATTAACAATTTAATTACACTTATTTAACAATTAACTATACAAAATACACTTTATTTGACATTCTATTTCCATTTTATTACAAATGACTTACTTGGATATGTACCTAGTAACATTGTTTTTAAGCTTACAGACTAAATACCACAAAGACTTACAAAATAAGTACCATGCACAAAATGCACTTCATTTTACACCCCTATTACCATACTGTTACAGTGGGCCTACTAGTAAACCTACCAGGTAAATAAGAAATAACACTTTTCATGCCATGCTGTTATAGGAAATTGATAAATGCCGGGGTGGCATTATATAGCCCTGACTTAATGCGATTATTCTCCTATAACAGCATGGCCTGAAGTGTTTTAATCATCTTGTACAACAGCGATTTGTCAGTTATGTTATAGTAGCTATACACAGTCTGTCCTTCATCAACCATTTTTTTCGATTTCAAAGTTTATAAGACAAAATTAAAAAAAAAAACCAGCTTGTCATGTAATGGAGAAATCAGAACGCGTAAACTTCTCTGTCCTGAACACTTTCCTGAGGAGGAAAACTTGCCGACTGCTACAAAGCACTGACACTGGAGACTCCTTCCATAAAGGTTACATTAACATCTAACAGAAAGCTTCACTACTTCAGCAATTATACATTTTTATTTTTATTTTATTCTATTTATTTACATTTGTATGTAGATACTGGATCAGTTTCATAGTACGTACCATTATGAGGGTATTTCTTTGCATCAAGTTCTGCTTTATAACTAGTATTTCTATACGTTAACTATGTACTTACATTTCCAACTTGCAAAGTATGCACCAACTACATCATTTCCTGTTGATTTTGGGGTAACTATTGCCTAAATGCGTTTAGTACTACTACAGAATCCTGATCGTTTTTGCATAAGTTACTATATACTTGAATATCCAATAAAGTACTCTTTAGTATGTACCGCAAAATACTTAAATACTATTATCTTCCAGTTATTTACCACAGATTTGTCTGCTACATACTAGCCAATTACACATGATATATTAATTACCAGTTACTTATGTACTGTAAAATAAAGTGAGACCCAACTGATTATGTACAAGTGATATTGCTGAGCCAAATGATGTATGTTAAGGCAAGTCGTGACCTCAGTATTATAAGATTTTAGTTGAAAATAAGGTAATCACATACTCCTATCTTTCTGACTAATCTTACAGCCAACCATCATCCAGGATGAACACATGATGAACAGCACAGATGGCCAACTTCCAGGTTTTATTTACACTTGAAGCAAAGAACAGACTTATATATCCCTGACATTAGCTAGCTACATCAAATGTGCCTAATAATGACATTTCTGGTGTAACTGAGGAACTAAAGGTCACCTAGCACCAACTTATCACCAAAGATCATCATGAGATTACTGTGGATGGTACCACATAGAAACCATAAAGATAGCTATGGATGTTCTTCCTTGGATAGCCTTAAGACTGCAATTTCTAAGAACAGTTTGCACTCAAGTCTCCATCACTGAGCAGTTTATAACTTCAGTATGATACAATAGACTTTAAATTAAAACTATAATGAATTCAGAAATAACTCTGATGCTCATACTCATAAGTTGCTCAGAAGTTACTGTTAACATAATTACAATTTTTGACTATATAGTATAGAGTTATAGAAGAGAAATGATTTATAATCTGGCTATCTGTTGTCACCCAGATGAAGATGGGTTCCCTTTTGAGTCTGGTTTCTCTCAAGGTTCCTCATGTCATCTCAGGGAGTTTCCTTGCCACCATCGCCTCTGTCTTGCTCATTAGGGATACATTTCTAAATTTAAAATTTATATCCGGAATTTATATATTTCTGTAAAGCTGCTTTGTGACAATGTCCATTGTTAAAAGTGCTATACAAATAAAATTGAATTGAATTGAACTTATAGTATATGTAATTTACTTTCTAATCAGCTCAGAATTTTCAATAAAGTCAGTTTGAAGGAAATTTAGAATTTTGCTAGATGGAATGTCAAAACATTTGATGTCCCATATTACAAAATGGCTCTTCATCCAGATAAAACCTTATAATACTAAGGTCACGAAGTAAGTGATGATTTAGGCGTGTAGTTTCCCTAACTTGTTAGCTACATTGGCCTCACAGCTCTAAAGAAGCAAATTTTTAACACCAAACACATCTTGTGTAATGGACAACTTTTGGTGCAAGGGGAAAATTGTGTACATATTAAATCAGACACAAGTCAAATAAAACTTGGACAAGCCAAAAGTATATTGAAAGCCAACAGAAATTTGTTTCTGAGCAGAATACTGGAACTTATTTGGAAAGAAATAAAAAGGTGCTTATTAAGAAGACTGACCCTGCACCAGTCTGCTTGTTGAACACACCTGGGACGAGCCTCCGTTTATTATTTATGAGTCATTCTGTATACCTGCTGATTCAGGATGGAGGCCTATAAATATGCCGCTGACATCTGATTATGTCTATGAATATGAGTGTCTCCAGCAATGTGTGCGAATATGCGAAAACTGTCAGAATTTCTGTCAGAATAAAGGAAACATTTCAGCTATATTGCACTGTAATCAGTTTACAGCAAACAAGCATTGTAACGCATCTTACTAAGTTTCACTGATTCACACTGCTAATCATAAATGATTATTTATTCAACTCTATATTTTGATGTGGATTTGATGTATGTTATTATGTCTTCATGAATGTCTTCGTAAGACATTTGATGGTTACTTTCATTCAATTGAGTTAAGTATGAAATTTGTTAGATTGTCATGTTACATTAAAGCTGACGTTGACAGGAGAACAGGACACTAATAAACATGTCGAAGCATTCAGAAATCGATGGCTGTCTTGTCTGACTCCACATTTGATCAAATTGTGACTACCTCAGAGGAGTGAAATGCAGTCACTGAACAAGATAGCCTGAATACTCTGCATTTGGCTCTAATAAGCCACCACTTTTATTATTCTCACTTTGGTGTATTTTTCAACCTTTTTCTCTCCACTGTAGTCAGACATTTTTTCTGATATCATTCTAAGATCTACTGGGTCCTAAGTTGTGGCCTGTTTTCGTTTGTGAAGATCCCAATTTGCATCTAAAATCGGCTTTATTCAAAAAGATCCATATGCAAGAGTGTTTTTCCACTGCATACTCAGAAACAAGAACTGGCCTAAACAAGAATAGAAATTCTGGTGTTATAGTATTTTTTCCACCAGGTTAAGAGAGGAGTGAAACGGTCACAATGACAACTATAAAAATGACTGCATTTTTATCATGGAAACAAATGTCGCCATTGTCAAGTTCAACATGGAATGAAAGGTTCTCAAATGTCCCGAACAATAATGAGAAAACATTATCATTAAAATAACCTTAGTCTCAACCTCATTTTATGAAAATTAGACAAGATGGAAATAACCTTGTAAGGATATAATAAACACAACAGAGCCTGCTGAAAATGTTACCTCTTGTATAATAGGAAACAAATAAAAGCATTTCTGTTGATTTGGGCTGCATATACCCTGTTTGTGCAGGTGTGTTTTTTTTTTATTTTTTATTTTTTTTTTAAGAAATTAAAAATTGGAGTGGATAAGGCTTTGAGCTCCTGATTAGAAAGCCTCACCACTGCCAAGCTGCCACTATTGGGTCCTTAAGCAAGACACTTAACCATCCAACCATGGAATCACTGGGGAACTCTTTTTTTTTTTTTTCTCCTAACAATGCGCTCATGCTGGCACCGATGTCACTCTGTACTGGTCGCTTGTGGGTGTTCCTATCTTTAGTTTACTGCTGGTTTTCACTGGTAGGGCCAGGCTAGTGAGATATCCACACAAGCTAGCTACGGAATGTATATAAAACCACCCACGTTAGATTTCTTCCCACTAAAAATAAAATACTGAAGGGATCTGCTTATGCATAAAATGCATCCATGCGGTGCATCACTGTACTGGTATCAGAACGAGCCTGAAATAACCTCTTGCTTTTCATACATTTTGCCATCTATTTTACAGTCTTAAAGGGCTTGATGTACTAAAAACAATGTTCTCGTTTGGGGAAATCAAACACTTCAAGCTCATAGCAAAATAGTGATTATCACTGGCTCAGGAGTTGTGAGTAGGAACAAATATGTGGAACCAAAAAACACGGATAATGTTTCATAGTCGAGGGAAAAATGGAAACATACCACCATTCCTCACTCCTACTGGTAATCAAATCGCTTCACTTCTCATTTGCATAAGGTTCGTTTCGCTTATCTTTGTTGTGTCGCTTGCTCAACCTACTTCGTGTTACTAACGATTGCTTCAGCTACTCTCACTGGAATTCACCAGCCCTCATTGAAAATGAATGACTTATAGCTGCTTTGTCGTACTGCTGCAAACAGTGCTGCGAGCTCTATCCTGAAGTACCCTCAGGTATCAAACACCATACAAGTGCAACCTATGGTATTTGATTGTGCTAAAAGTTCCAGTATTTTGTGCAGTGGAAAAACGCCCTGGGGTAATATCATGGCATGATATTGAAAATTAGCATATGGGGAAAGATGTCTACCAATGCCTTGGCTCCTGTACAGTGGCCAAGCTTGTGGTGCTTACCAGGACGTGATGAGGTACTGAGCTAGGTTGATGCTGATTGGAGAGCCTGTGATGGTGACGTGTCTGTCACTGGTGCTGTCCAGCTGACTCCCAATCTTGATTTGGGCCCCGGACACCTGGCGGATCTCGTTGATTTTCGTACCTTGCCTGCCGATGATGGAACCAATCAGCTGTGAGGACAGAGGAGAAGCAATATCAAACATAATGAAGGTAACCATTTTGCTACAAGTTACAAAAAGAAGTGCTAGTCATTTTAGTAACTGTTTGTGCTGGTGGGTGTGGCCAGTTTAGCACCTTGACTTTTTAGCATATGGCTGGTGTATTACAAATCCCTGTATTCCTTATGTCTTGCTGTGAGCCAACAAACCAACAAAACAAAACTTTTCTGTTTCAATGAGTTTTCTGTTGCACTACTGGGATTAACTGAATATGAGTTTTTTTTTGTTTTTTTTTTGCACTGGGTAGCACGCTGCAAAATCTGTTTCATATTTCATTAAGTGCATCCCGGTCATTTGGGAACTGTATGTGGTTCTGAACTTGTCAGAGGAGTGATGTCAGCACTACAGACAGTACAGCAGAGAAAGCTGAGTGTGACATTTTTCAATAACTGTGAGGGCCCCAGTACACTGAGAAATACCTCAGGCCAGAAAGTGAAGGGTAACGAAAAGCAGCTTTAGGTTTGAGACTCCAAATCATTTGGATGACTTCCGAGAGACTCTGTGTCATGAAAATGACGACTTGGCAGATGATATGTTCACAAAATGATGTCATCAATCATGAAACAAAAAATATGCTGAAAATTCTGAAACCTCTTCAGGGCTAAATGGGTCATTACTATGTTGTAAGTGGTTCAGAACTGATCATCAATCAGCCCAATATCTTATTTATTTAGAAGAGTATGTAACAAACCATTAATACTAGAATTAAAAATTTAGGGCTAAATTGTTGTCCATATACAGTAGTGGTCCTTGATTTGGAAAATATGTTTGATGTGTTTTTTATAACAATCATTAACTTTGATTACTATTTCAAGCCCTTCATCTTCACCTCAAAATAGCACTGTATCATAGAACCCTTTGGCTATGTTTTGGAGCACTGCTATAAAACTCGAGTGCATCTGTTAACCCACAGTGCTTTGCTGTGTGAAGCAGATAGCCTGTCAAGTGTAGTCCACAAACTCCTCAATCTGTGTTCAACTGTAGACCGTCAAAACGTGTAAAACAAGACGGCTTCGCTGGACGCGCATCGCCTGTCTGTGCCGTTAAATGGCTATTGATCTTGAAACTCAACATTGAAGCCTAGATCAAATTCGCAGTTAATCGGACAGTTATCTAAAGCTCAGGGTCTGAAGCAATGGCTCTGAAAGGTGCCTAGGGAATAATGTCAGGCTTGGACAATGAAAAAGTGACCCCCATGCAGATGTGTTGGCGGTTTGGCATTCGTTTGACAGACAGCTCCTTCTTTTTATTTCGCTCACCCACTCTGTCGCTGCATTCCTCCCTCGCACTGCGAGTAGCTGAGTGTGTCTCTGTGTGTTTTACCCACAGAACATTCCTTTCCTCACAAGTCATATGGCTGCTGCAGCTCCTGATTTGTCACACTGCTCTCCCTAGTGCCTGAGGCTATTAATGGCTCGGCTGATTATGTCGGTGTCTAAGTGCTTGGTGGAAGACCTCCAGGTCTTGCTGCCACCCCGGCATGGTCCATCCCCATCCCATGCTTTTATGAAGCTTTGAATTATTCATCCACCCATCCTTGAGATGCAATAAACAGCAGGGTCCACTCCCCATTTTTTCGTGTTATTCTTAGCAAAAGTGTGCTATCTCAAAACTTTTGACCTCAGCTGTTATTTGGTTGGAAGATATTGCCACTATGGGAACAACCACATCAGCTAGGGTAAGTCCCCCTCACGTCCTGAGCTAGCATTAGGTCTATTTTCGCCTGGCCTTTATAATTCGAAAAAGCCAGGGAGTTGAAGAAGGCCACAGCTCAGCAAAGACAAGGCCGCTCCCACTGATCCTGCCAGTCTTGGCCAGGCCTCACACTTATAGACCTGATGTCTGAGCCACTGTGTTCCCAAGCACCATCTCTGATCCCTGTCTAATTGCCACATGTTCATGAAGACTTATTGGGGAGGGCTGCTGTGGAGAACGAGCTCCTCTAGAGAGGAAGATGTGATTGCTTGTGATAAACAACTTCGTTCTGCCAGGCGTTTGATGTCTGTTTGATCTTGCCTTGCTGCAGAATCACTACGCTGTGAGGCCATTTCAATAATAAATGCCATGTTATCACTCTGCTCATAGCATTTTTTGGGAATATGAATGTGGAAACATTCACATTTGGTCCTGTTTGGAGGGAAAAGTATGTTTTTGAAGCCTGCGACACATTTGCAAAGGTTTATAAATGTACTAATAGAACAGATGCATTAGGCAGATTTAATATAACATGACAAGTGGGATTTCCAATTTTACTACAATCTTGTCTATTCTTTAGCTTATGAATATTAAAGAATATCTGTGCTATATAGGGCTGCACAGTAACGTTTTGGCTAATTATTCTCTAATTGAACATATTCTGCAATTTCTTTGACAGATTCATTAGGCTCCACAGGTAAAACTAACAATCACTAGAAAAGGTAGGTAAAAAAAACCTACAATATCCATCCAAAAAAAACCCATGACTCCAATTCTATCTTTGTATTTATTTATTTATATCACAACACTGTTGAATTCTTGATTCTGATTGGTCAGGAACTGTTGATTCATTTTAATTTTTGACATATTTTAGACATAGGAGTCTCCAGTGTCAGTGCTTTG